>JANHMN010000003.1:130750594-130772519 GCA_030674055.1 Rhabdomys pumilio
AGAGAGAGAGAGAGAGAGAGAGAGAGAGAGAGAGAGAGAGAGAGAGAATTGAAGCAGAGATAAAGAGATAGAGACAGACATTGAAAGACAAGTCAGAGATGGAAAGAGATAGGAGACAGTTACAGAGAACACTGTATACTTTATGTCTGACCGTCATTCCTGGCCTGAGCTGTGTCTCCTACCCAGGAGAACACCCCAGCTATCTCTGCACTCCCTGAGTCCCAGCCTCCATCAGACCCTGCTTCCTCTCAAAGGACCAAACCTTCTGCAGTGACCTGATATGTATCACCTACCATCTCATCAGCAAGCATCCTTCCTGGCACCTCCGGGGGATGGTGGCTCAACCTACCAGCCCAGCTGCCAGGGTCAGAGCGCAGGTCCCCAGGACCTTGAAATTAAGGACTAGACCTACACATCATAGTGGTGACAGAGGCAAGACACTTCCCCTCCGTGAGCCCCCAAGGGTGTTAATCCAGATGTCTACTCCTGTGTGGATTCTGGCTGGTGGAGGCAAGGCTCCATCTGAAAGGGGATGCGGTAGATGGGTTGGGGCATCTTCTTCATCCTTGTTCTCTAATGGACCCAGAGCTGGGAGTTCCAAGCCCGAGCCTCAGCTTCCAAGACTCTCTTAACTGCCTTCCCCACGAGGTCTCTTTCAGAGGACATCCTCAGAGCCATCAACACCCTCCTGAGAGCCAGGCAGGTAGGTGATGTAGAGGGTAAGAGAAGGGGTACTCCTTGCTTGGGGGAGCAGGTAGAGGGGCAGACTAACCTTCTCACCTTCTGACCGAACTGCTGACAGTGGCTGTCTCCAGCTTGCTCAGCCCACACTTGTTGTCTTGAGCTCCTCCTGGCCCCTAAATCCCCTCCTGTCCTCTGAGGCTGGCTCCTGTAAGTTCCCTAGAAGTGGGTGGGCGTGTCACCTTTTGGAGAATCAGAGGAATGAGCTCAAACAGAGCTGTCAGTGTGGGAGGCTCCTCCTCTTCATCTGGGAGATGAAACCAGAGAGCCTTGCACACCGCCCATTCTGGAATGATCCCTGGTCGTAGGTGCTCAGGACCAAAGACAGAGATGGCATCTGTATAGCTGGATCAGTCAGTAAAGTGCTTGCTATGCAAGCATGAGAACTTGAGTTTGGTTCCCCGGCAACTATAATAAAAGTTGGGTGTGATGGTGCATGCTTGTGACCCCAGTACTAGGAGATGGAGACCAGAGGACTTATGGGACTTGGTATTCAGCTGGCTACGCCAGTCAGTGTGTTTGGTACAAAGTCTTATCTTTAAAAAAAAAAAATAAGGTATTGGGCCAGTGAGAGGGCTCAGTGGGAAAAGGTGCTTGCCACCAAAGCCTGGCAACCTAAGTTCAATCCCAGGGATCCACAGAGAAGAAAATTTATTCCTAAAAGTTTCTCTTTGATCTAGACACACATATGGTACACACACACACACACACACACACACACACACACACACTTAAAACATTTAAGCCTAGTGTGGTGGCACACACCTTTAATCCCAGCACTTGGGAGGCAGAGGCAGACAGATTTCTGCAAGTCTACACAGAGTTTCAGGTCCGCCAGGGCAGTATAGTGAAATGTCTCAAAACAACAACAGCATGGAATTTAAAACATTTGTTAAAGTGGAGAGTAATTAAGAAGGCACACACCCTAGGCAGCACACGCACCTACACACGTGTGTATGCACCTGTGCATATATGCACATTAAACTCACACGGCAGCTGGAAAGGAACAGGGAGAGGCAGAGAGATAGGACTGCACAGTGAGATATTTTGGAGATTCACTGGCAGGGGAAGGTCCTGGGGCTCTGGGCAGCCAAGCATTGAGTGGGTTACGACAAGAGCATGCTCTCGTGCCTGAAGGTCTCTGGTTTATCTTCAGACTTCATCAAGAGCCAGGCACATCCTCCAAGTCATCTAGCACACATGCTTTCAAGACTCCGTGTTATGCTTTGCTAAGAAAATATGCAGGAAAACCTATCTTATGGTGACTCAGACAGCTGTGGCTCCAGATGGCTCTCCTCATGTCAAGCCAGATCCATACTCTGCCCACTGTGGGATGCACCCTTACAATACACACAAGCACTGTGCAGCCCCAAATCTCCCCAACTTTTCATGTTCTGGTGGGGCTTTGTTGTCGTTCTTCAGGGCTTTGCCTCAAGGATTACTATAATTGCCGTAGTGTGCTGGTACTGTGAGGGGATCTTCTTCTAGAGGAGTCCGCAGCAGCAGGAGAGCCTGTGCACCACTGAAGCAGGCAGCAGGGAGACAACCGAGGACTTGGCACCTTTCCTGTGACAGTGTGGGATTGGATAGGGCTTTGATCTTGGTTTTCACATGTGACACAGAATTGACATTCTGTTTTGATGAGGTATGGCCTGTGGACTGTCACTGTTAGCTGCTGTGTGAATGTAACCAAAAGTGCATGTGTGATTTACCACCTCAAACCCTGGGCTACACAGATGATTCAGGAGCTGAAGGCCTCACTGCTCTTCTGGAGGACTTGAGTCCAGTTTCTAGCACTGAGGTTCCGTGATTGAGCCAACTAAAGGGAGAACAGACTCATCCTGGGTGTCAGAATGGGGACGATCTTCTCTTGTACCCATCTAAACCCCAATGTGTCCTATCCTAAGTGTTCTGAGGTCACCAGGCTACCTGTTTGTTTTATGAGACCATTAGGTCCTGTATGGCTTGAGTGGCAAAGTGCCAAGCCTCTGAGATCACCTAGGAGGTCCCCAAGGGCCTTTAGGTCCAGAGAAAGCTATGATTTAAAAGTGTGTGCGTGTGCGTGTGCGTGTGCGTGTGCGTGTGCGTGTGCGTGCGTGCGTGCGTGCGTGCGTGCGTGTGTGTGTGTGTGTGTGTGTGTGTGTGTATGTGTGTGTGTGTGTGTTGAGGACAGAAGAGGACTTGTGGGAGTCAGTTCTCTTCTTCCACCATATACGTTCTGGAGATTGGACTCAAGTCGTCAGACTTGGTGGCAATACCCACTGAACCATGTTACCAACTCCTGTTGGATAGCGCTATCCTCCATCCTTTGAGCTGAACCGCTGCCATTTTTAAGAGCTCAGCTGTATCTGTTTGACAAAGATCATTCCGATGGACTTGTTAATTTAGAAGTTCCCTCATAGAAAGAGAGACTGAGGAGGGTCATGGGAACCTCCCTCTCAGTCATTTGTATGCATTTTTGTCCAAACTGCACCTCGTCAGGGTCCCGAGTAGAATGTGCAATTGGGGAAAGGCTGTGAGGAGTGTTTCTGTCTACAGGGCCATTATCTATGCTGGGGAAGACCTTCCAGCCTGGCCTATGCTCTGTAATAAGCCAAATAAACTCATTGGTTCTCCATTGAACATGGTTGTTGTTGGGTCATTAGAAGGATGGGGCAGATGCTTCTTAGATACAGTCAACAAGCAGAATATTCTTGAGACTGCCCCCCAAATCTTTCCAGCTTCTCCATTGTTGAGACTGCCCCCCAAATCTTTCCAGCTTCTCCATTGTCCATGATCCTGGTGGAGTTTCAGTTGTTATTGTTGTCCTTTGGTTTGTTTGTTTATTTTGGTTCAACATAACTCATGTGACTTGTTACACAGTGTCCTAGGTGAGTAGTGATCTGTGGCTGGCCTTGTCATTGCCATTGGGTAACACTGTGGGAAATGTAAACAAAATGTACTGTTCTTTCCATCAAAGGATTACATGAGACCATATTTTCTTTAAAAATTTGTAAAGATCACGGGGCAGAAATTGAGACTCCTTCAAGTTTGGCACTTTTGAACTCAAGGTTGTAGGTACTCTGCTCAAAATCTCTTTCTCAGAAAATCTCAAAATCTCTTTCTCAGAAAATCTCAAAATCTACTCAGTTGCTCTGGTCAGTCAATCAGGGAAGAATGATAGGCTGGGTGCTGACCACGAACAGTGCGGCACAGGACCCTTTATCAGGAGCAAAAATACAGGGGGACCCAACTGGGTGTGGTGCCTCCTTCAGCAGTGGTAAAGCTTTTGACTTGCCAAATGGTTTTGATTGGATCATGTCAAGATTCCTTGGGACCCTGGACCTATTTCTAACAATACTGATGCTAGATTTCTGAGGCAGCTTAAGGAGATGGGGAGGGGGCACAGAAAAAAGACCAGTTAGACTTGGCAGAGAGGAGTGTTTATTTCAAACATCAGGGGCAGATGCAATGGGAAAGGGGTGTCTGCCAAACAGGAAGTGGGTACTTGGGGTTTATATAGGAGGTTTGGGGAATGCACCTGCTAGGGCTACATGCAAGCTTGCAGTTTCTCTCTCCTGAAGTTGTTTGTCCAGATGAGGTTGTTTGTCTTTAGAAACTGCCTTGTCCTGGCGATGGGGATGAAGGTCATAGAGAGTGACTGAGTTTAGCAATGGCAACGAAGGGAAGGGGTTGGACTTTCAATGCAGGGCCTTGGTCAGGGTCTGACAGAGTTTGTTCAAGATTTATTCCAACATACCCCAACTTTTAAGAGATAAGGAATGGGTCAAAGAGGATCGGGTTTCCAGATTTAGGGCTGGAGTTTATGGGGAAGTGTCTTCCTGCGGAGCACGAGCAGAGGTCTAGGGGTGAGGGAGTTCTGTAGGCAGTCAAATTCAGAGTCCATAGAAGAGGGGTCCTCTGGTCACTTAGCAGGAGAGTTTTAACTAGATCGGCTGTAATGGATGATGTCACTGCCGTCATGCTTTCCTGGAGAGACTTCTGAGAAATAATCATCAAAGAACCGAAAACAGATGGTTTGGTTATAGACTGAAGCTGAGAGATTGCCCCGGAATGTGGAAGGAGCAGGAGATGGGGCAGGGAGGGAAAGCTGGATACGCTGGTGAGAGGACGTGGGTATGCCATCACAGGGACTAGTCCTGTTGCCAGGAGTGCTGCACCAGAGTGAGCCAGTACAAGCAGCAGGAGGCTAAGGAACATTAAAGGAAGGGAACCAGAGGACTAATGTAAAGAATTGTATCTGGCCGAGAGTCAAAGTCTTTGTAGCCAGTTTCGCCACAGTGTCTAAGAGGTCCTTTTGCAGCTGTATCGGAATCAAATGGAGCTCTCGTAGGGTAAGACCCGTGAAGAGAGCGTATGTGGGATATTCTGTCTGGGTACAGGTAAGTTTAGTA
Source organism: Rhabdomys pumilio (assembly GCA_030674055.1). Lineage (NCBI taxonomy): Eukaryota > Metazoa > Chordata > Mammalia > Rodentia > Muridae > Rhabdomys > Rhabdomys pumilio. The sequence goes on from JANHMN010000003.1 coordinate 130,755,730, forward strand.
AATAAACTTCTAAAAGACAAAGTAAACCCGTAAGGTACCGATAAGGAGCAAAGCCGTAATCAAGGGGCGGAGCCAGAGGGGAGGAAACCAAAAAACTCCTACACAGGAGGAGACTTGTGGTTGATTTTTTTGTTTTATCTTGTTTTTTGGTCTGGTCCCTGTGGAGCAAAGCCTTAGATCATGAGGAATTGAGTCAGGCTGTATTGGGCAATAGCCCCTGGCCATAAGAATTAGCCTAGTCCTAGCCTGGCCATTCCACTCCACTTACAGGGATAATGTGCCAGTATTACAAACAACCCACTCCGCTCCCAGTCAAACTACACAAACATAGCTCTAACTTCCGGGTGGCCACCTGTATATATGTGTAGGCATATATAAATAAATGTATGTTTCCCCAGCCACTCTATTGTACCCAATCTCCAACAGTCGGAAAGGTTGGTGCCTCTCGATGCTCCAATAGAACAGTCTCAGTCTGTTGGCTTCTCTGGCTGTTTTCTGATTTCTGATACTCAAACTGGGGACACACTTAGGGTCTTCTGGACAGACAGTCCCCCTTCCTTCCTCCACAGGGTCATTCTTCTGAGAGCATGGACACCTTCTAAACTCATTATATAGGCTAAACAGCCACCAGTCTAACCTCAGACCTCAGGTCTTTGTAGCCTCTGCTTCCAGGAACAGTGCAAATCCGGTGGGCAGACCTTCAGTCCTTGGGGCTCTATTGGTGCTCTGTATAGACTCAGCTTGACCCAGCCCTCTGCTCTCCTCTGAATCCTCTCCATCCATCTTCCTCTGACCACTTCCTCCCAGACTTTGATCTCCAGGCTGAGAGGCCTTTCACCATGTGATCACTGCCATCCATGTACCTAAATTCTACAGGACAAAAGTAACTGCCTGCATCTGACTCAGAGATGCGCTGACCAGACCGCGAGCTTCAGGAGCCTCTCCCTCCTTCTCCACATCACTCCCACATTTAACTGACCTTGTGAGTCCCTCAAGGCTTATGAGTGTGAGGATGCCCGGCTCCTAACACTCAGGTTCCTTTAATCTTTTCCTAAACTTGGGGATACCCCAGGTAGTGGGGTAAGAGTCTCCCCCAGTTCTGCCTATCATTTCTAGTTCAAACCAGATTTTTAAAATGGGCTCTAAAACCTCCATATTAGTGAGTTCCAGCCCGCCAAACCCATTCAATTATCTGTTCAAATATGGCCACAGTACTCTCTTAATGATGGCCACTATTGGCCCCTCACAACTTGAAACTTTCAGTTTTGTTGTTCTTACAGACCTAGACAACCTTCTTAAACAAAATAGCAAAGAGCCAGGTCCCTGTCCCACTAAGCCCCCAACCCCATCATTTTAACTATTCTCATCACTGTCACCCAGCTCCTGCTTTCAGTCTTGACCTGAGCTGGAACTTAATTCAGCTCAGAAGGAGACTGGAGACAGAAGCTACACTGGGCCCCAGTGCTGGTGTTTCCTTTGGGTCTCCAAACCTGCTTCCTTTCACTGAACTAGGACAGTCTTTTTGTTCTTTGGACTTTTTTATGCCTCTGGTCTGCATGTGTTTCTGCCCCACCAAGCCTGAATACTCTGACTCCTATTTCTACTTTTCAGTTACTTGTAAGGCTTTTCAGGTTGTCTGTCCCTACGCTGGTTTGAATAAGAATGGACCCCATGGGCTCATATATTTGAATGGTTAGTCTACGGGGAATGGCACTATTTGGGAAGGATTAGACTGGTTAGGAGGTGTGGCCTTGCTGGAGTAGGTGTGGCTTTGTAGGAGGAAGTATGTCACTTCATCACTGAGGGTGGGCTTTGAGGTTTTAAAGGTTCCTGTCAAGCCCCCTCCCTCTTTCTCTCTGCCTGTGGATCAGGATATAGCTCTTAGCTACGGTTCCAGCACCGTGCATGCCTCCATGTTTTCTGCCATGATGATAATGGACTAACTCTCTGAAATTGTAAGCAAGCCCCCAGTTAAATGCTTTCTTTTCTAAGAGTTGTCATGGTCATGGTGTCTCTTCCCAGTAATAGAACAGTGCCCAAGACAGTTTTCATCTGTAAACACAAACACACACACACACACACACACACACACACACACACACACACACACATTATGGCTATGTAGATCACTGGGTTCAGTTTTATAGAAATTCAAATGCCTTTTGGATATGGATAATATTTTTGCAAAATTATCACTGGCTGTTTTACTTTACTGAAAAATTGGCTCTGGAATTTGGCCTGCTACTTCAGACCCAAGAATATTTATCTCAAAGTTTCTGTCCTCAGTCAGGCTGGCCCCTGATTCTGTAACACGGAGAAGAAGAACAATAAAACAGCAGAGGAAGGATGCGTGAAACAGCTAAGAGGTAAACTATTTCTGATAGAGGCTACTTTATAACTCGAGGTATAAAGGTATCTGTAATAAAACCTGTTAACAGGATGCTCATACATGGAAAAGATAAAAGGGATTGTCCACCTAAAATATCACAACAACCTCAACATCATAATTTTAACATGGCTGCTGCAGCTAAGTTCTGTTAGATGCTATAAACTTAAATGTGATGATTATGATGTACAAACCCACCTGTATGTGCTACACAAGCTTCACAGTCTGTCTTATGTTTTCTATAAGGCATACCTGGAAAATGTCAAGGTAATTACAATTACATTAATGGTATGTATACATGTAATATTGCATTGCTCTATGTGTATCATTTGGACTCAACCTTCTTTTACTGATGTTGGACTGTATCTTCTAAACTGAGCAACTGGCATCTTCAGAAGTACAACTGTGCCTGCTTTGAATAAAGAAAACTTGATAAATGACATATTTCTTTAAGGAAGGAGCTAGGCAAGGCTGTTGGACATTCGTCTGAGTATCCGGTCACTCCTCCCAGCTCCCAATTACATGCGAACTGACTTTTTCTGAATGCACAGGCGAAAAACTGAAAATGTGGAAGAAATCTCCTTATACAACAATAAAAGACTGTTTCACTTACTGAGTAGAGGCCCAAAATATTACCTAACATCTCCCATTAGAAAAATTTCTTATAACAAAATGCAACAAGCATTTATTTATTATGTCTGTTATGTCTATACTGCTAAGCCTCATCGTATTTAAAAATAGATAAAGTTAAAATGACTAATGTAAATATAAATGTAAGAACGTAAAATCTTTAAATGTAAAATTATAGAATCCTAATCTTATAAGAGTTACTTATTGTAAACTATTAAGGATTATTAAGAGATATAAGTTCAGCCATCTCATAAATGATCAAATTCTTTGCTGTGCTCAGAATTGTGTTTGTAATCATGATAAATGTAATTCAGTTACAGGAGCAAGCTTGGAGGGAGGGACCAATTCCCCATTATATATATATTCTTCTGAATATGTTGTCAAAGTCAAGTCTAAAGCAAGTTACTCAAAACAAGTTCAAAGAAAACCACGTTTATTTAATGTGACCAAAATCAGACGTATATTTTATGAAAAGTTAAATGCTTGAGTAAATGGTTTAAATTTGCAGGACACTTGTATGACAGGACATTCCAAAGCTCAGGAGTATCCTTACCTTTGAATGGAATACAACCCATGACAGTAAGTCACATGCCTTTTTACAGGGTAAGTATGTATGGGAAATAAGGCCTGCCTTATGTTTGCCGCTCCTGTCTCTGGCCCTGCCCAGTTCAGCTGCGTAGGCCTCCTTATCTATGTGAAAATGAATTATGCCTCCTATATCACATGACAGCAACATGAATTCTCTTGTCCAAAGGAGGATCTCCGAGTCTGTACCCATGTCTAATCGTCTAAACAACATGGAGGTAAACAGCAATTACTCTGCCTTCAATGCCTCCCAGGCTGACATATGAGGATGCTGAGAACAGGGTACCTAAGTCTACCACCCAATTGGTACAGGTCCTGCATGATAGTTCAGTTGGCCGGGCCCTGAGGTACTAGCCAAAGGAAGGGTATAGTGTAGAATGAAGTTAATTTGGGGGCATTGGTAGGAGGTGTGAAGGGAGCAGAGGCAGAGAAAGAGAGGGGACAGAGAGAAAGAGAAAAAGAAGGGAGAAGGTCCTCCAGGAACATGTGGAAAGAGGGGGGGGGGGAAGGAGAGATGGAAAGGAGTCAAGAAAATTGGCAGAGAGGCCAAACAATTCCTTTTATAGCAAGCCAGGCCTACCTTTCAAGTCCCTGTGTGAACCTTTAGTTGACCTTTACAGCCTTGGTCCTGTACTTTGGCTGCTGTTCCTGCAGCTGTAGTCAGACCTGATGGCCTCACAGCAACCCCAGGGAGACCACAGTCCCTGAAAGGTTGAGACCCCTCGTACAGGATGGGGTGTTAGTACCCTCCCAGCCCCTGTGCCATATAACTTCCCTTCTTCCTGTAGGAGTGGGGCTTTGTGTGACTTGTGTCTGTTAACTGTAATAAACACCCCCATGTCCCCCGATTGACAGTGAGACCCAGCAGACAACTCTTAAGTTCAGCCACTGGTGTTAGGATGTCTTAGGGTTTTATTGCTGTGAAGAGACACTATGACCAAGGCAACTCTTATAAAGGACATTTAATTGGGGCTAGTTTACAGGTTCAGAGATTTTGTCCATTGTCATCATGGCGGGAAGCATGGCAATGTCCAGGCAGACATGGTGCTGGAGGAGTTTTACATCTTGATCCAAAGGCAGGCAGCCAGGAAGAAACTATCTTCTGGGGGCAGCCAGGAAGAGGGTATCATTTGTACTGGGATTATTGTGACTTGTGTCTTTTGTGTTAAACACCCCATGTTCCCTGATTGCCAGTGATACCCAGCAGACAACTCCCAAGTTCAGCCACTGATGTTAAGATGTACATTGGAAACTGTCTTAGGGTTTTACTGCTGTGAACAGACACCATGACCAAGGCAACTCTCATAAGGACAGCATTTAATTGGGGATGGCATACAGGTTCAGAGGCTCAGTTCATTATCATCAAGATGGGAGCATGGCAGCGTCCAGGCAGGCATGGGGTTGGAGGAGCCGAGAGTTCCACCACTTGTTCCAAAGGCAGCTAGGAGAAGACTGGCTTCCAGGCAGCTAGGACGAGGGTATTAAAGCCCACACCCACAGTGACACACCTACTTCAACAAGACCACACCTTCTAATAGTGCCACTCCTGGGCCAGGCATATTCAAACTATCACAACCTCCTTGTTGATTCTCTAATTTTTTGTCTGAGGACCTGCCTGAGATAACATGAAACCCTGAGAAAGAGGTAGATGGGCCCAGTAGCACACGGCACACAGTTTGTTGGAGGGTTGTTAGAAGTGTGGATCTGCAAAGTTTACAGCCAGACCAGTTGGATCCCATATTCTGGGTCAGCCTGAAGATGCTCTGTGTCCAGCAAGGGCTGGACCACTCCTCCTGGCTGCTGAATGGGTGTGGACTCTGGTGCTCTTCAGGATGCTATGGAGGTACATATAAATCTGGAGTGTCCCTGCACAGGCCATGTAGTGGCTGGCAGCCTAACCTTTCTGGCTGTGTGACCTTCAGAGAGTGGCCTAACCTCTCTGCCTCTGCTTTCCCAACTCTTTGGACCACTCTCACATGAACAGCTCTGTCCTCAATGTGTTTGGCTTTCTTTCTTTCAAAAAAAATTATTTTATTTTATATGTGTTTTGCTTGCATGTATGTCTGTACCTGGTGCCCCCATGGCCCAGAAGAAAGTAGATCACCTGGAACTGGAGTTACAGATGGTTTTGAGCTGCCATGTGGATTCTAGAAATCAAACCTGGGTCCTCTGGAAGAGCAATTGGTGCTCTTAACCTCTGAGCATCTCTCCAGACCCTTGTACTTGACTTTCAAATGCAAAGTGTATATGTGCGCGTGTGCATGTGTGAGTGTGTGCGTGCATATGCGTGTGTGTGTGTGTGTGTGTGTGTGTGTGTGTGTGTGTGTGAGCGCGCGCGCGTGGCTTGGATCAAAGGCAGCCCTGTGATAACCAATCCATTCCAGTAGCCTGCCACTGTCCTGGTAGCTATACCTAGTGCAAGTTCTTCCACATTTTTCCCGTCAGCTTGTGTGGGATGTCATTTCTAGGTCACTTCTCCTGTCTCCGGCCAATGCACACAACACACACGGAGTCTGATGCCTCCATGCTATTTTGGGACCCTAGAAACTGCAGCTTTGGCTCCAATCTTAACACACCACAATGAGTCAGGGGGCAGAAGATGTATAGGCAAGAGACAGTACTTTAATGGGCCGGGTAGAGAATGTCAGGGCCTTGGGTGCAAAACTTTCCCTAGCTGGTTAGCTCCTGCCTTGGGAGCGCAGGGCAGAGGTGACACAGGAGGATAAGAACCCCATAAAAAAGGAGACTTGTGGGCTCTGCATCTAGACCTGTAGTTGGAACTATGGACCAGTATGTAATCGTCTCTAGGAGTTAACTTGCTCTGGAAGGGGTGTCTTTCAGCATCAGAGAGGTATCAGATACCAGGGCAGCTTGAAAACAGAACATGACCTGGGATTCAGGGGGTGCTGAGTTCCTAAGGAGGGGTGGCTGAGGCCAAGGTCTTCCTGTTCTTCCCCTGGGCTGAGAGACAGCCTGCCATACTGAGAAGAGCCTGCTTCTTCTCAGTTTGGTCCTCTCCATCTCTGGAGTCCCATGAAAGTTATGTGACATCACATCTGTCACTCTGTGATCCTTAGCTTTGTGTAGACTAGACTCCACACCTGAGAATGTCATTAATGGACCCCAAATTTTAACACAGTCTCATTAAAAGAACCAGGCCTGTGGTGTTTTAGTGACCACCTGTTAAAGGGTATGGAAGCATAAAAGCCAGTGAGACCCCCACCACCTCAGGTGCTCACATGGCCTCTCTGGAGGTGGCCCTGCAGGTACCAAAGCAGTAAGGAGCTGTGAAATACACAGCCCTGGAAACAGCAGGAGATGGAGGTCAGGGGAAGGCTGCAGCTTGAAAGCACTTTCTGACCTTTAAGACAACGAGATACGTGAGATATGAGCTAGCAAGGCCCTCAGAGGTCTTGGAAGAAATATTGTTTTGTATTAGCATGCAACAGGGTGGGGTGAGCAGTCGGTTGTTATTTCAGGCTGCTGGCCACTAGACTGCTGTCTCTGCTTAATCTATGTTCTTTATCAATATAAGCTGGGCTTCTTCATGCTCCCTGTGGGCCATGGGAGGGACCAGGCTTACAGTGGCTCCCAAGAATGTCTGACTGTCTCAGTGGTGACATCACAACAATGTCCTGTTCCTGAGAAATCTGTACTCCAGAGCGGCTCCTGTGTCCACAGATTCTGAGGTGGGTGGGCCATGATGGTGCTAGTCCAGCTAGTTCTCCTAGACCCTGGGCCTCTCAGGGTCTGGTTTTATTAGGAAGGTTGCAGAGCCTGGCTTTGAGGTCACACTAGGTGGAAGTGGTGTTCAAGATGGCTGGGGGTCCTTTGTGGGACTTTTGTTGCTCTGAGAGCAGAAGGGGAGATGTGGTTAGGATGGGGGCTGGCTGCAAAGACAGGATGGTCTCTTGGACAAGAAGACTGAGCAGGCAGACCTGAGCTTAGAAAACAACCAACAAGTCTAGGCCATTGGGACACACACACACAGGCACACACACACACACACACAGGCATACACACAGGCATGCATACACACACACACACACACACACACACACACACACACACACACTATAGAGGTAGTGGAGTGGGTTGTTTGTTTCCATGGTGATCTCAGAGAAGGATGCATATGTATTTGGAGATCTTTGGGAAGAGTTTTCTATGCATGAAGTCCAGTGGAGAAGAATTTTCAGGTGTCCCAAACCCATTTCAGAGGAAGGGTGTATCCTGAGTGCTCCTGATCTGATTGTACCCCAGGGTGGCTAAGGGGTCTGAGTAGATGGGAGACATGGGCACCTAGGGTAGGCTGTGACACTCCTGCCAGCCTTGGCCCAACAAGGCAGATAGTATATGTACTGGTTTGCTTTCTGTTGCTGTGATAAACAACATGACAAAAAACAACTCAAGGAGGAAAGGCTTTATTTGGCTTACACTCCCAGGTCACCATCCATTACTGAGGGCAATCAGGACTTACACTTCCAGGTCACCGTCCATCACTGAGGGCAGTCAGGGCAGAAACTCAAGCAGAAGTAGAGGCAGGAATCATGGAGAAAAGCCACTTACTGACTTGCCCCTGGGCTGGTGCTCAGCTAGCTTTTTATCTAGCCCAGGTCCATTTGCCTACGAGTGGAGTGTTTACAGTGGAGTGAGCTCTCCCACATGTATTAGCAATCAAGACAATGTACACAGGCCAACTTGACCAAAAGAGTTTCCTGGCTGAGACTCCCTCAGATAACTCTGAACTATGTCAAGTCAGCAGCTGAAGCTAACTGGGGAGGAGTAGGGGGTCTGTGCCATGTTCCGGGTTGTCTCATGGACTTCTTTGAGCCTCAAAGACTCTGGGCTAATGTCCAGTTGTGTAGACACCTGTAAGGCTGTCATGGACTTTCCTTCAGGGGGAAGTGGGTGTCTAGAGGCCAAAAAAAAAAAAAAATGCACTTGTAGGCAGGCTACTTCCCTTAATGCTCTCAGTTCCCCAAGCTGAGAAACTGAAGTTAGGAATCCTGTCCTGGAGGCGGACAGATGGCCACACTGGCTCCTAAGCTCCAGTGTGGAGGAGGGAAGGCCCTCATGGGGGATGCAAAGGACTCCTTTGGAAGAGGAGGACCAGTACCCCAAGCTTCTAGCCTTCTGGTATCCCTGCATTTATATTTGCCAGAGAATTTGAGGTGAACGCACCATACCACAGGATGTATCCCAGCACAGCCTGAGTGGAGGTGGGGGGAGTGAGTTGCCAATTCTGGGATGCCAGGCCGGGTTCTGCTGTCCGTGTCCAGACTCAGGAATAAGTTTAGTCATGACGGAGACCAAATGTCTCTCCATCTGTTGGCCTGGTTCAATACACCCACACAGATGTCAAAGGAGACCAGCATGTCATGGATGCGGGCCTGGAGTGTTGATGATGTAATAACATCCTCTTGGGACTTGCTGGACACAACTCTGAGCACTGCATATGTGTAAGTCAATGGGATGTATTCAAAGAGGAAGTAGAAAGGTAAGGGCTGAGTTACTGCAATGATCTATGGTTGGCGGCAAGCCCTCCCAAGACTGGTGGGCTCCCAAGCCCTGGATCTCAGCCACCTGTGCCTGGATTGGGGAGGGGGGGCTCCCATTCATCTCTGTGCTTCTGGCTAGGTAGGAGCTCAGGCACCTGTGGTGGCCTGCAGCCAGGCTGCTTCCTCAGAGAACCCCTGATAGATAGGTAGGTCCTGTCCAGGACAGAGGGTGAGTCAGGAACTGTCCAGGTGCTGAAGCCCTGGGCTCTGTCCTGCTAGGTAAAGGTGCTTTGGATATATGTGGACAGAGTTGGGAGGGATCTTGCTGCCCACGCAGAGAACCTCACTTTGAGATTCAGACCCAAGAGCCACTAGCTTTTCTGAAGTGTTGGGTGGGGTTTACATCCTCCAGTGGTCTCTCTCTTCTACACAATTCCCTCTGTGCTTTGTTTCCTGAAATGGGTCCTCTAAAGCTTAAGCTGACCTTGAACTCTATTTTCAGTGTATCTGTGTGTGTGTGTGTGTGTGTGTGTGTGTGTGTGTGTGTGTGTGCACGTGCACGCACGTGCAAACATTTGGACTCACACACATGTATGTATGTATGTATGTATGTATGTATGTATGTATGTATATGTATGTATACCACATGCATGCAATGCCCGCAGAAGCCAAAAGAGGGAGACAGATCCCCTGGAACTAGAGTTACAGATATAGCCCAGTCAAAGGCTACAATCCTGCCATGGTTTCTCAAGCAGCTGGGATGACAGGCCTGTGCCAGCTTCGCTTTCTGGTGGTGATGTGGAGTCAGGAGGATGCTTTCTGCTATACTTCAGCCACTGAGGACTTCCAAGACACTTATTTCCCCATACCTAACTGAATGTCCAGTTTCAGGGTTATTTATCCCTCACTAAAGGAAGGAGCATGGGGGCACCGAGAAAAATCACCCCACACTCTAGCTAGGAGGATGCTAGTGGTAGAGAGACAGTTGCCCACTGCCATGACTATCTCATGCCTGCCCTGTCTCCTCACTGTAGCCATGGAGGAAGGGGGAAGGGTGGCTATGGAAGCAGCTGTCATGAGGTGGTCCTGGAGCTTGGCCTAACATGCACAACCCCAGAAACATCACTCTCTGTCTGCCCCTTCCCAGAATCCTCCCAGGGGACACATGACTGGGTCATCAGCAAAGATGTCCCTCCAGGTTCTTACCAATGGAGCTCTGATCTCAGCTTTACCTACATCAGGCAGCTCCCAAGGCCGCCATGGGCTGGAGCTGCAGTTGTGACCCACTGTGCTTAGACGGTCATGTCCACAAGTCCCCCTTGGGAAGCCTCTCTCACAGCCCCCAGCTCAGCCTCATCCCCCAGTGCTCGCTGGAGCACCAGCCGGAGGGGTTCCTGAAACCTCTGGCCAGGTGTGCTGCCCAAGAAAAAGTAGATGGCAGGCTTGGCTGCACTGTGCACACTGGCCATGAAGAAGCTGAAATGATAGAAGTAGAGGGGTGTGTGCCAGGACAGGTTCTTGGACAGCCAGAAGATGCCAAAGGGCAGGCCGCAGAAGAGGAAGAGCAGGACAGCCAACAGGACCAGGGTGGAGAAGCCCCGGGGCTGGTTCCTCTCTGGACCACGCTCCATCCGCAGCAGCAGGAGCAGGCTGGTCACACACATGGTGCAGCACAGGGCAGCCAGGAGAACTGCTGCCACCAGCCACAGCATCTCACACAGGAGGTAGCTGGGTGCTCCGAAGAACTGGGTGCAGGTGCCGCTCAACAGCAGGTCCAGCAGCAGGCAGAGCACCCAGATGAGTGCACACACGCAGGTGGTCAGGTAGCGTGGGCGGCGGCACAAGTACCAGGCGGGGAAGAGAGTGGCCAGGCACTGCTCTGTGCTGATGGCCGCCAGGAGGCTCAGACTCACAATGTAGCAGAAGAACCGCAGCATCACCAGGCTGATATGTACAAACGCAGGGAAGTTCAGCTGGTCCTGCACCAGCTCAGGGATGATGGCCACCATGTGGCAGCAGAGGAAGATGAGGTCGGCGCAGGCCACATCCAAGAGATAGATGGAGAAGGGGTTCCTGTAGACGTTCTGGTTGAGCAGCCAGAGGGCCACTCCATTGCCCACCAGCCCGCCCAGGCTGAGGAGCTCAGTGAGGGACAAGATGGTGAGGTTGAACACCGTGTCTCCCTGGGTGCTGGGGGGATGTGTGCTCACGCTCAGTGACATCATGGCTGATGTCTGCCCGAGTCTCTGCTATGTTCTCGCTCTCCGGACACCCCTGCAACCATAATGACACCAGCTCAGGGGCCTGAGCCTGCACCTGACCACTTCTGAGGACCCAGGTAGCCAGGGAATAATAGGTGACAGAAATGGTGACAGCCCCTGGAGGAGGTGCACTCCTCTCGGTTCTGTCTCGTCACCTTACCTAATCTCCCTCCAGAGCGTGAGATAGAAAGACTTCTGTCAGTTGTTCAAAGAGCCCCCATCCCAGGGGCTTACTCACACTGTGTGCTCTGTGCTTTCCCTGGGGGGTCTGGAGGATCTGGACCATGGGGAGAGAAAGAAGGACTCAGACCTGTGGCTCCTTTGTACAGGGGACATAGGACCTGGAGGGATAACTCTGGAGGCTCCCTTGTGTTTGCCATCAGCACAAAAAGCTCTCAAGTTTCCTAGGCCTTTCTGGAACATTCCATGAGGGTGTATTACCCTCTGGACCCTCTAGCTGACCATCATACCTTATAGGAAAGGTAGGCCCAGCAATCTCTCCTTTGCCATGTGCCTCAGCCAGACAGAACTCCAACCCTTTAGGGACTAGGGAGGTCACTCATTAGTCCCTTTCCGTCCTTGAGGGGGAAGAGGCAGTTGTTTGAAAGTGATGGTGCTAAGCAGTCTTCACCTGCCTTCTTTGCCTGAGGCAGTGACTCACTGAGGTTAGAGGGCGGGGCTGGAGAGGTAGTACAATCCTGACTTAACAAAGCTGGGCAGTGCCATTGAGGCAGCTAAATTCCATATCTCACTAGATACCCAGACCTCAGAAAGGCATCCACATTCTACCAGCATGGTCCCCTGTCTTGTTCAGCACCTGTGGCCATCTGTCCCATCCTTCCACCTGTGGTCATCTGTCCCCATCACAGTCTTCACTGTCTTCAGCTTGTGTGTGTGTGTGTGTGTGTGTGTGTGTGTGTGTGATTTGTCGAGATAGGACAGGGCCCTTTCTCCCATAGAGACTGGCTGAAGTCTTCTTCCTGCCTTGGTGCAGCTGGTCCTCTGCTCTCCTTTGGGTACTGGGGATGTTAGTCCCCAGGTGGAGATTAAAGGCTCCACTCCCGGCTTTGTGTTCTCTCCTAGCTTGCAAGGCACTGAGGGGCAATGGGCAAGAGTAAAGAGAGTGCAGTGGGGTGACTGGAGTCTAACTGGTAGAGCTGAGTTCTCCGAAATACTATCATCCCATGTTAACCAGCCAGGTAGCCCAAGCCCATACTCCACAGGAGAAAACACTGACCATGGCCCCAGGCATTCCCACTCTTACTGGTGGGGTGAGCCAGCGTCCCCACACCTAGGAAGCCTGGAGAGGCTGCCATGATCAGGTGGAAGACTCAGAGGTGAGACCCCTGACACAGAACCCTCTCAACCATGCACTGAGCATCTTCCAGGGCTGCAGGGAGGCTCTGGCTCTGAAGGAGCGGGTGGTCTTCCCAGCCTTGAGGCGGCAACCTCCCTCCCTCTCCCTTTCCAGCCTGGCTTTCTCACTTACCTGTGTCCGTATACCAAGGGCCTCCGTGCCAGTTAGAAACAAGAGCTAGGGAGAACACAGTCCTACATACCCCAGAGAAAGCCTGGAAAGGAGGGAAGAGGAGAGAATACATGGATAGTAAGGTGGAGAGAGAAGAAGAGGAGAGGGAGGAGAGGGAGGAGGTAAACAGAACATGGGAGCTATAGCCACACTGGGGAATGACAAGGGCAACAACATAGGTGTGACAGGCAGGGCAAGGCTTAGCCAGGCCTGGCCAGTGTCCCCTTTCCACTAGAACCCTGTATAAGGGCTGTTTAGGGGTCACCTGCCCAGCTGTAGGTTGGGGTCTCAGGACTGCTAGCAGGAAGGTGCTCTGCGGGTGGAGCCAGGGAGAGGGAGGACAACAATGGAGGAGAAAGCTTCCCCTTGGAAACACAGGAGGTTGGAGTAGGACAAAGGCGTGGCTCTGCCTTCTATAGATTGGCATCAGGCACACCCTGCCCTGGCTCGCCCTGGCTCTGTTCTTGTTGGGGATAATGAGGATTGAGGATCAGTGCTCGGGCAGCTGTCTCCTGGATTTCCTGCTCTCTCCATGGAGTAAGACCCATCCTTCTCTCCCTCAGGGGACACAATAGTACAGTGAGGCGTGGGGAACTGCTGGGACAGGAGCTTCACCACAGGTGGGGGGAAAGTGCAGTTTAACTCAGCTTCTGGAGTGGCCCAGAGCTGCCTGCAAACCAGATGGCACAGCCCAAGTCAGAGGATGGAGGACAGGCCAGCTGCTCCTCCCCCACTCACCCAGCCGCCGCCCCCCATCACCCAGAAGACATCCAGCTCCTGGGCCACCTCAGAGCTCTGACCAGTATCCCGCAGATGCTCACCGTTCTGCTTCTCCCGGCTCCACCCCAGGCCTTGGAGGCACTGGCCAGGAAATTCCCGGCCAGGCGGAGGCTCCAGCTGCTGCCTGAGCTGCTGAGCTGCAGGCGGATGCTCAGACTCCGCGTCAGCCGGCTGGCTCCTCAGTGTCACATGGTGTCGGAGGGGATAGGGCTGGTCAGGAAATAGCCTCTCTAAGGACTTTGTTTGCAGGCTGGGTTCAGCTCCTGTTCAGGTGAGGATAGCAGGAGATAGCTAGCTCCTTTCTGCAGTCTTCCTGGAAAGCCTGGTACTCAGAGAAAACCAGGATAGCTCAAGGAAGCTCAGGCACACCCAGCAATGACCTCACAGGCTCTCCTGTCTAGACTCAGACATCCAGGGACCCTTTAGAGACCACTTCTGTCTACTGATGGCACAGAGAGGCCATCATGTGCCAGGCCTCAGAGACTCCTCCATCTCTATTGAGCAGAGCATGGAGGCTGCTAGCCCTGGCAATTCCAGGCAGCAGGGCAGTGGGAGGCTAGGTTGTGGCTGCGGTAGAGGACAATGGCTGGTGTGTGTACAGTCTCCAGTAGAGAGGGGAACCAGAAACAGTTTTATATAGGTGAACTCTAAGAATTCAGGGCTCTCTGATCATCTTAAAACCATGAGTCACTGGTCACAGCTGGTGTTCAGTGAAAAAGAGCATGCACATATTTTAGCTCAGGATCTCTGAAAGTTCAGGCCCTAGCAATTCTCTTTCTTACCTTAGTGTTGAGGGAAAACGTTTTAGATGTATGGGAGAGTCCCAAGCGGAACCGGAAATTCACCAAGTGTAAAGGGTCTCCATGGAAACGATGCCTGTGTTCCTATCGCTTGTGGAACCAAGCTGGAACAAGTTTCTGACAGTGACAATGTCCCTTAAGAAATCTGGGCTGCAGCCCTGAAGCACTGGCATCTCCCCTCATGACCACAGGGTGACAGTCACATTCAGGAAATCATGGTGTCTGATGGCTGTTGGCAGCTGAGTTCTGAGGGCGCCACCTGTTGGGATGTCTCCAGGCTCTATTCTCAGCCTTATTTGGTGCTGGGATTCTGTACATCTCTGCAAGCTGCTGCTGGCTTGGCTCGCCTCTCCCTGAGAGGCTGTGCCAGCAGGGGACGCTAGAAAGGGGAGAGGTCCAGGGCAGAAGAGAAGGGTCCTCTCCAGTCTTGTGTAGGCACCACATCTTCTGTTTTGTTCATTTGAAAGTCTCTTTTAGCCCAGCTTGGCCTTGAGCTCTTTATGTGGCCAAGGAATCTCTGATCCTCCTGACTCTATCTCCCAAGTGCTGAAATTACAAACCAAGGTGATAGGTACATAGTGTTTGCTAGGCAAACACTCTGCCACCTGCGCTCCATTGTAGCCCCACCTCACGTCGTGAACCCCCTCTCTCTTTTGCTTTGGCTTTCGTTACAGTCCAAACTGCTCAGCAGTTCTCCCAGCCTGGCTGTAGCAGCTGGTTCCAGTTTGTGGTCTTTGTAAAACTTGCAAAACTGTTCCTTGTCTGACGTTTGGGAGATACCAGCTACCAGCTGGCTGACTGCCCTCCTCAAAAGCCTGAGGTGTGACTGTGTGGGCTCAAGGCTTTGAATGAATGCTAACAATGGCAGCTCCTTTGAGTCCCAGGCTGGGGGTGGGGGTGGGGTGAGTGAAGATTGTATAAGCTGCTGCCTCCTGCACTGTGAAGAAGGTAACTTCCTGCAGACCCTGCTTCTGCACTGTCTTAGGGTTCCCTTTCCAGATTGTGTTTTTCAGAGACACACAGCTCTTGCCTCTTGACTGTCCCTGTTAGTGTTGGGATTGTTCCAGGAGTCCCACACAAACATGCCATTTGGTTGGGTCTGGCAGTGCTGTTGGCTTTGACCAGAGTGACAGGGTTCTTGGCAACTGTTACGAGAAATGCTAGCAGTCCGTGGTATGTGTGGCCTCAGGGCTAGTCAGAAGAGCAGTCATGATGAACTGTGGGTGAAGCAAAAGACATTGAGTGTGGGAGTGTCCTGTGACCTGTGTCTGTAAGTACTGCAGAGAGTACAGCGTGGGGTGACATCTTCTGGGGACTTGGAACCAACAGCAGCTTACGCTCCAGTAGTAATGGAGGAGTACCAGCAGGAATCGCTGCCCCATCACAGAAACCAGCAACTCAATAGTGATGCTGAAGACTTCGGCACCAGGCAGTCAGGGCAGGGCTCCCCAAGAGAATGCACCTGGATGGGGCATGCCTCCCAGGTGTCTACAGAAGAGGTCTCCAGCTAGTGCTTGGGAGGAGGCGTTACAGGGGTCACCAGGGGGACCTCAGGAAGGAAACCTCAGGAAATTCTGAAGGCAAAATGGTAACTTAAGAACCCCAGAAAATAAACCAGAAAAAAAATTAAAATTATTAAAAATAAAAATAGTATAATTAGAAGATTGATAGAATTGAAGAACTTTTATGTAGATTAACTTAGAAAACAAAGATACAAATTACTAAGATGGGATGCCTCTCCCGTGTCTCTTTGAAACAGACTTGTTGTCCAGCCCTGGTACTTGCTATGTCCTTAAAGTGGGCATTGAACACATAGTGATGCCCCTGCCTCTGCCTCTCAGCCCTGGTATTTCAGAAATGCTTCACCATGTCTCCCTCCCAGAGACACTTTCTTGCAGTGCTGGGGCTGGACCCTGGGCCTTGTACTTGCTAGGCAAGTGCACTGCCGCTCAACTATATGTCTTTCTACTATGTGTTATGGCCAAGAGGCAGCTCCCATGGAGGCCAGGTACCCAGAGTCTCTGGGGGACACTCAACACAAGCTGTGTGCAGACACATGTGACACGGCCGAGGACACGGTCTGTCTGCAGACACATGTGACACGGCCGAGGACGCGGTCTGTCTGCAGACACATGTGACACGGCCGAGGACGCGGTCTGTCTGCAGACACATGTGACACGGCCGAGGACGCGGTCTCTCTGCAGACACAAGTGACACAGCTGAGGACGCGGTCTGTCTGCAGACACATGTGACACGGCTGAGGACACGGTCTGTCTGCAGACACATGTGACACGGCTGAGGACACCGTCTCTCTGCAGACAC
>JANHMN010000003.1:130786118-130808522 GCA_030674055.1 Rhabdomys pumilio
GGGTGTATGTATGTATGTATGTATGGGTGGATAGATGGATGGATGGATGGATGGATGGGTGGGTGGATGTATATATATATGTATGGGTGGGTGGGTGGGTATGTGTGTGTATGTATGTATGTATGTATGTATAGATGGATGGATGGATGGATGGATGGATGGATGGATGGATGGATGGGTTGGCTGGTGTATGGGTAGTCAGAGTAATGAATGAATGGACAGATGGGTGACTCAGTTTATGACTAGACAGGTGAAAAGATAAATCAATGAATACATGATGTTTTAAAATTCCTCCGCTAACGAGGAGCACGTGGGGACAGTTAGGAGGTATGGTGGCTCATCCAAGGAAAAAGGGAAAACCGTGCCTGGGAAGGGGATCTACTAGTCTCCACTGCTGGGTCAGAGGTTGGGTGGATTTTACCTGGAAACAAGAGAACCACTGGCTGTTTTTAAAGCAAAGAACAAAGGGATGTGTCTTCCGTTCACATAGAAAAACAGCCATCTTATTTGGAAAACTTTTTGCAATGACATGACGTTTGAAGCATGGGACAGGAAAGGAAGAGGAGGTGGGGGTCCTAGCATGGCTGACAGGAGCTGGAGGTAGACCAGGGACAGAAGTCACCTGAGTGGACGAGTGTGAGCTGGGCTGGGGAAAGACAGAAGTGTCTTGGTCCGAACTCTCTGGAGATCCTGAGAGTACAGGTAGACTGTGTCTTGAAAGGACCAAACTTCCATCTAGAGACTTGGGGTGCCAGTCCATCCCAGCCACACATACCTCTCATCCACATTGGCAGATCCAAGCACAAGGAGGCTTCCTCGAGCACCCCGAGACCAGAGGCTCAGCTGAGCAAACAGGTAGGCAAGGACCATCCTAATCCGAGCCTGGGTGAGGAAAAAAGGGAGTTATCCTGTGCTAGGACCCAGGAAGCAGCTGCTCTATAATGAAATCCAAGCGCAGGAGAAACTGAGTTAGAAACAAACAGGTTGAATCAAGCTATGCCTGTAGTGTTGGGAAAAGCCTCCCAGGCTCCCCCTGCACCAGTCCACAGTAGGGTAATAGCACCAATGTCAGGGGCATCTCTGCTTGTACTCTGAAGGCCTGGAATCAACCATAGGCTTAAAGTCAGCCTGCTAGCACAAAGTCTTGGGTATCTGTGAATAAACCTTGAAACAAATGGCTAGAAGCCATTGTAAACAGCTTTGGTAGACAGTTGCCAGGCTCTAGTCATAGACCTTATAGATAGGTGACCTTGGTAGACAGTACCAACTTAGATTAGGACAAGTGAATCATAGGTGGAGTCATAGTGGCCTGTTCCCTGAACCTTCACCCAGCTGACACACTCTTCTGGAAGATATCTGTACTCCCCCTGAACACCTACGCTCCTGCGTCATCCCCTTCCCCACATCCTGCCTTTTTGTGTATATAACCCCTGTGTGAAAAAGCAACAATTGCGATTTGATCAGCCTATAGACAGGTCGCCATTCTTTTCGTTCACCTGCCCCCATCTTCTCTTCCAGGTGACCTCCCCAGACCCCTGTTTAATGCCCTGCTGGCCAGGACACACCAAGAGTGACAGGAGGCCAGCACTGAGTAATGGTGGCCAGGAAGATATTCAGCAATGCCCTCTACACCATTTACCACTGAAGAGGTGGCCATGCACACAAGGGGCAAACAGAGATGGCATGCTCACACCCAAACAGACAAACCCTGGAAACCTTTTCTCTCCCTGTTGACCGAGGCACGTAGGCTAACCAGGACAGCCCAGGGATAGGGCAGGGCCAGCCATGCCAGGCCTCGATGAAATGCACAGGTCCCCACATCTACTCGTGTGTGGTCATGCTCTGGCACACAGCCTCTCCAAGGCTCGAACGGGCACACATGCCCCCACACACTTTCCCATGCTCGCACACTCACAGACCCAAAGCATGGCTGTGTAGCCAATGTCACTAGTAGACTTGCAGAAGGTTAATCGCACTGCCCATCTCATCCCCAGGCTCTTGTCTGCTGTTACCTTCCCCTTTACGTCTTTGTGAGGACCACAGCCAGGTTCAAACACCTACCTGCACATTCTGTAAGGCCAGGTTCTCCCTGCTGCTCCCTCCGTGTGCTGAGAACCGAGGCAACTTCCGGGTCACCAGGCTGAAGATGCCCAGGATGGCCTTGACAGCAGTGTCAATGCTCAGACTAATGTGGTAGCTGGGGGGAGGGGAGAGAGGTCAGCACAGTGTGCTAAGACATGCCTTAACTACCTTTAAAAACATTTCCTGGACCTGGGTGTAGTGGTGCATGCCTTCAATCCCAGCACTGGAGAGAAAGAGGCAGGTGGATCTCTGAGAGCTCCAAGTGAGCCAGAGTTCCAGAGCAAGACCTGTCTCAAGAAAAAAAAAATGCTGGGCAGTGCTGACACACGCCCGCCTTTAATCCTAGCACTTGGGAGACAGAGGCCGGCTGATTTCTGAGTTTGAGGCCAGCCTGGTCTACAGAGTGAGTTCCAGGACAGCCAGGGCTATACAGAGAAACCTTGTCTCAAAAAACAAAACAAAGCAAAACAAAACAAAACAAAACAAAACAAAACAATCCCTTGGGACTGGAGTGATGGCTCATTAATTAAGAGTACTGACTACTTCTCCAAAGGACCTGGATTTGATTCCCAGCACCCACATGGGGGCTCATAATTATCCGTAACTCCAGTTTCAGGGATTTAATACACTCTGTCACTCACATGCACATACCTATACTACATATATAATTAAAAAATAAATTAAAAACATTTTCTTATCACATGTATCGGAGGGGACACACATTCCATGGCTTGTGTGTGAAGGTCAGAGAACAACTTTTGGGAGTTGGTTCTCTCCTTACAGCACGTGGGCCCCAGGGACTGAATTCAGGAATCAGGCTTGGTGGCAAGCTACTAGCCCTCTCTCTGGTCCTCTATTACCACCCAACAGCATGGGATTCAGCCATGGTCAACACAGTCCCAACACTGTAAAACCATTACTGCTCGCCACCGCAGAAAGCAATCCTGCCCAGTAACCATCACTCGCCATTCCCATCACCCCAGCTTGACAATCACCAGTCCACTGTTGGGTCTAACTGATCCACTATGGATATGCCCAGTTAGGTAACTCATGCAAATGGAGTGGTGCTTGTCGTGGCCTTTGACACCTGCTGTGTCTCATGCAGCATGACAGTTCTAAGGGTCACTAATGCTGCAAAGGCACTCCACACCTTTTTACTTCAGAGTAACAATCCGCAGTGTGCACAGATGGCATCTTGTTCAGCTATTCATTAGCCAATGGGCATTCGGGTCATCCTCTCCTCTCATTACTGTGGTGAGCTGATAGCCACGGGCATCCCATAGAGGGAACTGTTTGGACTTGTAACTCCTTCTGGCATAAGTCCAAGAACAGAACCGCTGGTGGGAGGTTTTGACTGTATAACAGGCGGTTTCTTGTTTTTCCAAAGAGCCAGAATAAAAGAACACTCTGGATGAGGCAGTCACACCCCTTGGAAAAGTCTCTTTGATCTTCCCCACACAGCCTGCAAGCTACATCCAAAGCCTGATGGACCAGCTCTATGGTATCCTGCTGACAGGAATATATGACCTGCATCTGCACCTAGGGGCAAGGCTGGGTGGTACATATTTATGCGCGTACATGCACATGTGTACTGTGTGTGTACATATGAACTGTACATTCTGGGGCATGGCTGTATTATTTCCTTAAATTCTGACTCCACCCACAACAGCATTTCACTCAGCTGCCAGAGGCACAAGAAGATCCTGCAGCCACAGCTCTCGCCTTTGCCATGGTACCAGCCTGAGCTCAGCAGACAATGGAGTCCTACCTTCCAATCAGCTGAGCCAGCTGTGTGGCCCTGCTGTGGGTCTCCTGGGAGGAGTTCTCGCTGGCCATGTAGCATGTAGTGAGCAGCCGTCCACAGAGCTCCCGGGGATCCTGAGGAATGTAGGTGCTCTCGTCCACCAGGTTTTGGACGTCTGTCAGCACCTGCTGATCTGGGGGCACCAGGGCAGGATGAGAATCACTATCTGCATAAAGTCTTGGCCTCCCTCCCAAGCAACCATGCAGACAGGCAACATCTTCCAAGTAGCAGCCTCTGTCTATCTCCCTGGAGCCTCTATAGGTCCTAGGTACCCCAGTCTGATCCTAAGCTCCCACATGTTAATCCAGTTCATCTCTAGAGTCTACCCAGCTACCCGTGGTCTGATGTTAAGGTCCCACAATCCATCTCCCATAGTTCATCTCCCAAGTTCCCTTGCATCTAGCTCCCATTGATAACTCTAGAGACCACAAATCTAGCCTGGTCCACTGCCCATAGTCAAAAAAAAAAAAAAAAAAAAGAGCAAGTCCCTCTTCCAGGTGCCCATACACTGGCTCCTGTTCCCACAGGGTTAGCTGTGTTAACTCACTGCTCTGCACTGGGCTAACTGTGGTCTGTGTTGGGCTAACCTGTGTTTTGTGTGCCGGGCTAACTTCCAACTCCTGTGCTGCTCAGGCTATTCTTAGTACCACTACACCCATGGAGGAGGAATAAGGTTGATCTAGGTTGCCAGACCCCAAAACCTGTGTCTGCCCCCAGGGCTGCACTGTTGACAGACAGCGGCAGACAGACAAGGCCACATCATCTAACTGGCCAGGAACGGCTGTTACTGGGTCTGGGTTCTGGGACTTGAGTAGAACAGATGACATCTGTCCCCAGCCACGAAGCCTCCCTCACCCATAGTGCCCATGACCTGGGTTTATCCTCTGCTCTCTGCCTGGTTCTGAACCTGACACCCTCCTCAGATCAATGGACATCATGTCACCTACTTCCACTCTTCACAGCCTCGCAGACCAGGCAGCACATGGAGTAAACGATGCAGGCGCTGGCTGCACTGTCCACACCGCCACTCAGGGGCAGGAAAAATCCAGCCTGAAAGGGGCGAAGGACTGTGAACCAAGCTGCAGATAGGCTGTGCCCCGCTCAGTCCTCAGCCTGAGGGGTGGACAAATGACACGTGATTGACAGGTTTTCTAAAGGACAGGAGATGCTGTTCTGGGTCCCAGGCTGCCTTTGCAGTTCTGTGATGAGCACACATCAGAAGATGTGGGAATTCCTCCATCTCTCGACAGCTTCACAGAACACCAGTTTCAAAGCAGGCTTCATCCATCTGACCTCTGGCCAGTCCACATACACTCCCCCAAAGAAAAATATCATTAACCCACCCTAGACTCACACACCAACTAGGAGAGCACATGGAGAAAAAAACCAGCCTACCTGTCTGCTTCGTCGAAGGAAGTCCCAGAGCCAGCAGGCAGGTCCGAGGCTGCAGGAGACAACAGTGTTGAGTCTGGAGCCATAAACCTGGCTCACTGCCCCTATGCAGCAGCCCTGCATGAGACCCCAGAAGGCAGTGCAGAGATACAACCCTGGGCCCGGGCTCTTGTTGGGCTATCTGCTATACACACTTCATGTCAACTTAGGCTTTTTAGCTATGAAACAAGTCTGCTAGAACTCCCTCCACCTCCAGAGATCCCTCATGTAGCACACTGAGGTCTGGAACAGTGCCTTAGAGGTTAGGATCACAGTCCAGGCAGACTACCCTGAGAACCACCAGGCAGCCTGGCCTGGTCTCATCAGCCACAGCATCTTTTGTTGCTTTTTTTTTAGACAGGCCTCACTATGTCACTATGTAGTTCTGGCTGCCCTTGAATTCATTATGCAGCAGCCACTGCATCTCTAACCCCAATGAAGCATAATACCCATGCTGGGCAGACTCTGGGAATCATTGCAGCCCCTACACCTGACAAACCTTGGCAGCCACTAGGACAGTGGTGTCCACAAAGCAACAGCATCTAGGCCCAAGGGGTGGGCACCCACCTTATCTCCTCCTCAGGTCTGTGGTATGTCCACTCCACAGGCTCTGACGCCGACTCCAACAAGTCTTCACTGACCGAAAGGGCAAAATCCACCGTCACCCGGGGGTATGGGCTCACCCTGGCTGCCTGTCAGGGAAGATATCAGGACACAGGGACAGCTGCAGTTTGGAGCCTTCATGGGAGAGGCACAGGACTCCAGCAGCCATCGGAGACACAGGCTCATGGGGAAGTCGGAAGGACTGATCAAAGTTGACAGTTGCCGACAAGTGCTTGCAAAGGCAGAGAAGTTACAGAGCTTTCCCTGAACTGTGGGAATGGGAGGGGGAACAGCCACTCAGGAGAGCAGTCCTCTTCAATAGCCTGAATGTGAGGGCCACATGTGAGCCAGAGGTTTACTCCTGGACAGACACACGCAGGAAAAAGAAACCTATGCTCACTCAAAAGTCTGGCAGACACCCAGTGGTATAGCCACTGGATAGAATACCACTGTACCCTGCCTGAAAAAGAGCAGAGCCCCACTATGCTTCTGCATGGTGGATTCCAAGGATGCTATACTTAGTGAGAGAAGCCAGGCATACTACAGCAGATGTGGTGCAGCGCTATCTCTGAAAGCGTTCCCATGGTTACAGGCAGAAAGCAGACCAGTGGAGGCGATGGAGCAGGGGAAGGGAACAAGCTGACAGGTCTCTGCATGGTTCCTCATGCTGGCCCCATGGCTTTGGCCAAGCCCATAGCACACCAGGCCACCTGCAAGGCCTACCTGAGCACTCAGGCTGGTGTCTCCAGGGCACTTACCTCCAGGTTCCGAGATGAGATCTCTGCCCTGTAGCTCCTGACGTCCTCCAGGTCTAGGGTGGCGGTGAGCACCTCCTGGGTGGGGAAGCAGAAAGCACAGGATTGCTGTCTCATGTGCATGGGTCAAATTTTCACAGCAGGGGCTCCATTGCCCTCCGGAACCTTTTCCTCTTTGAAAAGAAAGTGTTTTATTTTTATTCACAAGTATGTGTGAGCCTGTATGTATGTACATGTGAATGCAGTTCCTGTAGAGGCCAGAAGAGGGCACTGGACTCCTGGTGCTAGAGTTACAGATGCTTGTAAGAGCTGCCTGACATGGAATCTGCTGTGACCTGAACTCTCTCCAGCTGCATCTGTCAGCTGACACCAGCACCTGGACTACAGTTAGACATTTCCCAGCAACCCACCAGTTATAGCAAGAGACACAACTCTGTCAGTAACTTGGGGTAGGGGTGTATCTATTTTTACTTGAAAGACACACAGAAAGCAACTCTGAACATAGCCATTTATAGATGGGATGGCTAGAGCTGCTGCAGCCGTCCTATGAGCAGAGGAAGATAGAAGGGTGGGTGGACAACATGGAGAGCAACATGGCAGCCAACACCTGTTGGGAGCCAACTCCTAGCCAAAAGCAGCTATCATCCTTGCAGCCATCTCAAGCCATATACCCTGACAAGAGACTTGTTTTCAACAGCCCACAACAGTTGAGCACACTCTGATAAACATCTTGTTTTTCCTACATATCTTGTTTTGTTGTGAGTGCCCACAGCTGCAAGGTGCACGTGTCTTCAGGTGTGTTCCCCTGCGTGTCCACAGCTGCAAGGCACGCAGTGAAGTGTATATATACCCAGGATTTTTCTTTTAGTAAACAGGACTTGACCACACACCCTGTCTTGTCTCCATTCTTCAAATCTCTTGCCACTCCATCCCCACTCTCTCTCTTGCTAGACCCTGCTGTCTGATCCCCTCAGACCAGAGCACTTAGCCCTAAGGCATGGGGCAGTGTGGTTCTCAACAAACACCCACATCTTCCAGGTGTTGAGCATGCAGTTCACTAGCCCCTCTGGTGCATTAGTGGGGTTTGTGTATGGCTGCCCTCTACCTTCCAGCCCATCTGCTGAAGAACTGTGGTACTTCCACTTTGTCCCTTGCCTGGCTGGCCTCATATGCTTAGAGAACACCTTCCCACAAGAGGTAAGGGGTCTCCTCTCTGCTTCCCAACACTCGGGGCCCAACTGGGATGTGATGGTTAATGCTGCTTGTCAGCTCAATACAATTTAGAATCACCATGGAACCAAGTTTCTGGTCCTGTCTCAAAGGGAGTGGGTTTACTGAGGTAGAAAGATGTGCTCCGAGTGTGGATGGCGCCAGCCCATGGACTGGAGTCCCAAGCTGAATAAAAAGGAGAAAGGGAGCCGAGCACCTATGTTCATCTCTGTGCTTCCTGGCTATGGACACATGTGACCAGCTGCCTCACTCTCCTGCCTCCCACCATGATGGACTGCACCCTCAAACTGTGAGCCAGAGTAAACCTTCCCTCTCTAAACATCATCCGTTGGGTGTTTTGTCACAATAATTAGAAGTTACTAATGCTAGAGGAAGGCCTCCCTTTTAATGTAGGCTGACCAGACCATGGGGAAACTGATAGGTCTTAGGCCAAATTCCCCTAAAATAATGTCCCCAGTTAAGCCTGGTGGTCACCATTTCTTATGACAGGACCAAGCTTAGTGTTTGCTAAGCCTAGATGGGGGGCTTCATCTTGTCAGCTTCTAAAATGGGTCAAACAAGCCCACTATCCCCTGCATGGAGCCAGGTGTCCCCGTGTCCCAGACACAGGGTATCTGCCTTAACGTGTTCACACCCTGGGGTCCTTCTCTGTAGTCCATAGTTGCAGGATATTTGATCACACTGTGAACTCCGAGATTATGTTATTTACTGAAAAAACAAAACTTATCTCTAGTTGTGGTGTGGCTCAGCCCTTAGTACACACCTTTAGTCCCAAATTATGAAAATAAAGTAAGTTTGTAGAGGAAGCACCTAAGTTTGGAAGTGACAGCTAATTGAGTGGCAAAGTGACAAATCAGAGAAAGATTTGACAGAATAGGATATGAACTCTCACAAGAAGAGAGGAAAGGGAAGCTACTTAAGAGAACAGTGCAGAGAAAGAGGGCAGTTTACTGGGACAGTTGTACAGAGACAGTTTGCAGAGAGAGAGAGAGAGAGAGAGAGAGAGAGAGAGAGAGAACAAGCTAGACACAGGTGAAGACAGAATGAGCCAGAGAATGAGAAGGAGCCAGATAAGAAGAGATGGATAGACTTAGTTTGAGGTCAAGTAGAACAATTCAGGAGAAGCCCAGAGAAGCCAAATTGAATCAGTCAGCTTAGAGAGGAGTTCGAGCCAGAACAGCTGAGTTGAATCAGTCAGCCAGAGATCAAAAAGAGTTAGGAAGGTGTAAGCATATTCAATAGTAATTTTCAGAGGCTGAAGACATTCTAGGCCTAGATGAGATTATACAAGGGCTAGAAGCTTTCAGGACTAGATCTAGGTTAGCAGATGGAGACACTAAGCCTCCAAGATGACAATTATACCAGAATAAAAGCAACTTTTACAGTCCATATTCAGCATGAACATTTTCCATTGCTCTATGTTCAGCCAAAACATGCCCTAAGGGGAATCCCTCCTCACACTCAGGGGAGAGCTATACAGATGGGCAATCAACTGACTTGGCAGTGTGAGGGTTGTTCCCCATTCCCATGCTTGGCCCATTACCACATCATCCAGTGAGAACTGAGTGCCCTGGGCAAAGATGCTCCCGTTCATAGCAATCATGGCACAGCCATCATAGTAGAGACGGTCACCGTCACAGCCCTTCTGGTTGGCTAACAGGTAGATACCACCATTCTAGAAGAAATACAGGTGACAGTACGGCTGTCAATGACAGATATAACCTATGACTGCAACTAGCATTGTACAAGATACCTAGATGCACCAGACTGCCATTCTCCACCTGGTCCCAAGTTGCCATTGGCATCCAGACTCTCATAGAAATGGTAGATGCAGAAAGGAACACAAGCCCTATAGCTTCAATTCATGTGGCCTTGCCAGACATATTACAATTTCCTTCAAATTAAAACATTGGGAAGTCAGTAACTTACAAGTCTCAGGAAGTTCCTGAAATTCACCAGATGCACAAGCCCCCCCCCCTCTGCATGATGACATAAACAGTAAGGACTGCTGAGAGGCTCTCAGATCAGCCAAACTGCCTGGAATAGATGTTCTGACCTGTCAAACTGCCTGCAAGTTATAAGGAAAGCTCCAAGACTCCAGCTTTTATGAGCTATTGATGAACTTTGGTGATACAGCTACTTTTGATTCATCCCTGCTCCTGTCTGTAACCTCTCACCTACACTGCTGCATAATTCAAATGAACTCATTGGTTTACCATGTTGAACTTTGGTGTTATTGTTATTTTGGTCTCTTCTTGGTTCCCTATCTGGGGTGAATAGACCTGTGTTGAGTCTTCCCAAGAATCGTGTCACATGACACCAGGTATCAGGTATCCCATAAATCCACTTTTACTTTCCCTCAGCTCTCAATGCAGTGCTGCTGACCCTACCTGGCAGGACCACTGCAGCTAGAGCAGTGTGATGTGGCAGCATTGAACTCTGGGGCCACCAGAAGTACTGGTGACCTTGGATGACCTCTGTGAGGGCTGGATGTTATCACTCACCTGTGCTCATCTTCAACCTGAGACATGTCTATCTGCACCAGTGACTAACAGTAGTGTTCCACTGTATCCAAGGTCAGTGACAGGTATATGCAAGTTGGTATGAGTCTCCATGACAACCACAGATGGGAGCACACCCTGGTTCCCTGTTACAGCAGTATCAACAGAATCTGCTTTGAATGATGGCAGTTTGGACCAGGTGATACCAGGAAGAGGAGTCTGGGAGAAACCAGGCATGGCAATAGAATACAGCTTGCAACTACAGCCTTAAGCACGAACCAGAAGTGGCTGAGCCCTGCCCCAGTTGCCATTGCTCCTGGGGGTTCCCTGATAAACTCCTAACTTATGACCATGCTCCACCCGCCCTGCCCAGTGCCCACCTTGGAGGTAGCCATGGTTACCAGATCCACCCTGGTATGGGCTTTGCGTAGCACATGGTGGCTGCCTGAGGCATTGGTGATTATCTCCACACCATCCAGGCCCATGTCAATGTGGGGGCTGTGAAGAGAATTGGAGTGGCTAACGGGTTCCTGTAGCCCCTTAGCTTTCTATCTATCTACCTCCACGGTTAAGGACATTTGACCTTAGGAGACTGCAAAGCTTGGGTCCTCCCACTGGCTGGCCCAGGACAGGGAATGGACACCACAGTGAGCTGGCTGACCTTCGTGGTGTCCAGAGCTCCTCACAGATCTCACTCCCAATACAGGTGTCCTGGGTGGCTAGTACCACATCTCCAAAGGGCACAGTTTTCTGCAGTGAAGAGAAAAGACCACTTTAGACCCCAGGGCCACCTACTGGGCTACACACTGCTCTGATTTCCTGAAGGCTAACATACTGTCCCAGGCTTTCCTTCCTCACCATGGGTGTGCACCATCCCAGTATACACTACTTCTCCTGATCCCAGACTACCCCATTTCCCTACTCATGACTATAGGCCACACAGCTTTACTATGGCTGCAACAGGCCCTCTCCTCCACTCCATATCCTGCCACCAACAATGTCACCATTCACCAAGGCTGCAAGAAGAACCACAATCCTAGGTCCACAGTGCAAGAAGAGGGACAAAGCTCAGGAATATGGCTACTACCAGCTGGTTGTCTGTGGTTTCCTAGAACTGACCCTGAATCGGAGTCTACCCCCTCAGGGCTGACTCCTGCAGCCTGCCTTGTAATCAGCTCTCTGACAGTCAGCACAGAGGTTCTATTTTGTGCTTCCCACCGGCCCAGCTATGCTCTGACTACCCAAGAGCTTCTCCTGTGCCCCACCCTCAGCCTGTACCGGCAGGAAGCCCTAGGGAGGATGCACCTGCTTTGTCAGGTCCTGTAACATCCGAGGGAGGACATACTCCTCAGTTTGTCTGAAAAAAAATCAAAGCATGGCAAAGCTGAGATGTGTGGGTCCGAGTTCCACCCTGCTGCTGGGCACTGCCACTGGGGAGGTGAAACACAGGAAGTACTTAACTTTGCTTATCCCACGCCACAGCCATTGGGTGCTCAGGGCATGGGAAAATGCAGTCTAAGATGTGGGAAAGCTGAAGCTGGCATTTCCAGACCCTGGGCACCCAGTCATCCATGGGGTGCCACACAGAGGAGTCGGGAATAAAGTGTTGGAGGTCCCTGAGCTTGTGACAAGGCTGGGCCCATGGTGATTTCTCAGACCCTTAGACATCCAGGCACTGCTGAGAGGACTAGCCTTGGGGCGAGGGAAGCTCTGACTTAGCTCAGCAGCAATTTTTATTAGCTTGGCAGTGCTTATTGCTGGGAATGCAGGGAGGACTTCTACAGGAAAATTAAGCTGCGGCTTTGTAGATGAAGGCTTTCTCCACGCTCCCCAGGGCAGTGGTAGATGAAAGAGACAGTCCTTGGTTCCAAACTGTTTGTTGGTTGTTCATTGTGGAAAAGAGATGCATATGGACTTCTCAGGGTAGACCCTAAGGTTAAATACCTTTTGCAGGGAAGAATGTCTAACAAGGGAAGCTTATTGGCTAAATCCTCAGGACCTCTAGGTGCCTTATTGGCATGGAGAGCTCTGTTGTGGGCCTATGTGAACACAGGCCACATTCCCTTATGTGTAAAGTGTGGCGTGTGTTCCAGGCCAGGAATCTGGCAGGGAGCAGAGAGCCACCAACTGTCTCAGGTATGTACTCAAGTTTCCCAGGGACTCAGACCTGCTCTACCTTACCAATCTTCCTGGCATAGTTTACTATCCCACAGAGATGATGTCCTGGGTACCAGGAAGCATGACACAGGCACACAGAAGCATAGCCACCCGTCCACTCAGAAGCCTATGACAGACTCATCCACACAGGGCTGTCTCTGCTTCTCAGTGTTTTCTGAGAGACTGGGGGTTAGAGGGACTGGACTTAGGTCACTGTTCCAAGGGAGAAATCAGGTGAGATCCCCAACCCTGGAAAAATCCTGAGTTCACCCAGAGACATGACTACACCTAACATACCAATGAGACAATAGAGTCACAATCCACTACCTTTGACAGGCAGAGTGTATGCCACACACATCTTTGGTCCAGAAAGTCTAAAGATTTATGCCAGTGGACTTAACTATAAAAACACATAAAATAAAAAGCTGGCACTTCTAACTTCAGATAGGCCACTCCAAGTGCACTGCTTAGACACGGATCACTTTTCTGTTTGCTTTCTGTGGTAGTTTGAATTTGCTTGGTCCAGGAAGTGGCACTATTAGGAGGTGTAGCCTTGTTGGAGGAAGTGTGTCACTGTGGGCAGAGAGCTTCCTCCTAACTGCCTGAGGAGCCAGTCTTCTGACTGCCTTCTCATCAAGATGCAGAACTCTTAGCTCATTCTTCAGCACCACGTCTGCCTGGATGCTGCTATACTTTCTGCCATAAGGATAATGGACAGAAACTCTGAACCTGTAAGCCAGCCCCAATTAAATGTTGTCCTTTATAAGACTTGCCTTGGTCATGGTGTCTCTTCACAGTAATGAAAACCCTGAGGCAGAAGTTGGTACCACGGACTGGGGTATTGCTGTGATAGGCCTGACCATGCTTTTGTTTGGAGGAATGAATGTGGATCTTGGGACTTTGGAAAGCAGTGGAATGCTGTAAGTGGGGCTTAATGGGTTATTCTAGTAGGACTATGGAAGACATTGTTACTGAGGGTGATTTGAACAGTGGAGGACTGCTGGCTCTAGAAGTTTCAGAGAATTTTTAGTATTTTTAGTTTCAGAAGAGTTTTAGTATATGGCCTAGAGACTGCTCTTGTTATATTTTGGTAAAGACTGTGACTGCTTTTTGCCCAGTCCGAAGAGTCTATCTGAGGCCAAGGTTAAAAGAGTCAAATTAATTGTATTGACAAAGGAGGTCTCAAAACAACCCAATTTAGACTCTGTGCTGTGGTTTACTTTCATAAAGAACATTTTGATGAAGCATAGCAAGTTTAGAAAGAAAATGTAAATAAAACGTTGGTTCAAAAAACAAAGAAACACCAGGAAGATGAATGGAGCTGGCTCCTATGTTCAAGGAGACAGATTAAGGGAGTGGTGACCTCGA
This sequence comes from Rhabdomys pumilio, assembly GCA_030674055.1. Lineage (NCBI taxonomy): Eukaryota > Metazoa > Chordata > Mammalia > Rodentia > Muridae > Rhabdomys > Rhabdomys pumilio. The sequence continues at coordinate 130,800,050 of JANHMN010000003.1, forward strand.
GGTAAGATCCCACCCAGGTAAGTTTATTGTTTATGCTTTTGCAGTTGAACAGGGGACTTGGTTATTGTTTTCATTTGGACTTTTAATCTTAAATGAACTATAATCCAGAAATGGAGAGCACAACTATGATCCAGACTTGAGGCTGGAAGAACAGGTTTTTGATCCAGATCTTGAAGAATAGCGGCCATGAAAAGCTTAGGCCCAGGCAAGGTGGTACATGCCTTTAATATCAGCATTCAGGAAACAGAGCATGCAGATCTCTGAGTTACAGGTCGGTTTACAGAGTAAGTTCCAGGGCAACCAAGCTTTGGCAGTGAAGGAGTTATAAAACAAAAAAGCTGGTGATAATGTAACAGAACAAGGGGGCCATGCTGCAGCCCCAGGAAGCAGCAGAACTGTGGTCCTGGCTTTAGAGTAAAGAATAGAAGGGACTACTGGGATAGTTGATGCTGGTTAGCTGGAGCTAAGAGATTAGTGACGATTAAGAAGAGACCAGCATCACTGAGGTGAAATCTGGGAAGTGTTTTCTGAGAGCACAAAGAAGCTGTGTTCCAGAGATAGCCAAGGCTGTACCTCGTGCTGCAGCTGGACTTGGTAATGTGTAAGAGTCACCCAGGTGGCACTGGTTTTAAAGACATGAAGGGGTCATGAAGAGCAGCTGAGGCTTGGCCTGTGAGAGGCCAGGGAAGACCACTGGTGAAGTGCAGCCTCAGTTGCAATTGATGGTCCAGGACTGAAGGAGTCATGCAAAGAAGCTGAGGCACTGTGAAAAGAGCCTATAAGAGGCTATTAGTGAATCCTAGTTGTAGCAGAAGATGCCATCGTACTGAGATGCCAATACCATGGGATGATCACCAAGAAGAACAGCAGCCAGTGAAGTGGAGTCAAACAGACCCTGGAGTGCTACAGAGGGCAGAGCTGGAGAAGTGACCCAAGTCCTTTGAAGGAGCCCAGAAGACCATGTGTGGATCCCAGACACTGGAAGAAGAGGTAAGGCTAAAGTTGTCTTGGTTACACAAAGATGTTAGAGATGCCAGAGCCCTGGGTGACCTACTGAGAAAAGTTGCTAAGAGGGAGTGGAATTAGCCCAGGAGAAAGAAGTTTGTTATAGTCAAAAAGGTGAAAGAAATTTGAGATCTGAATTGTTCTTTGACATGAGACATGGAGATGCAGAATTTGGAGTTTGCTCAGCTGGATTTTGGTCTTGCTTTGGACCAGTATTTCCTAACTACAATGTTTTGGAATGGTAACGTATAACCTGTGTTGTTGGAGGTATGTGATCTGCTTTTCTGAGTTTAATTTTATAAGGGATTACAGTTAAGTGATTGGATGAATCTCAGGGGAAACTTTGAACTTTTAACACTGTTGAGACTGTTTAAGACTGTGAGATTTTTGAAGTTGACTAAATCTATTTTGCATTATGCCACGGCTTGGTATGGTCCCCAAAGACTCATGTGTTTGAACAAGCCTATGGGGGCCAAGGAGCAGAATGTGGTGGTTTGAATATGCTTGACATAGAGAATGGCACAATTAGGAGGTGTGGCCTTGCAGTGGTTTGAATAAGAATGGCCCCATAGGTTCATATATTTGAATGCTTAGGAAGTGGCACTATTTGAAAGGATTAGGAGGTGTGGCCTTGTAGGAGGAAGTGTGTCCAGGGGATGGGAGGGTAGAGGGAATAGGCTTTGAGATTACAAAGCCCAAGCTAGGCCCAAGGGGCTCTCTCTTCCTGTTGCCTATGGATCCGAATGTACAACTATCAACTAGTTCTCCAGCATCAAGTCTAACTGTGTGCCGCCATGCTTCCAGCCATGATGATGCTGGACTAACTTTCTGAAACTGTAAACAAGCTCCAATTAAATGCTTTCTTTTAAACAAATTACCATGGTGATGGTGTCTCTTCAGAGTAATAGAACACTGACTAAGGCAGTAACTTAAAACACAGAGCAGGGCTTCCCAACTGGGGGTATCTTGTCTCCTAGGAACCATTTGGTAAAGTGTGGAGCCCCATGTTCCCCAGGCTGACTTAGAGCTTGCTATGTTGGTACCTCTGACCACCATATACTGCACAGGATAGTCCCCTGACCCCAAATGAAGAATGACCTGTTCCCAAAGGCCAAATGGACTATGCTCAGAGTTTTGTCATAAAGGACAATTGGAGATACAGTGTCCATCCACTTAAGAGTGACCTGTGACTACTTACTGGTGGCTGAGGTTTCATGGTTTCTTCTGGTTCAGATTTGAACTGATAGCATGGAATTGACCATGTCTGAATGGCAGGAACAGTCCTCGCCACCTTACCCCTCCCCTTAGTGTTTTTTGGCTCACCTCCCAGCTGAGGCTGCATGTGCTGAGGACATTTAGTGAACACTTAGTGTGTGGTTAGGACCACATTGCAGCTGAAGAACCTGCCACTCACCGGCTCCTGGTCCAGGGGGTGAACCAGCGCAGTTCCCGGTAGTTGCCTTCGTTGGCCAAGGCCATCTTGGGTCTAATGAGCAGGATCTTCCTACAGCAGGTGAAAATAACTGTTCACACCAAACACCTGGGACAAGCAAGTCACTGCTACAAAACCTGTCCATAGAATAAAGTATGGCTACTGAGCTGGCTTAAGACCAGCTCAGTAAACCTCTTTCCTTCCTTTCTTCCTTCCTTCCTTTCTTCTTTCCTTCCTTCCTTCCTTCCTTCCTTCCTTCCTTCCTTCCTTCCTTCCTTCCTTCCTTCTGTCCTTCTTTCTTTCTCTAAGCTGAAGCTTTCTGTTTGGGGTGGGGGAAGAAATCTCCCATGGCTCCACCCACCCACCATGTGCACTTTGCTGTAGGCTGCGGGTGGTTTGGGGAGTGTGGCAAGGAGACTTCCCTCACCTTGTCTACTGTCCAGTGGCAAGAATAAAAAACCCGAACAAACCCAACCTTGAGTCTCCTCCTCTAGCCTGAGTGAGGGTGCTTGAGCCCCAGAGAAGGAGATTCATAGGAATTGCTGGGCCAGTGTGCTGTGCTCACTAAGGGGTAGCCCACAAGGTATCCCCAACAAGGGCCAAGCACACATATGCCAGCTGCCCTCACCGACCTGTTGAGAAAGATGACTCTACAGTTGTATCGAACATTCCGATGCATAATAGGCCTGCAGAAAGGAGAGAAGATGCATGTCCGTCTTGTCACACAAGCACAGCAAGCAGAGGCAGTGGCACTAACTACAGAGTCATGTGTTCTTTTGTTGTTGTGTATACACAGGTGTACACCCATGCATACACATGTGGATGGCTGAGGTCAGCATCAGAGGTCCTTCTATTCAGTTCCACCTTAAGTTTGTCAAGATTAACTGTTACTTTTAATTTTTTATGTGTATGGTCATATGTGCATGCATGTATGTGGACAAATATGTAGGTATGCATGCGTATTTGTACACACATTTAAATGCATGCATCTGTGCATGTGTGCACACACGAGTGCACGAGGCAAGAGGTGTCAGATGCCCTAGAGCTGAAGTTGTCAGGTGGTTGTGATGTGAGTACTGGGAACTGAACTCGGAGTGTTTACAGTGTTCTAACCTCTAAACCGTCTCTCAAGCCGCTCCACTTTATTTTTTGAAGCAGAGTCTCTCACTGAGCCTGGGGTTCACAAACCCAGACTCAGTGATTCCTCTACCCCGCCTCTCAGCACTGGGGTTTCAAAAGCATCCTGATATACATGGCTTTTTACATGGGTTCTGGAGATCTAACTGGGATCCTCAGACTTGCACAGCAAGCCCTTCATTAAAGCTCAGAGCCTGCTCTCTCTGTGTCTTCCCCCCCACCCTTCCTCCACACACACACAGAGCTCCTAGATGCTTTGTATTGGTGTGAGGCTTCCTCAGATCTTTGGAGAAACTATTAATGCCCCCTTTTAGCTTTCAAATTAAACTCAAAGTGTTCTGAAACAAGTCTCCTTTGATGTCCCAGAGCTTAGGGTAAGTGCTTCCATCACTGCTTGCCTCTGTGGCCTCCTCACCTAGCCAGAGGCTCCCTGCCCTTCATCGGTCAACAGCCCCTAGGCCTAGCATGGCTCATGCACGGCCACTGTGAGTAGCTGATGTCACCGAGGCTTCTAGTCCTCTCTCAAACCAAGCATTGGGATTGAAAGCACATTGGAAGCACATTAGGATGGGACTGGTGTGTTCTGGACTGGGCAACAGTGTGCAGAGTACTAGATGCACAGATGACTTACAGAAAGCAAGGGCCTCATCCCAGTACTCTGGAGGTGGAAGCAGGAGGAGCAGATGCTTGATGTCATACTCAGCTACCTAAGAGATCAAGGCTAACCTGGGTTATATAAGACTCTATCTCAGAGAAACCAAACCAGGTTGGGGTTGAAATGGCTCAGAAGGGCTGTCAAGCCAGCCTACTCCCATTCCGAAGACTCACATGGTGGAGGGAGAGAGCTGACTCCAGCAGAATGTTCTCTGATTTCCACATGCATGCTATGGTGTGCAAGTACGCACGACATCACACAAAATAAGGACATTTAACAAAAAATAGAAAATAAATAAAAACAAAACAAAAATCCTGAACTGAACCAAACTAGCCAACAACACAAAAACAAAACAAAGGTCTTCTAACTAAAAGAAACCATTCAAACAAAAACAGACACCACCAGATAATGAACAGAAGGAGAGACATTTTCAAGTTGAACTAGGAAGTGAAATTAAATAGCAGGCAGTACACAAAGAAACATTTTCTTCCTGTGGGAACAAGTTTTGACCTTTCATATACAAAGAATTCTCCAACCAAATAAGACATAGTTGTATACAGAGCTTCCAATCCAGGCTACTTTATAACAGTACACAATAGCCACCGGACAGGAAAATGCTCAACTCCTTAGGTAATAAGAACACATCAGGGGCTAGAGAAGAGGTGCCACAGTCCTCAGCATTTGCTGCTCTTACAGAGGCCCATTCACAGGGGACCACTATGCAAAGCACGGTCAGGCACACACTAGAAGGTTCTAGGCCAGTGTGCTGGGTGGGGCCATACTTGAGGAACCCATGCCACTTGAGGCTTCGTGGCTTGCTTGTTCCCATGTAGAGGGTAAAGACTGCTGCCAAGCCAGCCCACCTGAGTTCCACCCCGAGGACTGCCATGGTGGAAGGAGAGCTGACAGGTTATGCTCTGACTTCCACATGCATACTGTGGTATGCAAGTATGCACAACTACACATAAAATGAGGAAATTTAGCAAAAATTTAAAAACAAAAATCCTGAACCAAACCAAACAATAACCACCCCTAGCTAGGGCTACGGGGTGTTGACAGATGAAGGGCGGAGTGCTCCTGAATATATCCTACCTCTGATTCTTGTTTGGGAGGACGTATTAGGGCAGGGAAGCCTCTGGTTAGGTACAGAGGCAGCAGATGCATGCCACTGTTCCAAGACTCACCATGAAGAAAACCGTGTGGCAGGGTGCAAATGTAGCTTGCGTTTGTGCAATGTGCTCATGGGTGCCCCGAAACTCCTGGAAGAACTCAGAAACTGCTTCCAAAAGCTATTGCCTTGGGGAGGTTAAGTGACCACAGGGCCGAACAAAACTCACATTCAACATCAGGGCTTTGGTGTCTCCTTAGGACTCCACACCCAGAATGAGGACACCCACGCACTCGACTTTCCTCTGAGCTTCCCCTTCCACACCCTCACGGTGTGAGGCACTTACATCCCCACGTCACAGATGATGTCCTCAGTGACCGGAGAATCCAGAAGAGCAGCCAGAACTTGGAGCGAATGCAGGAGAGTGTCTGATTCATGATAATGATCCCAACATCCATAGCCGCTGAAGAGAGAGGGAGTAAGCCAGTGAGGGACGAGGAGGGACCCGGGGATACCATGACAAGTTGGGTCAGGTTTTCCAAAGCCTCCCAGTTGAGGGAGCTATTAAGAATAATTCCAACGAGGGACACAGATGCTCTTGGACACTGTGGGAGACCGAGCCTTTGTTGGAGTCGGGATTCTAAGGAAAGACTTTAGACTGGTGAAACAGGTGAATCCAGGATAAAGAAAATGCCTTGGGACCAATATGAAAGCGGGGAGAGAAGTGCATGTCTGCTTCCTTTACGTCCACATAACAGATCAGTGGCTCTCAACTTCTCAGTGCTATGACCCTTAATATAGTTCCTCATGATGTGGTGACCCCCCAACCACAAAATTATTCCGTTGCTACTTCTTACCTGTGCATTAGAGCACAGTAGGGAGGGGGACAAATAAGGAGAAGACATTTTGGAACCCATGAATGGCTGGGAGCCTCAAAGACAGACAGGAAATTAGCAGAGCTTAGCAGACAGCTGGTAGGTATCCCCAAGCCAGAGAGAGATGCAGTTGGTAAGAGAGATACAAGGTGGTGGCCCAGCAAGATAGCAGACAGTATCAAGGAACGGGTTTCCACTCTCACAAAAAAGGGCATGAGGGAGAGACCATTAAAGACCCTGAGAATGCAGAAGGAAACATCTTCATGGTCAAATAGGAAAATGAAAACATGGACTTAGCAAGACAGCTCAGTGGTTAAGGCACTTGCCATCAAGACTGATGATGCAGATTTGATCCCTCAGACCCTACACACACACACACACACACACACACACACACACACACACACACAGAGAGAGAGAGAGAGAGAGAGAGAGAGAGAGAGAAACAGAGAGACAGAGACAGAGACAAAGAGAGGGGGACAGAGAGAGGGAGAGAGAATGTGCATGTACACAAATAAAAGCAATATAAAACAATTTACAGGGACTGGAGAGAGAGCTCAGTCGCTCTTGCAGAGGACCTGGGTCCAACTGTAGTACCCACATGGTGGCTCACAACCATCTATCTCACAACTGTCCATAATACCAGTTTTCAGGGGATCCAACATGTTCTTCTGGGCCTTTGTGGGCACCAGTCATGAAGAGAGATGTGTAACCAAACATCTATACACATAAAATACATAAATCTAAAATTTTTTAATTAAAAAAAAAAGAAAGAAAAAATGTCGGGGAGGTGTCTCACTACACAGACCCACCATGTTAAATACCACAAGAGCCCATCACACACAGCTCTGGGGAGGGAGGTAGAAAATCAAGGTGTCTGTCGAATGAATGTCTGCTACAGGCTGTCCCGTTTCAAATATGTTATCTTTATCACTGCTCAGCATTTTGGCTCAGATCAGTTGCAAAGAGGGTACCTTGCAGGTGGCCTAATGTTGGAGAGGCAAGCAGGCTTCCTGGGGCCTTCATATAAGATACCACTCATGGTGATTTAATACCCTCCCCCAAGTCTGCCTCTCAGCACCGATACCCTGGGACAGAGGAATGTTGGAGGGACACTGAAACCTCAGCATCAGGAAAGGTGAGGCAGCCTGGCTTTAAATTCAACCTCACTCCCCTATTTGGCCACCAGGAAGCCTGGAGTTATCCCACCTCCCCCATCCGCCCTGAACCAGGACCACTCTCCAGTTGCTGCCATCCTAAATGCATTCTCTTGCTCTCAGTTCTGTCCCATTTCTTTCCAACTTTTGTTCCACTCCCTCCCTCCCAGGGGTGGAGGTAGGGGTGCCCGTGTGCTTAGCCATACCATATTTCTAGTTCTGGTCCAAGCCTGTATCTTGCACCTTTGTCTTTGGCAATTTGAATACCTATATGGAAAGAGAAGGAGGGAGAAGGAATTCAGCAGCTAGGATACATTTAAAGGTAGAAAAAGGAGGCTGCTGCGGTAGATACAGCCAAAGCCAGGCTCCAACCCACTACAGCCCATTCTGTTAGCAGCAGAGGACAGCAGGCACCTATACCCACGTGTAGGAAATCAGAAACAGGGAGGGTAGGGTGACCTTAGCATTGGGGAGGGATAAGTCACACCTTGACCTTGACTGGCAATCATTAAACAGACACCCAAACTGGCTATAAGGAAAAGCTGTGGACAGGATGTGAAGGCTTCCATCCCTAGGATGGTGCCAGCACCCAGCACCCACAGCAGGTTGAGAGCTGCTGCCAACATGCAGGCAAGGCAGCCCATCTTCACCCCAACGACATACTCAGACAACAAGAGCAGATCAATAAATACTTTAAAAAATAAAAACGCCTGGGTTAGCCAGATGTCTCAGTAGGTAAAGTCACTCGTTGGTAAGCCTGACAATCTGAGCTCACTTAGCACAGTGGTTCTCAACCATCCTAATACTGTGACCCTTCAATACGGTTCCTCATGTTGTGGTAAACCCCTGCCCCCCAACTAATTTTGCTGTTATAAACCATAATGTAAATATCTGAGATGCGGGATATCCCTTGTTAAAGAGTCATTTGACTCTCAAAGGAGTTGTGACTCGCAGGCTGAGAACTGCTCACTTAGACCTACATGGTGGAAGACAACAACTGACTCCTGCAAGTTGTCCTCTGACCTCTACATGCACACCATGGCGTGTGCATGTGTATACACACACACACACACACACACACACACACACACACACACACACACA
>JANHMN010000003.1:130808532-130891242 GCA_030674055.1 Rhabdomys pumilio
ACACACACACACACACACACACACACACACACACACACACACACACACACACATATATACATGCAATAAGTAATAATACATTTGGGTTTTGGTTGTTTTGCTTTTTTTTTTCCTGTCTAGTCTTTCTGCAGAAGCAGCTCAGCATGACAACCTGAGGTGGGGAGTGCAGCTCAGGACCGAGTATCCCTAGTTCTATCTTCTGGAGTCAGTGATGAGCTGGCCCGAATGTCAACAATACAGGGATATTCAACGGCAACACCCTCCTCTGGGCTGAGACCTCAGCCTTTACTTGCCTTCTGGGTTCAGTATGCCTTCTACCAATGCCCATCTACGAGGAATGTCCTCAGGAACCCTAGAGCACGGATCTCTAGTCTTTGCAAACACCCAGCTCTCACTGAAATAGTTCCAAAACTGCGCAGCTCTGCCTCAGGGAACCTTAGAGACCCACCAGATCCTAAAGGATGGCCGTGTCTGCCTGGCTGGCGGGGCACGCCTATCTCCACTCCTGCCTTGCTTCCTCACATAGCCCCCAAATTGGGAAGCTGTCCTGAAAGCTCACCAGGCATTATCCTTTTATCTGTTCCCACACCCAGCACTGTGAGTTTCTCCTAGGCAAAGCTTGCCTTGACCGCCATGTCCTACTCATTGTGGACTTTGACTTCTTCCTGTCTCCCGCCGCCCCAAGACTCACTCTTTAAAATCCTCTGGAAATTGCCCTCAAAGTCCAGGGCCCACTGATTGAGTGCACACGTGGCCACAGTCACCTTCCGGCCCATCCTGGTTGCAGGTTCCAGGCTGGGACGGTGTAGGGACGGAGACCGTACAGAAGACACTTGCCCGACTGTCCGGTCCACGCCTGCGTACAGTAATATTCTAGAGGCCCCTCCCCTCGGCTCGCCATAGCCCCGCCCCTCTTTCGTCATAGCCCAGCTTCTGTAACCCATCCAGAATTGCGCCTGCGCAGAGCGTGTTCTACCCGGAAGCCCCGTCCTCCCTCCCTCCAAACCACACCCCTTCTCACTTTCACACTGCGCGCCCTTCCATGAGACCCCGCCCCCACGCAGAGCGCCTGAGCGAAGCACCCTTTAAAGTAGTTCCTCAAGGAGCGCCTGCGCAGCCAAGTTGTCTCAGATTCTTGCTGTTGCTCAAGGTCGGAGCATAGAGGCAAACTGTTTATCCTGGGTCTTCCTTTGCTATCTTAGCGACTTTTGATATATTATGAAAGGCTTGTTTTCTGCCACTAAAGGTGGCATCAGGTTTGCTTTCTGTCGCTGTGATAAACATATGGCCAAAAGCAACTGGAGAGGAAAGGCTCACTTCACCTTATAGCTCATTCTCTGTTATGAAGGGAAGTTGAGGCAGGAACTGAAGTAGAGACCAAACAGGACCTCTGCCCACCGGCTTGCTTCATGGCTTGCTCAGCCTGCTTTCTTAACACCACTCAGGACCACCAGTCAGGGGTAGCACCACCCACAGCGGGCCAAGGCCTTCCACATCAATCATTAGTTATGATAATATTCCACAGACATGCACAGGCCAGTCTGATGGAAGCGATTCCTCAAAGTTTCCACTTACCAGGTGTGTTCTGTTAGTGTCAAGTTGGCAAAACTCTCCTCCATGTCAACACGAGGTCCCAGAGAAACATTGTGTACATGTGTCCTGCTTGTTTGGCTCACAGTACTGTGGATTTCCTGTGCATCGACCTGAACCCTGTCTCATTTCTGTCCCTCCTGCGTTGGGTAACCCCAGTCAAAGTGGATACAACTTCTCTAGGTCTGGTCACTCCTCAGCCATTTTTTCCTCAAACCTAGGGATTCAGACCTCACTTCCTCCCACAGAGGAAAGCCAATCCAGACCCTTCAGGCTGTGTGTGTCAAGAATTATTCTTAGAATAAGCCCTGATAGATGGGTTACAGCCTCTGCCAGACACCTGTTAACGGAGGCAGCTCTGAGGAAAGGTTTCCTCCGTGTACGAGTTGCAGCTCTGAGGGAGTGTTCCCGGCAGTGGTTAGCCAAAGAATACCACAAATCACACTGCATAGCAAACCTCACACAAGAGATGTGTTAGGAAAGACACAGAAGAGTGGCTACCTCTGATTGGCCTTAAGGCAGCTGAGAATTGAGTGGGAGGCAGGCTTTATATAAAGTTTCTTGGGGTGGAGATTTCCAAGGTGGGGGATTGGTGGGATTTCAAGTCTTAAGCTTAGGAAAAGGCCAAAGATTGATGGGAAAACTCCACAGATGCTGGGGAATGACACCCAAGGTTGTGTTCCAACCTACATGCACAGGTGTACACACACACACACACACACACACACACATACACACACACACACACACACACACACACACACACATTAGGAGCCTGACAACTCCAACCTCAGCTCAAGCTAACAGCCATTCTGAACACATGCCTTTATAAAACTGTGTTTTATTAATGCACACAGCCCACAAGACACGTTTCCCCATGCTACACATTGCCCTGTGCCCTATTCCATAAATATCTCTAAATCCTACCCTCCAGAGGTGGATTGAAGATTCGGTTGCCCATCTCCACTTTGCAAAACTCCTTTCAGTGATTGGTACATCACTGTGTGGCAGACAATGAGGACCAAGTTTGGTACTGCTCTCAAAATAGACTAAGACATATTACTCAAAAACTAGGCACGTGGCCAGTTAGTCTAGGTAAAATGACTTCAGGTTCAATGAGAGACTCTATCTCTAAGGACAAGATGGAGAGAAAGAGAGGAAGACACCTGATATAGGCCTCTGGTCTCCACACATAAGTAGGCACAGGCATAAAGTCACACCCACACCCACACATCCACAAACACCACCCCTACCAAACACACGATCTAATTTGAAAGGACTGCACTGCTCATATATGGAACCCTAGAACACAGGGTCAGTAAGGAAAAAAAAAAACCCCACACGTTCATCCTGATAAAAATAAGTTAATGGTTTGGATAGGCAAGATGGTGGAGCAGGTGAAGTGCTTACAGTGTAAACCTGGCTACCTGGGTTCAATCCCCAAAACTTACGTAAAGATAGAAAGAGAAAACCAACTACACAAAGTTGTTCTCTGACGTGCACACATGGGTTACAGAATGCACATCTGTACACACACACACACACACACACACACACACACTGAATACCACTCTATAGCAGTGGTTCTCAACCTGTGGGCTGCAACTCCTTTGAGCTTGCATTTTAGATATCTTGCATATCAGACATTTACATTACAGTTCATAACAGCAGCAAAATTACAGTTATCAAGTAGCAACAAGATAATTATATGGTTGGGGAGTCACCACAACATGACAAACTGTATCGAAAGGTCACAGCATGAGGAAGGCTGAGAACCACAGCACTATAGTAATAAACGTTTTTCCTGTTTTTTTTTTTCTCTGTGTAGCTTTGTCTTGTAACTTGAGATCAGGCTGGCCTTGAACTCACAGACTGTCTGTCTGTCTTTGCCTCCTGAGTGCTGGGATTGAAGGCATGTGCCATCACTGCCCAGCAGAAATTTTTTAAAATTTTCAAAAGTTAAAGAGCTGAATTTTTGATAGAAGGCTATCCGCTAATAACTAATAGTTTAGTAAGTTTGAAGGAATGCTGAAATCAAGTTAACTGTTCCTACCAAGAAGTAGGCAATATCCCAAGTGTCCTCAATGAATGCTAAGTCACCAGGGTCAAAGGTTGTTTGGAAACATTGTATTTACCAGTCTCAAAATAACACTCTGCTCATTTACTTATTAATCAAGTGAAAGATAGGGGCAGAAGAGATGGCTCAGAGGTTAAGAGCACTGACTTATCTTGAAGAAGATCCAAGTTCAATTCCTAGTACCCATGTGCCAGCTCATAACTCCAGTTCCAGGGGTGACCATGTATGTATGTATGTATGTATGTATGTATGTATGCATGCATGCATGCATGCATATCAAGAGCACTGGATGCCTTGGAAATGGAAATACTGATGGTTGAGCAACCACGTGGGTGCTGAGGCTCGAACCTTGGTCATCTGAAGAGCAACCAGTACTCTTAACTGCTGAGCTATCTCTCCAGTCCCGACCGTATATTCTGTATAACCTATTATTCTATTCAAATGTGTACCCTGACTGGATCCCAGGGTTTGGAAAAAAGAGCAATAAAGGACATTGTTGGGCAGCTGAGGCACCAACACGTGAACAGAAGCTAACAGTGCTGAAGTCACTTCCGTTACCAGTTTGTTTCATTGAGGCTGCAGAGGAGACTCTCGCCAAGAGAGGGCGACTGTAACTAAAAAATGTCAGGTGGAAGAGAGGAAAGAGATGAAAAGAGAGGGTGAAACTATTCACAGCTGCTTTGTTAAGGCTCAGCTGGCAGGAATGCAGGCAGGGCTTTCCCCAAATACCCTTAGGGCACGGAGGTGTGACTGAGTCTTGCCCACCAGGGGACCCCTTTGGCTGTCATGCTAGGGCCTCAGCTGCAATCACAATGTGCTAGCTGCCTCTTCCTTGTGGGGGAGGGGGTGGGCTGGTCTGGACTTGTCTCGCGGGCTCGGCAGTATCTGTTGTTCGTGCACAAGATGCTCTTCTTCAGGTAGGAGCTCTGCAGCAGGGTAAACTGAGGCACGGGAAGAGTAGGCTCGGAGCCTTCGCGGCAGAGTCCACTTTTAAATCCTTTCTTCTACCACGCGGAGTCGGACCAGAGACCCCAGGGGCGTGGGCGGGGCCGGTCCTACTGTCAATCTCTAGCCTGCCGCCGCCGACTGGCGGGCCTGGTGGGCTCCGAGTCAGCTCACTGCCTTCACCAATCACAGGGCGCGGCTCACGAACTCCACTTCCGATTCGCCGTTTTTGTGACCTCATGTCATCTGGAGGCGGAGCTTCAGGCAGACACTTAGGGCGCTGCGGGAGAGCGTGGATCAACCGCCTGGACCCGGCACGCAGGTGAGATTTCGCGTGCACCGACCAGGCCAGAGTGCAGGAGAAGGACAGTGAGCACAGACGTGGGAGGGGGAAAGCGTCGAGAGTGCAGAAAAGTGGGCTGTTTGTACAAAAGAAGACAGTGAGTATTCAGGAAGGAGGCAGTTTGTGAGATTGGGGGGGGGGGTGTGTATGTAGATCAGGGTATGCACGTTTGCAGGTTTTAGGTACATTGATGAACAGATGTGCAGATTTAGAGGTGTGTGTGTGCATAGGAGAGGGGGCTGTGTGCTCGGATTTGAGGAGATGTGTGTTGAGGGAGGGGGCCTGAAGTTCGGATACGGGGGAGATGCTTTGCCCAGATGGTAAGGTGCACCCATGATCAGGTATAGAGGTGGACCTTGCTTAGCTTAGCTGGGGCCTGTGGGCAGGAGAGGCAGCCATCTCTTGTGGTATGAGGGTCTAGCTTTCTGGGGGACCTTCGAATGCTCAGGTATAGAGGGGCAAGTATAGACTCACCCCTTGGCCCACCCTCCTACCCCAGGGCATATACGACCCCGAGAATCTCCTCATTGGATTTGAATGATTCTATTTATTCTCTCAGGAGATAGATGGATTGTCCACTGGCATGAAGATCATACCAGGCATACCTGGCCTCCCCAGGTTGTGGAGAGTCCTCTATCCCCCTAAAGATCAGGATGGTTTTCAGAGGAAGAGTTCAAACAACCAAACTTCTTTAATTTTTGAGCTACTTCTGATAGAATCTTCTTGAAATTTCTCTTTTAAACAAAAAACAAAACAAAACAAAAAACCAAAGTAGTTGATGAGTGTGGAGGGTCTGCACACTACATGCCAAAAAGAGATGCACCTAGTAGTGTCTGCTAAAGCCCTGCTGCCAAAGAATTTGGTCAAAACAAAACAAAAAACAACAACAAAAAACATTTGAATGGAAAGGAGGAACAGTGATTGTGCAATGAGAATTTGTGGAATGATCTGGAAGGATAATAAGGCCTGTGATGGCCTTGAGGGAGGAGAAAGCAGTTTTTGTTTCACATTCGACATATATTTTGGAACTTCTGAAAAGCAGAGATCTAGTAGCTTTGATTAGAACCAGAGATTATTCCAAATCTCAGGTCATTTCCTTCCTCACTGGGCTCGTTTCTGGGGGCTTCAGGAACTACTGTTCCTCCACAGGGACCCCAAGCTTTCAAGATAAGTCAGACCAAAGTTCTGTGTTCCGAGCGACAGAGGAGCCCCGTGCAGAGCTCACCAGCCTTGGGTCACTCTAGAAGTCAGCCTCCCTGACCTGAGGAAAGTAAGGCCCAGTGAACTCCCAGATGCCATTTAATTACAGAAGCTCCTCTGCTAGAAAAGGCAACGAAGCCCCAACATGCCCTCGTTTGTAAGGCTTCTGGAGATCTAGAACCTCTAGTCTTCCTGATTCTTCTGTGATACAGGAAGGAGAGGCTTGTCCCTGCCGACACCTGCAGAGCCGGCTCTTTCTAGCACTGCGTGCCAGAACATCTGATTTCTTTGATAATTTTCAGAGGGTGTGACACGAATTTACGTGTCTGTACAGAGCACTGCAGGAGGTTCTTCTGTCTGCTGCCACAGACATATTTCCCAGAATAAATTCCATTGGTACATGTAGGGGCATATGCTTCTCACCACATACCCATTTCCAGGATTTCCTACCTCTCCATCCTAAAATCCAACCCAAAGCTAACAGATCTCTAGATTGGAGACCCTACTGCTTCTGGAATATTCTAGAAACATAGATGCTTCTCTCTGTGGAAGATCCCGGAATCTGATATGCAAAGTTAGCCATGTCATCATTATTGTACAGCCTCCCAGTGTGCCAAGTGGAGCACCAGGCCCAGTCTTGCTTGTCTCATAGGCCATGTGAGCAGTTGCCCTGTCTTCTGCTTTCCCCAGTGTCCCATCTGTGAACATTATTCATTCTTCCGGTGGGCTAGGCACCTGGCACTTGGCAAATGCTGAATGAATTGTAGCTCTGGCAACAGGCTGTGTCATCCTGTGAAAGCCAGGCAGCAGCTCCTTGTAGACATACTTTATTGTTGCCCCTTTAGGGTGTGGAATGACTGAGCTGTGGCCACTAGGGTCTGGTGATGTCTCTTACCCTTTCCAAGGAGAGATCTGAAAGGCTCACCTTTCCCCAGCACTTTCCGTGTGAGTTTCTCACCACCCTGAGGCCACCCATAAGCCAGGCCACGCCAGCCCACCTTGGTCTGCTGGAGGAGAGTCTACTCTCATGACACACCTCCCTAAACTTCTGACCTACAGAAACCATGAGAAATGCTGAAGGCTTGTTTAGGTTTGCCATACCCTGGCTTTGTGCTTTCTGCTGATTTAGTAGCTGTCTCCTGACCTCCACACATGCTCCTTTCCATAGAATGGATGGATGGATGGATGGATGTATAAATAAATAAATAGATATTAAAAACTGACACGTACATATAGCCCCTAGTACATAGGAGATGAAGCCAGAAGGGTTAGAAATTAAAAGTCGTTCTTGGCTACACAACAAGTTCAAGGTCACATGCCCATGAAAAGGACAGACCAGTCACCTTCCTCTGTGCTGGGTGTCATCCCTCAAGGCCACAGGTGTTCTACTTTAGAACCAACCACCCTTCTGTTACAGGGTGTTTGCATCTCAGGCCTTGGTGTCCTACACAACCCCCTCGGATCTATAGCCATCAGGTTCGTGGTGAGCACTTTTTGCTTTTCTCTTCCTGAATTGTCACTGAAATCATCCCACCTCCTTAGGTGTGGACGTTTTTCCAGTTGCTGTGTGACCATGCTGCCGATGGTGATGTTGTCTGGTCAGCTGAACAAAGCCTTCAGCTTTCTTGACCTGAGTCATGTTATTTCCTTTTCTTTTCTTAAGACAGGGTCTCACTTTTTTGACCTGGAACTCACTGTGTAAACTCACTGTCGGGTGCTGGGATTAAAGATAAGGAGATCACCATGCCTGGCCCATTGGTTTCATTTAGCATACGGGGTACCAATGAACCTTTCTCATCTGTCCTTTATAAAGATGACCATCACAAATCCTTGGGGACATAGACTTATGTGCCATGGAGTACTCAGTAGGTGCCTGATTCTCTTAAATTCTCATGGAAACCAGTTCCCAATCCAGGTCGTTCTCTGAGCTACTCTGTGTTCTTGGTATCTCAGTGGCTTCTAGTATGTTCTGTCAGAATGTGCCAGCTCCAGAGTAAGTGCCAGAATGGTTTTTATATGTGCAGGTGCAGCATCAGCATCCCAGGAAAATCTGTTACTATCTGTCAGGCCAACCTGTGCTGGCTGTAGCACTCCTGAGCCTCTGGAAACTTCCGTTCACTCACCCCAGCTCAGCCCTTCAGGCTCCTGCTGACATGGCTCAGTCACCCCTAGATGGACTCTGTTGAGTGTGTACCCCAAGCCCTGAGTCTGTCCCTTACTTGATGGCAGCAATAACCTTGACGCAGACAGTGTGGATCGTTATCTGCTGTTCATCTTGACCTTTCAGTGTCCTGGGTTACTTTGCTGTTGCTGTGGCCTCTGTGGCATGCTGTTGTTCAGCGTATGGACAAGGATTGATCAGACCTTGGAGGACTTTGGAGCCTGGGCATTTCGAGAGCCACTTTTGAGAAAGACAACATCATTCTATTGTGGAACCTGTGGCCCAGAGGTCAAAGGTGAGTGTGTTTGCTCACAGTGCCCTTGAGCATGGGCAGTAGAATCGAGGCACTGTTTTAAAAGCTGAAAAATAGGCTGGAGAGGTTGCTGAGGGGCAAAAAGCACTGGCTGCTCTCCCAGAGGACCTGGGTTTGCCCAGCACTTATATGGTGGCTTATGACTATTGGTAACTCTCTTCAGTTCCAAAGGGTCTGACATTTTCTTCTGCCCTCTGTGAGTGGTACACAGACAATACAAGTAGACAAAATCCTCATGCACATAAGATTAAAAAAAAAAAAAACCTCAAAAAAGCAACCCCCAAATGAAGGAACCAGTGCACCAGTCACATGTCAGCTGTTCACTGAGGCTTGGGAGTGGAAGGGTATCCCCCTCTACCCAGCTGCCACACATTTATATCTTTTTTCAGAATCTGGTGCCTGTGACAGAGGTATGACCAGTTACATGACTTCCACATAAATTTAAAATAGTTACAAAAGTCTCATGTAGACCAAGCTGGCCTTGAACTTTCTATGTAGTTTAGGATGGCCTTCAACTCCTGATCCTCCTGCCTCCAAGTACTGGGAACACGGGAGTGCAATACACACCTTTGTGCGTGCTGGGCTCTGCCAACTAAGCCATAGTGCCAGCTCCACTTGTTATCTTATCTTAATCACATTTTCTGTACTATTTTTGGAGGTGGAGTATGCCATAGGGCATAGAGGTCAGACGACAACCCATAAGATGCAACCCATGCTTCTCTCCCTCCACCACACATGGGTAACAGGATTTGAACTCAGGTTGTCTGCCTCAGCAACAGACACCTTTCCCTACTGAGCCATCTTGTCAGTCTTTGTCTTTTTATTGTTTCATGGTAGACAATGCATGTTATTGCTGGGTGTGGTGGCTCACACCTGTCCTCTCAGTCACTGGGAGGTGAGACAGGAAGATTCCAAGCCAGTCTAGGCTGTAGACTAAGTCTCTGACTCAAAAAAAAAAGTTCAGAAAGCATGTACTCTGTGGACAGTATTCTTTAGTACCCCAGCATTGAGGTCTGAGGTTCTCTCCTCATGGGCTTGCATAATTTTCTAGCATAGTAGATTATCAGAAATTGATGTTGGTGCCAAGCTTTATATCCTTGGGGCTTATCTGTGAGTCAGGACAAGAAGAGTGCCAGTCCCCTCTGTTGAGACTCCTGGAAGGCTTGTGGGCATGTGGCCCTGGTTTTACTATGATTAATGTAGGCACTAGAGATCAGGGAGAACCTTTGGTAGTTGTGTGGGACTGTAAATGGGGCCATACACTGAGTGCACTGTGTGTGCTGCTGGGCAAAAAGCAGTGTGATAGTTTCTAGGGGGTGGGAGCTTGGGGGTAGGGTGAGGATGGAGGAGTCGGGTGGGGCTGTCAAAAGCAGATTGATAATCCAGGCAGCACAGGCTCTGAGGCCAGGATTGCTGGAGAACAAAGACTTCTTAGAGGCAGATCTCTCCCGTGTCCCCTTTTCATCCTCTGTGTGTTCTGGGGGGCGGGGGGGGGGGGGGGGGGCAAGTGTGTGCCATGGCCTGTATGAGTGGAGGTCAGAAGACAACTTTTGAGAGTTAGTTTTCTTTTGCCACGTAGTCCTGTGTATCAGATTCAGGTTGTCAGATTTGATGGTAGGTATCCTAACCTGCTGAAGCATTCTGCCATCCCTTCTGTGGCACCATTTTACTGATGGTCCGTGCATGCCTGTGTGCCTGCATGCATGCGTGTATATGTGTGTGAACATTGGGTGTCCTCCTTACCTGCTCTCCACCTTAGCTTTTGAGGCAGCATCTATTGCTGAACTCTCAGCTGGCTGATTTGGCTAGACTGCCTGCCAGGGAACCTAGGGGCTGCTCTTTCCTTTCAAGCACTGGTATTGCAAGATCTGTGCTGCTGAGCCTGGCTGGGTTTTTGTATAATGGGTTCTGGGGATTGACCTCAGGTTGGCATGCTTGCATAGTAAATACTTTACTGAGCCTTCTCCACTGGCCCTCTGAGAGCTTTTAAGATATTACTTTAAATCCCTGATATCTTAAAGTTTTACAAGCTAGACTTGTTTTGGAGGGGTAGGGAGACACCTGGAGACCTTATCTATGACATGTGTCCTCCCCTCAAGGGTCTGGTGGAGGAGGGATGAATAGTGAGCTGCCTTCTACTGGAGGGAGTGGGACAGTGCAAACAAAGCATGGCTGTGCAGTGAGCAGAGTTATTCAGAAGTCAAAGGAACAGGTTACCCTAGAAGGAAGCCACTTGCCATTAGCTGGTCACAGTCTACTGAGAAGGGGACCCTGGACCTTTTACACTGGTGCTGTACAGGGACATCTGTAAACATGCTCTGACCAGAGGAAGTAGTGTGTACTACCAGGAAGGATGAAAGCCATATTCAAAGATGGTGAAGATCTTGTGGTCTGAAGGAGCGGAGATGAGTCCCTGCATCTGCCACAGCTGGGGAAGGTGTTAACAAGGTGGGAAGGTTGGGTGGGAGGGCGCAGGCTCAGCAAGGGCCTTTTTTTCTTCTCCCAGGGTCTGTTGTAGGTAATCAGGTACTAAGAAAGTTACAAAGGTTGCCTGCTCTAGTCAGCACTTGAGTCCTGATGGGGTCTAGCTTTCTGGAAAGATCTGAGCCTCTCTTCCTTCCCTCAGGGACTGATGGCTTCAAAATCCCAGCACAACGCTCCCAAAGCCAAGAGTCCCAGTGGCAAGGCTGAATCTCAAGGACAATGGGGTCGTGCCTGGTAAGAGGTTTATCTGTTTTCCAAGAAAGAGGGTGAAGTCAACTCCCAAGGGTTTCAGCCTCAGGGATGTTATGGATCTAGAAAAAAAATTATTATTTTATAAAGACAAATGAAAGGTAAGCTGTTTTCCATTCTATAAAATAAAGAATTGGAAAGAAGAGCTTAGAAACCGTTTTGGGTATGCCGTCCCTTGTCTGAAGTACTTGGGGGATGGAAATAATCTCATTTCTGACACATGTGAGCATGCAAGCACACACACACACACACACATACACACACACACACACACACACATATGTGTATATATTCTGATATATCGTAAGGAGAGGATTATAAGAACCCCACACTCATTACATGAAGGTAACCTATTTGCAGCATGCTTATGTTTTTAATGCAACTTATCACTTGAGGACAGTTGTGGGGCTCTCCTCTGTCTTACCCTATCAGGAATCCAGGTCTTTCGGATGGCCTAAAGGTCATCTTGAGCCCTGCCACCAACCCAGGAAAGCTGGGTTGGTGTCATGGTGCTCTTTCTGCCATTGAGCAATATGAGTGCTTTGTGTGAAAAGTGTCAAGTATGTCATGCGGATAGGGCCTGGGGGTCGATAAGGGCCCCCTGCACTCATGTACTGGTCTCTGGGCTTTTTGTTGGTAGCCACAGATAGGACACCTTCTGATGCTGCCACAGAAGCAGTGTGAGTAACCTGCCTTGGCTGGAGAGATTTCTGAACTGATAACTCTTTCCCACCAGGTTCTAACTGGTGTGAAGGAGAGGCTGAGGGCACCTTGGCGACCCCATGTGACCCAAGGGGATTGGAGGGCATGTCAGAGACCCCTGTGGGTCTCAAGGCACAGAAGAGAGTCTCAAAGGGATGGAAGAGTGTCTTAGGCATCCCACCATGGGACAAAAGGGAATCTCAGAGTCCTCCATGGGACCCAAAGGATGGGACATTTCTGTCCAAGGAACAGAAGGGAGTGTCTTGAGTCCCTTGTGGGGCTTGAGAACAGGCACCCTCATGGTAACCACCCTCTGTCCTTCTCTCAGGGAAGTGGACTGGTTCTCCTTGGCCAGCGTCATTTTCCTGCTGCTCTTCGCTCCATTCATTGTGTACTACTTCATCATGGCATGTGACCAGTACAGTTGCTCGCTGACTGCCCCCATGCTGGATATAGCTACAGGCCATGCTAGTCTGGCAGACATCTGGGCCAAGACACCACCTATAACAGCTAAAGCTGCCCAACTGTACGCTTTGTGGGTCAGCTTCCAGGTCAGTTCACTGCCTTGGGGTTGGGGTACAGTGCATGGAGTAGGGGTTCTGCTGCCAGCATCTTGTCTGGGATGCAGACTTCTGACCCAGGATGATGCTCACATTGTCAGGATGCAACAGATACACAGAGATACCTAGAAGCAGATACACAGAGCAGGAAGCACCTATGTGTCTCATTGTATCCTTCATGGTTTCTTGCCCCTCCCAACCCCCCCCCCCCAACCTGTCTACAGCTCAGCAGCATGCCCTTCTGGGCAGTGAACAAGGCTGACAATGGGAGGGCATAGAGTGCCTGAGGGACACCCTTCACACAGCTGGAATCTTTCACAGTAGCTTCTGGGAGGAGCTGTCCTAGACTATACTGCTTCCAAGGGTTGCCAGATAGACCTGGTCCTGAGTGTCTTTGTGATGTAACCTCTCTGACATGAAAACTAGGAGCAGCTTTCATAGGTTGGATGTTATACATGGATATAAGTCTACACCTAGGACAGGTTAGGGAGCCACATGGGAACCAGATCAACCTTTTTTTCCCCCCAGGCAGACTCTTGCTTTGAGACTTGCCTCTCCCAGGGCCCAGGCTTTTAGATTCCAGGGTCTCCCTCCTTTTCATTACCTCCATCCTCTGGGTGAGAAGGACAGCATGACTCGTGGTTGCTAACGCATGGAAACAGCCCAGCTAGGACTGGATAAACAATACATGGTCTGTCCATAAATAGAAAGCTACTGGACTGTAGAAAGGATGGGCCTCTGGTCCAGGCTACCCTTTGGGCCAGTGTTGGAAACAGCTGCCAAGTGGAAGGTGCCAAGACCTGTTGGAGCGATTGTATTTATGTGAAATGTCTAGATCACATTCACACACTGGAAAGATTGGCCGGTCCCAGGGACTGTGGGAGAAGATGAGAAACAGTTGACAATGGGAACAGGGTTCCCCCTTTTTAAACAAAAAGTATTTGGGCACGGAGGTTGAGACAGGGTTTTTTTGTGTAGCCCTGGCTGTCCTGGAACTTGATCTGTAGACCAGACTGGCCTTGAACTCAGAGAAGTATTTTTTAAAAAGATGTATTTATTATGTGTGTGTGTGTGGATGCTTTTTCTACATATATATATGTACACTGTGTATTTACAGTGCCCAGTGGAGGCCAGACAGGTTATAGACAGGTGTGAGCCACTATGTGGGTGCTGATGCTGGCACTGGGAATCTAACCCGTGACCTCTGGACGTGTAGTAGTTGCTTTTAACAGCCAAGTTTTCTCTCCTCTATCCTACGGTTCCCTTTTGTCTTAGGGTTTTACTGCTGTGAGCAGACATCATGACCAAGACAACTCTTATAAGGACGTTTAATTGGGGCTGGCTTATAGATTTAGAGGTTCAGTCCATTATCATCAAGGCAGGAACATAGCAACATCCAGGTGGGCCTGGAGCAGGAGGAACTGAGAGTTCTACATCTTCATCTGAAGGCTGCTAGCAGAATACTGGCTTCAGGCAGCTAGGATGAGGGTCTTAAAGCCCATACCCACACCTACTCCAGCAGGGCCACACGCTCTAATAGTGCCACTCCCTGGGCTGAACATACACAAACCATCACAAGTATCTGTCAGATTGTGTTGATGGTTGCCTGGTCTTGTGAGCCTGTTAGGTGACTCTGAGTCATGATGTTGAAAGGGTTCATGGGACGTGGGTCACAATCAATGCTTTTATTATTAATTTATGTTTTTTAAAAACGGGCTTTTTAGAAATTACTGAATTTTATTTTACATGCACTGGTGTTTTGCCTGCATGTGTATCTGTGTAAAAGTGTCAGAACTCCTGGAGCTAGAGTTACAGCCAGTGGTGAGCTGCTCTGTGGGTGCTGGGAATTGAATCTGAGCCCTCTGGAAGAGGAGCTCGTATTCTTAACTGATGATCCATCTTTCTTGCCCTCATCTCAATGTTTTTAAATGGCTTTGAAAAGGATTTGGGTGGGCTCATATGTCCTGGGAAGCCTGCCCAGCTTCTTCAGTGTTAAGCTCTAGAATAATAGTCTTGCTTGCATCTGCCCAATAAAACCAGACCAGGTGACGTCACACAGCTATCCCCTGCAGGCTGCCAGTCTTTCTACCTAAAATTCTATTTCAGGTGCTGCTTTACTCCTGTCTTCCTGACTTCTGCCACAGATTTCTGCCAGGTTACGTGGGAGGCATCCAAGAAGGTGCCATAACTCCAGCAGGTAACCTTTGCCTGAGTTGGTACATGTCTTGCCCTGGCCAGTCTGTATATCTGGCTCCTGGAGTGGCTCTCCCATGCTGCATTCCACAGAAGAACCAATTTAGTTTGGACACTGTCCACTGGCCTCAAGGTTCTGGAGAACACTCATGCTATTGTAGACGTGGTACCACCACACTCAGGAATGCAGTCCCTGACTCGGCTGTCTTTCAGTCCTACTGCTTCACGGCAGTGGGAGGACCCTGGCTTCACTCTGCAGAGGCACCGCAGCAAACACAAGGGGAGCCTGGGAGAACATTGGGTTGACTTAGTCTTACCTGCCACATGATTGACCTTGCTCACACCTCATAGTCCTGTCCTCAAGTTGAGCTGGATAACGTGGGTGAGAAGCAACACAGAGCAGCCACAGCCTCATAGTGGGAAGGGTGCTGCTAGCCTTTGAGCCTGGGTTTGAAACGGCAGATGCTCCCATTCTTTGGAATGGTACCTGGAGGCTCTAGCCAAGGGCTACACCAACAGAGGTCAAGGAGCAGATAGGTGTGAGGCAGGTACGTGGCTAAGCCAGGTGATCTAACATGAGTACTTTCTCTGATTGTCTCTCTGCAGGGATTGTAAACAAGTATGAGGTGAACGGGCTGCAGGCCTGGCTCATTACCCACCTCCTCTGGTTTGTGAATGCTTATCTCCTATCCTGGTTCTCCCCCACCATCATCTTTGACAACTGGATCCCATTGCTATGGTGTGCCAACATCCTGGGCTATGCCGTGTCCACGTTCGCAATGATCAAGGGCTACCTGTTCCCCACCAGCGCCGAAGACTGGTAAGTTTCTTAGTGTCTGGGCAAGCCTAGAATGGATGGTGGATACCTCCACCCAGGGCCTGGCAAAGAGAATTGAGAAGTGAGATCTGGGATCAGCCTTTTGGATGCCTAGACTTCGTTGCTTTAAGAACTGCTGGCGGTAGCCAAGGCTGCCATGGGAGTAATTAAACTAGAAGGACAACCTCTGGCTGAGGAGAGGGTAGATCACTGCTTCTTTCTTTGAATCATTTCTTATAAAAGAGTCTTAGAAAGACTCTTGTTATCTCAGCAGCTTTACCGTAGCTGCTTCCTAGGAGAGCCCCTGCTTGCTCACAGTGTTTTCATAGATACTTTGGGTTGGGGATCAACTCTCCAGTCCATTCCATCTACCCGCCTACTCCTCCATCCACCTACTTATCTGCTTACTCACTCATCTGTCCACCTACTTATCTGTCCATCTACCTATCATCTACTTATCCTTCTATCCATACACCCATTTTCCTCACATCTGTCTACTCATCCACCCCTCCACCCACACAACCATTCACTGTCTACCATCTAATTATCTATTCGCTCTCCACATACCCACCCATACACCTATTTATCTATCAGCCTATTTACCAACCCATCCACTCATCCATCCATTCACCCACCATCTACCCATACATCTACTTATCCATCTGCCTCCCTGCCTGTCTACACACATACCCATCCATCTAACTATCTACTCATCCATCTATCCACCCATACACTCATCCACTTATCCATCTACCTACCCATATATCCATCTAACCACCCACTCACCCATCTGTCCATCCACCCATATATCCATCCATCCACTCGTCTACAAACAGATAATTGTTGAGTTCTACTGGAGATCTTAATTTTGTCTGGTCATGCAGATGAAAACAGAGCATCTCTCCCTTAACTGTTGGCTTTGACTTTGAGCAATGAGCCTCAGATGAGAATGTTGGATGGCATCTGTTACCTTGTCTGCAGTTTACTACCCTACTGCATTTTATGGCTCCCAGAGCCGTTGCTGCTTTTGTAGATGTAATAATTGGTTCTTTCTATTTAGCCCGACTGTGGGAACTAGTCATGAGAACCTGCTGTCTCAGCTAACAATAATCCCTGTGCACGCACAGTAGGCTGTACCTAGGAAGGGTCTTCACCCCAATTATCTCAGCTGATTCTCTGCCCTAGTCTCAGATAAAGGGTTTACTGTGGGACAGGTGACCAAGACCATGAACTTGGTCAGTGAACTTGTGGAACAGAGAGAAACATGGGATTTAGGCTGTGAGCACAGGACATTTGCCACATAATCCAAGTACCCCTATGTTCTGTGTCTCTGCCAAACATGAGCACAGTATACTCTGAGTGACAATGAATGCAGATATGGGGCTGAGGGTAAGGCTGCCATGACCTCCTCTGCACGGACACTTTAAGGTCACAGCTGCATCCGGGCTACCTCTTTCAGTAGCCAGCATCTGAACATTGGTGTCCACAAAGCTGAATAAGCTATATGTGGCAAGATACGCTAGTTGATTAAATGTGTTTTTGGAGAGCAAAGGATATGGCTGATTAAAACACTGGCTGCTCTTGCAGAGGACCTGAGTTCAGTACATAGCACTCACACGGCAGGTCACAACTGTCTATAACTCCAGATCCAGGGGATCCAATTCCCTCTTCTGACCTCTTAGGGCCCTCTACCCACATGGTGTACAGACAAACATGCAGATAAAACACATAAAATAAATCTAAAACAAGATTTTAATGTGTCTTCTGTCTATGTTTTTAAGCAAATTCACAGGCAATTTTTTCTACAACTATATGATGGGAATTGAGTTCAACCCCCGCATCGGAAAGTGGTTTGACTTCAAGCTGTTCTTCAATGGACGCCCGGGGATTGTGGCCTGGACCCTTATCAACCTGTCCTTTGCTGCCAAGCAGCAGGAGCTTTATGGCCATGTGACCAACTCCATGATTTTGGTCAATGTCTTACAGGTAGGTAACTTGGTGTGCTTGCAGCCAGGGAGGGTAGGACACTACACCTGCTGGACTCTAGGAGAGTTCCCAGCATGCCATCCTGTTCAGAGCTGGCCCTTCCAGGTCACAGTGAGTACATGCTAAAAATAGACCATTACATAGATGCTGTTGTGCCAGCCCCCAAAGGGACAGCATGCAGTCTGGCCTGAGCCGAGGATGACTCCTTAAGTGCTGGCCTCAGATGGAATCTGAAAGTACATGGGCTTTTGTTCACTACCTAGAGAAGAGAGATGGCAAGCATGCTCTGGGAACAAGGAGTGATCTGTGTAGTCCTCATAATGGGAGAGGTTGAGACCCTGTGGAAGGTCCTCTGTCCTGAGCAGCCAGAACTAGGAAGCTCATGGCCAGGTGGGACCAACACAGGGACCCTTTTAGAAGTTTTCATCTTTCCGTTAAAGGCAGTTATCACTCAGGAGGCTGCGGCAGGGATTGTTCTGGGTTCAAGACTGGCTAGGGGCTACATATTGAGTTTAAAAGTAGCCTGGACTACAGAGTGAGACCCTGTTTCAAGAATAACAATAGACTAGGGAGAGGGCTCTGTGGCTAAAGGGCTTGCCTTGAGAGTATGAAGGTCAAAGTTTGGATCCCCAGAACCTGTGTAATTCCAGCCTCAAATGACAGAGGCAGGAGAATCCTTAGAGCAGGCTGACTAGCAAGACTAACCATATCAGTAAGCTCTGGGTTTGACAGAGATACCTTGCCTCAGTGAATAAAGTGGACGGCTTCAATCTGTGGCCTCCACATGCACAGACATTTGTTCATGCACCTACATACCAATGGATGCCCGGTACATATACCACATACCATATGTGGTGGTGTGTGTGCCCACATACATACTACATACACACACGTGTAAAATAAAAGAAAGGGGAGGGGAAAAAAGCAATGTGGAAAAAAAAATGCCCAGTGGTGCTGGGGTGTGACCTGGGTCTGGTGTATCCAGCAGGGCTACAGGGTGCCAGGGGCAAGTGACTGCAGGTGAGGAAGAGGCACAGGCACAGTTCAGGCTGACTGACTGTGTGCTGGGTGGGGCCAGACTACAGACTCAGGACTGGATGGAGTAAGTCCTGCCTCTCACCAGCTCTGGTCATGTGAACCTGAGGAGTGGGTGATATGGCCAGGACCATGGCCTTTGGGAGGGATCTTCTCTGTGGTCCTCCATAAAGCTCCTTCTCTGCTGGGGCATAGAGATGGATGGAGAAGAGACGTACAGAACACTGGGGTCTGGGCTCAGGAAGCTGGGACTGTGTGTACATATTATAGGCAAATCCTGTTATGCCTGCATAATGTACCGCTTTTGCAACTGTGACTAACACACTTAGCACCCTAGATATGAATCTAGAGTCTCTAGAAGGCTCTTTGTGTGTCCAGCTGTAGTCACAGCTTTTGGCCCCATGTAGACTCCCTTGAGGTGGGAAGTGACAAGCAAGATTTTTGCTCGTGTCCGTCTCTGTAAGTAGACCTCAGTCTCCTTGGACACCTTGTCTGTGTGTCATGGTTCTGATGGGCAGCTGATAGGGACCAACACTGGGACATTCACCATATGGATGTCTATGTTGGTGTCTACCATGGTACTTGGCACCAGCTTCCCAGAGACAGTCCCTGAGCTCCTCCATCCTGAGCCCCCTCTTGCTCTGAGATCCATATCTCTTGTCACCTGTGGGAGCTATATCTGGGAACCCTTCCTGCTGATGACAGTGGCCTCACCACCCCTCTAATGTTCCCAGCCCCACAGTAACTTAATCAAGTTACTTAGCAATACCCCAACTGCCTGACCCCCCATCCCTCCCTTGCATGGGGATGAGATGGTAACAGTTTTGTCTCTGTCTTACAGGCCATCTATGTGTTAGACTTCTTTTGGAATGAAACCTGGTACCTAAAGACCATTGACATCTGCCATGACCACTTTGGGTGGTACCTGGGCTGGGGAGATTGTGTGTGGCTGCCCTACCTCTACACGCTGCAGGTGAGGAGGAGCAAGGAGATGGGACATGGTGTTACCAGCTTCGTGGGCATTGGCTGTGTGGTCTTTAGGTGCTCCAGACTGACCTTGAATAGATACACATGCTGAGCTTGCCAAGGTGTTAGTCCTTGGGGTTCACTGAGCCAGTGTCTTCTCCAAAGGGGGGAAAGCTCCCTGCATCACAGATATCTTTGACCCGGTATGAGATTTGGTTCTCACTCCACCCATCCTACACTGAAAGTACCAAAAGTGGAAAGTGCACTTAACACACCTGGCCTACCAACAGTAGCTCATTCTTGCCTTCCCTAATGCACACATGGCCATGACTGGGCAAAGTCATCCCACAAAAGGCTTGGAGGGCTGCTGAGAACTGTACCGAAACTGTACTGAACAGCAGATCGTGTGGTTTGGTTTTCACACCATCTTAGGCTGATTCATGTAGCCACCTATAATTGGTCTGGGAGGACCTGGGATGGCACCAGTGTGAGTGTGTCCCTAGTCATCCCTGTGGTCAGAGACCCATGCCCCCAAATCAACTAAGGCAGGATGGAGCCATCAGGGTGGCCAACAGTGACTTGAGCCAGGCTGTATGTCTTTATTTCCACCCACTTGGATGTGTTGGCACCGTGTTAGTAGTGGGCCTGCCTGCTCATCAGCCGCTGCTGCTGCCTCGAGTGGCGGGAAGGAGCTCAGAAGTCTGTTGGCCTCTCCAGGTGGGAATCAGTGAAGTGGGTCTCTGTTGGCTGGTTGCATAGCTCATGGGGACATGGGTTGTGGAAGTGGTCTGGCTACCTATGCAAGGGTGCTGGGAAGCAGTTGTTCCCTGCAGAGAGGAGGGGGAGAGTAAGGACAGGTGTCAGCCCGACTCAAACTGTAGGTCCTCACCAGCCATAAGCAGCTCACATGGTTGGGTTTCTGCACCAACTGGGCACAGGCTCATGGGTCACCTCACTGTATCTGTAGTGCCGCTGTGTGAGCTGATGACAGAGACAGCACTTCCACGGGTCTTTCTATCTAGCAGGCCTTGTTTCAGCCTCAGGATACAATGGCCTCTGTGTTATAGAGTCCACAGATTAAACCAAACATGCATTGGAAGTAATTTTTTTAAAACTTGCTGCTGGGCCTGGTGGCACACACATGTAATCCCAGCTCTTGGGAGGTTGAGGTAGTAGGGTCAAGAGTTCAGTCCCCCTCAGCTGCAGAGTAAGTTCGAGGTCAGCTTGGCCTACATGAGACTATCTCAAAACAAAAACCAAAATCCCTGAGTGCTGGGATTATAGATGTGTGCCTTCATGCCCCTTGTATCTTACTTAACATAACAGGAAGCTGGCGTGACAAGTCTGGGGCAGGGGCGGGGTCTACACTTCTTAGCCCACACTGATGCTCACCCTGCTCCGTGATGGGGCCACCCTTCACCTTTCTTCCCTCACCCTCTCTCACAGGGCCTGTACCTGGTGTACCACCCCGTGCAGCTCTCCACTCCCAATGCCTTGGGCGTCCTGCTCCTCGGCCTGGTGGGTTATTATATCTTCCGAATAACCAACCATCAGAAGGACCTGTTCCGCAGGACAGATGGGCGCTGCCTTATCTGGGGCAAGAAGCCCAAGGCCATCGAGTGCTCTTACACATCAGCCAACGGGCTGAAGCACCACAGCAAGCTGTTGGTTTCAGGCTTCTGGGGTGTGGCCCGTCACTTCAACTATACTGGTGACCTGATGGGCAGCCTCGCCTACTGCCTGGCGTGTGGCGGCAGCCACCTTCTCCCCTATTTCTACATCATCTATATGACTATCCTGCTCATCCACCGCTGCCTCCGTGATGAACACCGCTGTGCCAGCAAGTATGGCCGTGATTGGGAGCGCTACACAGCCGCTGTGCCCTACCGCCTGCTGCCCGGAATCTTCTGAGGGCTGTCCTGGGAAGCATAGAGAGGCGTCATTGAGTGTGCAGAGTTGGGTGCATGGGGACCGGCGTCTGGCTTTCCCCTGCAGGGGCCTCCTCAGTTTGCTCATCTGGAGAATGGAGAGCCTGGTGTCCCACAGTGTCTGGATGGTAGCAGCTGGAGAGCTGAGTCCACACTGATGCCCCAACAGAATGACTTGTTCTCTCTGTTCAGCAGCCTAAGGGCAGTGGCTCTTTCATGTCTGTCTGTTGGGAGCCTACCATCTCTGCTGTCTAGATAGCTTAGGCTTACCAGATGTCTCCCAGGATTGGGCCATCCTGGTAAACTGGAGACAATGTAGGATCTAAAGAGTTTGGCACTATCACCTTCACCTCCCACCTGCCCTAGTGGGCAAGGCTCCGTTTTTGTCTGTAGCATGTGCAGTGTTAATTGATCAGCAAAGGGTTCAGGGACCATTGAAGGAGGAAGGCTTTTTGTTTATGTTCTTGTTTTTTATTTTTACCCCAGGAATGCCAGGCAGTAGACTGGGATATCCAGGGAGCACTGCCCACTGCACAGTCCCTGGCTAACAAAATCTTTCTGGCATGAGACAGGGTTCCCAGGACTCCCTGAGTACCCACCTAGCAACTCATCCACCTGCTCTTTTCCAGAAGGTGCTTCTTGTTTACCTCTGAGACTTGGATCAGAGGTGAACAGACTCGGCTCAGACAAACCAGAATATATCACCAGTCAGTGGCCTCAGCCAAGCAGGACACCCACTGTTGGGAAAGGAACCCATTCTCATTAGGGACACTGCCCGCCAAAACTCAGGGTATTCTGTAAAACTAGAGAGGCTCATCTTAGCCTTGCAGGCAGTTCTTTGTATTAAATCTGCCTTGTTAAATGAGTCACCTTGTGCTGTCTCCTGAATGGGCCTGACTACTACCAGGGGTGGGGCTTGGTGTGGGAGTGAGGGCTGTTATATGATGTAGGATGGGACCCCAAGAAGTATTAGAGCCAATGCCCGGGCACTATCAAAATTTCATGTCCTTTGGAGTGAACTGTACAAAACCCTCCATAATTCCCCTATCAGTCCAGAACACTGTTGGGTCATTTGCTTGTCGGAGGTGAGGGGTGAGGAATCCATTCCATCTGCCAGTGATAAGAAGCCACACAGTGAATGGAGAAGCCGCACAGCCGAGCCTAGACTTCTCTTGTTTCTGGAGAAGTAGAGGTGAAGGAGAGGTGAGTGATGCCCACAGCCAGGGCACAACTGGTCTGCTTCCTGTTAGAGATGGTTGAAGATTGACAGCTACTCCTGAAGAGACAGCCATGAGTCCCATCAGCCTGACTTGGTATTTTACTGGGCCTGCCTGTCTGAGAATGTGGGCGTCTCTGTTGGTCACATGTCAGCACCTTTATTTCTCCCTCGAACAAAGTCCTTTTAAGGAGGCTGGGTGTGGTGGATGTTTGCTTTGCCTTCTGAAGACTATATAGCCGTAAATAGGTGCCCCTCTCTTGGCCTCAGCACACTCAGTGTCTGGTCTTCCTACATCACTGGAGAAAGACATTCAATTCATGGGAAGAGGGTCCCGTGTTACTAGTGCTTGCCAGTTGCCTATGGCCCTAGTTTGTTTTAGCCTGGGAGCCCAGTTAGACTTTGGTGCATTGGTGCCCTCATACCTGGTGCTCCCTGCTCTCTGCCAGCTGTGGGCCTACCTGTCCTGCCACCAGGAGATGAAGCCACTCTTCCCTCTCTGGGGTAAAGACAAGAGTAAGCCACAGAGTCCCAGACTGTAGACTGTGTCAGTCTCTGCCAGTCACCCACTGCTCTTCTCTGCAGCTTCAACCCAGGCTTTTTATGGCCCTTCCAAAGTGGTGCCAGCTGAACTGTGCTCTGGGTAGAGCCACCCTGACACTCTCCTCATATCTCGTCAGGCATCAGACAGGCCTAGATTGAGTGTTGGGAACACGAGCACCTTCAGAGTGGCTGGAAGGGTCACTTGTCCTGTGGCCCTGGAGATAAAAACAGCATCTACCCCGTTGGTTCTAGCAACAGGGCCAAGACACCATTCGAACACAACTTCACAGTCAGTGTAACACACTTGTGACTCCGAGAGGGCCCTTGGTTACATGTACCTTCTGTGACAATATTGGGTGATTCAGCCAAATGAGTCTAGGGGATGAGGGAATTGAAGCAACTTGCCCTGAAGAATGTGCCTGTCAAGTAGCTGAGACCAGGTTTAAAAGTGGGTGTCTTCATTCCAGCCCCACTGCAAGGGATGGGCCAGGGGACCTGGGCAGAGTGCATGTACTCTATTGTTCTGAGATCTGTGCCATAGCATGGAAGCCATCATTGGTAGTTTGCTGTTTTCTCTTTTTAGTTTTTTTTAGGTAAAGTTTCCCGTATAGTCAGGGTTGGCCCAGAATCTGTGGCAATATCACCTCAGCCCCCAAGTCCAGGGATTACATATGTGTACCCCCATGCTTGTCTGACTTCTGGATTGAAAAAACTTTTTAAAGTTGTTTTAGATTCTTTTTATGTATTTAAGAGTTTTGCCACTATAGATGTTCTATACTGATACCCAGAGGCCAGAGAGGGAAATGGATCCCTTGAAACTGGAGTTACAGATGGTTGTAAGCTGCCATGTGGGTTCTGGGAACTAAACCCCAACCCTCTGGAAGAGGGCCTAGTTCTCTTAACTGCTGAGTTGTTTCTTCAGCCCCTGGTTTAAAATATTTTGAAAAAGAATTGCACTTGAGGGCTGG
Organism: Rhabdomys pumilio; assembly: GCA_030674055.1. Lineage (NCBI taxonomy): Eukaryota > Metazoa > Chordata > Mammalia > Rodentia > Muridae > Rhabdomys > Rhabdomys pumilio. Next base: position 130,832,809 of record JANHMN010000003.1, read on the forward strand.
GGAGATGGCTCAGTCGGTTATGCGCTTGCTATGTGAGCTTGAGGACCCGAGTCCTGATCCATATAAAAGCCAGATCCATAATCTGTATCTGCATCTGTAATTTCACTGGTGTCAAAATGGGAGCTGGAGGCTTGTGAACCAGACAGCACACACACACACACACACACACACACACACACACACACACACACACAGGATGATTTGATATAAGCCATTCATAGGTGCCTGTTGTTCCTGCCCTTAGAGTATGGCAGCTGCTTGGTTCCCCCTCAGCCTCCTACACAAACCACAGGTGTTAGCAGAAAGCTGCCTTGCTCTTTGCTTTACTTTGAGTAATATTGTCTTTGGAGAAGCCCAGGCCTCTGCCTTCCCAGGCAGACTGGCAGGCAGCTGAGTGTGAGCCAGAGGTCATGAGTGCCACATCTAGGGCATCGAGATCAGCTCTGCACAATGCCTTCCAACTCCTTTGTTCTCGGCTGTTCTTGACACATTTCTGTTTTTATAATCATACTCCCTGGCTCCAGCACCTCTGGCTGAGAACTCTTCCTGGGGCTGGGCTAAGGAGCCAGGAGCTAGAAGCCAGGGAGGAATTCTCAGAGAGCCCCTGATTCCAATTCTGCTCCCTCAGTAGAAGGTAACCAAACTGCAGTCCCTGGAAGGAACTCTGGCCCTGGTGGCAAGTCTCTCAGTAAGCCTTCTTAAGTCTCCTTGCTGGTGATTCTTCTGCAGCAGCCTCCAAGATGGCACCCTAAGACTACCTACAGGCAATCCTGTGATCTGAAGGACTCTCCACACAAAAGAGCACTAACCTGTGTAACCAATAGACTGTAATAACACCAAATGGAGCCTGTCTTCCAGATGTGCATGGAGGTCACAGTACTTTAGCTTGTGGTCTCTGGGCCCATGTTTTTGGTGGGGAGCCACCATCGTATCCTGAGGACCCTTACCAGGCTGGGCAGAGGCTTTCCACCCATGGCCACATCTGTGTAACAAACATGAGCTGCCTTGGAAGCAGGGTCCCCGCCCCTGTGGAGTTTTCAGATGAGATGGCAAAGGGGTACCTTTCATAACCTCACATGGCAGCTCAGGCTGGGACTACCCATCCTAATGCTTCAGGACTCCCACACCTCAGAGACAGCGTGATACATGATAAGGCCATCATTGGTAAGTTTGGCTCATTACATTGGAGGGTGAATCAAAGGCACAGGGAAATGAGAGATAATCCATCCTTCTAGCAATGGCTTTATGACTCATGAACCACAGTCTAGAAAGTTCTGTTGGAAAGCCTTTCATTTGATCCCATCTGGTTTCATGCCTTGGTGTCTTGGGGGGTTTTGTTGCTATGAAAAAACACTGAGGACCACAGCAACTCTTATAAAGGAAAGCATTTAATTGGAGGTGGGCCTATAGGTCAGAGGTTTAGTCCGTTGTCATCATGATGGGAAGCATGGTGGCATGCAGGCAGACGTAGTCTGGAGAAGTAACTGAGAGTTCTACATATTTATCCAAAGGCAGCAGGAAGCCAGAGTGACACTGGACTTGGCTTGAGCATCTGAAACCTCAAAGCCCACCCCTAGTGCCAGGCTTCCTCCAACAAGGCCATACCTATTCCAGCAAGGCCACACTTCCTAAGTGCCACTCCCTATGGGCCAATGAGGACCATTTTCACTCAGACCATCACAGTTGGCTTCTGTGTATGTCTACCCACAGTTAGATACTGTGTCTACTCAGCCATGAGGTCCTGGCTTAGGTCTCTTTCAACCATAACATTGGACAGAGTCCACTGTAGGTATTATCACTTGGGACTGTAAGAAATAATGGTATTTTCCAAACTTTGAGGTCTTGTTAAACATAAATAAAATCTCTGGACCCAAGCTAGTCCATTGTGGCACCTCTGGTCCCTGTCCTGACTCACTAAGGCAATACTGAAGGGCCTCTGAGGAAGCCCAGTTAGTTTCAAGTCTCAATTCTCATTTTTCTTTCTTTGTGAGACTTAATAGCCAGGCTGGTCTCCAACTTGCTATATAGGTCCTGCCTCTACCTTCTAACCTTCTAAGTACTGAAATGAGGGTATGGGTACTGATGAAACCCAGGACCTCAGCATGCTAGGCAATCACTCTACTGAGCTATACCACCTGGCCACTCCCTTCTGGAATGATGTTTGTGAAGTGTTGACCTTCTACTGTGGTTCCAGAGTAGTTACTGGAATGTTCTCCCACATACCAAATGTACCAGGGTTTTCCCCTGACATTGCCTTGGCCCTGCCTGAAGCCCTAGGTTCCTGTATCTCTGTATATAGAGTATCCCTCTTGATTTCCCATCATGTCCTGGATCACCAACCCAGGGCCCAAGGCTGAGGGCAGTGACTCTACAGGAGTCCAGGTATCTTCGATTTTTGAGTCCCTTGTCATTCCAGATGGAGGCCTTGGCTCTTCCTGAGGTCCCATAGAACAGACACCTAGAGGGACACACGACAAGAGTGAACCTAGGAACAGTGAGGAACCAGTGTAAAACCCAGAAGTTTCTCTTACAAGATCATTTCAAGCAAGGGCTGATAGCTTTGCATGGGTGAGGCCCTGAAGTCACAGCTGCATCACAATGTCCAAATGTCCCAGCAGCAGGGAAAGGCCCAGGGTACCCAGAGGGGCCCACAACATCTTGTAGAGGGTGAGGAAGAGGAGGACTGTGACCTCCCTCAGAGACACCAGTAAGTTCCATTTTCCACCAACTTCATGATTTGGTTCAAGGGAGGAGCCCTCTCCCTGACGGAGTGCAGGTTATGCTTCACGGTGGAGCACCCTTCATTGTTTTGGGTTCTCGGCTTTGACCTGGGTGAGTGTCCCTGCTGCTTAAGTCTCTTGGATTCTTCTTCTTCTTTTTTTTTTAATGAGGAAAGGGACATGTTCAAGCTAGATCAACTGATCCTGAATAAACACACTTGGGATCGACCGTAGATGCCCAGACTGTCACCAGGGAGCACACAGATGCCCAGACTGTCACCAGGGAGCACACAAACCTTGAGAGACCAGAGCCTCCCGTCCTGCTGTTTCCAGAACCCTGAGCCAGGTGAGATTGGTGAGCTTCTGGTTTCTTGGGAGTAACAGTCAATGGTTTTGTGCTGTCTGCTTGCCTCACCCTACTGTGAGGAAAGATTTCCATCTATGTAAAAAGAGTCAGGCCTTGTTTCTTCTCTGTGCCCTAGTTTACTCTCTGAAAGCAGAAAGCCCCATGACTCCCATGAGCAGCTTGTGACATACACAAAAATTTTCCTGGCCAGAAACAGGAGTTATAGTTTTGGGTGGGTTTTGTTGTTTGTTGTTGTTGTTGATGGTGGTGGTGGTGGTGGTGGTGGTGGTGGTGGTGGTGGTGGTGGTGGTGTGTGTGTGTGTGTGTGTGTGTGTGTGTGTGTGTGTGTATGTGTATTTTGGATGAGTCTCTCTATGTAGTCCTAGATAATCTGGAACTCATTGTGTAGCCCAGGCTATGCTTGAACTCAGAGAGATCCTCCTGCCTCTGCCTCCTCAGAGCTGCCATTAAAGGCATGAGTTGCTATGCCTAGCCCCAAACATTTGTTTTAAATGAATGACCAGAAACCAAGTCAAGCTTCCTCCCAGGTGAACAGTAATGCCTAACTCCTGTCATGAGTTTTCACTGGCTCATCCTGCCAGCAGTTTCTGGAAGGGCCAGATTGTTCAACCTACCAGCGTCACCAGTAGGAGCATGGGGAAATCTCTGCTCCAGGCCTTGGATGCTGTCTGAGGACATTCTTGTTTTGGAGTTGGTGGTTGTTATCTGCTAAGTTAACATGTTGCAAAAGGCTTCCTTCCCTGCAGAATCACAGGAATAAGCCAGACATTAATGGCTGTTTATGGGACTCACAACAGCCCAAGATAATTTGACTCTGGGTCTGCAACATTCCCCGTCTCCACAATCATGACGTTCCGTTCCACCAGTTCTCAACCCGGGAGCTTGACCCCACAGGGATCAATAGCAGATATCCTGCATATCAGATCTTTACATTATGATTCGTAACAGTAGCAAAATTACAGTTATGGAGTAGCAGCAAAATAATTTTATGGTTGGGAGTCACCACATCACAAGGAACTGTATTAAAAGGCGGAAGCATTAGGAAGGTTGGGAGCCGAGTAAGTCAGCCTTGTGCAGGCCTGAACACAGGTGTAGCTTTTTTTAAATTTTTCTGGGAACTTCATTTCACCATAGAAAAGTGAACCCATGTGTGACTTTGAAACCCAGGGGCAGTTGGGGCAGATGCAGCTGGTGATGCAGCGGGAAACGATGCTGTAGTCTTTCTTTCAGAAAACTCTCAGTGCCTGGAAGTTGATGCTGACTCTCTTCATCTGTGCTCTGTAAGGGCCGAGTAGGGCCTTGTTGAGACCAGTGGCTTCACAGGTGTACATGTGACTTTTGAAAGAAATTCTACCCAGGTATAGTGATTCACATCTGTAATCCCAGACTTGGGAGGAGGCTGAGTCAAGATTGCTATTAATCTGAGTCTAGCCTAGGCTACAGAGTAAGACCCACATCTGGTGTTGATAAGGTGCAATCACGAGGCACCACACACTAGGGAGAGGTTGCTCGTGGAAGAAAGACCTGGGTAATGTGGTGTCTGTTCTTATTTTCAAAAAGTTTCCACAGTCATTTTAGCTCCCACAGCCACTGCCTGCTCAGTTGTCACTGTCATCCCAGAGACAGGATCTCCACCAGAAAAAGATGATTCCCTAAAGCCTTGGAGACCCTCCCCCAAAGTGCTAATTATCCTCTTAACTCTGATTTACTGCTGTATCTTTGAGAGGAACCCAGTGTCTCTAAGGTGTTCTGTGTCTACACAGTGGAGCACAAATACTATACAAGGGGAGAAAGAGGACATCAGTTACTCCTAGCATGAAGACAGAATCTCTAGAAGAGGAAAAAAATAAGCAAACAACAGAGTTATCAGGTGTGGGCTCAGATGGGACACTGGGGTGGATCGATGTGGGTAAGTTTATTAGGATTGTTAAGGACATTGGTAGACATAACAGCATGGTTCAGGGCTCTAAAGAGAGAAATCAGGCCCCACAGGCAGGCCTCTTACTACAGCTGTCTGGGGAAGGATGCTTCCACAGCTGGAGCCTGCAGATTCTCTGATTTCCAGACAGGAGGCAAGAGAGGAGGAGTGGCTATGTTACCCCTCCATACCTCTGTTGATATAACTTACTCCCTGTGTAGAATCTGAACTGGAGATCCACAGACAGTGTCTCAATAGCTGGTGTTTGAGAGGAGAAGAGCTATGCAGGTCTTGTGGGGACAGAGATTCTGTGAGAGACCCAGCAGCACTGACAAGATGCCCCTGTGACCCTTCAGCTCCTGGGGTTCTGGGTGAGGTGAAAATTACATACATGGGACCCCTGTTGTAGATTGTCCTGGTATTGTTTATATTTTGATACAAATTTCGTTATCCCAAGAGAGGCTGTCTTGGATGAGGAGTGAATCATGTACTCAGGTGACTTCATGTGAACCTTCTCACCATTTTAACTTGTAAAATAAAGGCTAGAGCTGGTGATTGGGCAGTGGAAGGGAAAGGTGGGGCTAAAAGTTTTAGAGAAAGGAGGAGGAGGAGACAAGGAGAGGAAGGAGAGAGAGGAAGATGGAAGAGGAGGTGGAAGAAAAATGGGACAAAAACACATGGCCTAGAGAAATGGCAAGTTGCAAAGGATTTCATATATGGGGAATACAGTAGTGTAGTGGTGTATCTGCTCGATCTAGGCACGCAGCTTGTGTTCACAGTAATTGAGTCGTGTTTTCATTGCATGGGCTTATTTGGGTTAGAGATTTACCACACCAGATCCCAACCTCCTTTTTTGCCCAACTGTAATCTTTATGATAGAAGAAGAGGAATTTTTTAAAGATTATTTTTATGTCTGTGTGTGTGTGTATCTGTGAGAATGTATGTGTACCGCAAGTATATATAGCTACCTGTGGAAGCAGAAGAGGTCACCTGTGTCCCTGGAGTACAGGTGGTTGTGAGCTGTCGGTGTGGGCGCTTGGAGCATCTTAACTGCTGAGACTTCTCTTCAGCACCAGGAGGAGATATTTTAGGATTAGTTGTCCTATGAGACCACTAAACAACGGAACCCAAGGCATTGGAATTGCCCCAGGAGTCTCACGCTGGGGAGGGAAAGGCTGAAGTCTGGGGCCAGACAGGGAGCTTGTCTCCCAGAGACCTCACACAGGTCTGAGAACTTGTCAGATCACCTTGCAGGAGAGACTGGAGCTGAGACAGTGATGAGTCAGTGACAGGCAGGACCACACTCTGACCAGGACTCCTATATTCTGCCCTCTCTTTAAACCTGAGCCTCAGGTCCTGACTCTGAAGAGGGACTTGGGGGTAAATGGACCTCTTTGTCCCTCTTCCCAACATGGTCACATTGAGTAAATCTTTCTCTGCTTTTCATGGTTGGTTTTTAAGATGATATACTGGGAACAAGTGGCTGAGCCTGGCTTGTTGGGGATGCCGGGGCCCAGGCTTTTGCCATGAAATGTTAACATAGCCAGTGTGCACAACTTCCTGAGCCCTGAGCCTGTCTAGCTATGCAGCCACAGTTAACTCCTGTGTCCTTACATGCTGGAAAGCAGGTTGCCTGGCCTCGGCCATACTACAGGGTCTGTCCCAGTTTGTCCACACCAGAGGTTTCAGAGATGAAGTTTCTTAAGTGTTGTAACAAGCTAGAGCAAACCAGTCTGACTTACTGTGAGGCTCACACACAGACAGGAGTGGTTTCCTTGTGACAGATTTGTGGCCTAAGCACTCCCAATACAACTTTCTGTAAATGTTTCACTTGTTTTGGAGGGAGCATCTGAAGCAGGCAGAGGCCCAAAGCTACAGCCCAGGAGATGCTCAGGCCTGCAGGATAACTAGGTACACAGAGCAGTTTAAAGCTCTCTGTTCCTAAACAGCACCTGCAGAGTGGCTCTTGCTCAGGCCGACCTTGCTCTAGGTACAGAGTCCATAGGGGATGAGATAAGGGATGATGTGGTCTCTCCCTGCAGGTGTGTCCAGGTCACCACAGCACGATGGACAAAACCCCCCTCATCTGTGACTATGGTTCTGGCTTCAGTAAGGTTGGCTTTGCAGGAACTCAGGCCCCTCTGGCTGTCTTCCCCACCATCCTCGGGAAACTGAAACATACTGTGAGTAGCTCCTGGCTTCATCCTCCAGCCTCCTGGGAGGCTCTGGTTGCTGTGCCTGTCATAGTTCCCAGTGCTGACTTCTATACTGCCTGCTCCCTATCAGATGGTTCAAGAAGGTGGCCTTAGGGACAGATGAGAGGGCATGAGCAAGCAGCTTTCCTCGCAGTTTCAGGCTCTTTCGTACCCTCCAGCATGGGCAGCTGCTTCTGGGTGCTGTTTCTCTTTATCTCTCGTACTTCTCCCTCTAGCAAAATACCACTTGGGTCTCAATTGGAGCCGCTGGCAGCCTTCTCCTTCCACTTCAGGGACCCCCTCTCTGAGCTTGATTGGCAGTACCCCTCCACACAGATAGTGACTTCCACCTTCTCTGTCATTCTGGCAGCCATGAGCTTTCTCTGAAGGACAGTGGCTTGCTCTCTGTAGTGTAAGGTCTTAATGTGGGTTGTACCTGAAGTCATCTCATAGCCCCACAGGGAGGGGAAGGAAGCACACATTAACAGTACTGTCGAGCCTCTCATTTGTGAGTGTGTCCAGAGAACCCCAGTAGATGCCTGGCACACTCGAGAGCCCCAAATCTCCATAGACTCTTACGCAGATCTATGTAGCATGTGAGTTATAAACCATATACCCATGTACAGTAATGGAGAGAGAGAGACTGTGTGAGTGAGGCAGACAGTCATGGCAGATGATGTTTACAGAACCACGGCCAAGAGGGAGCACTGTACAAAGAGCAACATGGGGGCCAGTGATGCTCATGGCTGGTTATACAGCACGAAACAGAGGGCCATAGCATGGGCAAAGTCAATTTGCCATGAAAACCATAAGCAGATTTTCTACTCGGCCTGTCCTCCGTCTTCTTCAGGCTTGCCTTCCCTTAGCCATATTCCCTGTTAGCCTTGCCCCAACCCTGGGCAGCAGGAGTAACTGCTAATGTTCAGGAGAGTCTACTTCCTTTTCTTCTTCTGGTAAGAGACTTAGCTGTACTCTAGGGCCCAGGATGCTGATCTCTACCCCAGGCTGGTGACTGGCAATGAAGGCAGTGGAGTGTTTGATGGGAGGCCTGGAGGAGACCGAGAGTCTGGACAAGGACAGAGTCATTCTTTCCATTTGCAGTCCTGGCCCACAGGCCACCCAGGAACAGGCCACCAGGCTAGTAAATGATGGCTTCAAAGCTGACCCCCACACTCACACAACCACACTCTGAAAAGCATCCGAGGGGCCACATTGACAATGCCATGTCCCCCTGGTCTGTCTGTCTGTGAGGCCTCACTTCACATGTTCCCAGCAGTGCATGGGGTTCACAGGGCACTGAGGGAAGTGTTCCCACAGAGAAGGGGGTAGGAGCTTGGGGAGGTGAACGGCTCACCTGAGGTCTTGGCTGGTGGCTCTCAGATGAAGGCCAAAGTAATGGAAAGGGCAAGATGGCTGAGAACAAGCTCTGGGCAGCGGGGCTATGACTGCCTTGAGCACAGGCCTCTGAACTTACGGCCTGCAGCATCCCTGGGACGCTCCACTGCTGCATGGTAACATTGCACCTTGCATCATGCACCACTGCAGCATAGTTCCATCACATAGCTGCATGATAACTGATGGTACCATGCACCCATGCAGAACTGCCACAGCCCAGGATTGCAACATTGCCCAGCCCTATGACTGTCCTGTCACACTCGCATGATGTCCCTTTCCCCTGTTGCACTACTATCCCATGAGCATTGCTTCCATCTAGCTTAAGCACTAGCTTTCCCGAGAGACCCTGAACTCCTCTGAGGGGCGAGCATGACTCAGGGGTTCCTCCACGGTCTCATCGAGCCAGTCTTCAATCTAGAATGGAGAGCCCACTTTCCCTGTTTCATTCTTTCTGTGCTCAGACGTAGGCATAGCCTGATGGCTCTTCAGTTTTTGTCCTTTCTGGACTTCCTGCTAAATCTCCACAGCTCTGATCCTAATGTTGGTTTTTTGTGGGGTTTTATTTTGTTTATTTGGTGGAATGAGGTAGATGCCCAGCCCCTCTTATAGCATGGAAACTTCAGTCCACCTGAAACCCAGGAGCCAGCTCATGCTGTAGGCCCTTTTCCAGCAAGCCTTCCAGAGCAAGTGAATAGAATGTGCCCCCATGCCTTCCCTCTGATAGTTTTTCTCTATTGCCCTCCATTTCTATACTCGTAATGTGAGTGTCCTCACGGTGACCCTCAGCAGTCCTGGACCTGGAGGCAATTGCCCCATTTGCTAGTGACCATTGCTGAAAGTGTGCATGGTTGGAGAGCCTCCTCCACGTTCAGGCTGGTGATGGATAAGGAGTTCCCAGCAGCCTCAGGGCACTGGCTTAAGTCCACACATGAAAGCCATGTAAAATGGGCATAGTCCCAGTCTGCCACTCTCAGGGGCTGTCCTGTCCTGCCTGTGTTTTTCAGAATGTGCTAGAGGGATTAGAAGAAAAAGACTGGTTCATTGGAGCTGAGACCCAGAGTAAGCGAACAGAACTGAATATGTACTACCCCATCTCCCGGGGAGTCATCACCAACTGGGACAATGTAGAAAAGGTGAGCTACAACATCTGGGGTGGGGCCAGTTATGCCCCAGGCACTACCCTTGGCACTGAGGAATGGTGTTTGTATAATTTTTTGGGGGGAGAGGGAGGGTGCTGCTTTCTTTATTGAGTTCTTATATCTATCACCCTTCCAACTCTTATTCCACCCTAATCCCTTCCAATCCCACAACACTACATAGGAGAGAAAGGAGATTAGAGGGGAAAGGGAGCCTAGACCTCTTTAGACTACTTCCTGCTGTTAAGGGGCATGGGTTTCTAGGGGCAAGTCCAATCTTTGTAGTCAGGATAGTTCCAATCTCTTCTTCTAGTCTCTTTGCTCATGACTACTTGACAAACCTGCAGCACCAGTAACCAGCAGCAGCCGCCTCCTCAGAACACATGCTGGCTCCTCTTGGGGCTCTGGCATTTATACCCTTTCAAAAGTTCCAAGCATTCCAAATGTCACACACTAGCAGAAACTATCTGCAGCAGGCAAAACCACACTCCTGGTAGAGCACAAGACAAATCATAATCACCTGCTGTGAAGCAGCCTTTTACCCGGCACCTGGGATTAAAACAAAAACATTCATATAACATAACTGGGTTTTTAAAGAAACCAAAAGTCTTAGTATAGGAGGGACCTGCTGTTTGGGCCTAGCTCTGTTGCTGCTCTCAGTGCCTCCATAGTCACAGCCTTGGGGGTCCTAGTCAGGAGACCTCAGTTTCAGTCCTGCATCCTCTGCTCACTGCCCACACCACCAGGACAAGGCATAGCCTCTGGGACCCTCAAGACAAAGATGCCTTGTCTATAAGATGATATGATTGCTCCTATGCTCTCATGGCTGAGAGGGAATGACACATAAGAAGTCATTAGCCTCGGGGAAGTAATACATGGGTCTGACCAGCCATGGTGACACCTGCACTCGAGGGTGTGTTGCTTGTGATCTGAGCCCTGAGGCAGCCATGATGAAGGTCCACAACCACAGATTTAAGCCCCAGACATCTGTTGTCTCATAGCCCTCAAGGTCAAGGTGTTGGTACAGGACTGTTGCTGAGGGCTATGAGGGAGAGCCTGCCTCAAGCTTCTCCCTGGTTTCTGGAAGCCTTGCTGACAATCTTTGGGGGCTCTTTCAATGTTTGGGGGCTCTGCCACTTCTAGAGCATTACTTCAGTCTCTGCAGGGCATCTTCCTTGTGTGTCTTTGGTTCAAATTTCCCCCTTTTATCAGTGTAGTGAGTTAGATTAGTGACATACCATTCCAGTATAAGCTCCTGTCAGTGTCACCAATGACACCTGCTGGGAACCAAATCTTGGTCTTCTGCAAGAGTGCTCTTAATCACTGAGTCATCCAGCCCAAGACAGGACCATTAAAGTTGAGCTGTATGGAGGTATTCATTTGCCATCCCAGCTCCATGGTGGCAGAAGCAGGAGAGTCAGGAGTTCAAGGTCAACTTAGACTACTAGGCCCTGGGTCAAAACAAAAGGTAACCAGATTAAAATGAGACTTCTACAGTGGATTCTAGTTCATGTGACTGTGGCCTAAGAAAAGATCAGGACACAGATCTACAGAGCACAACCATGTGAGATGAAGAGACAGGCCTCCAGATGAGCCATCGGTCACATTTCCATCTCAGATCTCCAGCTTAGGTATGAATGCCATCCTGTTTTATCTGGATCCTGCCAGATGCTTCTCTGTTGTTACTGCAAGCTCAAGGAGAAAATCCCTATCTCTTATCTGGAGCTCTTCCATAAAGGTTCTTCTAAGTGAAGAGAGACAAAGACTATCAAAGGTCCAATTGCTTATCAAAGAACTCTCTAGCTCCTCCCCCAGATCCTTGGCAGGCAGGCTGAACCTTGTCACCTTTATGGTGGGTGGCTCCAAGCCAAGTCAGTAGGGGCTATTTCACCTTTACAGTCAGATAGCTCATGGTCATCCAGTTAGCTTTGCCTCAGGTCATAAAGCAAAGACTAGAAGATCTCTCCCAATGGACTTACTTTAAAATCGGCAGGAACCTTCTATTCTTTAGCATTCTTATCTATGGAGGCTTTTAGAGGACACACAAACTGTATCTCTACAGGACACGTAACTACATCTGACAAATGTAGTATCTGAGCTTGTATATTTTGCTAACAATTACGTTTTCTATCTACAATAATCAAATATCCTGTAACAGAGGCTCACCTCGATGGTCTTGAGTAGGCACATATTACGTGGCTTTCTCATTTTTCATTGCTGGGCTTTCTCTATGACACCGAAACCACCTGAATTTCCACCGAATTTTGATGCATACATCGGTCACCCATAAGACCCTAGAGACCCTTTAGACTGTGCTGGTCCTGTCAACCCCTGCCAATCCCATTCCATAACTTCAGGCCTGGTGTACCACTGGAGGCTGGATCACGCTGCATCTTTCCTTGATGGTGAGCCAGAGGTGCTGGTTATAATTCAGTCATCCTTTGGAATTACAGAGTCTTGTCCGGGACCTTTTCAGACATCCAGATCCCTAGATTACCATGTGCAATGGCAGTACTTGCAGGATGCCAACCAAATCCTTTCATGTGCTCCACACTATCTCGAGTTAGGCTACAAAATCTCAGTGTTGTCACCACACCAATTGCTGGGTACTGAATTAAAGAAGTTAATTAAAGAAGTGAATTAAAGAAGTTAATGCTTAAAGAAGAGTGACTAGAAATCTGAGTATTTTCTCTGCAGGCACAGTTTCAACTTGCTACATAGTTTCATATGCCTTGAACTTTTGACCCTGTTGGATCTTTGAGGTTGGAATCCATAAAGTTACATGTGACAGCTCACACAGGAGGTTTATTTGGGGAGATGAGGAGGGATACAGAGGCTGTCTCTGGGTGAAGAGAAGAAAAAAAGGGGGGAGGGGAGGAGGAGCAGGACTTTTTATCAGGGATGTTGTAGCATATGTGCAGGAGGACATTCAATAGGACAGTGGGAATGTATAGCCTCTCCGAAGCTAGTAATGCCTCGCCATGCTGTCACTGGACTCTTTGGGATGGCTGTGGAGGTTCCTGATCACTAACATTCCTCCCTTTTGTTTATTATAAAGAGGATGAGCCAGAAAGGGAGTGATGGTGATGATAAAGATGCAGGCTATCAGCTACTTTCTGCTGACTGAGGACAACGTCATCTTTGGGGACCCTAAGAAAATTAGGATTCTGGCCAAATCCTGGGAGAGCTGACTGGTTAATTGCTGTCCAGGATCTGTTGGACCATCTGTGGCTAGGAAAGTGCAGGCCCCAGTTGAAGTGGTCTGTAAGGGTAGACCAGAGCACCTGTGGGTAGCTTCTCTGGAGCTGTCCTGGGTGCAGACTTTGAGTAAACACCTGGACTTGGTAGGATTCTGGTGAAGACCCCCAAAGTTGGGAAACCCTTACTCAAGTCTCAGGAAGTCACAGCCACCCACAAACTCGAAAGACAACGTACCTGGATGCAATCAGCAGAGGTTTATTAGGGAAGAGAGCTGGCAGCCAACGGTCAAACTGCTCACTCTCGCAGGAGTGGAGTTTGACCCTGAGTGTCGAGTGTCGGGCTAAGGGGGCTTTTAAAGAGGAAAACCACAAACCAGGGGAGTGAGGAGGGGGTGAGGGGTTGTCAGGGATACATAACATAAAAATAGCGAAACATTCCAGAGGAACCCACCCTGAATGATTTAGTGTCATGTGAAAATCTCTCTGTACACCCATTCTTCTCAAAAATGTAGTTTTACCATGTCACTGTGCCCTACCCTGTCATTTACCAACTGTTTCTGATTAACTATTTCTCACTTGCTCCGGCCACAGCCCAGTCATTGACTTACATTCTTTACTTTCCTTTTCTGTACAGCCAGTTCCCGAAACTGGCCTGGCTCGTTTCAGAGGAAATTTTCCATGTCCTTTAAAGAAAAACCTAAAGGAAAGCCTGTATATATCTTATTAACTTTTTTTTTTATATAATTTTTCATTCTTCACTGGAACACATACTTGTATTAGAGGCAGAAGATAAAGTTAAGTCGGTTCAGGAGAAAAAACTTTTTCTTAGGTTTACACTTGAAACTTCTAGGCTCATGGTCTTGGTAGTTGATGGGGGGGGGGGGGGGGAGAGTCCCAAAACCACGGAACAGAGGAGGAAGAAAAACTTTTTCTCAGGTATATACTTGAAACATTTTGGCCCATGGTCTTGGTAGTTTGGGGAGGGGAGTCCCAAAACCAGGGAAAGGGGAAGGAATTTCACCCTTTGGGATAGGCAATAGGTGGGAAAATAAGTCTGTTACTTATATAGGGGTACTTATCCAGAGCCCATTTGACCCATGGGAGGTGGATCTGAGTGGATTTCCTGATGCTTACAAGAATCCTTTTTAAGTTTACAAAAAGAAATAAATTAGACATGTTAAATTGTAGTCTGTACTGAAATCCATATTTTAGAAAAGGGTAGTAGATAGCATATTTGTGTTACAGTAGAGGCTTGGTAAACAATTTTTTGTTAAAAGCACAAGCACTCCTTAAGGTAAGTTCAGGAAAGACAGAAATCTTCCGTCAAGCAGGAGGGGAAGGAGGGGCTTCTTCCCTCTATCCAGAAGGCTGGATGTATATACATTTAGCATAATGAAAAACATCTGTAAGTCTATATTTAAAAGACAACCAAAGGAAATGTAAAATCTTGAACTTGGTAACTATGATAGTGGATCATATAGAGAAAGGCTTTACCAGAGATACACTAATAATTTGTCAGAACTCCATTGATCAATATTAGAACTCTGAACTTTCAAAGTCCTAATTTAACAGTAGTGAGGGAAAGAAATCGGAAGCAGTTATTATTCCTTCTATATACCTTAAGTCACCTTATCACCATCTAGGCTTTCATTTGTGTTGATCAATCTATAACACTTTGTAGACCCTAAAATACTCTCTTATATATCTTCATATCTTAGATAAACTTTATATTTTTTCCTATCTAATCATTTACTATGAAACACAGGCGGTTGATCACTGGCAGCAGTCATTGTAAAGAGACTTGAGGTCTACTACCTACTAAACATATTTGAGTTAAATAATATTTTGTTCATTATCTGCTCTAAACTGTTCCTTGTGAACATAAAACAAGAGGCCAAATGAAGATTAATCTTGTAATTGGCTGCATTGGTTCTTTGCATGACTTCAAATATATTTTCTAGACATGAAAAGATTTAACCATATATAAGGTTATTGACTTAGCTTTCATGAGACTAAAGCTGTTATAGTAGCTTTTGACATTAGAACTTGCAGGAGGGGAAGGGATATGCAGATCCCCCAGGGCAGGCGGAGGGCTTGGGAGTATGGACAAAGATGCAGTTGCCATGGGCGAGGAAAGAGTCACAGGCCAGGGCCCAAGATGTTCCAAGGACATAGGTAGGACTAGAACCAGTTGGTATAAGCTGGAGAGCCATGTCATTCTGAGGCTAGTCAGGGACCAGGGCAAAGAGTCCAAGTAAGGCAAAGTGCTGGAGCAGACACGGCTCATTCAATACCAGGATTCTTGAGAGAAAAAAAAAAAGAATATATATATATCCAAGAGTGAAACTTTGCCTGAGGCAAAAGGTCTGTGGTGAGGGCTGGCAAGCAGGGCCAGCTATAGCTGTAGAGGCAGTAGCTGAGGGGTTCCCACACTCCCAAGGACACCAGAGGGGTGTCAGATGCTCAGTGGTCACTCCCTTAGATCCGGGAAAGCATTTATGCCAACCAGAAGGGGAAAACTCACCAATATCCAGTGTTGGATATGCAGATGTCCAGCAATCAGATAGAGGAAAGCAAGCCTGTAGCAGGCAGACTGGGGGTAGGGTCCTAACCTGTGGCTTCATCCCCACTGTGGGGTGCACAAACACCAGAGAATCCTAATCCAAGTTCTGGTACCAGATGTTGGATCTATTTTGGCAGGATCCATAAAGTCACAATTTGACGGGTCTTCTCACCTAGGAGGTCTATTTAGGGAGGTAGGGAGGGATGCAGAGGCAAAAAAGGAAAAACGGGGGAGGGGAGGAGGAACAGGCCTGCTATCAGGGATGTGGCACACCCACAGGAGGAGGACATGAGACATGAGGGGACACTGGGAGTGTGTAGCCTCTCGGCTACCCTGCTGGGCATGGAGGTGCTAATTGCTAACAGACCCTCCTGCCTCAAAGAGGCTGGGATTTCAGATGTGCATCACATGCCTGGTTTATGCATGCCTGGTTTATGCATGCCTGGTTTATGCATGCCTGGTTTATGCATGCCTGGTTTATGCAGTGCTGGTGATGAAGATTAGACGATAGGGCTTTGTGTATGATAGGGAAACATTCTAACAGCTGAAGGCCCCACCCCCACATTTTCTCCAAACACTTTTGATTCTTGGTTGGCTAAATCTTTGGGTGTAAAATCTGTAGATCTGGAGCTCAGTCATACTCATTTGTCTGTCAGATAGATGACAGCTAGGTACTACATGACTGCAGAGGTGTTAGATAGATTGGCGATAGATGACTGATAGGTACATAGTGAGTGACAAAAACAAAAAGGGAAGGACATGGCTGCTCCTAGGTTTGGTGGAGGGGAAAGCTTATTGTAAAAGGGAGAGAAGAGCCAGAGGCAAGGATATCTGACAGAGACCAGAGTGGGTACGGCCAGATTGAGCTGGGCCATGTGAGGGGGTGGGGGGAGAAGAAAGGGAAGAGGCAGACCAAGAGGCTAGGAGGGTAAAGAGTAGACAAAAGAGCCAGGTAACCAACATGGTGGATTATATAGGAAAGGACAGCTAGGGTAAGGACAGCCTAGCCCCTGGGCTGAAGAAGTTTAGGGTAGAAGATGACATATGCCAGCCATGTCCTGTAACAGGTGGGCACTGAGGGGTGCTGGGAAAACCTGGTGGCCTAGTCTACTTTGATGTGTTAAATAGCCACCTTAGTCATTTGTCCCAAATTTAGACCTAACTGATACATGATAGATAATAGATAGATAGATAGATAGATAGATAGATAGATAGATAGATAGATAGATGGTAGATTGACGACGGACACAGAGACAGATATAGGAGAGACAAGACAGATAGAGAATAGACAATAAACAGGTAGTGAGATGAACAGATAGGTGGCAGGTATAGATAGGTGGTAGATTTTACACACACACACACACACACACACACACACACACACACAGAGAGAGAGAGAGAGAGAGAGAGAGGATGGTAAACAGAAGATAGAAAGATGATTTAGATCCTAATAGATGTATTAGATACTTAGATCAATAGATAGTGTTGGATAATAGTCAGCATGTCCTTGGACAGCAAACAGCTCACCTGCCGCTCTTTCTCCCACAGATTTGGCATTACTCCTTCTACCACACCCTTCGAATTGCCCCTGAGCAGCACCCTATCTTGATAACAGAGCCACCATTAATCAGCAAGGAAGCTAAATGCAGAATGACTCAGGTACTGGGTCCCGGAGCCCTCCCTACAAGGCAAGGAGGGAGGTTCCAGCTCTGTCCCGACTTGAAAGTTCCCTGTGTCTGCTTTGGGCCTCATCCTAGTCCTTCCTGCTGTGATGGAGTTGGTAAGGGTGGACCCCAATCTGTGAGTGCTCCCACCACAGAACAGATGTCAGAGTCTGCCATAGGCTGCAGTGGGGCTAGCTGCAGTGGCTGCAGGAAGCTGTGCCCCACCCCAACTGTCAGAGTCCTCATCCCAAGGCTCAGCTTCTCCTAAAGAGGCAAGTGAATGAATCAGGTGGCCAAACTTGCCCATCTGGCTAGCAGGGCGTAGCCTTCCACATGCAGGCACAGGGCCAAGGCGTGATCTGCACATCTCAGAGGCCACTTAGATCTGGAAACAGCAGTTCTACCCATCATGGTGCAGGTATGAGCTCACATCAAACCTGTTGCTGACACACATCCCCCCCCCCCCCACACACACACACCTCCAGTGTAGACAATCAGAACACGGAAATAGCCGCAGCTGGCTCCCCTGAGGCCTGGGCATGTCTGGCTTCACTCAGAAAGCAATCAAAGTCCATGAAGGTCTCAGCAAACTAGATTGGGATAAGAGGGGTGAGACTGCCCCAGCTCAGCTGCCCAAGATGCTCTTTAACTGTAGTGGACAATGGAGCAAGGGTGTATGCTCACCAAGGGGGAGGCCTATGAGGAACTGTGAAGGCAGGGGTTGAATAGCTGAGCTCTGCTTTGACCGGCTGGAGGCTGTGGGGGCAGCTCTGTCTGGGTGGAGTCCAGCTGGACAAAGACACATAGAGATGAAAGTTCAAGTCTAGTCCAAGAGCAAAAAAGCAGATGATTGACTCCCATGGCTGGGGTTTTCCCCTCCAGTCTTCTCCTCCTCCTTGGACAACCTCCCTGCTCTCCTCAGCCCCTGACTGAGTCTCACTGGTCTATATAGACATTTACAAGTATGCTCATGGCAAAGTGACTCCTACAAAAAGGTTCAAGCCTTCTCTGGGGCCACGCCTTCAGACACGAATGTGATCGGTGGTGATCTTTGGTACAATTATTACAAGTGTTAATCCTTTGATTTGACAGGAAAAAAAAATAAAACCACCCAACTCCGCCATCTTGAGGCAAATTTAAAGCAAGCATTTATTAAATATTACATACTTACCAAGAGATGAACTTTGCTCAGGATCATGTCTCGGAATTTCCCAGCTGGAGTGGCCTCAAGCCATGTGTTACAGGGGCTTATAAGGACAAATGTATAGGCCACAGTATTTTCCCATGAGGTTTTGTTATTTCCCAAGAACTACAATTCACAATCTTCCAGGAAGTTAGCTGGTTCCTGGGCAGGTGGGGCTTGCAGGTTAATTTGGAGAATTACACAAGGCATGTGTGGAGTGTTCAAAATGCTAGCACAAGGCAAGAGTTTGGTCAAACTAGCCATTTGAATAACAGTCAAAAACAAACAGGAAGGGTGTCCAAGAGACCCTAATTAGGGAGTAAGACTGCTGTGCTAAGTGACAGGAAGATACGCCCAAAAGCATGCTGACAATCTGAACTCAGACCTTATCATAACACTAACCCATGTCACAGTGCTGTTACCTATCCAGCAACCAGAGAGTGGCAGAGCCCCCAGTGGATCTCACCATCACATCCTGATCCAACCAGTCTTTCCACAATCCATTATAGAAGTATCTAGAGGGAGCCACAGAGCTAGTGTCCTAATTAGCATTAACTGTCAATTTGATACAGCCTAGAATCACCTGAAAAAAGAGTCTCAATTAATTGCCATTATCAGATTAGCCTGAGGGCATGTAAGTGGGAGATTGTCTTAAGCGTTAACGGATGCAGGACAATGGGCAGCATCATGCTTACAGGTGGTCCTGGGTTGTATAAAATCTAGAAAGCTAGCTTGAATATGAGCCTTTAAGTGAGCCAGCAAGCATTATTCCTCCCTGGTTCTTGCCCTGATGCATGGTTCATCATAAACTTCCCTCAGTGGTGAACCATGATCAGCAAGTATTGACCAATAAAACTGTTTCCTCCCCTAAGCTGCTTTGGTCAGAGTGTCTTTATCACAGCCACAGAATGAAGCTAGAACAGTCATTTCACAGCAGAGCCAGTTGGAGATGGTTGCTGCCCACCGCAGGCTTAACCTCCCTGGATCTACAGCCTGCGGCAAGATATACGCATGAGCCCCAGAGGCAGTGTGTGCCACCTGGCCAGCCAGCATGCCATCTTCCTCCCCAGATCCTATTTGAAACCTTCAACTTCCCTGCCCTGTACTCGGCTAATCAAGGGGTCCTCTCCCTTTACGCTTCTGGCAGAACCTCTGGTGAGTCACCCAATGGGATCCCATTCTTCCCAGACACACATCTAGTTCTTGGGGTTGGGGACACTCATCACAGCAATGCGGTCTCTCCCTAAAAAATAAATAAATAAATAAATAAATAAAAGCATAGGTGGGGGATGGCTAGAGAGGTCAGTAGGAGCTTGCTGCCAAGCCTAATGCCCCAAGTTCAATCACCAGGACCCACATACTGGAAGGAGAGAACTGACTTGAAGATTGTCCTCTGACCCCCCACATATTATACAGATGTGTGAGTGAACACACACACACACACACACACACACACACACACACACACACACAAGCTAGAGGTATTTTAAAAAAAAATACTCTTCAAGGTTCACAGTGATACTCACTTCATAATAAGAGTCCTGAAAAAAAATGCAGAGCGGGGCAAAATTCAGAACAGCTGGTGAGATTATTTGGTGCCAAACTGTGGTCTTTGTTTTTGTTCTTTAAAAATTATTTTTTAAGTATGTGTTTGTGCACATTGGCCTCAGAAACTAGAGGCATGGGTCCCCTAGCACTGGAGTTAGAAGCATTCATGAATCCCCTGTCAAGTCCTCTGCTTTTAAGTGCTCTAGGCCCCAAACCGTGGTTTATATGGTCCGTGATTGCAGAAATACCACTGCCCTCTATTTCCCATAAGCTGGTTCTCCAGAGTTAAAATCTTCCCCACAGTCCCTCTCTAACTCCCCATCCTCTTGGGGCTCCAGATTCCCCTCCCCTTCCAGATATTCAGGTTCAGTCACCTGGCAGTCTATAACTTTTCAACCTAAAATTATACTGAAAATTAGCAGTTGCCAGCTGCTAGCTGGGGAAGAGAGGGCCCTGGTGCTTCCTTATCTGCGGTCCTCTGGTGAGCTCTAAACACACTGTCCTGAAAATGGACAATTAATGAATTATATTTTACACACACCTGGCTCTTGTTCTGACTCCTTCCCTTCCTTATCCTGCTGATGTAGAATGCTCCCAGAATGTTTTTTCCTTAACTGATCTCCTAAGGTATACTGAATGAAATTAGCATAACAGCATTAATGAGCTCTGACACTCCGGCATGCTCTCAAAACACGATCACAGCCACACCCGAGGATCCCATTGCGCCACTCTGCCCCTGCCACTCACTGCATTTCCTAGCATTTGTGGATGGAGCTGTGCAGCCAGCATGTAGGCATCGATGGTTTTTCACCCTGTTCACTATGTGAAGGTTCTTCTGTGCTGTCTCTGGCATTGGTCTATCATCGGTCAATAGCTCGCTTACTCTTCTTGCTGAGCCATGGTAGTATGGTTCCACATCAGGAATGTGCCAAGTTTTTGTCTACTTACCTGTGAATTGCCCTTTGGGGTGTTCAGATTTGGAGGGTTATGATAAAGCCACTATGAACATCTACAAGTCTCTTCCTATAGCATGTGGAACAGCGGTGTGGCCCTCCATGGTTACCCTTCTACTGTATGTGACAGCATACTAGACAGAAGCAGATTAAGGAGGAGGGAAGGGAGGACTTGGCTCACAGTTTGAAGGCATTCTCCATCTCTGCAGAGAAGGCATGGTAGGAGGAGCATACAGCTGTCCACACTGCAGACAGAGATACAGCCTGGTGCTCAGTTCACTTTCTTCTCTGTATTCAGCCCAGGATCCCAGCCCACAAGATGGTGCCACCAATATTCAGAAGGGGTCCTCCTTCCTCAATGAACCCAACCTGGAAGCTTCATCACAAATATGGATAGTGCCAAATTGACAATACTAACTGTCCCAACTGCCAGCTCTTGGGATGGCCATTCGCACAGATGTTCAGTAATGTCTCCTCCTGCTTTTAATTTGTATGTCCCTCAAGGCCAAGGGCACTGAGCATATCCTCTCGTGTTTATTGGCTGTCCATGTCTACTTCAGTGATGGAGTGGCTCTCAGGTGTTTTACCAGTTTCTCATGAGTTCACCTGTGTGTGTTGACAACTTTCTTTCCAGTCATGCTGGGAGGGCTTTTATCAGATTCCAGTTCTGCAGAGCAGCGCTCCTACCCAGGTTCCACTTCTCCTGCCCACCGTTTCAAGAACCGGTTTTCATTTCTACAAAGTCCTGTTTATCAATGTTTTTAATGTTTGGTGCCACACCCAAAAATCATTTACTGGACCCCAAGGTTTTCTGATTTCTTCTAGACATTTATAGAATTTAGTTTAACTGTCAGTTCTGTGGTCCATTTTGATTGTTTGATTGTTTGGATTGTTAATGTATCCCATAAGATAGGAATGAAACGTGTGTTGCTAGTTCTGTGGTCGCTCTCCTTTCCTTTGGGATGCCAACACAAAAAATCCACAGTTCTTTTTTTTTTTTTTTTTTTTTTTTGGTCTTTTTGAGACAGGGTTTCTCTGTGTAGCCTTGGCTGTCCTGGAACTCACTCTGTAGACCAGGCTGGCCTCGAACTCAGAAATCCTCCTGCCTCTGCCTCCCAAGTGCTGGGATTAAAGGCGTGCACCACCATCGCCCGACCACAGTTCTTACCTTAAAGGAATAAGAGGTAGCTTGTTATGGAGCCATTTTAAGTGACAATGGCCAGGAACATAAGTTACCCCAACTTCCATCTTCCAATGTGGAAGCAGTTTTATAGATCAAAGGAAGTCAAATCAAGGCAAATTTAAAACACCTTGGTGGGTATATCAGAGAAGTGTGCAAGTGAGATGAGGGATGATTTTCTACATGCGATCTGATGGCATTCTTAGCTTTTGGGTTGTTGGAAGCTAGTGGGTGTGCTTAAGTAATAGACTCCATTTTTATTTTAATCTATTAGTCACAGGACTTTAGTCCCAACACAGAGGTGGGCAAGGAAAGGCTATTCCAGAGGCTAAAGCCAGCCTGAAATAAGGTAATTAGTCTCTGGACCTGCAACCTTCCAGTCTCTCCATAGTAATGAAGTTCTGATCAGTCAGTCATCCTCTGCAGAGACAGATTCCCAGATATTCTCGTTCACAGGGGATATGGCTGCTCGTAAGTCTCCAGTCCCTCCAGGCATACCCTACACCCATGGACACATATGGACAGCATTAACCGGACTTGGGGTTATCAATAACAAAAACAATGTGGATGACATGAAGTTGGAAACGAGAGGATGAGCTACTAGAATTGGAGATAGGTAATGAGAGAGATGATGGAAATGCATTGTGTAAATACACATATTAAGAAAGAAAGTAGGGGCAGGAAAGGTGGCTCAACAGGTAAGAGCACAGGCTGCTCTGTCAAAGGACCTAGGTTCAATTCCCAGCACCCTCATGGAAGCTCACAACCATCTCTAACTCCAGTTCTAGAGGATCTGAGTCCCTTTTCTAGCCTCCGAAGAAGGGCACCAAGCAGGCATGTGGTGCACACACACATGCACACTCACAGGCAAAACACCTATACACACAAGATAAAACTGAATAGATGTTTTTTTAAAAAAGAAAGAAAACAGAGAGGATTAATGGGGACCAGGGACAGAGACAAGAGGACAGGAGGAACTGGAAGATAGACAGCAAGACCAAGCTAGCAAATACAGAATTGGCTCAATGAAGCCTGTTATTTTGTGCCATTATTAAATGCCAAAATAAATAAGTAAATACATACATTTATTCCCTTTCCTTCCCTTGAAAAGCCCGTGTACTTTTTGAAGCTGAGCTTCCTGTGTACACACCAGCTGACTACCCAGCCCATGGCCTGTTCCATCAATCTTTTTTTGTTGTTGTTGTTTTCTTTCTGATTCTAGGTCAATACCAGATGTTCTTGATGCCATGGCTCATACTGAGTCTTTCAGTGAGGTGAAGTTTGTCTTACCCTCTGGATGGCCTGATTTGGAGATGTGGGCTCTGCTAGGTCTTCAGCATTCCTGCATGGATTTTAGAATCAGGTTGTCAGTTTCTAAAAACAAGTGAAACCAAAACCCAACAGATCCACAAAAAACAAAAACCTCAGATCCACACCCCTATAAAAACCCTTAGCACCACACCCCTACAAAACCCCCTCAGATCTACACTCCTACAAAAACCCTCAGTGCCACACCCCCACAAAAGCCTTCAGTGCCACACCCCTACATAAACCCTGAATGCCACATGCCTTTGGGTTCTGCTTGGGGCTGTGTTGAAAATGTGGTCACCTTTGAAAAAAGCCAGAATCTTATAGGCCTCTAGTAGACCCTGGCAAGTCTGCAGGGTCTTTGGGTCCCTCTTGGCACTGCGACAGGACTTTGGGTGTCCAGGCCATGTCTGTCTGTTATCAGACTGTCACACAGGTTCTGATGCTGTTGAAAGTGGCACTAGTTATGGTTTGAGTGTGAAATGTCCCTGGCAGGCCTGAGTTCCTGTGGGGCTGTCAACTGATGGGATTTGGGCAGTGACTGTATCCCAAGGGCTCAGATTCCTGATGGAGTCACAATTCCCACAGTGATGGATGTTGAAAGCAGGGTCTGGTTGGAGGATGTAGGTCATGGTGGCATGGTGGCATGCCCTTACAGGGTCTGTCTGTACCCTGCTTTTGTTTCCCCTATTTCTTGCCCACCATTTATGAGAGCACCTGCTCTAGCCTGAGCTCCTGCCATGTGTTCTACAGTGGGCCAGCAGCATAGACCATCAGCCAAAACCTCTCCCTCCTTTAAAATGATTTCAGCAATTGCCACAAGGATGAAAAGACTAACATATTTTGATAAAAAGTGAATGTGTCTGTGTGTGTATGTGAGTGCATGCATATTTCTCTGTGTGTGTGTCTGTGTGCATGTGTGTGTTTGTGTACTTGTTTGTGCATGTGAAGGATAGAGATTGATATGGAAAGTCTTCCTCATTAACTTTCTGCCTTTTTTTACTTTTTAAAAGACACTGTCTTGGCTCACTAGACCTAGAATAGAACTAACTGTTTGACTAGACTGTCTGGCCAATGCACTCCAGGGACCAACTTGTCTCTGTCCCCCATCTCCAACCACTCAGAGCGGTTACAGACTGTGTCCCCATCCTCAGCATTTACATGGATGCTGGGGATCTGAACTCAGATTCTCAGAGCGTGCTGCAGGCTCTGGCTGTCTTCATCATCTCTTCCTGTCTGACTGCTCGTTGCTATTGCACAGACAATAAAAGTGTATCTTTAATACTCTAATTAAACTAATTTTTATAGATTTTTGTAAGATATATTACTTGGCAAATATATATTTTTTGTTTGTTTTGTTCTATTTTCCAGACAGGGTTTCTCTGTGTAGCACTGGCTCTCCTGGAACTTGATTTGTTGAGCAGGCTACCCTTAAACTCAGAGATCCATTTGCCTCCACCTCTAAAGAGCTGGGATTAAAGGTGGGTGCCACCACTGCCTGGCAAATGTATATTCTTTGAAAAATTTAAATTACATTAATTTATTTATTGTGTGTGTGCTATCATGTTAGTGTGAAGATTAGAGGACAACTTTTGGGAGTTGATTCTCTCCTAAGATCATGTAAGTTCCAGGGGACATTTCACTCTCAACCTGCCTAAGCTATCTGGCCAGCCTCATGGCAAATATATTTTTGACAAATAACATTTATTTTATTATTTCCAAGCCAGGTGGGGATTTTTGTTTGTGTTTGTTTTTTAATTGTTTCATTCTTTTTCATTCATTGTCTTGGCCTCGCTGTTCTGAGTGGAGGTGATGAGGATATAAATACTTGTTTTCCCCCCAGTTTTAGAGGGAGAGTGTTAGCCTTATAATGTTAAGCTGTGGGTTTCATATTTTCTTCACCAATTCAAGTAAGTTGTCTTGTGTTTTTGTCTACTGAGAATTTCTTCTTTTAATTGGGACTAAATATATTGGATTTTGTCAAAATGCAATTTTTGCAAAGTGATCTTAGTTTGACAATTTGCTGGAACTTCAAATCACTTGGGGAGAGAGTCTCAGTGAGGGGTCTACCTTAGGTTCCCCTGTGAATGTGTCTGTGGAGGTTATCTTAAGTTAATTGATGTGGGGAAACCCAGCCCACTCTAGGTGGTACTATTCCCTAGGCAGGATGTCCTGAACTGGATGAGTAGGGAGTCGGAACTAAGCACAAGCAAACAAAGTGAGCATGCGTGCATTCTCTCTGGTTTTGACTATGGATGTGATCTGACTAGCTGTTTGAAGCTTCTGCCTCCCCCGCCCTAACCCCCCAACCATATGTCGAACTACTACCTAGAATTGTAAACTGAAATAAAACTCTTTTTCTCTTAAGCTGTTTCTGTCAGGGTATTTTTATCACAGCAACAGAAAGGAAGCTAGAACATGTATTTATTGGTACAATCATATGACTTCTTTCTTCCTCTTTAAGATGATGAGTTAATATTGATTTTGAGTTGTGGAATGAAGGTCATTTTAATTATTTTAAAACCCATGTTGTTGAAATCAGTTTGCCAAAATTTCAGTTTGGAGTTTTGTGTCTGTAGTCATGAGTGACAATGGATTACTTGTGTTCTTCTCCCATCTTTCAGGGACCATAGTGTCTGCGTGCATGATGGCCAAGGTCTTGGGAATAGACTGCCATTTTCAGCTGTTGCAGCTGAGAGGGGACCAACTCTCTCTTCCCTGTCACAAGCTGGAATGGGAAGTCCCCTGGACTTAACCTTGCTTAATTGAAATGTGCAGTTCTTGATCTCCAGGCTCAACAAGGAAGAGAACCACCCAGACCCCAGTCAGCGCCAGAAGCTATGGTGTCAGATGCTATAGGCCCCTTACCATGCACCCCTTACCATGTCACAGCCTCTCTGAACTAGCAAACTTGGAGCCCTTGCTAACTAAGGCACACACTTCTGTCATCATGTTCAAGCTTTCCCAATGCAGGGGCACCTCACAGAGAGACCCAGTGCCTACCCACACATAGACAGCACTTCTTTTATCTCTTGGGCAGCTGTTGGTAAAATTGCATGTTTGACTTAGCAAGAAAACCTACAGGCTTATATCCATAGCTGGTAGTCAGCTTTCATTCCAGTTCATGTCCTTTGGGAAGAAGCTGGCTCCTTGGCCCCTCTCCCTTCCCTTCTGCTATTTCCCCTCTACCACCCTTTCCTACAGAACTAACACTCACCAAGGCATGCTGTGTACCTCACATCATAATGACAAAGTGTTCTCCTATGTAGGAACAACTGTTGAATCTGGAGACGGGATGACCTACTTTGTGCCCATCATTAATGGCTATCCTTTGCACCTGTCAACCACCAAGCTGGACATAGCTGGCCAAGACCTGACTCTGTACCTCATGAAACTGCTGTCAGACAATGGGAATGTGTTAGAGACCATAGGTAGGAAACAACTATTCTCAGACACATAAACCTGGGTTGTGTATAAGGTCCTTCACTTTCAGTGCGTATGTGCATAGGTGTATTAGGAGACTAAAAGACAACCTCAAAGTGTCAGCCTCAAGAATGCCATCCACCTCTTTTGAGGCAGGGTTTCCTGTTGGCTTGGGGCTTGCCTATGAGGATATGTTTGATTATTCGATTGCAGAGGAGAGTTGACCAGTACCCTATAAGCAGCAAGGGCCTTAGGTCTTTGACTAGGGCTTAGACAGGGTTGTTGTGGTAAATCTCCAACCCAAATAAGCCCATGCAATGAAAACATGACTCAATTACTATGAACACAAGCTGCGTGCCTAGATTGAGCAGATACACCATGGTGATACTACCGTATTCCCCATCTATGAAATCCTTTACAACTTGCCGTTTCTCTAGGCCATGTGTTTTTGTTCCATTTTCCTTCCACCTCCTCTTCTGTCTTCCTCTCTCTTCTTCCTCTCCTTGTTCCCCCCCTCCGCCTTCTCTCCCTCTTTCTCTAAAACTTTTAGCTCCACCTTTCCCTTCCATTGCCCAATCACTGCTTCTAGCCTTTATTTTATAAGTTAAAATGGGGAGAAGATTCACATGAAGTCACCCGAGTACATGATTCACTCCTCCTCTGAGGCAGTCCCTCTCGGGGAAGTGAAATTACCATCAAAATACAAACAGCACCAGGGCAATCCACAACACCACAACACAGGGTAATGCTTGTTTCTTTTGTGCCCACTTCCTGGGCTAGATTCTTAGTTTATATAATATGCGTGACCCTGGTTCCCAATAGGTCACTGGCCTTTCTGGTCTTAGACAAGGAGGCCTAAAGAACATCAATCAGAATGATGGCAAGAACTGATCAGGCTGGAGTCCTCGCATGTTCTTGGCTGCCTTCTCTTAGAGAGAGTGTGAACCATCCATCTGTTCTCCCAGGACACTCCCAAATGCTGATTATGCTCATCTTTGTGGATGAAGAAAGTGGAAATTTAAAAAGGATAACAATAAGAGACAGAAAGGAGAGAGAAAGAGAGAGAGAGAGAGACAGAGACAGAGACACAGAGAGACAGAGACAGAGAAAGAAAATGCAAAATAAGACAAAATGAAGAATAATTTGCCCAAACCTAAGTAAACAGCAGAGGTGCAATATGACCTAGACTTGTTTCACCAAAACCCAAACCAGGTGAAGGAAGAAACATTAGGATACAGCAGAGTCCCTGAAGCCAGGAAAAGGAAGACAGAGAAGGGAGAAGCAGACAGTACCAAGAGGAAGGAATGGAGGAACCTCCAGGCTTTGGAAAGAGGATGAAAGAGACATGGGCAAGGAGGTTGGGTTAGGCCAGGAGTAGCAGCACATACATCTAATCATGGTATTTGAAGGTGGAGGCAGGAGGATTAGCATTCAAGGACATCTTCAGCTACAAGTGTGTTGGAGGCCATGAGACCCTGTTTCAGATGAAGAGGGAGAGAGGAGGAGAGGGAGAGGAGGAGTGGGCAATTGGCATCAAAGGAAGAGGGGAGGTGGAGAAGGGGAGGAAGAGCAAGAAGAAGAGGGGGAAGGAAAAGGGGAGGAGAAGAAATAGGAGGAGGAAGGAAACGAGGAAGGAGAGTTGGAAGACAGAGGAGGAGGAGTTGGAGGAGGAAGGAGAGCTGAAGAAGGAGATGAGTTGGAGGATGAAGTAGAGAAGAAAGAGGTGGAAGACGGCTGTTTTCAAGTGGAAGTGGCAGCTGTCAGTCTGCAGGGCAAGTGGGGTCAGCAGGTGAGCCCCACAGGAAAGTCCCTTTTATTCAAGGCTCCATGACAACAGCAGATACTCTGTGAAAGCCCTATCAAAAGCCAAATCTGGCTTTCAAACCTGTTGTCAGGAAACTAGGAGGAAAAGGGGCATCACTTGCCAGAGTTTTTTAAGCAAAGCTCCTCACCAGTGTGGTTAGTCCTCCTGAGAACCCGCAGGCATGTCCAGCATTCCCAGGTTATGAATGTGAACTGGACTTTCTTGGTCCTACAAACACCATACACAACAGGTTACATCTTAGGGTACACTGAAGAGATCCAGCTCTGTGCCTCTTGTGCAGAAGGTTCTACTTCCCCATGCTCCCTGTTCTTCTAAAGCCCGGCCCATAACCTGGCCAAGACCCTGCTGAAGGGGTTACATGGACACGGCGGCTGCCTAAGAGTGGGTCATCTCCCTATGGCCACTCCTACAAGTCCTACTTGTCCTTGCTTCTTGGTCTTCCTTGCCCTGCAGCTGACCTGGAGTATGTCCGAGACCTGAAAGACAAATGCTGCTATGTGGCGCTGGACTACAACATGGAGATGTCAAAAACTTCAGAACCCTCCTTCCAGAAGAAATTCACGTTGCCAGATGGCAAGGAAATCAACCTAGGGCAGGAGGCTTTCATGTGCTCAGAGGCACTCTTCAACACCAGCCTCCTGGGTGAGTCCAGAATCAGGGAGTAGTGGTCTAATGGGCAGAACACTGTCAGAGAGGTGTGGTAGCGTGGTAGTTGTGGGACATTCTGCTTCAGGATTCTCCTGCTCTAAAGTTTCCCTGGTATTAGTTCCCACTCACTGAGTCACCTCCTACCCTCCTGTTACTTTGCTGACCCCTTGACTCCTCCCCGAAAGTCTTAGTCCATTTGCAGATGGCTGGAGGGCAACCACAGCCCTCTCTTCCATAGTGTGCTATTTATAACTCTGCCACTGTACAAGATATTTTAGAATGGAACAATGAAGCCAGTTAAGGCAGAAACACAAGGCACAGACATTTGTGTGAGAGCTTTAAGCATCTGAATGGCCAGTGGGTCTTTATACTATGATTATTTTTTATTATTATTATTATTATTATTATTATTATTATTATTATTATTATTATTATGTCTTTTTTGAGACAGAGGTTCTTTGTGTAGCCTTGGCATCCTGCAACTCACTTTTTAGACCAGGCTGGCCTCAAATTCAGAGATCCACAGGCCTCTGCCTCCTATGTGCTGGGATTAAAGGCGTTTGCTACCACTGCCCTGCTCCAGAGAGTTTTTAATGACTGTTGGCTTGCCTGCTGTGTTAATTAGTCTTCTCATTGCTGTGGAAAAAATGCCTGGCAAAAACAACATAAGGAAAGAAGTCTGACTGACAGTTCAAGGTTATTGTCTATCAGGAATGCAAGGTGGCTGGCCACACTGCATCCAAGGGCAGGAAGTGGGAAAAGCGCTGGTGCCCAGCTCCCTTTCTTCTTTACACTGTGTCCATGATCCCAGTTCATGGTGTTGCCCACATTCAGGGGGGTCTTCCCTTCTTGATTAACCCAATCTAGAAACTCAGGCATGCCTAGAGGCTTATTCCACGGTAATTCTAGATCCTTCATGCAAACAGTATTAGCTCTCAGAGTTACCCTGGCTCTGGAACAGTGAGTGATAGAGCAGCCAGACAGTGGTGTACATTGGGATACAGAAGCAGGAGGATGACCATGAGTTCATAGTCAGCCTGGGCTACACAGTGAGCCATTGTTTCAACAAAAAGAAAATGATGGACTGTGAAATTCCCATGGAAAGGAAAAGTCACAGGAAGCCAACATTTTCTACGATCTAAGCCTTCAAGTCATTTGTGCCATATGTGGACATACTCTGTGACTAGCAGGGCTTAGCTCTCTATTCTGTGCTATATAGTACAAAGTATGAAGTCTTTCTCTGCTTCTGGTTTTTGAGATAGGTTCTTGCTCTGTAGCCCAGGCCAGTCTGAAACTCATTATATGTAGCCTAGGCTTATCTTAAACTTATGGCAACCTGCCTGCCTCAGTTTCTCAAGATGTGGGATTGTAAGCATGGTAAACCACACGGTTTTTTAAAGGCATAATGCATGCCAATGTGGCGAAGTCATTAAAGTACTCCTCAGAGGCCCAGTTGATCCCAGGGAGGAATAAGCCTCAAGCTCCTCATGTCAGCAGAGCCCTCTGCCAGGAGGCACTCCACTGTATTAGTTCTTCAGCCCTTAGCCCAGGGTCACCCTGTGTTAGGAGTGAGGGGTGCTGATTGGCATGCACTGCCTCTAGAAACATGAGCTAGCTGTAGCTACATGATACACCCATCATTCAAGGCTGGGGTCTGTTGCTTGCTTATGGAACACGTGACAAGTGAAAGCAGATACTCAGTGGCACTTTCCAAGGCTGAGTTAGGACACTGCCCTACCAACACTCACAAAACAGTGACACCAACCTTGTTTGAGCCACCAGAGATCAACTCTTCTCAGTGATGGTGCTGGTAGGCCAAGCTTATGACCCACTTGAAGTCCACAGGGCCTCAAGATTCCTGGTGGCACTTGGGTCTGTCTGGAATCTGGAAGGTATTCCTCCCTGAAGTATTAAGAATGGGGAGCCTCTGATCCCAAAGCCCTCTTGTGCATTTCCCCCAGAAAGAACCAAACCAGGGATCCACATGCTCGCCCAGGAATGCATCCTGTCCTGTGAGAGATCCCACTGGAGGACTCTATTCAATTATATCATACTGTCTGGTGGCACTGGTACCTGTTCAGGCCTACGATTCCGGCTGCAGAAAGAGATAGCAAGGCTGGTCTCTCCAGACTTCTGTGTGAAGGTATTGGCCCAAACCTCACTGGTAGCCTTCAGGGGTTGACCCATGAGTAGTTCTAGAGTGGCTAAGATCTAGGAATTGCACCAATAAGCAAAAGTGATAGAAGTCCCTGGCATTTACATGAGAGAGAGAGAGAGAGAGAGAGAGAGAGAGAGAGAGAGAGAGAGAGGTAGTAATGGAGAGAAAGAGAGAAAGGACAGCAAGCTAATCTGGTGAGGGAGGAGTGGCAAATGGGAAGGGGCTGCAGCCTGCAGGGTGGGCAGAGCTGGGGTATTGAACATCTGATCAGAAGGTAGCATCAGGGATGATGGTCCATGAGGGTTAAGACGAGCATGTAGGTTCCTTTTGTATTTTACATGAGCATGTGTGTATGCATGTGGACACAGATGGCATTCCAGATTTATACATGGGTTCTAAAGATATAAACTCAGGTCCTCACACCTCAGCCTATCTCCCTAGTCTTCTTCTGAAACATATCTCACTATGTAGCTCTGGCTGTCCCGGAACTTGCTATGTTTGATCAGCCTGTTCTAGATCCTCCTGCTTCTGCCTGAGTATTAGAATCACAGACATGGACCACCAAGGCTCCTACAACTCTTAATTTAAAAAGTTAATTTTCTACCATGTGGGTCTTAGGGATGAACTAAAATTGTCAAACTTGGGCAGGTGTATTTCCTGAATAGCTTTCTGATTAGCCCAGAGTGATGTCTTGATGTGAGTCTTTTTCTCCCTCCAGGTGGTTGCCTCTCCATATGCCAAGTACGGTGCCTGGGTAGGTGCCTCCATCTTGTGTTCTCTCCCTATGTTCAAGGACATGTGGATCACAAACCATGAGTATTTGGAAATTGGCCCTTCTGTCATATGTAGAAGAAGCTTCTGACTGGTGGATTTCAGGTTCCATTACCTGAGCCAACATCACCATGCCTAGGCTGAGCCTTAGCCATACTGAACAGGACAAAATCAAAACAAACTCACACCAAGGCCCCCTTTTTCCTGAAGGACAGTAAAAGTGTGTAACAAGGACTGACTCTGCCTGGTGTCTGGGTGGCCCCTGTAGCATCCCGGTGCAGCCGATGCTGATTCTTCTGGTATATTGGTCAGGATAAGTCAGTAATGTTGCATAACAAGCACCTCCAGTTCCCAGTGCCACAAAGTGTGGTTTTCCAGTCATCCTGCTGCCTGTACCCTGAATTAAGGGTCATCACCTTTATTTGGAACCTTCTGGAAGCAAACATGATTGTACAATGTTGTCACTCATTATGAGTTTCTTAGCACTATTTTTGTTGCTATAACAAAATACCTGATACTTGGTAATTTATAAAGAACAAGGGTTTATTTGACTCACAGACTGAAGAACATAACACAGGCCTCTGTGAAGGTGATGTTACCTTATTAGAACATGGTACAGAGCATTGTGGGCTGAGACAATAACAGTAAGGTTGAGTCCCCTTCCTCTTCTTCCTCCTCTTGTCCTTTTTTGTTATTAGGAGCCATTTTATTTTTTTCTCCAACATAATATTTTTATTATTTGGGAATTTCACATCATGCACTTTGATCACACTCACTTCCCAGTCCTCTCATGTCCAACCTCCCCCTACCTTTGTGACTTCCCTACTCCCCAAAAAAGAAGAAAATAAAAAAAAGGAAAACATGGGGTGCCCATACACTTGCTGGAGCATGGTCAAACCCCCAGTGGCCAGTCCCTTAAAGACAATGGAGTCCTTCTCTACCTGCATCCTTGCCAGAAGCTGTCAATTGAAGAGCTACATTTCAGCTTCCTTATAATTTATAAGAGTTCTCCTTGATGGCTTCCTGTTAGGCTGTTAGTTGTGTGTATGTGTGTGGGTGGTGCGGGGAGAGTCCTCTTTTATTATAAAGCCACAAATCCCATCAAGGGGCCCCACCCTTTTTTTAACCCCAGTTTCCTTCCAAAGCCTCCAAATACCATTAATATATAGATTTGGAGACTTGGTTTCTGTGGTGGTTTGAATAGGTTTGGCCCCTATAGATTCATGTGTTTGAATGATTGGCCCATGAGGAGTGGCAATATTAGGTGTGGCCTTGTAGTAGGTGTGACCTTATTGGAGGAAGTGTATCACTGTGGGAGTGAGCTTTGATGTCTCCTCCTATGTTCAGGCTCTGCCCAGTACAAATGGTACCCTCATCTTGGCTGCCTGCAGAAGACAGTCTCCTCCTGGCTGCCTTTGGATCAAGATGTAGAACTCTCAGCTCCTTCTTCAGCACCATGTCTGCCTGAACATTGCCATGCTTCCCACCATGATGATAATGGACAGAATCTCTGAACTGTAAGCCAGCCCCAATTAAATGTTGTCCTTTATAAGAGTTGTCTCAGTCATGGTGTCTCTTCAAAGCAATAAAACCCTAAGACATCCTAACACCAGTGGCTGAACTTAAGAGTTGTCTGCTGGGTCTCACTGTCAATCGGGGGACATGGGGGTGTTTATTACAGTTAACAGACACAAGTCACACAAAGCCCCACTCCTACAGGAAGAAGGGAAGTTATATGGCACAGGGGCTGGGAGAGTATTAACACCCCATCCTGTACAAGGGGTCTCAACCTTTCAGGGACTGTGGTCTCCCTGGGGTTGCTGTGAGGCCATCAGGTCTGACTACAGATGCAGGAACAGCAGCCAAAGTACAGGATCAAGGCTGTAAAGGTCAACGTAAAGGTCCACACAGGGACTTGAAATCTGCAAATAAGTGAGTGGGAGCACTGGCCACAGACCAGAACATGTAGACTGACACATACTACAGGAGACAACCCCAGGCCATAAGAAAGGAATCATTCTGGTACAGTTTCCATATGAGGTGCATTTAGAACTCACCAAAGACTCACAAATAATCAGTAGGCACTAGGCCCTGTCTTCCCCAGCTGGCAGCTGCTTGTCTAGGCTCTCAGTTCATTCTAGGTTTGAAAAGTCACAGACTGTCTGCTAGGTGACTGAGTCCACAGATCAAAAAGAAGGGAATTTTGTGTCCTGAGCTAATGAGGTAGGGCTCTGGGGAGTGTGTGGCACTAGATACAGGGAAGATCGTGTCTCTATGAAGAGCTCTGCCAGTGAAGGATTCAGGGAGCAGAGAAGTGCAATTAGGAATTTAAAAACATGTATTTTGTATCAGCAGCAATGTGCCCGCCATTTTTGCCTTTTCTCTAAGATGACACCCAACTCTGCAAGATTAAAATAATAAACCCCTCCGCCTTCACTCTCTGAGTCCCTGAGATACTTATAGTGAAGTGATGCACTGTGGGATCTGACAGCAGGGAGCACCAAGTGGTTACTGTGACAGGAAACATCTCTAAATTAGGTGCCGGTGACCCAGTGCATGGCTGAGTCTTTCAAGGCCCCATTGCTGTGTCATGAAGCCCAGGCAGGGGCTCAGCACCACTGCAGCTCCTGGACAGTAGGTGATGCCGTCTGAGACTACTGGACCTTCTAAAGTGGACTCAGAAGCCAGCCAGTCTGACAGCTTGGAGAATCAGACATGTGTGAAGAGATGGTGGCCACTGTTCTGTCTGTGCCATGGGATTGAAGGAACTCCTGGGCTGAGCAATAAACAAACAAAGCAGCTACCCGAGAACAATGTTTGCTCATGAGATGCCCTTTAACCTTGATATCTAGGCACTCCTTAACCTTGATAGGCAGGTGTTCCGTAACCTTGACAACTACACACCCTTTTGACCTTCACAGAGATCCCTTTGACCTTGATAGTGAATGTTGGGAAGCCACTTGCTGTTGGCTCCTTCACAAGCCACGGTAAACCACGAGGGGACTTTAGCACCATCTTTGAGAGGTTCCACCCCACAGTGGTTCTGCCAGGCTCCAGGTCCCCAGAGTCCATGGTTGGGCTCAAAACTTCCTCTTTTTATGGAGCTCAAGACCCAAACTCCCAAAACCTCAGGTGGGAACTGTCTGACTTAACAGTGATATCACCCTGGGGGAAAGTCACCAGTACCACACACCAGCAGACCTTCCCACTGAACTCCGTGTCCCAGAGGCACATCCCAGCAGTCTATGTGCTCCGTTGCTGAACTCGAGGTGTTCTGACTCACGCCTGGTGCTGTTCTCCCCATAAATATTTGCATATCTGCAGCGATGGGCTCTGTGCCACTGGGGCTCTCAGACCTGCAGCTTCAGATCTCCCACGGGCTTGTAGAAACACCTTGGCCCAGGACATCATTCAGGGTAGGAACTAGGACCTAAGAGTTTAGTCCCCAGAGGTTCTGTCCCTTGAGAAACCTAAATTAATGAATCCAAGTTACCAATTTGGGTTGGGATCCCTGAATTTTAGAGCTGACCAGTAGATGTCATCCTAGCACTGGTAACCACATCTTATCCTGTCCTGACTGTCCTGACTGGAAGGCTGGAGGTTTCAGAGGTTTCTTGGTGGGGAATAACAGGGATCACCTTTCAGCTTGCCTGCCCATGCCTCTGGGTGGTCAGCCTGCCTTGTGACAGGATAGGATAGAGGGTGCTGGGTGGAAGGAGGCAAGGAGAGCACAGCTCATATTTGGCATTTAAGGAGGGATCAGGGCTGGGAGAGAGTCTGTCATTGTCAAATGTCTAAGGTCAGACCTCCAAAAAGGGAGCTGTGCTAGAAGCTGAGATCTGGACCTGAGCCACATCCCATTCCAGGCCCCAGCTGCTCCTCTGACACTGTTGTGGGGCCCTGGGTGGTTTAATCCCTGCTGTTGAGAGATAACACCCTAACAAAATGCAACTTAGAGAAGGAAGTACTGGTGTGCTGTGCAGGTCTAGGTTACAGTCCATCACTGCAAGGAAGACAAGGAGGCTGGAACTTGAAGCAGCTGGACATGTCACATCCACCAAGAGCAGAGGGATGTTACTGCATGCTCAGGCATGTTTCGCAGTCTTGCTTAGTCCGGGGCCGAAACCCAGAGAATGGTGCCACCCACTTCCAGGCTGGGGTTTTCTGTGTCTATTAACACAGCCAAGTCAGTTCACACACAGTCCAGCCTGATCTAGATAATCCCTCATTGAGACCTTGTTTCCAGGTAAACTGTCAATTTGATAATCAGAATGGTCTCTCACACCAGGTGTCCTCAGGCAGAGGCAGCTCCATCACACCTGGGCGTGCTAGGCAGGCAGAAGACTCTGCACAGCATCAACTCTCAGTCAAGGGTATCACTGCTGCTGGTGGTACTGGGATGGTGTGCACCTCTTACACAGTCAGCCTCACTGCATACCTACTAAGTGTGAATCACTGGGACCAGTCTGGATCTGAAAACACAGCCCTCTCAGTTTGGGTCTTAATGGGACGCTGTCTGGGACATGAGTGACCATGTGAAGGGATGTTTGTGGGAAGGCAGCAACTCTCACTGCACTCCTAATCATCTTAAGGTGACCCCTGGGGGCTCTGAGGACCCAGCTCTCCAGCCACTGCTAGCATGGCCATGACATTGGCACTGGCTTCTTCCCCAGGTGCTGCTCAGACATCTATGGAAAGTCCTTTCATGGCACCTCCAGGGACCATTTTAGATTGCAGATTCTGTTTCCTGTAAGGACTGAGAAGGGTCCAGTTTGCTGGGGCGTGACTCTTCCCCAGGAAGATAAGAACAAACATGTCTGTTCATTTACGTGACATAGCACAGACAAACCTATTCTTTATGTACTTGGGTTTTTCCGTCATGTCGAGTACCATGCAAGCATGTGCCCAAGGCCAGAAAAGGATGTTGGATCCCATAGAACTAGAGTAACAGTTGTGAGCTGCCATTTGGGTAGTGGGAATTGAACCCAGCTCCTCTGGAAGAACAATCAGTATTCTTAACTGCCGAGCCATCTCTCCAGCCCCAATTTTCTCCTTTTTATTCAGTCTAGGACACCAACCCAAAGAATGATGCCACTCACATTCAGTGTGGGTCTTCCCACATAATTAACCTAATCTAGAAACTTCCTTACAGACGTACCTGGAGGTCTGTCTTTACGGTATTCTGGATCTTCTTAATCTGACAATTTTAACTAGCACTCTGTATTTTCAACAGTCTTCATTCCACTGACTGCTTAGAGTTGGGTTGGGGCAAGATGGAGGGTAGGAGACACAAGGATAAGGCAGGAGAACAGGCAAGATCCATGAGCATAGTGCCAGCAGGGTGGTCTGGGCCATCCAGTGCCTTCTTTGAATTCTTTGGGTCAGATAAACATTTGAAAAACACAGTTAAATTCAGCAACTTCACGCCCCTGGCACTTCATGCCTTGGCTTTCCTCTGAAGACAGCAGCTTGTCTCAATAGAGGCCCATGAAATGCATACTTAGTGAAAAGTCACAGGGCAACTAAGGACCCTGGGGACCCTCACCGGGGAGACCTCCCATGTGACCCTGTCTTCAACCCTGCAGTGGGTCACACTGCCTGCCACATAGGTGTCTGGGTGGCTAGCTACTTTCCTTGAGCTGATGGAGGGTAGAAGTGGAGATGTGGGAAGGAGGAAGCCCCTTGAGCTGGGACCTGGCCCACCTTTTCTGCTGACTGAGCATCATGACACAAGAACTCAGCTGATCAAGCCAAAACTACCTGCAGAATAATGTGCATTTTCCTAAAGCCAACAGACAAGGATCCTCAAAACAACAGATAAACCATGCTTGCCTCCAGCCAGAACACTTCTGCCCTTGAACTTGATACTTACAAATTACTTACTTATAAATTTATCTATAAATTTAAGCATAGCTATTCCTTTATGAGCTGGAGCTGTGATCCTAGGTTTTTGTCACAAACTAAAAAATTCCCTAGCCCACTTTCTTCCCCAAGAAACCCCTATTTCCCTAATTCCTGTATTAATCATTATTGAAACAATTCAAGCATGGGATCTTTAAAAAAAAATAAGAAAGACGGTGCATATATTTTTACTTAACTTAAGATTTTTACTTAAATATTTAGCTTGGTTCAGTCTTTAAACCTCGTAAATTAGAGAGAGAATGACTCAGAAAGCTACAGAAGCACATAGAATCGCCTTTTAAAACATACCTAAGCAGGGTTCTTTTAAGAAGCCTGTACCCATGTGGGTGTGTGCGCTATCCTTTTTCTGTATGTCTGTCTAGACAATAAATTCATTAACTTGACTTCACTATGACTCACCCAGACATTCTTTTTCAAATATTTATTTAGTTATGTTGACACAGCATCAAGAAAAGGCTATGGCAAGCAAGTGAGCTCCCTGGAGATGGCCCGCCATTTTGCATGGCTGAGATGGGTGCTCTCTGGAAAGTCACAGCCCCAGAGACTACATCCCATGATTGCTTCTCGCTGCTGCTGTGCCTTTCCTGCCACTATTCCATAGCCCAGTGATCCCTGGGCATCAGCCTGCCCTATTGGGTAAATTTCCTACAGATCAACATGAAGATGAACATTCATGAATTAATGCTGTTTAGATGAATTAATGACTTTATAGCATTCCTGCTTTGATTCAAATAAATTTAAGAAGAAAGTTTAAGGAGATGGTTTTAGTTGTTTTGCCAGAAAGATGTAGTAATAAAGTTGGAATAAACAATAGAATGTGTCCCCTCCTCTTAGAATAGCAAGTAAAGGCTGCATAATAAGGAGGACAATGAGCTTTCATCAATTACACTAAGAAGAGAAGTAGGCTTGGGACACATTTGTGAAAGGAAAAACATTCATTCTAGATCAGGTCCAAAGATAAAGCCACAGGTGTCCACTGTGATAGAGCAAGGCCATGTGACACTGTCGCTTTGAACTCATGAACTTATAGAATGAAACCCTGCTTTCCCCCCGCCTGCCCCCCGAGACAGGGTTTCTCTGTGTAGCCCTGGCTGTCCTGGAACTCACTCTGTAGACCAGGCTGGCCTCGAACTCAGAAATCCGCCTGCCTCTGCCTCCCAAGTGCTGGGACTAAAGGCGTGTGCCACTACTGCCCGGCAAAACTCTGCTTTTAATATCAGCATCCTTCTGTAACTTGCCTTTTGTGTAACATTATATGTATGAGGTAATTTATAAAGAACTTTTGTCTAAGAAGGTATAAAAAGTAAGAGAGACGAAATGAAGTGTGGCTTTGGGGGCTCTGCTCCATCCACCAGATGTATATGAATATATATCTGTCTGGTTATATGTATGTAGGTATATGTATATAAATATGCATGTGCACTTGTAAAAATTGATGAAATTTTTCAGGTGGTCAGGCCCAGCCAGAGAGTGTATGTGTGTCTTTTATTCCCTTGTTTTTCCTCTCTGGCTCAGGAAGAGTTAACAAACTCTAAGCCTCTTGCCTGGCTAACCAGGGGTCCTTGAGCCAGAAAGAAAAGATCCCAGGTAAGTAAGCCTTTTTCTTAATTCCCTCCTGCTATAAGCAGGAGTTAAATTTCCAGAAGCCAGTGGCTTTTGGCTACAAAATAGCAAAGAGTTAAAGAAAGAGTTAAATTGCCAAAAGTAAGCAGCTTTTGGCCATGCAATTCACTCTGTAACCCTTTTCACTGCCTTCCTCCGGGAACTGGATGCTGGGAAGGCCCTGGCAGAGTATTTGTCTGGATGTATATCTATACACCATATAAATGCAGTGCCCATCCATGCCAGAAAACAATGTGACAGATCCCTGCAACAGGAGTTACAGATGGTTGTGAGCCATCATGCTGGGTACTGAGCCTGGGTCTGCTGGAAGAGCAGCTGGTGCTCTTAACCCCTGAGCCACCTCTCTAGCCCCTTGGCTTGGAATGCTTTGTGTGTGTGCATGCATTTATGTACATGTGCATGTGGATGAGTGTGCATGTGTGTAGGATAGAGTTGGTGTCAAGTGCCTTCCTCAGCTATTTTCTTATTTTTTAAGACCCCCCCTCACACACACACACACACACACACACACACACACACACACACACACAAAACAGATGACACCAGGAAAATGGCCAGGGTGGCTGAGACCTAAGTGGACATTAGCCTTGCTGACCCCTGGGCTTCTTTGTACAAGTGAGGGTAATAGGCTTGACTTCAAAGCCAGTGTCCTGTTGTCAGTAATGTCCCTGTGACATATAACCACCAGCAGCCATGTCCAGATGTCAGCAGTTGTATTTGGTGGGGGAGGGGCGGACTGGAGATGGGCGAGTACCACTTTTACAGTATGGGTGCTGTTTTTGTGTAAGATCTTTGCTCCACAGTGGTAGGGGTCAGTTGAGAGCCCCCTCGCTTGAGTGAGGAGATCTATGAGGACAGATGTGAGGATGGCAACTGTGGTAGTTGAACTTGGTTATCAGTTTGGCACACTGAGAGGCTGGAACTTCAATTGAGGAATTGCTTTCATCAGATTGGCTTGTGGGAACATCTGGAATTTTTTTTTTTAATTGCTGATGTGGAAAGACCCAGCCTGTTGTGAGTGGTGTCATGCCTGGTTAGGTGGTCGGTCTGGGCTATATGAGAAAGCCAGCAGCAGGCTCAATGTATGTGAGCCTTGGATCAAATCAATAAGTTCCAGTCCCATGGAGCATTGAACTGGGATCAGAAGACCTGGAAGAGAGAACTGGAGGACGGGGGCGCAAAGATCAGGCGGCTTGTCCATAGTCTGATCAAACCTCTGATTTTAATTTTTTTACACGGGTTATATACACATAGAGGCAAGATGTGGGGAAGGAGATGACACAGGAGCGTAGGTATTCTCAGGGGAAATATAGATAGTTTCCAGAACAGGGTTTTGGCTGGGTGAAGAAGCAGGGAACAGGTCACTTATGACTCTGTCTATGATTCATTTGTTTTTATCTAAGCTGGCACCTTCCACTAAGGCTACTCATCCACAAGGTCTATGATTACCCGTTCCCATCCAGGCTGGTAGTTTTCCACCAAGGCTGCCTGCCTACAAGATCCACAGCTATCTGTTCTAGGGTCCGTGCTTTCCCACAGAGACCAAGACTTTGTGTTAGCAGGCATGTATGGCTGATTCAGGCCTATGGCCGATTTAGGCCTTCAGTGTCTAAGCAAGGCTCCTCCATGGCCTCTGCTTCAGTTCCTGCCTCCAGGTCCCTGCCTTGACTTCCCTTGATGATGGGTCATAACTCAGAAGCTAAATAAACCCTGTCCTTCTAAAGTTGCTTTTGATCATGTTGGTTTATCTTAACAACAGATGCCAAACTAGGATAAGGACCCACTGGGGACTCAGCATTGCTGATCCCAGTTCCAAGACAAGCCAACACAGACACCTGAGATCCCATATAACAGCTTTTTCTATACCCCAACCCTGAGCATCCCCTCTTTGCAGAAGACCTGCAGGTAAAAGTCCAGGTACTATAGCCAGGGCACCCAGGGCAGATTGCTCTAGTGGAGCCAGGCTGTGATGGTTCATGCATGTCCCTGAGCCAAACTTCATCTTGTGTTCTCACTGGTGAGTGGGGAATGGTCAGATTATCTCACTGAGAATGAGGGCCACACCGGAATTGTACCATGGCTTGTGATATCTTACTGCTGCTAGAGGAGTCTGGCTCAGGCTTAAAGACTCAACAGGGCTGCTTGCTCCCACCTTGTGGCCCAGCTCATCCTAAAACCCATGGATGGCAGGTGGTCCATTCTCACAACCCCCACCCACTCCCACTCAGGGCCAGAACTCAACAGGTGTCCACTCAAGAGTCTACAATGCAGAAAATGAGGACACAGCCTTTCAGATACCCAGATCGCACTCCTCCATGAGTTTGGGTTCAGGATCCCCAGGATTGCAGCCACTTAGGCTGTGGAGGCAGGAAGAACGCCTCCTGCCATGGCCATCTGCATTCATGTGCCTCTGCACAGCTAAGTACCTGTGAGATCTGGGAGAGGGATGAGCGGAGGTCCACCATCTGTCCCTCGCCGTCCAGGGGGAAGCTTCAAAGCTGCCAGCTAGGCCAGAATGTTCAGCTGTTCCCCTCTCAGGAGAGAGTCCAGCATAGTCTGTAGAGCTTGCCCCTACAGCTGTGATGGGGCCTTCAGGGACCTGTAGGCTGCTGGCTGATCTTTACTTTTTAGATAAACATGCTGATCATGGAGAAAGGGAATATATACCCTTCCTCCCTCCAGCTTGCTTCTGTTGGCAGAGCCATGTGTCTGAGCAGCTTCAGGCTGAATGATGATTAAGGAGGGTCTGGGACAGGGTATCACAGCCCCTGTGGCCCTAGTATAATGCACAGCTCACCAACTAGAAGGGGCTTAGCTCAGGCCCAGGAAGCTCCTCCCTCAGGCCGGCAGGCAGATCAATTGGTGGCACTGACAGAATGAGCCAATGGAGAGGCATGGCTGCCAATTCCAAACCCCTCCACCATGTGGGCAACAACTGTCTAGTTACTAAGACACTTGCTCCTCTCCTACTGGAATCCTCCCAGTTTCCTTGCTCTCTGCTCTTAGGAGCTGCCTGCTAAGTCCTATAACTTCCTTAAGCCTTTCCAGGCCGCTGCAACCTTGTCCCTCCTGTCTCTAGGCTCCATCCAGGAAATCTCACAGTGTTTCGATGCCCTCCTGGGCTTCTCTCTTGTCTCTCAGCTCCCACTTGGAGCTATGGAAACTTCCTTCGATGGGGTTCATTTTTAAGACCCTTCTTCTCTTCCTCCACAGACTCAGATTTTACTAAAGCCTTACTCTGTTACCACAAACAGCCTGATCTCAGTACAGTTCAGTGGCCAGAACTGGCATGCTCAAGTTTCAAAGGTGGCAACTTCTGCCACTGCACAAATGATCTGGAAATCTTTTCTATCTCAATTTACTCTTTCCTCCTATTTCTTCCTAGCTTCACCTGACCAAGGTAGCGCTTACATACTGATGTTAACATTCAAGAGACCCCTCCCTCTAACCAACAGCCCATCCTAATAGGGTCAGGAAATTCTTCTGTAGCAGGCTGCCAAAGGCAAATTCAGCTTCTTTACCCAACTCTCTTTCCCCGCTCTCTTATCCATCACAGCTAAACCCTGTGCCTGTTTTCTGTGTCCAAAAGGAAGATTACCATAAAAAGTGGCCAGAAACTTAAAGAGGTTACCTATATTGGTCCTGTAAATATCATGGAACAAATCTGGGCTGCCCTGATTGCATATAAGAGACTGAATAACTCTCTACCTGGCCGATTTGGAGAGTGCTAGTTGTGTGTCTCTCCAGGATCAAACTCAGGACCACCATTTGTGGCCTTGCCTGTTGGACCATTAGACTCTCTCACCTCATTAACTGCCCCAAAACGATGATCACTCCCACCCCTTATCTCTCACACGTCTCTCTTGTTGGTGTCACAGACTGCTTTAACTCCTCAGGAACACACTTTTCAGGCACACTGGATTCTACAGACTGTATAACATCCGGCGCTGAGTTCTTCCCAGCCCTCATGTCTGACTGTTGTAATACCTCAGTCCTCTGTGGTGCTCCAGCATACCACTGCCTACTCCTCTGGGTGGTCTAGGACTTGCACCCTGGTGTTCCTTTTCCCAAAATTAGGAGTGGTACTTGGTGAAGAACCCTTGCTGGTTCCCAGCACAGGGTTTGTAGTGGCTCAGCACGGCAGATAAGAGGTTCAGGTCTTACCCTTTCTTGCAGCTCCGGGAATAGACACTGGAGAAGAGGACTGACTACTTCCCTAACTATTATCAGTTTTCCTCTAAGTTCATTCAGGATCTCCAACAGGTGACTCAGACCATCCTCACCCTCCAGGGCCAAATAGGCTCACTGGCTGCCATAGTGCTGCAAGATCAGCGAGGATCAGATCTACTAACAGCAGAGAGAGGTTTGCCCCGGGGAGGAATGTTGCTTTTATGCCAACTCGTTGGGTATAGTAAAACATAAGACCCAACAACTCCAGACAGATCTCTAAAACGTAAGAAGCAGCTTCGTGCCTCTGGCCAGTGGATCACTGATAGTCCAGTACGGAATTAAATACTACCCTTCTCACCCCACCTCCTTTTCTTAACACTATTGTCACACCCTGCCTTATGAACATCTTGTCTAGATTTTTTCAACAACAGATCCAAGAGTTCTAACCAGACTTTTAATCAGTTGCTCTTACAGGACTACTGGCTCCTAGCTAGGAAGACAGAGGCCTGCAACTCCTGATTCGTACATACCCTGACACTAAAGATCGAACTTGCCCTAAAAACTTCAATGCCTCCATTCAACAGGAAGTAGTCTAATGATTACATCATGCCTTTCTTGACCCTGATTGCTTATTAGCAATGAAAAAAGGGGGTTAATGTAGGGTAAAGGGGCCAAGGAAAACAACAGACTTACCCCAGTTTGAGCCCAAGGACAAGGTAAAGGAAAACAATCCCATCAATCTCTGAAT
This sequence comes from Rhabdomys pumilio, assembly GCA_030674055.1. Lineage (NCBI taxonomy): Eukaryota > Metazoa > Chordata > Mammalia > Rodentia > Muridae > Rhabdomys > Rhabdomys pumilio. The sequence goes on from JANHMN010000003.1 coordinate 130,877,427, forward strand.
TTACTCCAACATCAGGCCACAATGACCCCTTCAATCCCAGGCTACTCTGGAAAGTTCCACTCCCCACTCCACAGAAACCCTTTATAAACTCTGCCTTCTGATCAATTCCCTGCTACAGAGGGACCTGTGCTTCTACCAGGGGTAAGGTTCATGGTATTCCTTGGCTCCCAACTGCCAGGATACCATTGCCCTCAGAGTTGGAACACATACAATGGCTCTCCCTGGTGGACCCTTATTGGGCTGTAGTGAGGCCTGCCTTCCCTGTCGTAGACCTCTCAGCCACCTCACCAATGCTTGGCTACTGGCTCTGGTCAGAAGTTTCCAGGGAGCCACTTGGCTGGCAGCTCTTTTCTTTTTTTCTGTGGACAGAGGGACATAGGCAGCCCAATGTGAGGAAGAAAGTGTGAGATGCAGGTTGAGCTAGCTTCCTAGCAGCTGTTCTCCCAAGGTGACTTTGCCACCCTTCCCCAATCCCAGGCCCCTCATCCAGACCATAGTGGGCAGTGCCTGCAGATAATTTTGGTTGTCATGACTAGGGGAGGAAATAGGCCTCACATCTAGTGGGGTAAGATCAGCAGGGACACAGCCAATCGTGTGCACTCAGCTTTTCACTATAGGAAGGTCCATCCCCACAGAATGGCCTGCAGACCAGCCTAGCTCCTGAAGGTGAAAAGGCATAGCCTCTGCTGGTCTCATCCACTGTCTAGGAGCCAGGGAGCAGGTTCAGAAGCCTGGGTATAGGGAGGGCAGAGATTTCCTGGGGCAGAGTGTAGGTGGGGCTTGAATTTATCCCAAATCCACATGGCTGAGATTCTGCCTTCACCCTCACATGTCATCTTCAGTGAGCCAACCTGGCTAATGCCTGGAGTGGCAATGGACTCAACTGAGAAAATGATCTAAATATCCTTGCTGCAAGATACATACACTTGACCAGCTTCTGCCCAGGAAACTGCAGTCAGTAGGATGGGGTACACCCTCGGGACCCCGGGGAACAGAGCCACCAGAGCAGTAAGAGAAGGGGTCAGTTACAGGTCACCTGGTGAGCCAGGAACACCAGCAAAAGGATGTTTGGAGTATGGAGTTAGAGATCAGATGAAAGCTTGCTGAGGGCAGAGAGAGAGAGAGAGAGAGAGAGAGAGAGAGAGAGAGAGAGATGACTGCAGTCATAGCCACATGGGCACATGGGTCTTTGTCTTATTTGATGTCAATTCCACCACAGCAACCTGATTTAAAAAGCTGAAGGCCTCACCTAAAAGATGGACCCTTCTCATCCTTTGCCCTGTCTCTACCCTCTAACCTAGAATACAGACTCGATGGCTGGTATATAAAGAACAATGTGAAGCTGATGCTGAGACTAAAGGAAGATGAGCTGGGTCCAGGTGAGAGGGATACAGCAGTCTTATCCTGAAAGGCTATGTGCTGAATGACTTTTCATGAGAGAGAAATAAAATCGTGCATGGCTTACTCCAGCTACTTAACTATTTTTTATGAAGTAAAACTTATCCTACATGAAGCAGCAGCCAGCATTCAGTGAAAAATCTATGTTATGCCAGGCAGTGGTGGTACACACCTTTAATCCTAGCTCTTGGGAGGCAGAGGCATGTGGATCTCTGAGTTTGAGGCTAGCCTGGTCTACAGGGTGAGTTCCAGAATAGTGAGGACTACATAGATAAACCTTATCTCAAAAAGAAAAATCTATGTCAATATTTTTATAACATATAATTTAAATACCTTATCTCTACTGAGGCCCAAAGACTGCAAGGAACTCACCCAGGATCACACAGATGTAGGGCCCCAGTTTTCACCATGATACCAGCCCAGGCTTCTCAGAAGCTGGAAGTCTTCCTACTTTCATCTTGGAAACCCTATTCTCCCTCTCTCTTTCTCTCTTGTGATAGTGTGGTGGTTTGAATAGGTATGGCGCCATAAACTCATGTGTTTAAATACTTTGCCCATAGGGAATGGCACTATTCGGAGGTGTGGCCTTGATGGAATAGGCGTGGCTTTGTTGGAGTGGGTGTGGCCTTGGAAGAAGTGTGTCATTGTGAGTCAGGCTTTGAGGTCTTTTATGCTCAAACTACATCCAGTGACACAGTCTCCTTTTGCTGCCTGTGGATGAAGATGCAGAACTCTCAGCTCCTCCAGCACCACGTCTGCCTGCCCACTCCCATGCTTCCTACCATAAAATTGGACTAACCTCTGAAAGTGTAAGCCAGCCCCAATTAAATGCCATACTTTGTAAGAGTTGCCTTGTTCATGGTGTCCCTTCACAGCAATAAAACCCTTACTAAGACAGTTTTGTTGTTTTTAGTTTTTTGAGTAAGGGTCTCATGTATTTCAAATTGGTTTTGACTTTGCTATGTAGCTGAGGCTGGCTTTGAACTCATAGACCTCTGCCTGCCTTTGCTACAGGAGTGGTAGAATCAAACTGTATGCCCCATGCTGAGCCCACAAGAGAACTTTTTAGGAAAACACATATGAAAACACCTATCTCTGAAGGAACGCTTCCTTCTGCCCTTTACTCTCCAATGTGCCTGAGTCCTTACCTTACTGTTCACAATGCACAGTACCCCAAGTGCCTACAAAAGGGGCCCCCAAACCCTCAGTACATCCATCCTTTATGCCTGATGCCTACCAGCTCAGCTCCAGGACTGAGTGCCTGGTAGCATCGCCTTAGCAACCCAGGCTAACCTCAGCTCAGTACATTGGTTTCCACTAGCCTGCCTCTGACAAGGAAAGCCAACTGCAGACATTCCCACAGGAAGAGAGGCTGGAAATGTGCAGGCAGTCGTGCGAGTATGAGCTGTCATTAGCAGAATGTCAGAATGTCTTTTGCTGACAGCCATCATCCCTGAAGCTAACAAAGGGTGAATATATTTCAGCCACCATAGAATCCTTTTCTGGGAAACACCAGTTACAGTCAATTGCAGACTGGCCACCCTTGGATCTGTGGTTCTCTAGGGCTGGGGAAAGCTGATCTATTTTCCACAGAAAAACTAGGGAGCAGAACTGTTGTCTAGGCCAGAATGAGAGAGGCCCTTGCAGTCAGCCTAGTGGGGAAAAGTGAGGATCTATTTCCAGGGCTTAGGACTTGAGTTCCATGACAGAGTGTGTGCAGCAGTATGTTTGCACTTTGTCCAGGAAGAAGGGCAGGGACTGCTGCCAAGTCTGTGGTAGACGCCAGGCTGTCTGTAGGAGGTCTGTATCAGGGCCCAGTTGTTTTAAAGCCTCTTAGAATATAGAGGAATGGAGGGTAGGCATAAGAGGTGAATGATTGACAGGCACAGGGTTCAATAGAGTTAGAACTAAGAACCAACAGGTTAAATAGAAAGATAGACAGACTGGTGGTAGGTGAATGAATGGATGCATGGATGAATGGATGGATGCATGCATGCATGAATGGATGAGTGGATGAATGGATGGATAGATGGGTGGATGGATGGATGGACGGATGGATGGTGGATAGAGATATGGGTAGATGGATAGATGAGTAGTCCTAATTGATAGGTGAGTGAATGGGTAGATGGTATAATGGATATATAGGTAGATAGATGTATAAATGCTGTCCTAGTTTCCTTTCTATTGCTGTGATATAGACCATGACTAAAGACAACATGGAGAGGAAAGGGTCTATGTAGCTTACACATCCCCATCATAGTCTGTCACAGAGAAAAATCAGGGCAGGAACTCAAGTCAGGAACTTGGAGGCGGGAAAGGAAGCAGAGGCTATGGAGGAATGCTGCTCACTGGCTTGCTCAGCCTTCTTAAACACCCTAGGACCACCTGCCTGGGGATGGAACTGCCCACAGTGAGTTGGGATTTCCCACATCAATCATTAATCAATTAAATGGCTCTCATTATTGCTTAAAGGCCTATCTGATAGAGACAATTTCTCAACTCAAACATCCTCTTCCTAGTCGACTCTAATTTATGTCAAGTTGGCAAAGACTAACTAGCACAGATGTATTGCTGAGGAGACAGATAGGTACATGGATAGGTAGGTGATAGATGATTGATAGATGATAGATAAATAAGTTATTAATAGATAGTAGCTGTTAAAAGGTGGATAGATAGATAGATAGATAGATAGATAGATAGATAGATAGATAGATAAACAGGCAGGCAGGCAGGCATGCACTCAGCATATAGAGCAGATAAGCGAGGTCTAGCCCCGCCTGCAGACTCAGGTTGCTCTTCTGTTTCCCCCAGTGAACAGCTTCTATAGTGGATATGATGATGGGGTACCCCAGTGGCCTCATAATGCTATTAACAAGGTAACAGCTCAATGGGGACTCAATCCACATCAAGAACTGAGCAGATAGCTCTCACACCTGAGAAGTCCTCTGCCTTAAAAGGTCTTAGCTGACCAGGGCTGGATCTATAGCCAGGCATGAAGGTACAGCAGCTGCTGTTTGCTCTAGTCCTGACTCTGCTGCAGATTTGCTATGTGACCTGAGGCCAAGGGTCTGACTTCTCTGAATGTCAGCTATCTACTAAATGTTGGGCTTCCTCACTACACACACTCTGTGTGTGTGTGTTTGTGTGTGTGTGTGTGTGTGTGTGTGTGTGTGAGATCAGGTACAAAAGGAGTCACATGCTCAAGACATTGTATGATGTTCGGCAAAATGGAAGATTTTATCACTCTGTCCCCACTTCAGTGATGGCCTCTCCTCTTGGGATAAGTTATGAAGGTTGTCAATATGGTGAAACTGATGTAGATGACATCTGTGGTGTCAATTCCTGCTTACTGATTGTGTCATGATACTGGGACACTAGACAGAGCATGCTGTACACAAGGCTCTGTTTTATCCCACCACACCCAAAGGTCACAGTCATTACTATAAACAGAGATGGGCGATCAGAATCCCTGATGGGAATTTGTGCCTGCAGATCCCGAGTCTTCCTCTTTGTCCCCTGATCTCAAGTTCCCAGGGCATCCTGAGGATAGTTTAGGATTTTCAGCTCCAGGGAAGGTCCCCTGGTTTGGCACAGGGGTTTTCTTCCAACAGTTCAAGAGTTGTGGGTTGAGGTCCCAGCACTACCTTTGGGTCTCTCTATCCAGGGCTCTTTGAGAGAGGGCTTGCTCTACTCTGTGGATGAGGGCTGAGTACCAACTTGGAGATAAATGGTCCCACTCAAGTATACTGTGGCATTTCAGATTGGACATACCTATGGGCTGGGGGCAAAGCAGTAATGAGTCCCAGGTGAGGGATAGTGAGTCTGTGCAGGGCAACTGGGATCTGAGGGAGAGTGAGGCAAGAAGGACTCAGCACCAATCATTTGTTCCCAGCATTCCTCAGGAACATGGCTCTGATCCACAATAGCCAAGCGAAATTCTATGCCTCAATATTGACTTTTTGGGTGCCCAAAGGAAGTTTTTCTGGTGAGCCAAACAGCCAGTCATTTTTGGAACCTCACATGGAAGCTGCCTAGAGCCCCTGCTTTCCCCAGATAGCCAGGTATCACTAGTGCCCTGACCAGCCACACGGGTTCCTGAAGAGGCTGTACACCCCACTGGGGACCAGACCCAAAGGAATGTTTTGACCCAGAAAGACAGGAGCCTGGAAGAAATGCACAGAACAGATGGTGGTCATAGTGACTCTGGGAGCCTCCAGCTGGCTCTTCCCAGACCTTACCTCCTTAGATGGGCTTCTCTAGACAGCCCAGCCCTGATCCTGGGGGCATTTATCTCTGGCTGTCATCTCCAGATTCAATGGAGATGGCTCCTGGTTAGACCCTGTAGTTCTTGGGGATGGCCTTCATTTGCTTCCTAGCTACTGTGGGTCCTGGGAACAACCCTCTGTCCCAGTTCAAGCTGAGGAGCCTGCCTCTGAGAGGGAGGCAAAGGCCTGGACTCAAGCACTTCAGGCCCAGTTCTTTCCATGATGCTTGAGCCTGAAGGCTGGCACTTCCCTCACCACTTTGCAAGAGCTGCAGATTGCAAGGTTGGAAGACACCCAGCTGGGCAGGCTGCCCTCCTTCATCGGGGCAGAGGAGGGTGAGGCACCAGCAATCACCAAGATTAATTGGGGAACACGGCTTGCTCCGAAATTAGAGTGAAATTGGGTCACTTCGGAGGTTCTGGTCAAAAGCAGGAACATGCCACTTCTCATGTGTCACCAGCCAATGGAGAGAAGCTTCCAGAAGACACTGGGAAGGAAAACAGAGTGAGAGTCAGTCTAACATCCAAGTTTGCTTGTGGTGGAAGGCAAAATGTCAAGCACCAGGAGGGACGGCACACTTGGTAAAGTTAAGATGTCCTTGTTTGTTTGATATGTTCCCAGGGACACTGATGTTGAATAAGCTACTTACGTTCATCTAAAGATGCACAGCAAGGCAGACATAAATGATGGGTGGATGGATGGATAGAAAATGACAGACAGATGAAAAATAAATGATAGGTTAGGGTGCATGAGAGATAGACTTGGTCCCTCAGGAGGAAAGGTCTGTGAAACCACAGTCAAAGAAGCACAGTCATGTTGCTACCCTCTGGTATATGTGACTACAGCCACCTTGAGTCCCAGTAGCTGTGACAGCCCACACTAGACTCTCATGAGATGGGCATGTTTACATTTCCTTTGTGAGCGTGGGTGCAGGGTGCTCACAAACATCTGGAACATTTTGAGTGCCTCACAGGCCCCTCCCACCTTGATGAGTCCACCTTAAGTTGCTGATGGGTGTAGGTGGTATAGCGGCCCCTAAGTCGCCTATTGGGACTCCCCACTAGTGTGTCTGCTTTGATTTGCCATTACCATTGATCATAACCCCCCCCAAAACTCATTGGCTCACCAAGCTAGACTTGGAGGGGCCCCTTTCTTGGTCTGTGGGTGTCCTCCCTACCTAGAGTGGCTCCAGAAAGTGTCACATTGCAGATGCACACAGAGATAGCAAGGACATGTGGCTCCTTTTGCAACCTAGAACCAGGCATCCAACTAGGCTGGATCATCCAGAGACTCAGCAACATCTTAGGGACTTGTCTCACTGCCTTCTTGACTCTGCTTTTGTCTTTGCCCCTTTCATTCTCAGATGGCTCACTCTGGGGCACAGCGAGCTGCTCACCAGTGGCTCAGGGACTCATGTAACCCAGATCATGCCCAGGGGCGGGGGTGAAAGTTTATCTCTCATTTCTGTTCTTAAGGAAGCCTCTGAATTGTTCCTGACAGACTCCAGTTGGCTTCTCTCCCACTGTTGAACTGACTATGTTACGAGTACATGATGGTCTGATGGTCTCACTATTGGTGGAAGGCACAACTTTTGGTGACCCTTGGGGCACAGAAAAGAGAAAGAGCCCCATACACTCTGTAGACAAAGGATGACTGGGGGGACTAAGCAAGGCAGGTGCCAACCAGAACTCAGAAGAAGCTTAAGGGGAGTGACAAGTGTCACCTGCAGACCATGGTTGTTTGAGAGTGTTTTATTGGGTCCCTCCTATCATTACTTGGGTCCTGTGACAGAATTATCTCGAGGAATGGAGCAGATAGAATATGTGCTATAAAAGGGGGGCTCACTAAACTAGCTTACAAAACAGGGGTCAAGTAGTCCAACAATAGCCACCTACATGCTGAAGGGGCTGAGAACCTGGTACCTGCTCAGTCATGAGAGTCTACAGTCTAGGACTCTGCAGTCCTAGTTTGGTGCTGAAGGCCTGGAGGATTCCTGGAAGCCACTGGTCTTTAACTCATGGTGTAACTGAAAGCTAACAAGGACAGTGTCAGTGTCAGTGTCAGTGTCAGTGTCAGTGTCAGTGTCAGTGTCAGTGAGACAACACACTCCTTGTAGAGATGCAAGGCCAGCAAGTGAAGCCTAATTTCCTGGAACCTCTAAGCTATCTGGGATGCAGCAGGAAGCTGCCACCCACTCTGGGGCAAAAGGTCTCTCTCCTCGGTTAATCCGCTCTGGACCTGCCCTCTCAGACTTGCCCAGAGATGTGTCTTTTAATTCATCTTAGATTCTGTCAGGCTGACAGTTAAGATTAGTCACAGCTTGGTTCTTTTTAACGCAGAGTCGTGAAGATCTTCTTAGGGGCTGACAGAGGGCTCTTGTCAGGTACATATCCCATGACTATTTTTTTCCGAGTTTGTGACTTGCCTTATTTTCTTTTTTCTTTTTTTCTTTTTTTTTTTCTGAGACAGGGTTTCTCTGTGTAGTCCTGGCTGTCCTGGAACTCACTCTGTAGACCAGGCTGGCCTCTAACTCAGAAATCTGCCTGCCTCTGCCTCCCAAGTGCTGGGATTAAAGGCGTGCGCCACCACTGCCCAGCCCTTATTTTCTTAATAGTTAAAAAATATTTTATTTTATGTGTTTGGGTATTTGTCTGCATGTATGTTTATGTGCCACATGTGTGCTGTGCCCACAGAGGCCAGAAGAGGGTGTCAGACCTCCTGGAATTGGAATTATAGTTGGTTTTGAGCTGCCATGTGAGTGCTGGGGTCTGAACTCAGGTCTTCTGAGAGAGTAGCCAGTGCTCTCACTCGCTGAACCATCTCTCCAGCCCCTTTCCTTACTTTCTTAATAATGCCTTTTCATTAGATTCATGTTTTTAATTTTAATAAACTCAAGTTTAACTTTGTTTGCTTTTTATATGTTCCATCCAAGAAATATCCTGTTTCTCATGGCTCTGAGAAGATTGGCAGGTCAAGCTTGCATGTTTAGGTCTGTAGTCTATGTTGAATTAACTTGGGGGGTAGGGTGTCATGTGTGGTGAGTTGCATTCTAGTTCTTGCAAGTGGCTATCTGGAGAGCTCAGTGCACCCTGAGATCTGTTGCTGCAACTGATTAGAAGCTGGGTAACCCTGAACCTCCTATATCCATCTTCAGTCTACACTGATATTGGCTGTGATCACTTGGCCCCTCTGAAACTCAGGGAGAAGGTTAAATTTCCACTCTGAGGCATTAAGAGGCAGGGCTAGGGGGCTGCTTTAGGAGGTGGCTTGCATCCTCATGAAGGATGGTCCTGATTCGTTTGTATTGTTAACTTGATGTAACCTGTGGAAAGAGACCCTCAATGAAAGAATTGTCTTGGTCCCTTCAGGACTCACTCCATGGTTCTGTCTGGTATGCAGAGAGATTCCTCATATGTCAGCACCCCAGAACTTAAGTGACATAAAGTTTGATTTGAAACCTATACAGAAGTGTCTCAACTCCCTTGCAAGCTTGGCTTGGTCTGGGTCTCCCTGGAAGCCCCTTGTTTATCCCAGTTTTTCTGGGTAACCACTTAGCACTCTGACTGCAGTGAGCAGAACTGCTGGTCCCCAGGCTCTGGTCACATAGAGTCGGGTGTCAGGACAGAGTGTCCACCCTTAATGCCCTGTTACTGGTATCCATGTGCCCAGGCATGTGGTGGGCAGTAGCTGGATTGATCACTCCCTTGTTCAAGCTCTCTTGAGTCCTCAGCACATCCAGGGCCTCCAGAGCTAGATGCACCCTCACAGGGACTGCAGTGATGAATCTTGACTGTCAACATGGGACGGAGTGGATCTGGAATGAACTAGGAGACACACCTCTGGATGGATCCATGAGAATGCCTTTAAACAGGATTAACAGGTGGAGAAGGCATAGGAAACACCTATTTCAGAGCAGACACCTTCCAACAGGCAGTAGAGATATTACTAGGTCAGGATATTAAGCCACCATCATGTACTCCTGAGCGAGTGTGTCCTTCATTCATGCTGCCGTCTTCTGCATTACAGCCTCCAGCTTCCTCAGCCTCCCTGCATGGACTCAGTGCAGCCTTTATTTGGCAGATCTGGGCTACCAGCACAGCCTGGGACTCTTGAGGAGTCCAGCTTCCTGGACTGGGTAGCTACCAGGTTCTCAGCCAGCCTAATGCAGATGGCCATTGCCAGACTCCTCAGTACAGATCATGTAAGCAATCTAATCAATCCTTTATAACATATATGCATTCTGTTATATTGGTTCTGTTCTTTAGAGAAACCTGCCTAACGTAGGCCAATCTACTTGAACTCTTAGTCACATTAGGAGCCCCCTGCCACGTCTCCAGTGACTACCTAAGCACCATTTGCTACCCACGGCAGCAGGCTGCTGTTTGATTCCGAAATAACATCTTGGGAGAGTTACTTGGGAGCCCTCAGATGACAAAGATGAGACATTTGGGGGGCAAGAGAGAAACCTCATGGTACAGGGATACCAAAGGATAAGGATTCTATGTTCTTTCAACATGCTTGTAAGTTCCAAATACATTCTCTAGTTTGTATTTTGTTCATAGACCTTTCTTTATTCCCTTCCTTCCTTCCTTCCTTCCTTCCTTCCTTCCTTTCCTTTCTTCCTTTTCCTCCTTCTTTCCCCCTCCCTCTTTCTTTCTAAAAAAGATTCACGTTTATTTTCTATGTACAGGTGTTTTGCCTACACACACACACACACATACACACACACACACACACACACACACACACACACATGTGCACCATGTGCATTCCTGGTGTCCACGGACACCAGAAGAGGGCATTGGGTCACTTGGAAGTGGAATCCTGGATGGTTGGAATCACTATGTGGGTAACAGAAACTGAACCTGGGTTCTCTGTAAGAGCAGCTGATTCTTTAACCACAAAGTCATCTCTCCAAATTCAAAGATTTTTTTAAGAGTTGATTAAGTGCCTTTCTTCTGAGTCTCTGCATGTGTCCTTTACCTGAGTCTGGGCCTGGGGACTCTAGTGTTGCTGAAGTGTCTTGATCCTTCACAGGTTGTAGGGAACAGATGTGAGTGAAATGGCTGTAGTTCAGTCGTTCACAGCGCATGTAGAAGTGAGTGTAGTCTCCTACCTGAGGCCCTGGTCGTGGGTGGGTGATCTGGGCTGGGGACTCAGCTCCTGCTTGTTTTGAGAAGTGGGCCATAAAAATAGAAAGGTCTCTGGCTGATTCTGCAGTTTGAAACTCCTAAAGTCATGAGCTAAGACAATAACTCCCAGCCTGGGATCTTCTCCTAAGTACTTCTAACTCATTGAAGAGAAAAAGAACTGGCTAGTTGTCAGTGCCCCTAGGGCGGGATGCTGGTGCTGGTCTGAAGAATGGCTCTGTTCAGTATAGTAGACACTTAGCTTCCAAGGGAGGGAGGGAAGAAGAAAGGGTTGTGTCCTGGTTTGACACAAAGGTCCATAAAACTCTGAGAAGGAAAGAGAGATGTTTGGGGGAAATTCTGGAAGGAGCAAGTGAAATTAAATGTCTTTATGAGTGCTTGCTCAATAACACCGCAGAGCAAGGGGCAAGTCTTTTGATGAAGACAAGCAATAAATGTCTGTAAATCGGGAGGACCTCAGGTCTGTCACTCAAGTCTGTCTGTCCTTGCCACAAAACCTGGCCTTATTTGGGAATGTTTATAGAATTAACACTGGCTAAATAAAGCCACAAAAAGGGATGTTGGTTTTCAAGCTCATGCACTAGGACACCACAGGAAGATGTCCATCTTCCTTTGTGCCATACTTATCAAAATCTGGCTTTGCATGGACAGTTGAGAGGGAGCTATTTGGATTCTGGCAAGTCTTATTCTCTCTTATTCAGACAGAGTGGGAAGAATTTAAAATCATACCAAAGTGTGCAATAATGGGAAAAACCACTTGGGGGTGCGGAGGGGTAAAGGGAGTGGGAGGAGCCACTCCAAGGCAAGTAAGACCCAGGGAAGCAGCAGGATCTCCGGCAAAGGTCGAGTGGGGCACACAGGCAGGTGGCAGATATGCAGCAAGGCTGGAGGAGGTTGGAAACTACTGTTCCAAGAAGCTTGGTATTCCCTGAAGAGACTCAGAAACATGTTCATTTGTGTCAGAGTTGGGCCCATGGAAACAGTGCAAACTGGTAAGGTCCTGGCAGGGGTGAGGCGATGCTCTGATGGTAGCTGAAGAGGCTGTACACTGAGTGGGGACTGCCCCATGCCAATGTCTTGTTCCTCCACCAGGTACACCGCCTGGTTTTCAGACTTACAAAGAACCAGTTGAAACAAATAGCTGCAGATGGGTGGGGTGGGGGGGGGTGGGGCATAGGGAAGGAGAATCCCAGAAGAAAGGCTACAAGGAAAACAACAGAAAGCAAACTTGCTAGTCCAGCTCTGAGGAAAACTGCACGGTATAGCAAAGGCTGTGTAGTTACAAAGAAACACAACCAGCTTCTGTGTTTGTTTGTTTGTTGAGACCGAGTCTGGTACACTAGAGTCTGGTATATCCCAGGCTATGTACCAGGAATAACTTTGAGCTCTCAATCCTCCTGCCTCAGCTTCCTGAGTGTTGGGATTACAGGTATGCGACACCCTGAACAGTTCATGTGATCCTAAGCAAGCGCTTTACCGACTGAGCTACATCTTCAGCTCTTAGAAAAACAAAGGCAAGGGTCTGTCCTCCCGGAACTGGGCAGACATTGGTGTGGAGGACATTTACTACCTTGACTTCCATCCGGTATGTTGCCAAAATCTCAGACACTTGGTCTTCTGGCCTAGTGTTTATGGGTTCCGATCGCTGGTGCATCCGTGGTGGCCTTGGGAATTGGAGCTTCCTATTAGTTTAGTGTGACAGACCAAGAAAAAGGTGCAGGCAGACTTTTACAGAAATTATGATTCCACGAAAGATTTTGAAGAGCTAAGGAAGGCTGGTTGGTATCTTTCAGAACGCAAAGCAGCTTCAGAATGCAAAGAATACTTTGGATTGAGCTTCATAGAAGTTCGTCACTGGCCTGCGTTCCTGAACTATAAAACATGAATATGTGGACCAAGGAGTAGTTTTTCTCAATTAAAAAAATATCAAGAATTGTATAGATTTAAAAACAAAAAAACAAAACAAAAGCTAAAACAGATTCCAAAACAAAAACAACAAGAAAGCTACTGTTTTGAGAGGATTGGGAAAGGACGTTGACTGACAATGAGGTGAACAGCTGGCGCTCTGTAAGAGTTAGATCGCAGTAAAAACAGTATATTATTTAATAACAGAGATAAGGCAAATTTAATAGATTTTCTTCACCAATGGAACAAACCAATTCAAGTCGAATTAGAAGTAAGGAAGCAGGTCTGGAGGTCATATGCTGGTAGAGAGGGCTGAGATGGCAGTGTGGAAAGTTCTAGAACCTAAGTGAGCCCTCCACATCTACTACCTTCTCATTTGCTCTTCAGAAAAAAGGAAATAAAAAAGAAAAAAATATGGCTGCTCCTAGGTCTGGTGGAGGAGAAAGTTTATTGCAGATGAAAGGGAGAGCATAGGCAGAGGCAGGGACATCTAGGAGAGTCCAGAGAGACCCGTGCCCTGAGCTGGGCCACATGAGGAGAAGGGAAAAGGGAGAAGAGTCACAGAGCAAGATCGGCAGCCTAGGCCAAGAGACCAGCATAGTCAACATGGCTGGGTTATATAGGGGCCAGATGAGCTGGAGAGAAGGAAGCTAAGTCTGGACTGGAGAGTTCAGGGTAAGGGGTGGGATGTGCCAGCCAGGAGGGCCCTGTAATAGGTGGAGACTGAGGGATGCTGGGAGAACCTGGCTGCCAGCATCCACACTGATATTACTGGGCACTTCAGTTAGCCATTCATCCTGGTGTGAGACCTAACACTCTTCTTAGCACATTTTTCTCTCAGCTTTCTTCATCCCCACTGAGCAAGTCCTAGCTCATTCTCGAAGGTGAGGGTGAGGACAAACATCGCACCTGCACGAACTCAAGCTTCAAGCAAGGCAGCGTTCTTCCTTTTCATCCTTCACAGAGGCAGCACAAAAGCATGGATTGTGGTGAGCCCTGCTGTGCCTCCTAATAGCTGTCAGCTTCAGTGGCCAGCACTGTGCAAGCAAACTCACACACACACACACACACACACACACACACACACACACACACACA
>JANHMN010000003.1:130891252-130933332 GCA_030674055.1 Rhabdomys pumilio
CACACACACACACACACACACACACACACACACACACACACACACAAAATGACCAGGAAAAGCGCAGAGTGTGGGGTCTGGGAGATGTAGGCACAGGGGTGAAGGCAGGGGCCAAGAAACTTAGTCAAGACCCAAAAATTGCTGCAAGTGTTTGGGAGCTGAGCACTGTATCTTGGGTTCAGGGAAAAAATACACATATAATACAATATAAGTATAGGTATACATACACACACACACACACACACACACACACACAGAGAGAGAGAGAGAGAGAGAGAGAGAGAGAGAGAGAGAGAGAGAGAGATCTACCCATAATAAAAGACCATTGGGCTGGGATGGCCTGCAGCTAAGCTAAAAGTCTGCCTATCTCAGCAACTGCTTCTGCAAGGCCTAGTCCCTTGCACTGCTATGAACAGTAAGATAAGCCCTAGGCGAGGGGGTGCTTATGGGTGGAGCTTCTCGGGAAGTGTCTGCAAAGATGCTCTAAGTCAGCCAGCCTGCCCTCCTTCTTCCGGCAAGGTATGTCCACTCTCGAGGTGACCAGCCCTCAGAAAATCTAGGGAGAGCCTGAGGCCCAAGGATCCCATGTATGGTGGTCCACACCTGCAATCCAGCAGGTGGAAGTAGGGGGATCAAAACTTCAAGGTCATTCCTGCCACAAAGTGAGTTTGAGGCCAGCCTGGGGTACATTAGACCCCATCTCAAAGCAAAGCAGAACAAAAACAAACAAATAAAATCCCCAAATAAATGGCAGACTGTGACTGGATCAGAGGTACAAATGAAGAAGCAGGGGTTGACTTGCATGGGGTCCTCTCTGGTGACAGGGAGTCCTCTCCTGTGATTAGTGACCTTGTCACCTCTGCTGTCTTCTTGTCTTCTTTCCAGTGCAGAGCTGGGGATCGTTTCTGACAGTCAAATGTGGGGGCCACATTCTGAGCCTGTGCTGTACCATCCCTGACAACTCCTAGCCCTTTGCCCCAAATGAGCATGCTCCAGATTTGAGTGTGCACGGGACTTACTAAGAACCTTGTACAAACCCAGATCCCGAGTCCTCCCCAGCCTCTGCATCCCTGGTCCCACACCCAAGTCATCCTTCCCTAGACCCTAAGTACTCCCTCTCCAGACTCGAGTTCTCCCTCCCCACATTTTCAGTCCTTCCTCCCCGGACCTTCAGTCCTCTTGCCCCATACCCCAGTCCTTCCTTCCCAGACTAAGAACACCCCAACCTGAGCACCCGGGGCCTTAGCCCCTCAAAAGACCTTTTCCAGCACACAGTCTCTGTCCCTGGTGCTAGTAACTCATAGCTATTTCTTGAAGTCATCTGTCAGTTATTAGAAGGCTACCTGTTCCTCACCTCACAGATTCCTGTGTACTCCCTGGATGCCCTGAGTGAGGGGATGAAACTTGTTTACTGGCGAATGGGACAGCTCATCCCTGTTTCCTGGCTGAGAAAATATTGGATGCTTTCCTTTGCAGGTGAAGGTTCTAGAAAAGAGTTCAGAGATGCCATGTGAGGGGAGAATCTGGCTGTTTCCATTGGTTTTGGTGTGGGCGGGGTGATCTGACTTCCCAGAGGAAGGGGGCCCAGGAGCAGGCTGGGGATGGGAGGTGAGGGGTTGGGGAGTAGGGAAAAGGTGTTGGGGAGATTAGAATATCAGCTGTAAGGCAGAGTGTGGGATCCCTACATCTGTTAGTGGCCAGGTAGGGGCAAGGCTTTCTCACAGCCCCTGTAATGTAATTCTTTGGTCAGATTTTCTATCTGCTATGCACCCCTTAAAAAGACCATGACTGGCCTACAAGGGCCCCTGGAGGACTCCCCTGTCACTGTGGAAGCCGAAGCATCTGGCTGTGTACTTCAAACACCTCTTGAACAGACTGGCTGGAGACTGGAGGCCTCCACCTCAGAAGATCACTCCAGTTCAGCCAGCAGCAGACAGCTCATGGCCTTCTCAGCAACTTAGTCCCTGGACACTCTGATCAGCCTTAGCAGGAGGCCATTTTTGGAAAAACATTTACATATTTTATGAAATCCTAAATAAAACAGCCATGCGGATCAGAGACTGTGAACAATGATCACAATTAACCTAACACCCTGGGGCACAACTGTCCAGCGAGGCATTTTATTTACGGCAGCTAGGAGACTGTGAGGCTTCTGAGGAGCACGAGGAAAGGATATCAGGTCTTGAAGCTTGTCCATGGGAAGGTCATGGTCTGAGTCTCTGTCAATTACCAGCCTGGAAGACAGGCGGCCCTTGTGTGCAGTGTACGGTTGACAGGCCCTGGAGCCCTGCATTTCCTCAGAGCTAACTCCTCATGGCAGCTGCCCTCTTATGGTTGAGGTCTGAATCAGGCATTTCCAAGTTCTTGGTGGTACACACACAGAAGAAAGAAAGCCTTAAAGTGTTGGTATGGTGAGTAGACACACAGCGTGATGCAGGTGGGAGTCCTGGGTTGCTTGCAGGTTGCAGACACATAGCTAGGAGAGGGATGTGTGCACACTGCAAGCCAAGTGGCCTCTAAGGTTCCTAAACTGTCCCCGGTGCTCACCAGCCTCACCTTCCCGCTGCTCCCCAGGTCAGGGTGTCCTGAAGGGCAGGATGAGGAAAGCTGTCTCTTTCCATTCTTCCTGTGCAATGCATTAGAACCAATCAGAAACTCCAGTATTTTTTGGGTGTGGGTGGGAATGGTAAGCTTGTTAAGTGCATGCCTTTTCTTTTGGAAAATGGCTTGACTGCAGTAGAGTACATAATGGGCTGAGCCAGTGTGAGCTAAGGCAGGGACCATGAACCTACTCTTCAGAACAAGGAAATGACCCATAATGATCCAGGTAGGTGTTTGCACTTCTTGCCTGCCAGGATCTGGGTGATTGAGTACGTGAGGACGCTTTCGATTTTACGATTGAGATACTGAGACTGGAACATGGCTGTGTTTCTGTGTGCAGAAATGGTCCGTTTAAAACCCTGAAGCGGATGCAAACAGGCTCTCACAGATGCCAGCTGAAAACTCACTTAGGGCTAGCAGAGCTCCCAAGGAGAATCGAACCCACTCAGGAGGTAGCTGCTGTTATATAGCTATTTATTTCAGTCTGAAGCCTTCTCTCCTGGACAGAGGAAGTGAGGCTCTTGTGTCATGACCCACAAGGCCTTGCACAGATTTTCAAAGCAATAAGAATTGCCAAGAGAGAACACTCTTTGGTGGACCTGCCTGTAAGTTGTACAAAGAACTCCAGTTGTCACCCAAGGCTGTGTTTTTGGTGATGCCTTTGAGTCTCCCACGCTCCTGTAAACTCTCACACATGATCCTGTGAGTCCAAGCAACCTGCTAATTTACCAAACTAGAAATGGTGGAATCCTTTCTTTGGTCTGTCATGCATCCCTGTCTGGGCCAATAGATACTTATTTCCATCTCCCAGAAATAATCATACAATACTTTCCCCAAGCAGGCCTGGGGCCAGGAGGCCAGATGAGATAGTGAATAATGACAGGAACCCAGTGCTACATAGTACAAGGACACCCCAGTTTGCCTGCGAACCCAGGCAACAAACAAACAAACAAACAACAGCCAAAAACAAAATAAAACAAAACAAAAAACAGAGTACATGTAAGCAAAACAAAGTCTGTTTTACCACCTACAGCCCTGTGTGGTGACTCATGGCTGCAAACCTAGCACTCGGAGGCACTCCTAGGCTGAGGCAGGAGGACTGCTGAATGTTTAGGTCAGCTGAGCAACAGAGTGTGTTCCAGACTAGGCTAAGCTATCACATGAGACTTTCTCAGTAAAACCCCAAGTGGGGCTCCAACCTAAAGCTCCATTTTTCCTTCCCCAGATGTTCCCTCTCTGCAAACTACTTCCAGGGTGGGCTGCAGGGCAGCTCCTTCTTCTGTGGAGAGCCAGGGTGCAATAGCAGGGCTCATGATTGTGGAGAGAATCCCCTATCGATGGCAGCCTCCGACATCTGTGACGACAAATTCCGAAGTCTGTCATAGGGCTGCTCCCAGTAACAGGATCGTTCTCATGTCAGAGTCTCCCAGAACTCTGTTGATGACACAGATAAGCCAGCAGCCATATGTCCTCACCCACTAGGACTACCCTGCCTTACACCTGTTGCTTGGGTGCCGTTCTTACTTATTTATGTTGCAGTGCTGTGGGATGGAAAAACAAGCTGGACAAGAGGAGCCCTAGATTCAGCCGTAATTATTGACAGGTTTACCCTGGTTCCCAAAACCATGTGAAAAATGGTCACACTGTAGAGGAGATGGTGGCCAATTGAAGAGGTTTTGTCAGGCAGGGCTATTTCTGCACCATACACCTGACATGGCCTTGCTCAGAATGTTCTCAACCGTTCATATGTCCAGTTGCTTCCTTGGCTGATGATCTTGAGAACCATCCAGTCTCAGGCTCCCACCATTCCACACTCCTACTAGTCTTCTGGAACTCTGCCTAGATTGGAAAAAACTGTTTGGTGAGGTTTCCCACACAGCACTGCTCTTTGCTATCCAATCAAGACCACTAGATAACTAGAATGGCTAATCTCATCGTCATCCCAGAGTTGACCTCCTTCGGCTGCAAATGGTAAAGGAACAGCCACATTGGAGCCCAGAGGTTTCTAGAACACTCCTTCCAGGTTCAGGCTGTTGAGATTGCCTTATCTTCTTGGTTGAAATCAACCTCCCACCTTTGGTGGCTTTGGTGGCTGCTTTGGGGGTGATCGGAGGTTTCTTTGCTCACTGTGCTGTTCTCAGAGGGCAGCTGAAAAGTGGGTTTATCCCTGTCCTGCCTCAGGTCTCTGCCCTCTACCAGAGCTCTGGGCTAGCTAGAGCTGTGCCTAGGCCATGGAGGAGAGCCTGGTCTCCCAATCCTGAGGCTTTGGCTCAGAAGGACTTTCAGGGTGGCAGCATAGCCTAACAGCCAGAAGAGAATTGGCTGAAGCTCATGCCCAACACAGCTGCCCAACATCTGTCCACAAGCAGGCTGGCTATCCTATGTCTGGAGATGGTGAACTTTAGGCTCTAGGCCAGCAGCTATAGGCCACCACTGCCCCATCTGAGGCCGCATTAACAGGAACAAAAGAGCCCAGTATGAGTTTAAAACCCCAACTTTTCCCCCCTACCAGACCCCGAATGGAGGCAGAGCCTGAAGAATGGACACAGGGACTCTGTCTAGGAGCAGCCACAGAGAGGCCACTTGCCTCACAGCCTGCTGTCCCGTTGTGTTCACTAACAAGAGCTGATAGTGTCATAGTCCCTGAATGAAGTGATCAGGGAGGTGGCCCAGGAGACCAGCCCTTCCTGTCCCAACCTTAGCTTCCAGACTGGTGGCAACACCACCCAAACAGATTTCACTCTAGAGGGAATCTAGAGCCAAATTTGATTATCCCAGCTAGGAATGTTGACTTTTTGCTCCCTCATAGATGTGTGGAGAGTGTCAAGAGACCCTTATCTTAGTAGCCAGCAGCTAGTACTACCTTTTGTATGTAATTCTGCTCCAATTGCCAGAGTATATAGGCTGGGGAGGACTAAGGGGTGGTGGTGCTCCATCTATGCAGGTATCATCCTGATGGGTGAAGGCTTGTTGGTGGGGAGCACCCACACTCCTGTACATAACCATTCACTTATGCTCTGTAAGGACATCCAATAAACTCACTGGTTCCCTAGATTGAATTTAAGCAGAACTGTGCCTTGGTTTGTCATTAGGACTTAGGAGAAGGAGTAGTTGCTGCATAGTCTCCCCATAAGAAGGAATTTTAGCAACAGTAGGTTAAAACAAAATGGGGTGCTCTCTGTTATCAGCCTCTGATGCTATCTGACGTCTTCTTAGCTTTGGGGTTAGTGGGAGTGTGGGGTCGGCTAGGGAGACATTTGAAAGGTTTGATAATCACAGGGTTGGACACTGTGGGTAATGGGTCGTTTTCGAAGGGACTAAAAACAGATCAAGACCATTTGGCTCTGGTCTGTGACATCTTAACATGAGCTTCAGTCATTGGGCCTCTGGAATCTTTTAAGTCACCTGCCGCTTTTCTTTTTTCCTGATAACTTTGGTTTAGGCTGGCCATTGGTCGAGCTATCTTGGAAAGGATGCAGTGAGTCCCTGCCGAGGGGGCTGGGGCAGGGAGGGGCTCGTGCACCCTGCGGGGCCCAGAAGTCACCTTCTGAGAGGCTTCTAGGCTCCTTGTCCCTGGTGTGGAGGACAGCAGTGTCCGGCCTATACCTTTCTCTGTAAGTGGAGCAGAGGAGCAGGTTACAGGACCTGGGGAGCCTGGGATGCTGCAGAAGGCTGGCTAATTGGTAGGAGGTGCAATGAGCAGAAGAGGATCCCTGTGGCGTCTGGGTCCAGTGCCTGGGCTCAGCATGCAGTACCATTCCTCTCTGTCCACCCAGCCAGGAGTCAGAATCCACCCTGCTGGGAAGGCTTTCTGTAGACACCAGGGGAGGGGTTATTTCACAAATGGGGGGAAATGAGGCGACTCCTTCAGGACACAGGGCCCAACTCCAGGTCTGGCACCACTCCCAGCTCTGTGTCCAGTGCCACCATGCCCCCACCCTTGTCCTTAGTCACCTTTGAAGCCATGGCCTATCGTATCCAGCACGTACAGGAGCCAACCACTGGGTCAGAGGTCAAATGCTTCACGACCTTTATTGTGAATTTTTTTTACTTTTGAGACTGTTCTCATGCAGCCCAGATTAATCTCTATCTCTAATATATCCCGGGAGGACCCTGACCTTCCCACCCTCCTGTCTCTACCTCTGTTAGAATTACAGATGTCTATCACCATATCTGGCTTATGCAGTGGTGGCTTATGCATGGAATCTGGGTTTTGTGAGGGTTAAGCCAGCACGTTGTGAACTAAGCTCTACCCTGAGCTCCACTCCACTCCACTTAATCCCTTCCACCAGGATAGAAGGACTAGGAGGTGTCATGCTGTGCCCTGAGGGTGACAAGAATAGACAGGAGAATCACCCCAATCCTAACGAAACCCTCTGAAGTTCGGACTAGACAGGAATATGGTGACTAAGGTGAACCAGAGTACTGTGCCAGCTTCCAGGTCCTACCACCAAGTTCCCAAAGTATTTCTGTCAGCATTGAAGGGACAGAAGCACAGTTCCATGTGGTCGCCCTCAGCAGCCTTCAGAATTCCTAGGTTTCTAAGGACCTCAACTCTGGTCAAAGCAGGATTTGTGGCTTAAGACACCAAAAAGAATTTCATGACTAGCCACTATAAAACAAAGCTGGCTTTATTAAAGCTATTTTAATATAGGCCTCAGCACGAGGACTGAGAGAGGTGCTAGGCCATGCCACAGGCTTCCTATAAAAGTCTCAGAAAGTATGACACGCCCAAGTGTTACCCTCTTGTTGCTGAGATACAACACCAGGACCAAAAGCAACTCTAGGTAGAAAAAGTTGATTTTGACGTCTGGTTCTAGTGAAGTAGGAACAGGGAGCTGGCTGGTTACATTCTCAACTACACACAGAAGACAGAAGGGGAGGGCTGCATGTGAAGCTATAAACCTTCCCCTCTCCCCCTCCCCACAATAACATACTTCCTCCAGGAAGGCTGTACTTCCCAAAAGTTCCATAGCCTTCCCAAACAAGGCTACCAGCTGAGGACTTGAGAAGACTAGATTGATTCCGTGACTGGCTTCAAATTGGAAGTTAAGGAGACTAGGCATAAATCTCTGCTGCCAAGAATTGGACAATTTCAGGCAAGTCCAGGCCTCAGAAACTGCCCCACCACTTGGCCTGAGGCAAGGACAATGGGTCAGCAGCAGTTTCCCAGACCTCCCCCAGCAAGTTTCCAGCCCCTACACCCCAGTAATGGAATGTCCGTAGAGATAGAGCCAAGTAGAGATGGACCCAACAGATTAACACAGAGGTCACCTACCCTGGAATTCCCTAATGTGCTTTAAAGCATGCCTACAAACTCACTTGAGTGTCTCTCTATTTTGGTAATGGAAAACACCAGCATGCTGGACTTCAACAAATAAAACACTGTTTGCATTTACATACTATTTGAATCAGAAGTATTCGGGGAAACATGGACTCTTACAGCCCAAGGGGGCAAGTAGAGTCTATGGGGGATGCCATACCAAGAGTGACTCCAGGACCCTCAGGGCAGAGTTGCTGTGATATTTGAGCATTAGCCACACACACCCTTAGCACACTAAGTTGCTAAGGACCCTCCCCCACTCTCTCTTCTGATTCATGAGCCTTTAGTGATGTGCAGGGGCTTAAGACACACCTCTTCCTGTCAGTAGGGTTTCTGGGAGATTCCTAGAGCATCAGGTTTGCAGCTGGGAGGGGAAGGCCTGGGCAGTTATTCCGCAGCCTCTGGAGTAAGGGTTCTTTTCCTTTCTCATGTCCCAGCTTCTTTCCATCCTGCCTCATTCCCTTCCAGGAGGCGATGGGTGATACTCTCAGCTTGTTCTCAGCACGGTGCTGCTGCAGAGTGTCAGGCACTGCATAGCAGAAATGATTGTTCTGAATTAATGATGTGAGTAGTGGCTCTGGTCAGAGCTGTGGGAGGGCACACATCACTGCCCCACATTCCTCAACATGGAATTGTCTCATCTTTCACTCTGTCTTTCAGAGACTGGTCAAATGCAGCCAGCCTACTGGTCCTGGGCAACTCTAGGCTTCAATCCTCCCACCTTTAACACTGTTGCATCCCACATGAGAGACACAACAGCTGCCCCTTGCCCCTGTTCCTCCAGGTTCCACGTTTGCACATTCAAGCAGTCACAGATGAAAAGTTAACAGTTCTGAATGCTGCAGGGCCACAGTCCTGGACAGACCAGCAGCTGTTTAATAGAGTAATTATCATACAAAGAACTTAGCAAATGGAGGATGTGTCTATGTTCCTATCAGGCCATCTTATACAAAACACTCAAGTGCTTCTGGATTCTGACATCTGCAGGGTATTTTAGGATCACCTGTCCTCAGTGGCTTGAGCTCTTTAGGATTATGAAGTTCCAGGGAATCAAATAAACAGAACAAATAAACAGAAATTAATATTAGGTTCTATATTAGGCTGTCACTCAATTCCCAGCTGTTTGAATGGACAGTCAGCTCAAGGGGTTAAGAGATGATGCGCCTCCCGGCCAGGATGCCTTCTCCTTATGGTTATGACCCCACCTGGGACAAAGATGCTGGGGCCAGAAAGAAGTGGCACTGGGAAGAGAGATCTGCAGATGGAGGTCCTGGAGCAGTTATCAGTCCACCTCACCAGCCAGCTTCCCGGCACAGGTGGGGATTCCACCTGCCACTCAGCAGGAGCCAATGCTCCAGGTAAGAGGAAGAGAGAGGTACCTCCCTCACGAGAGGGGGAAGAGTGGGCACCCAGGGAAAGTTTCAGAAGCCCATTCTCTACTGTGCACTGAGTTCTGAGGCCCCCACTCACCACAGCTTCAACAAAATACCTAGAACTCAAGTTTTCTGTGAAACACGTACCTGTTCACTGTGTGTTCAGTCTGTAAATGCACCCAGCCTCTGTCATAGATGTCATGTTATTTGCAGATGCAACGTTCCGTTGGCCATTTCTGGCTGTTTTGAAGTTAGAGTACTCACTAGTGTGTTCCCAGGGCTTAAAAACCACTCCATTATGAAATCAAGTGTGTGTTAAGTACAGTGGGCTAGTGGGGACGAGGACTGCCTTAGTCACTGTTCTATTGCTGTGAAGAGACACCATGACCATAGCAACTCTCATAAAGGAAAACATTCAACTGGGGCTGGTTTACAGTTTTAGAGGTAGTTTTAGTCCATTATCCTTATGGCCAGGAGCACAACACTGTTCAGGCAGATATGGTGCTGGAGAAGAAACTGAGAGTTCTACATCTTGATCCACACACATCAGAAGGAGACTGTGCCACACTGGGCATAGCTTGAGCCTAGGAGATACCAAGGCCCGCCTCCACAGTGACACACTTCCTCCAACAAGGCCACACCCATTCCAACAAGGCCATGCTTTCTAATAGTGCCATTCCCTGTGGGCCAGGCATTCAAACACATGAGTCTATGGGGGCCATTACTATTGAAACCACCACCCACCCCATTGTCATAGGTTCCTCCATGGAGGCTCTGCTCCCCCTCTTTCCCTTCTTCCTCTCCTCCATCTACTCTTTATTTTTCCTCTTTCTCCTCTTCTCCCATTTCTTCCTCCTCCTCCCCCTCTTCTTTTCTTCCTTTCTTCTCTTCTTCCTGTTCACCATCCTCCTCTTTGTTCTTTTCATCTCCCTTTTCCTTTCCAACTTCCTCATTGTCATCTTCCCCTTCCCCAATCTTCCCTTTTCCTCCCACCTTTCTCTCTTTCTCCTTTTCCTCTTTGTTTTCTCCTCCTCTTCCTCCTCATCTATCTATCTATCTACCTATCTATCTATCTATCTATCTATCATCATCATCATCATTGTTCTCCTCTTCTTCTCACCAAGGTCTTCCCATGTAGACGGGCACATTCTTGCACTTGTCCGGGTTTCTGTTGCTGAAACAGAATAGCCAAGACCAAATGACTCATCAATAATAGAAGGATAATCAGTTCAATGGCCTGGAGGTTGGGGAGCCCACCAGTGTGAAACCAACATCTTCTTCCTCCCTTTTGATCATGTGACATGCCACAGCAGAGCATAGGGCATTGTGTGGACACAGTGTACCAGCTCAGTCTCTGTTCTTTGTCTTATGAAGGTACTGATGCCACCAAAGTCCCCATCCACATGATCTCATTTACCTACTCACTCTCAAAGTTGACATCCCTAGATGCTATCAACATGTGACTTTGAAGATAAGATTGATGACACATGATCTTTGTGTGGTCCACATACCCAAGCTCTGGAACTCATGCCTGAAAACTGACCTGAGCCCTTCGGTTGCACTTTGTTTGCACGGGACTTTTCTTTGCTCTCTGAGGACTAGCCCCACTCTGGCCTTCTGGCCTCTGGTCTTGGCTCTGGCATCCCAGTACTCACCTCTTAGGGCCTGAGCTCTATTTGTGCTCTATGGTGTCTTGGCTCTGGCATTCCAGTACTCACCTCTTAGGGGCTGAGCTCTATTTGTGCTCTATGGTGTCTATCGGTAATCAACATCTCTTTCCCAACTCAGAAAAGCCAAGTCTCTACATCCCTGGAGCAGAGCAGGGTCAGAAGCCACCAGGTACCCAGGGGAAGCTGCTTGGAGAGGCGATAAGATGAGATCGGAGAGAACATTCAGGTGCTGCTGCAAAGACAGAACTTGGGGGCTGAGCGGTGACAACATGGTCCTGGCGCCAAGAACTGTATAGGAGAATTGGGGATGGATTTCTTCCCTTGGGTGAGACTTGAACCTCCAGCCTGGTGTTGGGGCTCTCTGAGTGTCCAGCTGTGTGTCAGATGAGGTGCTAGGAAAGTGGAAGAGAAAGAGACCAACGAGCTGCTGGTGGCTGCCATGGCCTTTTTCTGCTTGGAACTGTCTCTTGCAGGCTTGATGGAGCTACACACACTGCACAAAAGAGCTAATTAAATTCAGAGGCAAATGCGTCGTCCAGCATCGACTGCCTAATTGCACAGAAGTCACCCACATCAGACACATCCAATCTGTGCTGTACTTGCACGAAAGCCAATTAAAATCCAGTCACCTCCAGGTCACCGATTTGTTTCCACCCTGTCTCTGTGGTGAGTTTGCATATTAGACTTGTGATTTTTTTTTTTCCAGAGCTGTGCAGATGAGAAGGGGGAAGCTACTTTCTGGGAGGTACTGGGGCCAAAGACATCCCAAGAATCATCAATGTAAAGAATGGCAAGATGAATTGACCCACCTCTCCATGTCACCCTGCATGATCTAGGGAGGGTCACTTGGACTCTTGTGACCTCGCTGGCCCAGTGTTGGCTCTGACTCAGGTGCTGGTTCAGAAGAGTACCAGACATTCTACATGGCCCTGTTCATCATGTCCCATCACTAGAAGACAGTGCAGTCCCTGTGGGAAGTGGCAGGGGTGGGTTGGGGGGGGGAAACTGAGGCATCGAGAACAAATGACCTTTTTAGGTCAGGCAGAGATACATTCTGGCCTCAGGGACCATGCTCCTTGCGACCAGCATGTCAGTCTTCTGGGAGAACAAGATGTCTTCCCAATGCACCCATAATCAGTTCTCCAGGGTCATCACATTGACTGTGTGTATGGCCACAGCCAGCCATCTTGTCTAGGTCCAATCTTTAAGCAAGAGACAGTGGAGGGTCCCTTCCTCCTGGAAGAATGTGGGGCAGGGGGCAGATACTAACTTCTTCTACCACAAAGAACAAAGCTTCCATTCCTGATTTATTTTTTACCCAATAATTTGTACAGGACTCCTGTATTTAGGTTTATAAAATGTGTATATGAATTGAATATTTACAGATGATAAATCTCACAGAAATTGATTTTAAAACAACTCTTTGGTATACATATAGTTTAGTATTTGTTGAAGATAAAAAACAAATTTGCATACTACTGAGCTAAGTGGGCTTGGTTACATTTGCATAAAGAACTAAGTCTTGGTGAAAGTTTGATACTGTTGGACACAGAGACATCAATGCTATTTTAGAATTGGTCCATATTTTGATTTTATACTTGCCAGGCCTGAGAATGTCACTTCAAATAAATACATGGTGAAAAAACTGGCAGGAATGTTTTCAAAAAATTGATGGAAATTCTAGCCTAATTCTGAGCCCAAATTAATTTAATGATTTGTATGGAACTATTTTAGTTAGGGCTTCTATTGCCTCAACCAAGTACCATGGGTGTTGTTAGATTATGAAAGAGCAGCTACAGAGAGACAGAAGGCAAAAATAGAGGCGTGGTCTGATCTTAGGCAGGAACATCTTTATTCATGGCAGGAGAGCATCTTTGACACTCATGTGTAGTGATGGCCACGAGGCCACAGAGAAAAATGGGGGTAGATCCTTATTAAGGACTGAAAGGACTTCTGTAGTCCACGAGGAAAGCTGGAATGTGTAGCCTTTCAGTGTTCCAGCAGGAAACTATCATTTCTAACTCTGAGAGGATACACACACACACACACACACACACACACACACACACACACACACACGGGCAGGGCAGGGGCATTAAAGCTATTTTCTGCTGAGAAGGGTCTTTGTTGGTGGGAGTAGTTTTGGGTCCATTGAAGAGGTGTGGGTTTTGGTCATTGTAGCCTTAACTTGATCAGCTGTGATGAATCAGGCAATTGCTGTCCTATACTACTGAAGAGACTTGGGAAATAATTATTTGAGGGCTGAAAGCAGATGATTTCCCCTGGAATGTTGAGGGACAGGACGGAGCAGTGGCGGGAGAAGCAAAGTGGGCTGGTGAGAGGAAGTGGGCAGAGAGTTGATTAAGGGTGACAGTGCCTGGTCCCATTGGCAGGACTGCTGCACCAAAATGGGCTTGCAAAAGTAGCAGGGTGCTACAGAGCATCAAAGGAAGGAACAGGGGAAATAGAGGACTAATGTAAAGAATTGTATCTGGCTTAGGGCGAAATGGATGAAGGTCCTTTTTAGCCGGAGGTTTTCACAGCATCTAAAAGGTCTTTTTGTAGATGTCGCTGGGACAAATGGAGCTGCTGTAGGGTGGGAGCCATTTGGAAAGCTTTTATGGGACATTTTTGCTTTGGAGGGGGTATACAGGGTGAGGTGTAGTAAGTAAAACATTTAAGGGACAGGGTGAAAGACAGGTGTGAGGATAATAAGGGAAATGATCCAGGAAAGGAGCCAGGGCCGGGGAACCAGAAGGAATGTGTGTCTGGTACCTGTGTCTTCAGGGCTCATTTCACATCAGTTAGGATTTGTTGGCCTGGAAGCAGCACTGTCCACGGAGGGCACAAATCCCATCTTTTTTTTTTTTTTTTTTTTTTTAGTTTTTCGAGATAGGGTTTCTCTGTGTAGTCCTGGCTGTCCTGGAACTCACACTGTAGACCAAGCTGGCCTCGAACTCAGAAATTCGCCTGCCTCTGCCTCCCAAGTGCTGGGATTAAAGGCGTGCGCCACCACTGCCCGGCCACAAATCCCATCTTTAGCAGCAATTATATCGAGTCCTTTTTAATCTTAGAGTATTGCAGTATTGCAGCCGAAGAGTTGAGCTGGTCCTGAAGGATGTTCAGCTGATCTGAGCTGGTGAGACACAAAGGTTAATTGTCATAAAGGAGGCTTCAGCCCAGCTGTCTTAGTTCTGAGTCCCAAGAATAACATCCACAGTGGCCAACAGAAGAAGAATGAGTTGGGTGGACCATTAATCCCTTCTCAGAGGTCACCCAAACTGCTTTTGGGGTTTGGGGGTGCTGCTCTCTCCACAACTACTTTGATCTGACATATGGTTGTTGAAGGAGCCCAGTTAGAGTGTCTCAAAGAGAGTCCACCTAAGGGGCTATGAACGTCAGTCAGGAGATAACAACTGTACAGCTCTGTGGGAAACATGAAGAGAAAAGTTATAGGAGGAAAACTTTTACATCAAAGTTAGCATGAGTCAAATACAATTGTACAACTGGCTGGACCAGGCACCAGAGTTCTGCATCAGGATAAGGTAATTAATTGTATTAGCTCTTCATTTACAGCAGACTCCTGTATAAGGAACACACATCTGGAAGCTTTCTAAGTCCGTTAAAGTCAGCATCCAAGAAGTGGCTCTGAAGAGAAAGTGTCTATGTGACATTCCTTGCTTTCGTATACTATGAACTTTGTATATTTGTTTCAAATATTAACAATACCAGCTATCATTTAATGAATAAGAAACAGAGTATTTCAGGTAATACAAAATTTCTGCTTAGAAACAATTTGATAAGGTGAAATTTTAAAAGTTATACTGGGCAGTTGTGGTGTATGCATTTAATTCCAGAACTCAGGAGGCAAAGACAGGTGAATCTTTGAGTTTGAGGCCAGCCTGGTCTACAGAGTAAGTTCCAAGACAGCCAGGGCTACATAGAGAAAGCCCAACTCAAAAAATAAATAAATAAAATAAGAGTAAAAACTTTTTTTTTTAAAAAATTGGGATTATTACCTTAAGTGGCTATATCTAGTATTTGAAAATATGACAATATATACTTTTATTAACATCAAATTATTATACCTATATTCCAAGATTTTACAGTAAATATATTTTATACTGTTAGGCTATGTAAAGAGACAATTTAATTCTAAGTTATATTCCCCCCCCAAATAATTTTAATTTCCAGTTTAAAAATATTCCCAGAGACAGTGACTGCCTTGCTTTCTCCCCAACAGGCACTTCTCTAGAACACTTGAGAACTCTAGAACATTCTAAGTTTAGGATGTGGGTACAGACTCTGAGACCCACCAGTGGACAAGGGAATCTGTCAGGTGAGACAGGAGGGATAATTCATCTTTTGACATTTTTTCTTTCTTTCTCTCTTTCTTTCTTTCTTCCTTTCCTTCCTTCCTTCCTTCCTTCCTTCCTTCCTTCCTTCCTTCCTTCCTTCTTTCCTTCTGGTTTGGCTTACTTGTCTGAAGATGGTCAGAAGCAGCAGACTGTCGGGTCTTATCTCCCATGCATCCTCACCCTATAACGAGGCTAGTATACAATGTACTCTGGTGAAATGGTGCTTCATCCAAGAGCACTTGTGCTCTGTCCAAGGGAACAACTTGAGCCTGAGGGTTTCCATGCTAGTGTACTGTAAATGTCATACATTTTACTCAAGCATTCAATCTTTTATAATCACTTTTCAAAATATACCTGATTTGAATATTATTTTACATTAAACAAACTTTAAGTTTACTTTAAACTTGTATTGTTTAGGCTTAGTTGTTTAGGCTTAACTTAGTTGTTTAGGCTTAACTTTGACAACATAGACAGAATATTACATGATAGAGATAACAGAAGATTATATGATGGGAGATAAAAATTGATTTATCCCTCCAAACTTATCTCTGTAAATAAATTACATTTTCACTTAACATGGCTGGCCACTGATATGTATATTTTAATTATCTTTAATAGTTTATAATTAGTAAATAACTTTTTTGTAAGATTAGAATTTTGTAATTCTCTGTTAAGTTGAGCCTTAAAAAATTATAATTCTTGGACTAAAGGTCCTTTTGTATCAAAATAAACTTTAAACTATAAATACAGCCCACAGAGACTGGGAACCTCATTTTCCTGATTCTTTTATAATGTACTTTTATGAAATGCCATTTAAAAAATATGACTCAGTTTTACCAACTAACTAAATCTAACGAAATAATCAAAGACACGAGTAATTAGGCATACCTCTTTTTTTTCTTTATGTGAAAATTTTTATTGGATATTTTATTTACATTTCAGATGCCATCCCCTTTTCCCATTTCCCCTCCCTAGAAAAACCCCTATCCCACCCCCACTTCCACTTTTTGCTTTTATACTATTTTTTTTAATGTTAATCAAAAGCTTTATAAGTTTGGTAATGCTCAATATCAATCAGAAGTGTAGCCCAGTACCCAACCTAGATATATCAACTATCTTTGACTGACAGGGACATGCAAACATCCACCTCCATGTCCCCCACCCTCTTGTCACCTAGCTCCTCCTCTCCTTCTCCTCCTCTCCTTCCTCCTTATCTTCCTCTCCTTACTCCTCTCACCTTAATTCCTCCTACATTCATACCATGTGGTAGATTTAACCAAGAGAGCAGTGAAGCCACTGAGTATGTCCTTTCTTTAGTTTAGGGAAGAAGGTGGCTGAGTCACAAGACTGCCAAGGTGGTAGCAAGCCACAATGTTGTTATTTCAATGTGAACCTAGGATCTTGGCCAAGATGGCAACAAGCCACATGATACTCCAAGGTGAGCCCACTGGGCACACAATATTTTCTGTTTTACACATGGTATTTTATGACAAATTAAGATTATCTATACATCCTTTTAAAACTACACTCAATGAACTTACAAATCCTAAAATATAGACAGATAAAGTTTCAACAGAAATGTTAAAGATAGTAAACAAAGCTTAGGAAAAGAGGAGAGAATTCAGAATTAAACACCTTGCCATTTGTGACCTCGGTGAGGGTTAGTTTACTTCTTAGTTGCGCTCAAGTTCAAAGTCTCTGGGCTGTTGGGATTTGTTTTCCTTCTACCTGTCACAGAGGCAGGTGGCCAGTCTGACCCAGGTCAGAGACTTTGGAGGAAACTTTTAAACAAACATGCTTGGGTCTGGGACAGACAGAACAAGTCACTACTCCAGAGCCTGCCTTCTCAGTAGAGCAGACCAGCACCAAACACATTTTTAATATTCTCCATAACCAAAGACATCTCTGTAAGACTGAACCCAGTGATCTATATTCCCATAACCAGTTTAAGTGTGTCTGCAGATGGAGGCGGACAATCTGAAATATTTTATATCTTAGCTGTTGAAGATACAAGCAGGATTTTCCAGACTTCGAGAAGCAGAAACACAAGTAGGCCAAAAGCATACAGCAAAAATAGGCAAAAGTGTTCTGTGCTATCTCAGTTAGTAATGATGGTAATTTTAAAGATGTAAGTTTGGAGACCTAGCAGAAAAGGCAGGCATTCTGGCTCTGGGTGTGCTTGTAAGTCAGAACATTGAGAAAGATCTAAGTTTTCTGGGGGAGGGGATACCTCAGATCACACTATCTTCTTGTCTTATGGAATTATTTAAATCAGTTTAGATATTAAAAGTTGAAAATTTTGAATTTGGGCCAGCAGTGGCCATTTTAATTATGGAGTTCCAGTGAACCCCAGACTTAAGGATGTGGGGCCTGTGGAAGGTTTTCAGAGTTTTTGGTTATGGGCCAGTGGAGAATTCCAGGAATTCTCAGTCAGCTTTGGCTACTGGAAAGCTCTTGGAAGCTTGTACCAAGCAGTCTCTACAGAAAAGTTAGAGTTGATGAGAGACAAAGGCAAGAGAAAGATCAATGCTTAGAGTGTCCTCTGAGTCTTAAAATGCTTGGAAGGTAAGAGGACATCCCCAACCTATACAATTCCGGGATTACAGAGCCACAGGCCCACTGGAAGGTTCTCAGAGCTTTTGGATAAAAAGCCAATGAAAAGTCAAGCTCCAGTGAGCTAAGCTCCATTGAGGCCTGAAACCTAACCACCGTGTCTTGGAGTTAGGTCCATGATTACCTTGTCGTTGTATTTTGCTATGTTGTATGTGTGAACTGATCAATTGTAGCATGGTCTCCCACTTAAGTCAAACTGAGGGGGAGACAGTAAGGTGAGAGAGAAAGGAGGGACACGGAGTGAAAAGAGAAGACTAAGACCAAAGCGGGGATCGTGGGCCACTGGCTGTTTTGCTTATGAAGACAAGAGAGATTTGTTCATAGGTGGGCTTGAGCTGCTAGGAGCCTCAGATTTCCCATCCTGGGTCTTTGGTACCATGTTAGATCATCAAAGAGTAGTTGTCGATAGAAGGTGGGAAGAGGTTTGGTCTGACCATGTTTATTCACAGAGAAAGGGCCTACATGGGGAGATGGGATGTAGACCCTTATAAGGACTGAAACACCTTCTATAGTCTGCAAGGGAAGCTGGGAAGCATGGTCTTTCAGGAGGAAACTACCAACTGACTCAGTTACTGTTCTGTTGCTATAAAGAGACACCATGACTAAGGCCCCTTATAAAAGAGAGCATTTAACTGAAGACTTGCTAACAGTTTCCAAGGGTTAGTCTATGACCATCATGGCGAGTAGCGGGTAGTATAGCAGCAGGCATGGTGCTGGAGCAGCAGCTGGGACCTCAATTCTGATCTGCAAGTTGGAGGAAGACAGAGAGCAAGGGTGAGCCAGGCATGGGCTTTTGACACCTCAACCTCTGCCCCAGCTCCAATGACACGTCTCCAACACCACACTTTCTAGTTTTTCCCAGACTGTTCACCAATCAGGTACCAAGCACTCAAATATATGAACTGATGGGGGACACTTCATTTAAACAATTCATTCTATGCCCCAGTCCCCATAGACTTGTAGACATACAATAATGCAAAATGCAGTTAGACCAACGTTAAAAGTCCCCCCATTGTCTTTGACAGCCTCAAATCCATTTGAAAATCCAAAGTCTCTTCTGAAACTCAAGGCAATCTCTTAATTGTGAGCACCTGTAAAGGCAAAAAGAAAATTACATACTTCCAACATAAAATGGCACAGAATATACATTACTATTGCAAAAGGGGTAATAGTGAGGAAATGTGGGACCAAGGCAAGACCGAAACACAGAAGGGCAAACTCCAAGTCTTATATCTCTATATAAGATGGCAAAGGACTTAGATGACTCTTTTCTTCCAAGTTTGCTGACTTCAGCACCTCTCTCTCTCTCTCTCTCTCTCTCTCTCTCTCTCTCTCTCTCTCTCTCACACACACACACACACACACACACACACACACACACACACACACACACGCATGTGTGCGCTCTCTCTCTCTCAATGGTTCCATGTCTTTTTTAGCAGCTTTCCTTGCTGGGCATCCCATGGCTTGTTGTCTCTAACATCTTGGAGTCTCCAATGCAATCCAGGCTTCATCTTCACAGTGTTATACAATGGCCTCTCAGTGCCTTCATGCAGGGATTCCTCTGCTACACATGTGACCTCAGCAGTTTGTAACATACGATAGTCTTGATTCTGAGCCATGGTGTTTCAGGCAGAGATGTCTTTGTGTGGCCTGGTGCTTGCTCAGGGCACAAGGCACATGCTTGTGTGTTCAGAATCAAGGCCGCAGGGAAGTTGCAAGATGCCACACCAGTGAGCAGGGACAGAAGCTCCCTGGATCCATCTCTCACTTGAGTTTATTTTGTTGTTTTGGGGGCTGCTGTGCCACAGTTTGGAGGCTGTGATGTAGAGGATGGTGAGGCTGCTCTGGGGACCACGGGTCTTTAATGACAAGTGTTTGCAGTTCCACGGATGCTTTAACACAGCTGGGGAACGTCCAGTGAGCAGTGGTATTTATTGGATGCAGGCAAGCCTGAGCCAGGCCGGTTGGTTTCTTTCTTCAGGGCTGAAACTGTTGAAGCACAGGGCCAACAAGAGGAGACTTGACCTTTGTCCATCCTTCCTCTTCTCACAGGTGTAAGAAATGAATCAGTATGGTCCATTTTCAGTGTGAGATGCACTCAGAGCTCCCCAGCGAATCCGGTAGAGCCTGCTTGTCTAGGTGCACAGCAAGCTCTTCAGCTATCGAGCCATCATCACAAGGATCCCTGTTACATTCTGTCCTCACCTACCAATCCTAAAATTCCACCTAATAAAACAGAACAAACAAACAAACAAACAAACAAAAAAAGATGGAAAATTAGAAAAAGAAACCAGTCTCCTCTCACAGAAGACATAATTGGAATGTGTAAAACACCAAAGAACCTGAAAATAAATAAATATAAAAATTATTCCTGAACTAGCATGCTACATTTCTGGAGGGCTCAAGGCCAAGGCAGAAATGGCCATCAGTTTTCTATAAACAAGCAACGGGAAGAAGTTAGAAGTGATGCAGACTCCAGCATGGAGCCAACCAACCGAGCTTGGGGTCTAAAAGTTAGGGAAGTCATTCAAGAGGCTCCATCCGAGGACCCATCTGTGTTCCTGGATGAGACAATCTTGCTAAGGTGCCATTTCATTCTTATTGCCTTATTGATCCAAGCCAACCGATCAAAATCCTAGTAGATTCTTCCATAGATGTCAACAGATTGATTTCCAAATTCAAGGTGGGTGTGGCAGCCCACGCCTATACCCCAGAAATCTGGTAACAGAGGCAGAAAGTCAGGAGTCCAAGACCAGTTTAGACTTTAAAGCGAGTTCCAGGACAGCCCGAGGGGTTGAGGTGATGTGGGACGTGGAACATGGGACATGGGATGTGAGTGGTTATTCCACAGTTTACATAAAAAGATAACAATCCTAGATAAGGCCCAGCAACAGGAAGAGGAGAACTGAGGGCTGCATTGCTCTAGATTCGAGACAAACAAAACAAAACAAAACAAAACACAATTGAACAAATAAAACCCCACAATAATCAAGATAGAATGACATTTAAAAAAAAAATAAACATCAGAGTTCAACAGGATAAAAGATAGCCAAAGCAGCCAGATGGATGTGTTATATCACAAGCCTGTCATCTCAGCACCCAGGCAGAGGCAGGAGGATCAGAAGTTCAAGGTCATCCTCAGCTACATAGTGAATTTGAGGCCAGCCTATGTATATGCGCGCATGCATGTGTGTGTGTGTGTGTGTGTGTGTGTGTGTGTGTGTGTGTATGTGTGTGTGTGCGTGTGCATGAAAGAGAAAAAGAAAGAGAGAGACATAGAGAGAGACTATTAGACATATAAAATTTTTAAAATTTTATTTTAAAAATCTATAGAAAATCTTACAGAAAAACACCTTGTGTCCAAACATAGCTAGACTGAGGAAGGGGTCTGGGGCCACAACGTACAACATGCTTTGAGAGAATACAAACATTTGGTCCATAATAAAGCATATTGAGTTTGGTATAATTACTCAGCAGAGAATCACAAATTAAAACAAGGAGATCCCACGTCACACTCATGAGCACACTGGCAATACCACGCTGAGGGGACATGGAGCACATCTGAGCCCCACCACTCTGGAGGCTGAGGCAGTAGTATTGAGAATTCAGGGCCTGCCTGGGGTTCATAGCCAGACCTTATTTCACAAAAGCAAAATAAATGGGGGTGGGGTTGTGTTATCATGAAGCGCTGCCTTTTCTTCTCATAGGACTGAGCAGTCCTACTCTGCTGTCTTTCCCCAAATGAACAAGAAATTTATTTTGTCACAAAGCTCTTTATAGGAGCTTTGTTCTGAGTCACCACCACCAGAAGCTACCGCCATGAAAAAAGCAGGCTGTCTGTGCCGACATGGTAGGATACTAGCCAGTGACAAAAAGGACACGTTCCCAAGCCATACAGCTAAAGTTTCAATTGCTGGACAAAGCACACTAGTCAGAGAGGCACAAAGACACACAAGGCTCTGTGGTTGCCGAGGTGTGGGGAGCGGAGGGCTGAGCAGGTGAAGCCTGGGAGACATTTAAGGTGATAAAACTATGTTGTGTGCACCACCCTGGCTTCTGGCACGGGGAGCCCTCCGTAGCCAGGCAGGACCCTGGAGTCTCACCAGAGGGTGATAGTGGGATTGCCTCCACCAAATACCACAGGCTCCTGACTGCGAGAGTCCTATATGCTTACCCCCACAAAGCAAGTAGCAAGAGAAAGTCAAAATTTAGAGAGAAAATATCCACCCGTATCAGGGCACTGGATTTTTCTTCTCAAGAAAAGTTTAAATTTTTGTCTTTTCTTTTTTAATTCAGTGACTGGGGCATGGGACATAAGCCCACATTTTCCAGAAACCTCGATGTGGTGTGAATGAGGATGTTCAATATGTATATGGAGCCAGATGTCTCATGCCTGTAATCTCTAACACTTGAGAAACTGAGGCAGAAGCATTGCTGCAAGTTTGAGAATAACATAGGTTGTATAGTGAGTTCCTGAGCTGCAGTTTGAGACCTATGCCCTCTGTGGGCCAGGCACTATGGAGCCACAGGGCACACAGAAGTAACACATGTATTCCTGACTTCTAAGCCTGAGAATAGTACTGGGAGACCATTGTTGGAGTACCCACTGTTGGTTATGCTCTCCGTGTACACTGTGCTATTCCCGGCACATCTTTCAGGTATGAACATCCTTCTCAGGCAATCCGTATTTATTTTTATGATCTGTCTTGTTGCTGTAACAAAATACCTGAGGAAAGCAACTGAAGGAAGGGAAAGGTTGTAGGCATTTTCCCAATCTACTTCAATAAGCATTCCACCTCCCTTCTAGCCTACCACCCACCAGAGATAGTAGAAGAGAAAAGTTATTAGGACACAGGGGAAGTTAATGTGCTTAGAAATGGTTCTTTGGGGGTGGGTCTAATTTTTGTTGTCAGGATATTGGCAGTCTGGTCCTCTAGCAAAACACCAACACGAATAAGCAGCAGCAGACCAGTCCGTTCAGCAATCACCACTCATGGTTCAGCAAGGGCAGGTCAAGCCAGAAGAAACCAAGAGGCTCACCAACTGCTCCAGGTCCTCGGAAGCCACAAGAAGCCATCGTAGAGGCATCGTAGAGGTAGAGGTTATGAGGTCACATGACATCCTCAGTCAGGAAGTAGAAGGAGATAAACCCTGGTACTCAGCTTACTTTCTTTCTCTTTTTAAAAATAGTTTATTTTTAAATTTTATGCACATTGGTATTTTGCCTGCATGTGTGAGGGAATCAGATCCCCTAGACCAGGGGTCACAGACAGTTCTGAGCTGCCATGTGGGTGCTGGGAATTGAACCTGGGTCTTCTGAAAGAGCAGCCAGTGCTCTTAACTGCTGAGCCATCTCTCTGGTCTCTACTTTCTCCTTTTTTACTTCATTCCAGGACCCCAGTCCATAGGATGGTGCCACCCATATTCAGGGAGTGGTTTTCTACCTCAGTTAACTTCATCCAGGTAACTGCTTACTGGAATACCAAGAGACTTATCTCCTAGGTGATTTTAAATCCTTTAAGTTGACAGTTTAAAAAGCTATCATAAAATCTCAGGCTCAAAAAGTTCTAGAATGTACACCAAGTCCTCATCAGGTCCCTGAAGATTTTAAATGGTCAATCACAGTTTTTAGCCAAGGTTGATGATGGTGAATCCTGCCCTTTCAGGACTATGATAATATGTAGAAACATGACTTATTGTCACAATTTGGAGGCACTACCAGCATTCAGACAGAGATGCTGTGGAGAGTCCCATGTGCACTGGGCATCCACATGCATCAGGGATGCTGAGCTGAGACTTTGCAAGCCTACTTGTGCCTCATGGTGGCTCAACCATGGAGGATGCCTGTCTCGAGGAACAGAAAACAAAAGAAAGGGCTAAGACTGGAATTGGTCCTCAGGAGGAGCTGTGCCAGCAGGGTTACATAGCAATGTCTGGTTAAGGGCTTGCACAGCTGCTCCTAGTATCCTGTAGACAAAGTCTAGGTCTGTCCTGAAAACACCCGGTATGTCTGGGAAAGAGCAGCCATCGAGGGCTGGATATGGAGCAGAGGTCAAGTCCTCCCCACAGGGCTTCTGTGAATACCAATCACAGATCCGGGCCCAAGGGATATTTCCATGTCCTCATACTCTGAACTGTGATGGGAACCTTATTTGAGGAAAAAACCTAATTACGAGAATTAATTCATCAGTTCAAACAAAATAAAGAGGAAGTTGAGTCATTGATTCATGTGCTGTGTCTACCTGTCATGGCTCACTGCAAGCCACTGGTGAGAGGCCAGGGGTACATTTGCCTCCTAGAACTCTAAGAAAGAGCTGTCTCTTGACTTTGGTCTCCCAGCCCTTAGGACCATCAAAAAGTGAAATTCTGTTGTTTATAGTCACCTTCAAGCCTCAGAAAGCAGCACAACTCCAGAGCCTTATTTCAGGCCTCTCACAGGAAACTGACCAGGGCATTGTAAATCTGAAAAATAATGAGAATGTTCACTTTGGGGTCTCAGGCCTCATATCATAGTGCTCTCTGGCACCTGGCTGGTGATGAGTGTTCAGAGACTGGAAGATTCCAGATACACAGAGAAGGTTGATCAATATCAGAATCAGCCAGTCAAGGGATTAATAAGAAACCAGCCCTTTCCAAAATTGAAAAGAATTGTTCACAGTATGAGAAAAGTCTTTTAAAAAATTTTTTTATTACATGTACTTTTTATTTATGTGTGCATGTGAGGGTCAGGGAACAACCCATGAGGGTGAGTCTGTTCTCTGCTTCCAACGTGTGGGCCCCAGGGATTGAACTCAGGACATCAGGCTTGGCAGCAGGCATCTTATCCTGCTGAGCCAACACACTGCTGGAGAAAGGCTGTTTTCTGGAGTACTTGCCCCTGAAAATTTGGACAATGACAACAGAGCCAATGTGTTAGGGACCTGTCCTTCTCCTTGTGCAGAAATGCACAGTGGCTTCTGGTGTTTTGCAGTGTTTTAGCTTTTTAGGAAAGTATCTGACGCTGTTAGGCAGGGTTAGCGGAGACCCAACAACCTCACCCACATACAGGGAAACTGAGACCCAGGAACCAGGCAAGCCCTTTGGAGTCTCCTTGCTGTGGCCCACTTGCTGGTTAGTGTTTTGTCAACCTGACACAAGCTAGAGTCATCTGGGATGAAAGACTCTTCATTGAGAAAATGTCTTTATCAAATTGGTCTATGGGGATCTCTCTCTTCCTCTCTCTCTCCCTCTTTCCCTCCCCCTCTCGTTTTTGGGTCTTTCTACATAGCCCTGGCTATTTTAGAACTTCCTATGTAGACTGAACTGGTCCTCTGGAAGAGTAGCCAGTTCTTTTAACCACTAAACCACCTCTTCATCCCCACATCTAAAAATTCTTCATAATTTATCTTTGAGTTCCTGCTTCATTGTTGAAGTCCAATGGCGAGTAGAACTTCTACCCAGCAAACCATGATCCCAAAGGACCCTTTCTTCCTTAAGTTTGCTTTGTCTCGTATTTAAGACATGGTGAGGAGATAAGTAACTATCATGTGATTAGCAGTGCAACCGCACCAGAGTAACAGACCACCAGGCTGGATAAGCCTTGGATAATCAAGCACCTGAACAATGCTGTTACAGAAAGTCATCGGCAATGCTCAGAAATTACACATTCTCCAGCTAACGGGCTAGCACAGAATGGGAATGGGGCTGGCTTCCAGAAAGTGGTTCATGAGCCGGTGGGGGATGGGGTGAGGTGGCCTCGTCTCTGGCCAGTATTACACCCACTCATAAGTGTGGGGAGGTGAGGGAGGGTCTGATCAAGCTCCCCCATCCCTTTTCCAAGCTTCCCCATCACTGATAGCAGCCTTCAGTGAGCAATCCTGCTGTAGGATCGACCCTCCCACCCTCTGGGCTTTTCCCCCCCCAGACTCTTCAGGTAGGGTTGGGGCTGGGGGCTGACTGCTTCCCGGTTCCAGCACAGAGGCATGTGCCAGGCAGCTGTTGGCAATGAGGTGGCAGGTGGCTTCCAGGATTTTCTGCAGCCAGAGCAATAACCTAGAGCTTGGGTTATTGAAACAGCATTTTCAGTGTGAAGCCTCTTCTCCTTGGATCATGAGGGCACTGTAGAGTTGGAGAAGATTCAACTGCATTGTGTGTGGTACAGGTTAAGCCTCAGAGCAAAGGAAGCTGAGTTTGAATCCTAGATCTTTTCCTTGCTAGCTCATTCTATCTGGTACAGGGACACTGAGGTTAAGAGTCACATGACCCTGTGTACACAGGGAGCCTGAGGCTCAGGAACCAGGTCAGGCTGTCTACAGATGAGGAACCTGGAGCTCAGAAACTGGATGATGGTGACCCCATCTACAGACAGAGAGGGAGACTTGACTGGGACTTGGGCACAGGTTATAGGCTGTACAGCCTTGGGTATCTCCACATCATTCTGGGACATTGCAGGGCCACCCTACTTGTGCTTCCAGAATGCAGAAGGAGACAGGGAGAGCCAAGGATGTCTCCAAGTCTCCAACCCCGAAACTCCCACTAAGGCAAGGCTGGCTCCTGGGAGAGTAAATTTTGATATGATTTAGAATCAGTCACCATGGAAACAAACCCCTGGCACATCTGTAAGGGATTATCTAGAATAGGTTAATTGAGACCCATTCTGAATGCAGGCTGTGCCAGTTTGTCTGTACCTGTTGGAGGGGGAAAGAGAGAGAGAGAGAGAGAGAGAGAGAGAGACTGAGTCAAACACGGTGTTAATCTCTCCCTGCTTCCTGACTATGGATGCTTCCTGACCAGCTGCTGCACTTGCCTGCTGCCACGCCTTCCCACCATGATGCTCTGTGCCATCAAACAGTGAGCCACAAGAAACCTTTCCTTCCTTTCTAAAGTTTGTCACATGAGACAAGTAACCAACACACCTTTTAAGAAACCTGTGGGATGCCAGGCTGGCGGTAGTTCCCTGCAGATGAGACCCTCTTGGCCCCTGCCTGTAACTCCTTGTACTGCTTAGAAACAGTAAGCCAAGGCCTCCTTTGGGCACTGGCCCATAATGTTGCTGGCAGGCTCATGTTATGTAATTAATCGGTGCCTCGTTCCTCTTGCCAAGGAATTGTGCTGCGTGGATAGAAGCTATTAATCTGTCTCTTCAGGCTGTGGCTGGGGAGCCAAGGCTGGCTTCCCATTCCCCCTGGATGGCTTCAGGGCTCTCTCTGTGCACTTGCATTGTCTAACATGAGGAGGGGCTGGAGGGTCCTTACTCCTTTGCCCTCTCCTCTGCTTGGTGTCACCGTTGTCTCCTCCTCTGAGACTCTTTGATAGAACACACTGCTGTTAGCCAGGGCCACATGGTTTTGCAAAGCCTCCTCTGTTCTGATTGAACTCTGCCATATCCCTACACTTGTTTCTCTGGGTTCCTAAGGGACTCCAGTGATGGCTGCCCCAAGAGTTGCTCATCTGTCCCCCAGAATTCTTTAACTGACTGCTAACTTGTCACCCCTACAGTGGCCAACTAAGGGTCCAAAACCCCCAAACCAAGCAAACAAAAGACTTCAATCCCACCTCTCACTCTATAACTACCCCGTCCTGAAAGTAGATAGACAGTCCTATAGGAGATGCTCCCACTGCAGTCTCCCCCACCAAGACAGACCTGTGATGTCTTAAGTTGCTCCCTCTCCATTCTTTAGCTTTCCTTTTCATTAACTTTTCAACTATGATGAACCCCTTGCTGAGCTGAGTTGCCTGCGAAACCTTCTCTGAGGCAGGAATCACTTACACTAGGTTCGAACAGTGCCGTCATGTATGACTCTCAAACTGACGTCCTTACAAGAGGCTCAAGAGGAACACCACGGTGGATTGTCCTTTTGGAGAGGTTTGTTCAAAGAGTTACTAACACCAAAGACAGACAGACAGACAGACAGACAGACAGACAGACAGACAGACAGACAGACAGCAGGATGAGGCTCTAAGGAGCATTCAGGTCCCAACATCACAGATGAACAGCACTGTGGGGTTTCTGATGAGGCTTTCAGGCCCACAAGGAAGAGCCATTTCTCTTCTTACAGGTCTCCACTTCCTGACTGTGGATGCAGTGTGTAGATATGTATGCATATGTGTGTATTGGTTACTTTTTTCTTTTCTCATTTCTCAGTGAGCAAATACCTGACAAGAAACAATTTAAGGAAGGCTTGTTCTGGCTCACACTTAAGGAAGGAAGGTCCATTATGGGGAAGAAGGCATGGCTGCAGGATCAGGCAGGAGAGGAGACAGAAAGTGGGATCCAGCCAGTTATAAAACCTCAAGTTCTATCCCACTGACCACTTCCTCTACCTGGGCTGAACTTCCTAACGTTTCCATAAGGGTCCCAAATAGTGCCCTCATATGTTTAAACACCCAGTGTTTAAATACATGAGCCTGTGGGGACATTCTCATCTAAACCACAACAGCCACTTTCCTATGTGACCACTCTTGTTCCTTCCATATTGCTTAGACAAGTGTTGCTGGAGAATAATGTAAGCTACTGAGTAGACAAGGCTGGGCCGTAAGCACCGCAGTGGCCCTCAAAGGTTGTAGGGCATAAGGACTGTGTTACCAGATGGGCACAAGAACTGTGAGGTGGGGCATGCTCAAACCCTGGGATCTGAGACAGTAGGAATGGAGCGCCCCACTCCCAGCCTCTCACTCCTGCTCTGGAACACATAACAGTGACCAACTGAGAGGACCACGGGCACTCAGTTATGTTGCATGTTACCTGGAGCTCTTCTCCATGCTAATGAGGTCTCTAGACAGCCTTAGCCTTAGCCTTAGCCTTAGCCTTAGCCTTAGCCTTAGCCTTAGCCTTAGCCTTAGCCTTAGCCTTAGCCTTAGCCTTAGCCTTCAGGCAATGGCCTTCCCTTCCTGGACATTCTCACACCCTTCCTCCAAAAGTATATACTGGTTCACTCCGAATATAGTGTATTCATTCACATCCACCCCCCCCAATAAAGAAATATAAACAAGCCAATATTTTCCAGTGAGCTGCTTCAATAGAGATCGCCGCGAGGAAGGCCCAAAGGAGTGAGACAATAAGAAGGCCTTTTCTCCTCTCATGCCCCTCTGGCACTCGGTACTCGCTCCCAGTCAGACTGGATCCTACTTGTCTCATGCTGTGTTTTCCTTTTCTTGCATGGCTCTGACACCTGTTCCTGACTTCCTCTACCCGTTGGGGTCCAGGTATCCCAAGGGGAAACCCTGGGATCACAGCATCCATCCCAGATTCACCTTCTCCTGCTGGTCTGCCATGAATCAGCACTCTCATGCCCTGAAGGGAGATGTGTAGACTGCTGCAGACTCCCAGTTCTGGACTTTGCCCTGCCTTCTCCTAGCTGGTATATTGGTGGCCACCACTTTGAATCAGAACATAGAACTACAAAAGTTTCTCATCCCTAAACCCGAGTCAAGGTGACCTTATGTAGCAGAAAAGACCTCAGTGGTGTCACGTGGCTGTTTTCTCTGGGTTGGGCAAGATCAACACCATCTTGAAACAGAGCAGCTGTGAGAATCCAAGCAACACTTAAGAGATTGAACCACCAGCATCCCCTTGTGCAAGGAGCCTGAAGGCACATGAGGTCCCGCCCCTCCCCAAGGCCGGCTGAGTGGTAGAAACTGCTCAGAAGACATGACTTCTTAGGGCGGAGCTTCTGGTATGTTGTGCATACTCCTGAAAGTCACCTCAGCAAACTCACAGGCTCACCAACACAATCTGGTTTGAAATCCCTTTTGGTCTCTGCCTGGGTTGCAAAGAACTAGCCTTCTCAGGAAAGCAGGTAGCAGCCATGACTGGATCAGGAACGGAGCACCAATAGCAGCATGTTCTAAAACTTTGAAGAGTGCCTTTATTCCAATGGGTGCCAGAAAGGGGCATCTCAGAGCACAGAGAGGAGTTGTTTGAGGTGGTGGGTTCAGCTGGTATCCCAACAGGGCAGCCCAGTGCCATCCTCCACATCCAGGTTGCCTTGAAAGCTGAA
Source organism: Rhabdomys pumilio (assembly GCA_030674055.1). Taxonomy (NCBI): domain Eukaryota; kingdom Metazoa; phylum Chordata; class Mammalia; order Rodentia; family Muridae; genus Rhabdomys; species Rhabdomys pumilio. Next base: position 130,921,172 of record JANHMN010000003.1, read on the forward strand.
CTCACTGCAGGGATAGTGTCCTATCCTTAAGCTGCAGGAGGAAGGACAGGAGGAGAGCCACAAGAGTTAGATAGCTCTTACCTTGTCGTCGTGGGTACTGATGTGAGTCTGGAGGGTAAGTGCTGGGGTTCTCCGGTACTTGTAGCTCTGAGGATGGATTGTTCAGAGACTCGTGGATCATTAGTAGAAAGGAACAGTGTTCTGGCTGGTTTTGTGTGTAAACTTGAGACAAGCTAGAGTCATCACAGAGGAAGTAGCCTCCATGAGATCCAGTTGTACGGTATTTTCTCAATTAGTGATTAATGGGAGAGTGCCGGGCCCATTGTAGGTGGTGCCATCCCTGGGCTGGTAGTCCCAGGTTCTATAAGAACTCAGGCTGAGCAAGCCAGGGGAAGTAAGCTAGTAAGCAGCACCTCTCCATGGCTTCTGCATCAGCTCCTGCCTCCCACCCTGTTTCAGTTCTTGTCCTGACTTCAGTAATGGACAGCAGTATGGAAATATCAGCCAAATAAACCCTTTTCTCCCCAGCTTACTTTTTGGTCATGGTGTTTCATTGCAGCAATAGAAACTCTAAGACATTTATTAAGGGAGAAATTCAGAGGGGCCTGGAGGTGTGCCACACTTTTCCTGTGGCGTGGCTACAAAGGGGCAAAAAGGAGAAGGGTTTAGGCAGGTCCCCAGGGATGGTGACCTTTTAAGGATTATTAACATAGTTCCCACTTCTCTCAAGTTTGCATGAACAATGGCTTTTCTGAGCCTGCTCCTTTGGCTGAATGACACCCATGTGGACTAAGGGCTGCCAAGCCTTTCCCTTGCTGTGCCCTTAGGTGTGTTGAGCTCTGAAATTCCCTCCTTCACTGTTGTGTCTCAACCCCAGGCCCCCTAAATTAGCCTAGAAAATCCAGACAGGACCTAGAAACCACATAAAAATGTAAAAGTAAAGAGACTTACTGAGCTGTGCTCTGAGAGTGGTGGGAAAGGGAGAGAAAGGTTCAGCTTTCTGGCTTTGGACTTGGAGAAAGTGCCCAGAGCCAAGGAGGAGTCTGAAAATTAATTTTCCCCCGAGAACCCCCTAAAGAAACAGCACTTTGACTGAAGCCCTCTGCAGCCCCAGTCTGACTTCAGACTTCTGAAATTGCAACAGTAATATATTTGTGTTCTGTCTTAAGCCACTAAAGTTGTGGTCCAGATTATATCAGTCAAGGTGTGCTGTTTAGATTTTTGTCAACACAAGCTAGAGTCACCTGGCAGAGAGATCCTTAACTGGGGACTTGCCTTCATCAGATTGGCCTGTGGGCCATTTTCTTGATTAATGATGGGGAGGGCCCAGCAAACTGTGGATGATGCTACCCCTGCGTAGGTGTCCTGGGATGTATAATAACGGACACTGAGCAAGGCAGTAAGCAGTGCTCCTCCATGTTCTCTGCTTCAGTTCCTGCCTCCAGGTTTGTGTCTAGAGTTCCTGCCCTGATGTCCCTGTGTGACAGACTACAAGCCATAAGATGAAATGAACTTTTTCTTTCTCGAGTTGCTTTTGATCAGTATTTTATCACAACAGCAGAAATCAAGCTAGGACACACTGAGACTGATAGCTTGGCTGATGTGAAGACATATTTGATGTGAAGACATAGTTGATGTGACACAGGGGTGGTGGCAAGACTACCTATCTCCCAAGACAGACACAAAAGCCATCAATGGCTTTTATAGCTCATTGATCTGAAGAAAGGGTGAGAGGGTTGTCCTTGGTGTGAAGGAGAGTGGGGACAGGTATAAAGTCATACTGTTGTGGGAATGAAGTCCAGATTCATGTAGAAGGTTGGGTACAGCAGCTGGGTATCCAAGGGACTACAGCTTTGCCAGGTGTGGTCTCTCGGCTCTAAAGCTCCCTTGCTGCAGGGGGCAGTAGAGTGCTGGGCTGTGTTCTCTGAACCATACCAGCTGCTCTCTGCAAGGCTGTGCCTACCAGGGCTGCTAGAGGGTGCTGCAGATGGCAGCCATCCACTATGCCATCTGTCCTATCCCTAGAGGCTTAGCTTGAGGAAGCCCTCTCAGAAGCAGGGACACTGAGACCCTCAGAGACACTAACCCTCTCTGGGGCGTCTGGGCTTAGGTTCTGAAAGGCGTCTTTCCCAGTGTCCTCATTTTCACACACACACACACCCCATCTCCTCTTTGGGGCAGCTGTGTCCTGCCTGTGCCTTCAGCCTCAAGGATGCCTTGGGGCCCTCACTGTGCCTCTTGAGGTAGGCATAAAGAGAGTGTCCAGATAGCAACTGCTCTCTGGTCATGATCTCGCCCCACTCCATCAAAATCTGTTAAGTAGCTTCATGGTTATGAATTCACCATGGTGTGTTCTGAACACCTTGCCTCTGGCCACCACAGGCTTCCCAAACACTGTATGTCCCTGTGACTTCAGATGAATATTCTTTCTGCTCGCCACACCCTCAGCTTTCTCTCTCTCTCTCTCTCTCTCTCTCTCTCTCTCTCTCTCTCTCTCTCCCTCTCCCTCTCCCTCTCCCTCTCCCTCTCCCTCTCCCTCTCTTCTTTCTCTCTCTTTCTCTCTCTCTCTCTCTTACTTTTTTAAAAACAATTTTACTTTGTTTGGATTCATTTATTTTATGTTTATGAGTGTTCTGCCCATATGCGTGTTTGTGCACGGTGCATGCTGGTGCCCGTGGAAGCCAGAAGAGCAGAAGAGGGTGTCAGGGACTCTGGAACTTGAATTATAGATAGTTGTGAACCACCACATTAATGTTGGGAACTGAACCCGGGTCCTTGGCAAGAACAACCAGTGCTTTCTTAACTAGGGAGCCAACTCTCTGGCTTCCCTCAGCTCTCACAGCAGAAGTCGTGTGAGTGTGTGTGTGTGTGTGTGTGTGTGTGTGTGTGTGTGTGTGTGGTCTGCATGCTAGGCAAGCACTCTACTGTTGAACCACAACTCCTGCCCTTAGCAAACACTCTTCATGTTCCTAAGAAAGTGCACATGGCTTAGCACTTTGAAGGTTTATCTGCAGCAATGCCAGCCTGTGCACATAGATTCTTCCAAAATGTTCGCTTATGGCACCTGCCAACATCCAGTTCCCACAGTGGGAACCCAAGCCTTTCACTCTTCTGAGACTCCAGAAAGGGGCTCACCGTGATGGACTGTCTGACCCTGCATCAGCTCTAGAACTTCTACGAAGCAGTTTGGGAGCCGAGGCTACCATGACTGAGCTGAGCAGTCGGAGATGCTGGTTTGCTGCCCTCCCTTCATCCCTGAAAACCTGAACTTGTGCATCCCATTCTCACTGGGAAGAAGAAAGAAAGACCCACATCCATTTTCCTTCCTGAGTGGAGAGCCAGCTAGGTTGTGAAATAGCACCGGTTTGTTTTGTTTTGTTTTGTTTTGTTTTGTTTTGTTTTGTTTTGTAATTTATCTGTGCAGTGAGGTCTCCCTTGGGGTCTGAAGCTTTCCTGCTATGACAAACAGCACATATCATGCTTGGTTAATCTCCTTTCTCAGTCTGCACTCTGTTGTTTTGTTTTTAGAGCCGAAGACTGGCTCATTGGCTAGCCTGGAATTCACTATGTAGTTCAGGCTGACATCAAATTGACAGTGATTCTCCTGTCTCTGCCTCTCAAATGTTGATGTGAGAGTGAGCCATCACACCTAAGGGGTATATTCATGTGGACAGACCCCTCTGTACAAAGACTTCAGGCAGTGAGAACAAATGACCACAGATGTAGTTGGGGGAGGGTGAAGTATTTTGAAAATTCCTTCTCTGGAGAGATGTAACAACATTCTCCCCTCCTAATTCCTAAGGCCTCAACCACAAACCCAAGTTTGATTCCATAGAGTTTACTGGGCTCACTTACAGAGCCCAGGTGAGGGGTTGTTGACAGGAATATGAGTGACCCCAAAGTGGCTGCACTGGGAAGTCCTTATCTAGCAGGGATGATGGCTTCCCCATAGTCCCATAGACAGAGGCCCTTCAGTTAGCTTACCAAGCCTGTACACCTCTCCCTCCCAAGACCCAAGGCAAGTTACAATCAGGGTAGAATTCCATATGTATGTGGCTAATGAGCCACTGGAATATTAAACACAGGTCCAATGGCCCTCCCTACCCTCCTTCTAGGAGGGAATTTCAACAGACTATTGAGTCAGGATGCCTGATTATGAGGGACTCTTGCAAGCAAGCTCAGTTGATCTGATCAAGATGGCGACTGTTTTGCTTGGAGGATGGTCTACAACAGTAAGTGGATTCATTCTCCTGGAACTTTGGATACAGTGTTACAGTGCTGCTCCCTCCAGAGGCTTTGCTTGTCTTCCTCCTTTGACTCTCATCTTCTGGGGTTGCTGGTTCTCAGTGGAGTCTCCTAGCCTCCTGTCTCCACCTGTATCTTCTCAACACCTCTTCTGTGTCTTCCCCTTGTTTCTGAACACTTCTCAGGGGAATCAAGGTCACCTCTGATAGAATAATCTCATCTTTGTGTGTATGTGTGTGCATGTTTGTGTGGTTTTATCTCTTCAGGTGCATGTACACAGGTATGTGTGTAGAGGCCAGAAAATGGCCTTTGGTGGTATTTCTCAAGCCTGTCTATCCTATCCTATTCAATTTATTTTATTGTTTTGGTTTTTTTGGGGGGGTGAAATCTCTCTCTCTCTCTCTCTCTCTCTCTCTCTCTCTCTCTTTCTCTCTCTCCCTCCCTCCCCCTTTCTTTCTTTCTTTCTTTCTTTCTTTCTTTTTTCTTTCTTTCTTTCATTCTTTCATGACAGGGTCTGGAGCTCACCATTAGGGTGGGTTGGCTGCCTAGTGAGCCCCAGGGATCTGCTCGTTTCCACCTTCCCTGTGCCGGGATTCTAAGCACATGCCACTGTTCCTTGTTTATAGGGTCTGAGGATCAAACTAAAGTCCTTATATTTGTGTGGCAAACACTTCACCAACTGAACTTTCTCTTCCAACCCTCTGTTCTCAACCTTGACTGGTTAAACATCTGTAAAGATTCCCCCCCCCCCATTTGAAATAGTATCCTTTTGAAGATCTGCCCTTCAGTCCACCACAGCCCTCTGTAGTCAGCTCCCTCTGTCTTCCATCACATGGATGGTCACATGGATGATGGACCAAATACAATGCAGGAGGAGTGTGTGAGTGACTGGCTGATGGCTGGCCAGCCTGGGCACCTCGAGGCTGACTCTCCCTTCTCCCTCCAGCAACTCTAGATCCTTTTCCTGCTGGATCCTGTACTTCTGCCGCATGTCATAGTATCCCCAGTGTCCTTGGTTGAGCTTTGAGTGCTGATCTACAAGGCTAGCATCAGTGGTGAGGTAACCAGCCTACCAAATGCAGGCTTCTATCCTGCTCACCCTCCCCTCAGGCCTTGTGCACCTTGCTATTGCAATGATCCATGTTATCATCCCCCGACTCTCTTAGTAAGAGAATGGTCCCAGATAGCAAAAGTTGGGAATGTGTAAGCCCCTTACATGAAGAGTACATTTGCATGTGACCTGCATGTCTCCTCCTCCTCTTGATGCCTCATATGATAAAAATGCCTCACAAATACTTGCCATTCTGTGTTTCAGACATGATGGCAAAGCTGAGGAGATAGTGGGCAAGATTTCTTGCAGTGCAAGTGTGAGGTTGAGTTTGAATCCCCAGCACTCATGTAAAATGCTAGGTATGACTCTACATGTCTGTAGCACCAGCCCTGGGGGGAGGGGAGACACATAGATCTTGAGAGTTTACTGGCCAGTCAGCCTAGACAAAATGGCCAGCTTCCAGCTCAGTGAGAGACCTTGTCTCAAGACAATGAGGCAGAGAGTGATACAGGATGCCTGGTGTCCTGCTCTGGCCTCTGTACACACATGATGGATGTACCCACACACTGTCTTAGTTATATTTCTGTCAGGATGATAAAACACCCTGACTAAGAGCAACTCAAAGGAGGAAAAAGTTTGTTTAGCTCACAATCTCTGGCTATGGTTCATTGTTGTGGGGAAGTCAAGTCAGGATCTTAAAGCATCATATCCACAGTCAGAAACAGAGTGAGAATAAACACATGAATCCTTTCTTGCTTCTCTCAGTGAGATTTCTCCTTTCTTATATTGTGCAGGATCCTCTGCCTAGAGAATGGTGCCGCCCACAGTAGGCTGGGTCTTCCTACATTGTCAAGACAATTGCCTGTTAACATACCAACAAGGTAACACAATCTAGCAAGTTTCTCAGTTGCAGCTTTCTTCTCATGTGATCCTAGGTTAGTAAAGTTGACAGTTAAAAACTAAGTGTGTAAGAGTACACATGTGTGCATGACACATACACACACACATACACACATACACACACACACACACACACACACACAGAGAGAGAGAGAGAGAGAGAGAGAGAGAGAGAGAGAGAGAGAGAGAGAGAGATTGTTCTTTAATCAGAGCCACAGTAGGCTTAAGTTTTTCTTCTTCTTTTTGTTTAAATGTAAAGCTACATCTGAGATCGGCCATATCATGGTGTTCTAAAGACATCACATGGCAGGTGTAAGGCCCATGACCTAAGCTTCTGTCAGATAAGAACAGAGAGCCAGTGAAACATTGCAACCCAAGCAGGTACACGATAAAGCCTGACTCATTGGGCTGTCCTCCCCAGCCCTAGAAATCTGCACAGGTGGTGGCTGGCTGGACCAAGGACACTGTTGACCTCTCAGGGATGTAATCAAGGATGTGCTGGAGTCTATGTCAAAGTCAGTACACTTATCTGTTCCTGAGACTGTCTGGTGCTGAGGCCCAGGGTTCTGGCTTTGAGCTTTATAACAGAGACTTGTCCCTTCCATTTGGAAGTAGAAGGAGATGGTTCTGCATGTAGTCACCAGCATCTCTCTTGGCTGATGGGAGGTATTGGCCTGGTCCTTCTGGCCTTGGGTCCAATTGGAAACCATGCAGTACTCTCAGCATCTCTGTAACCTTTTGGAGCTTCTTTCTGTTTCTCCCTCAAAGGAAGCTTGCTGGCCTATGAAAATGTATTTTTACCTGAAATGCACATTAATCCAACACTGTAAGATTATTGTTTTCTTTAAAGACAGGGACTTACTATGTAGCCCAGGCTAACCTTGAACTTATAGCAATCCTCCTTCCTCAACTTCTTGAGTGTTAGGATTACAGAGTGTGCATGCATGTGCAAGCACACACATACACACATTTATTTATTTATTTATTTATTTATTTATTTAATTTTATTTTTGATGACAGAGTCTTACTATGTGGCCCTGGCCATGGAACTTGCCATGTAGACCAGGCACCTACAGCCCATAGCTTTGGGGCTGTTAATGGTGAGGAAGAACCTGTATCTCCTGCTCTCCTCAGTTGGAAGCTGGGAACACAGTTGTGCTTCTGGAAGCTGTTGGCTGAGGTATTTTCCCCATTTTTCTGATCCTAGGAAGAATGTCATCTGGTACCATTTTCTCTGGAGAACCACAGTGTTCTCTTCCTGCTTACAGTCTCCCCAGTACCAGAAGCAAGTGAATGAACTCAGATTGTTCCAGTGAGCACCTGGGGTCCCAATGCTTGAACTGTTGTGTTTTATAGAAAAAGAAAAAGAAGCAGGGTTATGTTTGGTGGAGGAGCTGCGGTATGGTGTGGAGAAAGGGGGTGCCTCTGTGGGCCCATGCTGAGGCATCTCTTCCCCCTGAGGTATCAGCCACAGTATAGTATAGAATAGAGTTTATTTAGGGCATGGGAAGGAAGGGGAGTTGAAGGGGTAGTAGAGGCAGAGAAAGGCAGAGAGAGAGAGAGAGAGAGAGAGAGAGAGAGAGAGAGAGAATAGAGGAGTAGAGGCTGGCCATGAACACATGGAGAGGGAAGAGGGAGGGGAATGGGAGAGAAGGGACAGAGAGGGAAGAGGGTAAGAGAGGAAGAGAAGAAGAGAAGAAGAGAAGAAGAGGCCACACGCAGTCCCCCCCTTTTATACTGAGTTGGGCATACCTGGCTGTTGCCAGGTGACTATGGGGTAGAGCCTAGAAGGAATGCCAACATGGATCATGATCAATCCAGTCATGGTCAAAAGCCACAAGCAGAGTCTCCTCCAGGATTCCTGTCAAAAGCCCCGGTGAAGGGTGGCACTCTCCCTGCTACACAGCCACAGTCTGATTGAACTGTGGAAACTCAAATGATGGGTGGGAAAAAGCTACACCAGAGCCTGGAGGCTCTGTCCCTGTGATAGAGACCTGACCTTAGCAACATAAGGGAAGAGAGGGCTTTTGGTTAGGGTTTGCTTTGGGATCAAAGTTTTGAGACCACAGGGCACCATGGTGGGGAAGACACAGCTATGACAGTAGTAGGAGTGTGAGGTTGTTTGCTCACATAGTGATGGGTTAAGAAGCAGAGATGGGACAGAAGGAGAGAGTCCGCTTTCTGCTGACTCACTTCCTCTAGAGAAGGCCCACCTCCTAAAGGTTTCACACTATCCTCAAACAGCAGAACCAGGACTTACTGAACACTAAGAGTTCAAACACAGGAGCCTGCTGGGCAGCATCTCACATCTGAGCCAGTATAGATGCTGTGAGGCCACCTCCACTGGGGAGCACACTCTGCGTTGAACTAACACCTCCAGCATCGGTGTTACCCAAGAACACCTGCGCCAACCATGCAGATCAATGTTTGACCACATTCCAGGGATCCTGGACCCAGTCCAGGTCACATAAAACTCAAGGTCACACAGTGAGGTCACCAACTATAGAGCTGGAAAGACCTCCAAGTGGGTCTCAGGGCAGATGTCCTGCATGCCCTCTCCCTTCTCACCCTGGCCCTCAGGCTGTGTTTCCCAGGCTCTGCACATTCCTGGGCAGACCTCTAAGGTCCAGGGGGTCTTTCTCATGGATGCCCTCCATATCACAGAACAATCCTGCCTCTGTTTTATTGTTTGTTGGATAAACAGGCTGGATCAGGATTGCCAGTCTCCTTCTTCCTCCTCCTTTCTCGCAACCAACCGAACCAGCCCGGCCTGTTCTGAATCCAGGAGGCTGGCTCATTGGACCTCAGGGCCTGTCTTCTGCATGTGAGTTTGGGGGCAGGGAAGGTGTCAGGAAGCTTCCTTCCCCAGTAGCCACTCTTCTATGTGGGCCTGCTTTCTGTTGATATGGTATGGTGGCCTACATTTGTAATCTCAGTCTTCAGGGGGCTGAGGCACCAGAATTGTCATGAGTTCTAAGGTCAGCCTAGGCTACACAGATAGCATGAGCTACAAAGTGAGATACTGTCTGTCAAAAAAAAAAACAAAACAAAAAACCCACAAACAAAACAAACAAAAATGGCAAAGCATGAAAAAAGCAAAAGAAAAAGCAATAGCCACTTAGATCTGACCCAGAGTCAGTGAGCTTGTTGGAGGCTGCTGAGTCATGCTAGGCACCCATGTAACTTTGACATGGCTCCCCTCACAGTCTGATGGCGGTGGGGAGAATCTGCTAGACAAGGCCATTTCCCAAAGTCAACACTCAGTTGGAGGATGGGAGGTGGGTGCATCCCCAGAGTGAAGATACCACTCAGCTTTAGTGCGCTCTTGTGTGTGGTGTGTGGTGTGTGGTGTGTGGTGTGTGGTGTGTGGTGTGTGGTGTGTGGTGTGTGGTGTGTGGTGTGTGGTGTGTGGTGTGTGGTGTGTGGTGTGTGGTGTGGTGTGGTTGTAGTATGTGTGTATGTCTCTCTCTCTCTCTCTCTCTCTCTCTCTCTCTCTGTGTGTGTGTGTGTGTGTGTGTGTGTGTGTGTGTGTGTGTGTGTGTGTAGGTGGGCTGAGTCTGATCTGTAGAGATCTATGACTGCTTAGCTGGAGTTGCCCATCTGGACCTGGCACAGTGTTCTTCGCTGAAGGAACACCATGGGCACAGGCAGGGTCTTCTACTGTGAATACAACTCTTGTCCACCAGGGGCCAGACCTGAGAAGCCTTTGCTTGAGCTTCACAGGGCCATTTCTAACCCTTGCCATTCCCTCTACAGACTGTGATCCACCCTCAGCAGGTATGCGGCACAGCTGGTCAGAGGTGAGACTTCTCCTGTCATCCTGTTGCACCGGAGTAGCCCGTGTTTCCTAAAGAACTGAAGTTCTGAGAAATCCATTCCTGTCCCCTGTGGCCTCCCTGGGAATGCTTTCCCGGATGCTCCTTTCGTTGCTTTGGGAAACACGATGACTGGAGGGTCCAGAGCTGCAGAGGCTCATGGCCCTACCCTGATGTCCCCAGGAAGACCCTTTGCTAACTCCTAACCCGAGGTGGCCTGCAGGTGCTGACTGCTACAGCAGTGGTGCAGGTGATTAGCTCTCCCTGCCCTGGTTCTAGCAAACTCTGGGGCCACGTGTCAGACAGAGGTGTGGAGTGTGTTCTGGCTGCCAAGACAAAGCTGTCCTTCCTACCCAGCTGTCGGGGACAAAGGGCTAATTGAGGGCCCCTGATTCCTGTTACCAGGCCAGAGACTGCTATTTACCTTCCTCAAGGTGAGGTGGACTCTCGGTGGGGGTGCCCAGTGGGAATAATGCCACAACCCAGTCTTGGCCCAATTACAAGAATGTACCCATTAGTTAGTAATCCTCCAAAAGGCCGTGTTAGGTGCAGTGCTTCTGCCCAGGCTGCCAAGCTGCTTAATTTTTTTCTTAGCTGCCTTTGTAGCTGTTGAAGTGATTTCCACTCTGACAAATGTATCTTCCCCCTCACCACCACTAGAACCAAAAGGTCAGAGGTGGTTTTTCCCTTGACAATGCAGTGTCTCTAAGGACTGGGGTCCAGCTAGGATGTCCTTCTCTGTGTGTTGTTAGTGAGCTGTGCTCCTGACACAAAAGTCTGAGTATGAACTAGTTAAGGCATGTCAATCAACACCCCACTTTTTAAACCTCTCTTAATGTCTGGCTCCCATGACATGATCTTGTTCAGTGTTGAGGCATTCCAGAAATGGATTACTTATTGTACCCCATGTTTTCAAAGTGTAACAGACCCAGAGAGGTGAAGTGTATTACTTCACACTGGAGAGCCAGAGATGGACAGGCTGTGATGTCATTACTTTTAGAACTTTATTGATGTCCTAGTGACATGCAATAAATGACCCATGTTGAACATGAACAGTTTGGTAAGTTTTTATGATATCTGTGCAGCAAAGCCTTACTAACCTCAGCGCTGCTGATGCTGGGGGCAGAGCAGTGCTGTAGTGGAAGCTGCTTAGCAGAAGATAAGGCCTCTGCAAAACATAACCACGAAAATGTCTCCAGACATTGGCGGTGATTTCTGAGGGGGTAAAGCATCCCTTGTTGGAAACCAATAGATGTCTCAGGCCATTCTGTTGCTATAATGAAACACTGGATGCCATGTGCTTTAAAAGAAAAAGATGGACCTAAAGAGTGGTTAAGAGCATTGGTTGTTTTTGCAGTGTCTGGTTTCAGTTCACAGCTACTTGTAGTGCCAGCTCCAGGGGATCTGATGTTCTCTTCTGGCTCTCCATGGACATGATATAAACATGAATACCGTGTATTCATGTGTTATATCATGACAGGGTTCCAAGACAGGGTTTCTCTGTGTAGCCCTGGCTATCCTGGAACTCACTCCATAGACCAGGTTAGTCTTGATATTTACAGATATTTGCTGGAATTAAAGGTGTGCACCACCACTTCCCTGCTAATAATTTTTATGTTTTAAGAAAAATATGTTTATTTAGCTTGTAAGTTTTTTTTTCTTTTATAGTCTTTTTGAGACAGGCTCTTACTCTGTAATCCAACCTGTCCTTGAACTCTGGGCAATCTTCCTTCTGTAAGTGCTAGGATTATAGATTTGAGTGGCTCACAGTTTTAAAGATTTTAGGTCCAGGATCAGATGCTGCATCCATTTGGTCTCCTATAAGACCCCTGTAAAGCTAACTTTTATTCACTTTATATAATTATTATCTCAGAGGCTTCCTGCTGAATAAGCTCACTCTTTCTAGTTCTTTCTGAACTCTGGCTCGCTCAGCTCTGTTCTTCTGGCTCAAACTCCTCTCCAAGCTGACTGATTCGATTTGACTTCTCTGGCTTCTGACTAAGTTGTTCTCCTTGGCCTCACACTAACTCTGGTAATTTGTTCTTATCTTCTGGTTTCTCCTTATTCTCTGGCTTCAACTGCCCCTGCTGACGTGCACTGACCCCCAACTCACTGACTGAACTCAGCTCCACTGCACTGCAGTCACTGCA
>JANHMN010000003.1:130933342-131003204 GCA_030674055.1 Rhabdomys pumilio
GCACTGCAGTCACTGCACTGACCCCCAACTCACTGACTAAACTCAGCTCCACCGCACTGCAGTCACTGCACTGACGCCCAACTGACAGACCAGCTCCTCTGCACTGAACTCAACTGACTGAACAGAACTGCCTGAACTCCACTCACTGAACTGCTCTCCAATTAGCCCTCACTTTTGAACATGGCTGTTCCTTCTACAAACTCATCTTACCTCCTTTGGGATTAAAGGTGTGTACTAAAGGTGTGTCTGCATTCCGGCTGGATCAGGCAGACCTAGGAGGTCTTTGGATGTGATCCCTTGCCAGAGCAGCCATGTTACTGGATTAAAATTCCTCCACAGACCCCCTTGGCTGTATCAAATATAACAGAGGAACAGGTCTAGGGATATGATTCAACCAGCAAAGCAAAGGTGCTGTGTAAGTGTGATCTCCAGCATCTGTGTGAAAAGTCAGGCATGTGTGGCCTTAGTGATGGAAGGCAGAGGTAGGTGGTTCTCCTGGAATTATTGGCCTAACTGGTGAGCTTCAGGCCAATGAGAAACTCTGAGGAGATGGATGACCTTTCTTGTGACACTTAAGGCTTTTGTCTGGCATGTACATGCACAGACATGTATGCACACACACACACACACACACACACACACACACACATACACAAGCAGGAACATGTATGTATGCACATACACCTGCACACACGTGTATGCACATGCACATATATCTAAAAATATAACAGAAACAGAAATGGAGCAGGGGAGAGAGGGCAGGTGAGTATGAAGGCCTTGACCTGTAAGTACTTGATCCCATTAGAACTGGCTTACTCTGACCAGCATTCTCCCTATTCAGTGAAACCACCATGACCTTCCACTAGACCTGTTGAACACGACTGTTCTCTGAGCCAAATCACCACCATCTTCATCAGACCAGCAGTGCCAACTCAAAAAAGATCATCACAGCTGGGCTCAATGACTATTGACATTCCGAGGGAGTGGAAAGAGTCTGGACCTTCACTTGACTGTCCAGTCCCTTCTTCTAAACAATTGTAAAGAAGTCTAATTATGCATGTCCCTGGAGGATATGGGGAACTACAAAGGAGGGGGCTCTATCTACATAGCCATGGGGGAGTCATCAGTCATCTTCTATCCTGGGTGTAGACCTGGTGTGGCTGCTTTAAGACCACCCAAACTCATGTCCATAGCCCCCCACCTGTGCTTAATAAACTCACTGCTTCCCCAGAGTGAACTCTTTAGACCTTAAGAGGAGGGTGGATGTCACTTATATCTCCCCCAGAGAAGAGATTTTAGAAATAAGATCTTATTTCTGCAGAGCTCTGACACTGGAGAGTGAGCTCATGGAACACGAGCCTCTGGGGGCAAACACCATCCAGACCAGAGCACCAGTGGGTGCCTGTGACATGTCCATCACAATTCGTCCCACCTCACCCCCATGGCCTTAACCAGCCCTACTTTCCCTGTGCTCCAGTGTCCAGGCCACTGACTCCGTTCTGTCTCCATAGCTCCATAGACTCCCTTGTGGTTTCTCAGTCTACACACAGAGTCACAAGTGTCGGTGTGGAACAGCGGGATGTGAGATACTAAGGGCTCTTAGACTGTCGAATGTCGGTGGCTGTTCCCTGCATCACCAAGCTGCTATGGTGATATGGCAGACAACTTCTGCTTCTGTATTCAGCTCTGGATGGTCTCCTGGGTTGTTCCCAATTTGGAGCAACAAGGAAAGCTGTTCTAAGTATCCTTGCCTAAGTCTTTTTGATCTTGGTTTTAGCATAGAAGGACTGCCCTGCACCACAAAGCTGTATTTACTTGTTTAAGAGACTACCATGCTTGGAGTGAGGCCTGGCAGTGAAGGCTGTCACCTCAGGTCTTCTGGAGGTTGAGGCAGAAGAATCACAGATTTAACACCTGTCTAGAGTACAGAGTGAGGTCAAGACCAGACTAGGGAACATAGTGAGACTCTGTCATTTGGTCGTCATTTGTTCCTAGAGGTTTGTGTGCCACAAGCTCTGTTCCTGGTGTCAGAACCTTGTGTGTGTGCACATGATTGTGTGTGTGCATGTATGTATATGTGTGTGCTTGAATGTGGAGGTCAGAGATCAACTTTAGATGTCACCATTGGAGTTGTCCCCTGGAGCTGTCCACCATTTATTTATTTATTTATTTATTTATTTATTTATTTATTTATTGACAGGGTCTCCCATTGGCCTGGAGCTCAATGATTGGCCTACAAGTCACTAGACTACCTGGCCAATGGTCCTCAAGGATCCTCCCATCTGCCTCTTGCCTTTGTGTGTGGAGGCTGAGGGCTGAGTTCAGGTCCTCTCACTTGCTCAGCAAACACTTTTCCATCTGAGCCATTTATACTGTGGCTTCAGGCCAACATCCAACCCTCCAGCCCCACCCCCCATCTCTATCCCTCATCCCCATTTGTGACCTTAATAACATTTGGATCCCAGCAGTGATCCACAGTGAACTCTCTGCGAATCCACCATAACAACTCACATGTTTCTTGTTCATGTGGCTTCACACTGTGCCTGCTCACTCCACTACAGGGGAAAACTCCTAATCCACAGAACAGCTCTGTGAGTGAAGGGGAGGGACCAGGGACTCGATAGCATTTTCCTTTAGTAAGACATTTGATAAAGTGATCTCCTTGTCTTCTTATGTTCTTATGTCCTTGTCTTTCCCAAAGACAAGTCTAAACCTTTTAAGTAGGTAAGCAAATCAGAGGGAAAGACTTTGTTTTTCTTATTTCCAGAAATGTAAGGATTAAGTTTTAATCAGTCACTTTAGTGAGAAACCAATTAGTTTCAGGTAATACGGTGGAAATTAATCCTGGAAGAACATTCATTTAAACCCTCGATTTTTTTTTTTACTCAAAGGTTGGTTAAACTTTAGTTTTTTGGGTGTTGGTGATTCAGGGGTCCCCAGAAAACACAGGAAATACTTCTGGAGTGACATCAAGACCCTTGGGCTCTGATTGGTGACTAGAGTCTTAAAGGGAGACAGACACTTTTTTGGTAATCTCTTTTATAATGTTAAAATCGTTTTATGTAAAGATTTACTTAAAAAAATTTTAAATCACTACTTTTAAAGTTTGTATATACAAGTATGTCTCATGTATGCCCCTGTGCACTATCTGTGTGCAGTGCCTGTAGAAGCCAGAAGAGGGCGCTGGATCCCTGGAGTTACAGGCTTTGTGATTGGTCTGTTGGTGCTGGAAACTGATGTCGGAAGATCTTCTGCAAGACCAGGAAGAGTTCTCAATGTCTGAGGCATCTGTGATGCTCCCCTGAATGATTTTTCTTTAACCACCCATGTAATATCTTTTAAAAGGAATGAAAAACATGATTTGTGAAGCATCTGCCCTAAGCCTCAACAAGGCTGATATTGTTCCTGTTGACGTGAATATTAATTCCTACTTCTCAATCCTGACAGGCAAGTATTTTTAACCTGTTATGTATTTTCACAGGTGAATTTTTGTGTATTTATAGACCTGTGCACACCTGTGAAACTGTAAATATACAATAGCAAACATGCCTCCCAGCTAGGTGTTCTTCAGTTTACAACACAGATGACATATCTGTGGGCGTTGACTGCGTGTCCCAGTTGCTAAGGTGGGTTGTGGCCAGCAGAGTGTCTTAGACCCAGTGGAGGCCTTTCTATATGCTCCATGTGTATTAGTTAGCTTTCCCTAATAACACACACTGCCCCCCGATCTCAGCATGCATTTCTTCTTCAGAACTGGAGGTTGGTGAATGTGGTGGCAGCCTTGTTTAGATTCTCATGGCTAGTGTCATACAGGTTCCACAACCAGAAGTGAGTCTGTGGCCAAGCCAGCATCTTGCTGTGGTGGGGAAGCACAGGTGGTTGTGTGCAGTGGATGTTGACTGGACACAGGGAAACCCAGCATATTGTAAGAGAGGACATTGAGAGGAGCCTGGGATCTGCTGGACGAGTGACTGACGGGGCTTTAGAAGTCTAGCATTTGTTCTTGTTTTAAGTTTAAAAAGATTTTAAGTGAGTGAGTGTGTGTGTGTGTCTGTGCACGCGTGTGCGTGTGCATGCCAGAAGAGGGCACTGGATCATTGGCTCCTCTGGAACTGGAGTTACAGACAGTTGTGATCTGCCTGTGTGGCTCCTGGAAACCAAACCTATGTTCTCTGCAAGAGCAGTAAGGCCTCTTAACTACTGAGCCACTGCCATTTCTTTAAAATTTGCTCCTAATTGTTTTTTGGACTTGACCTGTTGTTGTGTTAGAATATAATTCATACTGTGCATATTATAATAATGATCCTTAATCTTGTTTACATTTATTTATTTTGAATATGTATGTGTGTAAGCACAGGCATGTCACAGTATATTTATAGAGGTCAAAGAGCAACTTGTAGGAGTCCATCTCTCTTTCCACCTTGTAGGTCCTGGGACTTGAACTCAGAATGTGAGGCTTAGTAGCAAGCCTCTTTAGCCATTCAGGCATCTTGACAGCCTATAACAATGATTTTATTTATTTATTTATTTATTTATTTATTTATTTGGAGGGAGGATCTCACTAAGTAACCCAGGCTGACCTGGAACTTGAAGTGATCTTCCTGCCTCTGCCTTCTAGGAACTGGGATTACAGGCATGTACCACCATGCTTGGTCTTATTAATGATGTCAATAGCTAAGCAAGACCCACCTATTGGAATGTCAGTTAAGTATGTTTTACATATATACCTTTTTAGATCACACTACAGCCCTAGGATTGTTCAGAAAGACTTGTTTTTCAAAACTAGGAACCTGAGGCTTAGAAGATCCAGCCACTGCCCCAAGCCCTGTCCCAGGACCAAGGCAGAATGCTCATTACATCTGGAAGTGGACTCCATAGCTGGAGCTTCAGGAGCACAGGGGTGTTGTTTAATAGTCCCATCTTTTATAAATTCTTCTATTTTGTGTTGAGGGAAGGGCGTGTGGGTCATAAGCATGTGGAAACCAGAGTTGGGTCATGTCTTCCACCATACGGGTCCCAGGGACCAAACTCAGGTTTTGTCAGGCTTGGAGGCAAGCACCTTTGCCCAAACAGCCCCCTTATTGGTGCTTGCCCAACAAGTCCCCATCTTGTTGATGCAGGAGGGCAGTAGGAACTTCAGGAGGGCAGATGTCCTGTCTGGACCATCCATCTGAAAGTGGGGCCATCATGAAGGTCTAGACCTCCTGAAGATGCTTTCTGGTCTCACTGTGACAACTCTAAGACCACCCTATCTGTTTCTCAGCCCCTCCGGATTCCGAACATGGAAGGAATTCAACCTTCTTTCCCCCCGCTTTGAGGATAGGCATATCACATTGCATGCCTCAGCCACTGAGGCGTAAGTGAAAATACAAGGTCAGGTCCAGGAGGGGGCTTTGAGTGGGTGACTGATCGGGTCTCGTGAGGGACAGGTGTGCTGGATAGTCACCTGTGCCCACACGATGAGCAAGCAACAGATGTGAGAAGTGAACCACTGTTGGAGATGAGTCGGTATTTGTCACTATAGACTAAACTCAACCTGGACTAGCTGGTACAGTCTCCTCTCCTAAACTGTCTCCACTTCATGTACAGATGCCTCTACAGTTAGGCTGTTAGACCTCTTCCTTCTCCATGTAACTCACCTTGCCTCTCTGGGTAGCCCAGGAGGCCTCCTGCACCAACTAAGAGTGGCTTTTCTTAAGATAAGAACATTAGAACCCCATAAAGACACTGCTGTCTCTAGACTGGGCCAAGAGCTGCTTCACAGCTGTCTAACCCAGCAAGTGGGTCTTCCATGAAGGTAAATACTATTCTGTATTTCTAGCTGAGAGTAGAATGTGTCAATGTCTTGCTGTCCAGACATTGTGGCAGAGCTGGTTTTCAAATTGAGCTGGGAAATGTCCCCAGTGACCCTACCACAACCTGTTGGTCTGGAACTTCACGATGAGTGGACAGTTAATAATTCTGACTCCAAGAAAGTCCATATTAAAAAGATAGCACTTGAAATGCTGTGATGAACTCTTGTGTAATCGACACTTGTTTCTCAGTGTGGAAATACTCCAGCCCCCACCACGGCATGCTCCAGCGCACTTGAGGGGAGGAGTCCTGTTTGTGGTCCTGTGGCTTGGCACGAAGTTTCTAAGCCTAGGAGCTGACTTTTCTGGCTGTTTGCAGTTCTTAGCTGCTCCTTTGCCTAATTTACTAATTTTGAGAATGCACGTGGCAGTGGAGGCACGTGTCCACACAGCCTCTGATGCTGTGCAAGTGCTCAGTGCAGAATCACACATAAAACAACACATATCCACGTAGTCGAGTCATCCACAGGCGTCCTTAAACGTTATTGTGTCTTCTTTTAAAAAAAAGATTTATTTTATTTTAAGTTATGTGTATGTGTGTGATTCTGCATGTGAGTATGTGTGTGGGTTTATATGTGTGCATGCAGGTATCCTTGGAGGCCAGAAGAGGATATCACATCTTCTGAAGCTGAGGTTATAGGCTGTTGTGAGCCACCTGACATGTGTGGGAAGTGAACCCAGGTCATTTGCAAGAGCAGCAAGTGCTCTTAACTGCTGAGCTATTGCCTTGTGTTCCCTTCCCCGCCCCACAAGGGTCTGTTTGTGTCAACCCTTTTTCTTTCTTCAGGTTTCATTATATTTTCCTTTATTCTTCAATAGCACCAAAATGTATTTATCCCTTGCCTTAGTGACAGTCTTGAGATAAACATGCTCAGTATTGCCATTAAAGGCACTTGGGACACACACAGAAGCAGCCAAGGGCAGACTTACTAATCAAAAGACACCATCAATAACTGTGTGTAATGTGTCATCCATAAACGAGATATTGACAGGTGCATTAACCTAGAGCCAACACCGCAAAGACCCACTTCATAAGCGAGCTTGGCGTCGCTAATGTAAGAGGCCACCAGACCCTCGGGATCAGTGACACAGAGCTCTGTTTTCAGGGTACATCAGGCATTCCGCATTAGTTACTTTTCTCATTGATGAGAGTAAATTCAGCTGAAGGGAGGAAGAACTGATTTGGTTTCATGGTCCCGAGGAACTCAGTCCACCAGGGCAGGAAAGGCATGGCAGCAGAGGAGACTAGGAGGCAGACACGGAACATCTGTCCACAGATGGCTTTTCTGATGCAGTCCAGGATCCCAGACCATGAGACAGGTCATTCACATTCAGGGTCTTCCCTCCTCACTTAACTTCTCTGGAAACATTGTCAAAGATGCTCAGAAGAGTCTTCACTGATGCCCCGGCTATTTCTTAATCATTCACTCATTTGTTCATTTTAACTTTTTATTTTTTTATTACTCTTAGTGTGTGTGTGTGTGTGTGTATGTGTGTGTGTATAGCATATGCCACGGTGCTCATATGGATATCAGGGAACAACCAAGAGGGTAAATTCTCTTTCGTTTTCCTGCCTTTGCTTTCTTTCTTTCTTTCTTTCTTTCTTTCTTTCTTTCTTCCTTTCTTTCTTTCTTTCTTTCTTTCTTTCTTTCTTTCTTTTTTCTATCTAACTTGGTTTTATTTTTTTAATTTTTTTTATTGGATATTTTATTTACATTTCAGATGCTGGGATTACAATCATTGCAGTCACAGGCAACTTCCTGGGTGTTGTGTTTTTCCTAATTTAAAACCACCACCACCACCACCACCACCATCACCATCATCATCATCATCACCGTCATCATCATTTTATGTGTATGGGTGTTTTGCCTACATGTATGTGTGTGCACCACATGTATGCCTGGTGCCCATGGAGGCCAGAAGAGGGCATCCGATCCCTAGAACTGTAGTAACAAATAATTGTGGGCCACCATGTGGGTGCTGGGATTTGAACCCAGGTCCTCTGTAAGAGCAGCTCAGTGGGCTCTTACCCACTGAACCCCCTCTGTCCCCACTAGTTGTTTTCTTAATGCAATCAATGTGACAATGGCTATTTACTATGATAATCTCCAAGGGGTGATCCCCAGGTGACTGTGGGGCAGGCTGAAACCTCCACAGGGCCAGCACAATCCACTCTCTTTTTATGGTAAAAAATGAATCCACAATCTTTTTATGGTAAATTGGAAAGGCACATACATTACTGCAGACAGTTCTGAGTGCTGTCTTCAGGCAGAATTTGGGTTGGAAGGAGTTGCCACGTGAGGAGTGCTCAGAGTCAGCTGCTGGTAAGAATGGCCTGCACAGTGGATTGATCCTCACATTGTGAGAAAGACCCTAGTCTCCAGAATGTAAAGAATCACTTTCCTGGGACCTCAGCTGTGGGATGAGAGTAGGTACCTGCATTACTTATGGAGACCTCAGTTCCCAGCTGGGGAGTTTTCACTGGTTCATGGGGTCTGGAAATTTTCTTTATAACCAGTCTGCCATGTTTTCATTTGTATAGGGGCAGGAAAAGTTCCCTGGTTTCAGAAGTGTGCCTGGTCCATGCAGGTGCCAGGCCTTGTATCCACAGAAGTTCTTGTCATGACCTGTCACCCGCTTAGAACACCATTTTTGTTACTAGAGGCAGGTTAGGAACATCTAGTAGGTGCAAGGTTGATCTTCCCACAGGGATGCTTCAGTGACCTTGGAAGCCCTGCTGTCCCCTCCAGTTTTCTCAGCCAGTGCTGTTGTGAGCTGCTGGGACATGTCCTGAACCACTGCTCTGTGCTGGGTTCTGGCTTATCACCCCACATGAAACCCAAGGAAATCTAGTGGGTTTCTCATTTGACATACAAGAGCCCAGGCTTCAGAGAACCCGGGTGTGCACAAGTTCTGAGAGCTGCCTCAAGAGACTGTCTGGACAGTGGAAATGGAAATTTGGCTCCACATGACACATTACAAACCTGGCATCAGCATCAAGTCTTGCTCTGCCCACCATACCAGTAGGCCACTCTTTTACAGCCTTTTCTGTTCTGGATGCAACAGATGGTTTTTGGGGTACAGTCTCACTCTGTCTAAAGGTCAGGAAATTCCAGAGTTCTCCTGTCTCAATATCTCAAGCACAGGGATTATAGGTACCAGTTGCCCTGCCTGGCTTCTAGATTTTTGGTGGAGCTTCTTTTCTTGGCATGGCTTGTGGCACATACAAGGACAACCCCAGGCCACGTTCTCTTGTGTGAGTGTGAGAGAGATGAGAGAGAGAGAGAGAGAGAGAGAGAGAGAGAGAGAGAGATTGTAGGATGGAGGGAGGGAGAAAGGAGGGGGGCTTCTGTGGGCTCTTACAAACACACGTGTGATATACACAAATATACATATACATAATGAAAATTAGAAATAAAATATTACAAGGTAAATGAGAAAAGTATTTAATATCCCTCAGTATATAAAAAGAAAAATAATGAAGTCATCATAAAGACAGTGGTTGGAGAGTTGAAATGGAAGGCTGGCCGCTTAGCAGCCCCGTAGTATTTCTAATAGTTATACATCCTCTCAAATCACTTGGCTGGTGTTGGAACAATAAAGCAGGTTAAGAAGGGACACCTGGTGATGAGGAGACCCGCTCACACACCTGCCACCTGATCTCCCAGCATCTGCTGCCATGGAAACAGCCGATAGCCCAGTCCATCTCAGCTTGTTTCAGGAACATCAGAGAGATGCAGAGGGCAGCTCCATGGAGTACATGAGAGATACAGGACAAGCGAATGGGAAGACGTGAGGGAATGGAGGAGCACTGCACCTCCATCTTGGAGGCTGTATCCCTGATGGTCAGCCCCTTTGTGTTTGACGCTGCATATAGGGTATGCCTGGTAGATCAGAAACACAGGTGCCAGGTTGCTTTCTGGGTTGTCACTCATTCACACTACCGAAGGGTCTGCACTTACAAAAGACTTTGAGTTCATTAAATTATCATTTGAATTGTGACTTTAACAACTCAACACCCCTATATACTGTAGACTTTTCTAGAACACCATTGGGAGAAATACCTTAAAAGATGCAGTCCACCAGGAGTTGGGAAGAATATAAGGACACTTCACTTCATGAATATGCCACACACCTCATAAATATTCATAAAACATTCTTTTAAATCTATAACACAGAACCCACTAAGTGTCTCTCCACTGTGGGGCAGCCCACTCCTATCTCTTTGGAGTGCTTTGTTCAGCTTTGATAAATAAATTTCTACGAAAACTGTCTGTTTTCACTGAACTCTTTCCTTGAAGCAGAGTAGAACGGAGAGGTCCTTTTAATCATTCCATGGGAGCCCAGGCCACCAAGCTCATGATGAATCAGCTGGCACTAGAAGGCAGAAGGGACAGGTAGGGAGAGGACGTGTGCACAGCAGCTTGTCAAGTGGCTCAAGTCTGGAGAACATGGTGACATCAGGGCTTCTCTGAGTGATGATCAGCATGGTCCCGCTCTGTCCCTGACATCCCCAGTCCTGTGCCTCAACTGGCCCTGATTTATTACTGGACCATCTGTGAAGCTGAAGACAGAGCCCAGGGAAGGAAGCCTAGCAGGAGCTAGCCTAGAAGAGAACACACTGGGCCAAGCATGGTGTCACATGCCTGACATCCCAGCCATTGAGAAGCAGAGACAGGAGGATCAGGCACTCTATGTCCCCTTTAGTTAAAATTGTGAGGTCAAGGCTAGCCTGCTGTGCATGAGACCCTGTCTCCAAAACAAAACAGAAAGGGAGAAAGAAAAGAGTCCCTTGAAGGAGGGAGGCAGAAGGGAGGTCTCTGGACTTCTGAGATTCTATATTCCTAAAACCAAGTCTGGCCAGTGCGGGTGAGAGATGGCACCCCATTTTATTAAAACACCATAGAGCACCCACTGGGTTAGCACTTTCTGCTCACTAAGGGGGTGGAAGCTAAGTGGCTTCTAACAGGATCTTCTCATTATCTGGCTGTATTCTGGGCTATAAACTTCCCAGGAATGCCCAGGATTCTGCAGGGATATTCCACCCACACCCAGGCTGTCCAGGGAGGCCTTCCACCCTGTCACAAAAGCTGAACCATTTCCTTTTGACTTTTATAGCACCCCTTCTACCTAGAATGGATTTCTTTAGCTCTGATCCAGCCAAAGGCAAAGGAAGCAGGAGCTTACAGAGTGGGCAACCTGCCAATTCTTCCATCTCCTGCCCAGGCAGACCCCATTCACGGCTCTGCCAATCGATACGTTAAAAGTCTCACATCGCCTTCAGAGAAGTAAATGTGTAGAAAACACTGCTTCTAATGAAATAGTGCATACAGCACAGTGCAACCAGGTATCAAGGGGAGGCTGGTTCCCAGTGGCCCAACTCTGTGTGGTTCCATGTAAATGTACAGGGCCCCTTAATACCTTTTGAGGAATGTTGCTTGCAGGAGCTTTGGGACGAACCAATGCACAGTGCTCAGATCTCTGCTATAACCACAGGTGTTTGCACAAATACACCCCAGACGTCTCAGAAAACTTAATCCAACTAAATGTGCAAAGAACTCTTGTTGTAGCACCTTGCTGAGGGACAGTGACAAGGACAAAGGTTGGTGCACATCCAGCAAATGGGTATTTCCCTAAAATTTTTTTTTGAATTTATTTATTTTATATATGTGAGTACACTGTCACTGTCTTCAGACACACCAGAAGAGGGCATCGGATCCCATTGCAGATGGTTGTGAGCCACCACATGGTTGCTAGGAATTGAACTCAGGACCTTAACCTTAACCACTCTTAACCACTCTTAACCGCTCTTAACCACTGACCCATCTCTCCAGCCCTGCAAATATTTTTAATATTAATTAAAACATTTATATTTTATGTGTGTGAGTGTTTTTGTTTACATGTTTATGACCTACATGTAGAGCAAGCAGAGGCCAGAAGAGGGCGCCATATCCACCCGAACTAAGTTACAGATAGTTGTGAACAGCCTTGTGGAGCTGAGAAATGGAACCCCAGGTTCTCTGGAAAAGCAGCCAGGGTGCTTAACCACTGAGTCATCTCTCCAGCCCCTATGTGGTTTTGTTGTTGATGTTGTTTGTTTCTAAAACAAGCAAGCAAACAAACAAGCAAGAGTTCTGAGGATTGAACCCAGCTCCTCAAGTTTGCAACTTAAGCAGTTTACCAACTGAGCAATCTCTGGAATACTTTGATCCCCAATGTTGGGGTATTGAATGCGGTGTCCTCTGTCGGGAGATGTGCCACCTGCACCTCTGCTCTGAGTTTGACTCTGCCCCGCCAGCCAGGACATGTGTGGCTCATCCTGGATCCTTTCAGTGTCTCCACCAAGGTCCTGAGCATGCCTCAAACAGGTTTCTTGAGTTATATTCACTCAGAAACCCGAACCCACCATGCTCCAATATTTGTCTACTCTGCTCAAAACAAGAAGGGCAGCTGGGCACAGAGAAGATCACCAAGTCAGAGGCACAGAGGGGCTTACAGGCCAAGGGTGGGGGCCAAACATGCAGGAGGCCATAGCCTGCTTATTCTACCTGGTGGGGCAAGCCCGTTAAGAGCAGAGCTGGAAGCCTGCCTGCTGGGTGACAGTGAGTGTGTGCGGGAGGAGGAGGCGGGGACCTCCTGGGCCGCTTTGATTGGAGGAGGAGTTTGGATCTGATACAAGGAGAAGTGAGTGACGCCAGCTAGGAGTTCCCTCAGAGGAGGAGGGGGAACCAGATCAGACCGAGCCCTCTAAGGAGGTAGTGGTGGGGCAGGGGTGCAGAGGAGGCACAGCTGCAGCAGGAAGAGGAGGAGGAGCCCCAACAGAACTGAGAGACAAGCGGGTCATGGAAATCCAGTCTACAGGACTTGGGGATGTGAGAGTCAGAGCCAGGAGCAGGCTTATCTGTGCTTCCAGGTCACTAGTCTGGAGCATTGAGTGGGCCCAGGGTCAACTGTGTCCCCTAGCAGGAACCCGGGAAGAAACAACAGTGTGAACAGCAGTGTTTGAACTCTGCAAATTCTGAGTTTGGAGCCCCCAGTGAGCTGATCTCAAGCTCCAGGAACTAGAGCCACTTGGAAAGGGCAAGCCTTAGTTGATGAATTGCCTGTCAGATCTGCCTGTGAGCAAGTCCGTGGGGGGCATTTTCTTAACTAAGGATTGATGTGGGAGGACCCAGAACACTGTGGGCGGTGCCACCCCTGGGCAGGTAGTCTTGGGTTGTATAAGAGATCAGGCTGAGCAAGCTTTGAGGAAGAAGCCAGTGAGCAGCACTCCTCCATGGTCCCTGCTTCAGTTCCTACTTACAATTCCTGCCCTGGCTTCTCTATGTGATGGATTGTAAGCTGTAAAGATGGCGGAAGAGAGGTCCCAACAATCAGGTACAATCAGCTCTGACACAAAGCCTTCCACATATGTGCCCCACCGCTTTCTTGCGTTAATTTGGGAATGGTTTTGTCTTTCTTTAAATTTCCAGATAATTACTATTTGATGAGTAGACAAGTTGTCCTAGAATATTTTCTTAGACTTTCCAACATGATACTCTCTGGATGGGAGGTCGATCTCTTTATTCCAATGCTTGTGTTTCTTATTTTTTCTTAATTTTTCTTGTCTGATTACATTGGGCTGATATTTTATGAAATAAATAAGTGGGGGGGAGGGGTCGCACTTGCGCACTCGCACGCATGCAACTTGTGTGTACAGAGTTTGTGTGTAGGTCAGAAGACAATTTGTGGAAGTCAGTTCTCTCTATCATGTGGGCTTAAGGGATGGAACTCAGGTCAGCAGGCTTGGTAACCAAGCACCTTTTCCTATGGTGCCCGCCCTCTTTCTGGCCCTTAGCTGGCATTTCAGAGGTCTCATAGGATTAGCAGTCTTGCACTTCCTGTTTCTGCATCAAATTCTATTGATACAGCATTTTATATTTAAACATAGGATACATTTTGGTGCAATTCAAAGTGAATATTAAATTATCCTCAAATGATCCAGCTTGTGACGTAACAATTTTGTTTGACAAGACATATTTCCTAATTTGTTTGCTGATATGTAAACACATGTCAGAATAAACGAGAGTCACACTGGGTGGATTTTGTCTGTGAAGCCCCGTGGCACTCTGTCTATCCATCATCCATGTAAAGGTTTTGCTTACTTGCTTGCCATGGAGGAGACTGATGAGGTACCCAATAAAAGTGGGTCTCTGCATCAGCAAGGAAAACTCCAAAGGCACCTCAAGAGGTCATAGCTCTTCTGCAGGCTGCTCCCTGCTTGGGATGCTGCTTGTTCTGCTTTCACAGTTACCAAGAGTTTCCCCCAGTGTGTCCACTCCTCTGTCGTTTTCGTTTGTTCACTTCAGACAGGGCGTCACCACTAGCTGAGGCTGGCCTTGAACCTATGATTTTTCTGTTCCTACCTTCTGGGTCCTAGGGTATATCAGCCTATCTGGTTGATTCCTACATTCTTCTGGCTATGCCACCAATAGGAGGCAGAAAATGTGTGTGGGGAAGGGGAGAGGGAAAGGGAGAAATATGGGGGTGGAGAAATATCCTGCAGAAATATCCTTAGACCCATCAGGCCCTCTATCTAGCAGGCCTCTCCTCCTGCCCACAGTCCACATATCCTCAGGCAGACTCTTCACACAGGGCTTGTCAGAAAGGAGCTCAGCATCCTTCTATGCCTAGTTTAGTTAACAGGCTCTGGGCTCTTGTGTGTAGATAAAGTGCCAGGAGGTGTTCCAGAACAAACACAGGGAAATGAACCCATAAAATGTGGGTGGAGGGTACTAAATGTCTATTTTAGGACACAGGTGGGCCATAGGATAGTGCAGCTGCAGGGGAGGTGGGGGGTTCCAAGCTAGAAGCTGAGAGAGGAATACACTTACGAGCTCGGAGTCCAGAGAACAAGAATGAAGTTCAGCTTTTCCAATAGTGGAACTAAGTTTAAAATGTCACAGAAGCACGAGAGATCTAGCGGGGACCAGATGTGCTGCCTACAGCAGCTGCTTTTACCAGGACATGGCAGCCTTCAGCTCTGCACACCACACCTTGCCTGCATTTTATCCCTCCCATCCTGAGCCCTCAGGGTCATTCCCCTCAGGCAGTCTAGAGACATCCTGCCACCGCAGCCTAAAAGCAAGCCCAGGGCTTCTCCAGGAGTTGTTGAGTGCAGTGAGCATCAGGTTAATGTTAATTACAATATATTGATAATGGTTTTCCCAGGGCCAAAAAGGTGGTTCTGTCTGGAATCCCCACAGCATGATGTGATGTCTTGGCTTCAAATTCCCTGTATGCATCTCTTTCAGAGAAACCCTAATATGAGGAATGTGATATTGGGATGGATAGAAGCCTAGTCCAGGGCTTGGAAGAAAAAGACCAGATATTTGTTGGGAGGCCTTTCTACAAGGTCATCTGATCCTTTTTTCCCCCCTGAATATTCACATGTGCAGTCAGCATGCAGAACCAAACTAGAGGCTTAGAAACTCCACAGCACAGAGTGATGCCCCCTTTTCTACACTGAATGGAGGCGGGGAACAAGGCTCTGGGTGATGTGCACAGTTGCAGACTTGCCAGAAATAAGAACACCAGAAGAGGTCCTGGCTCAGATGAGTGGCAGTTTATCAATCCTTGAAAGTTTACAGTGGGTTTGGGGACAGACAGGGTGAGGGGTGTGTGTGTCTGAGATACCACCCCAGGCCCTCACTGGTGTTTCCTTAGCCTAGAACTTTCCATGTGACAAATTAGATTCAAGGATGTGGCTTGAGCTGAGGACAAGGCTGCACTGGATACAGGGACACAAAGAAACTGGGGCACAGGCAGGATCCTGTCCTTAAAATGCCAAACCGAAGGCTCCAAGCAGAAAGCAGAGCAAGGGATATATGTGGGGTAGGCAGTGGGGGCACACGCTGGTGGAAGCTGGAGTCCTCAGGGAAGTCTTCCTTTCTTAACATAACGATGATGGCACTTGAGCCCTCCGTGGGGACAGCAGAAAGTTCAAGGCTGACTTCTGCCTCACTGCTTCCCTTATTGTCTGCGGTACAGGCTGCAGGAGTGAGGCTTGGGGACAGGCA
The DNA here is from genome assembly GCA_030674055.1 of Rhabdomys pumilio. Classification (NCBI taxonomy): domain Eukaryota; kingdom Metazoa; phylum Chordata; class Mammalia; order Rodentia; family Muridae; genus Rhabdomys; species Rhabdomys pumilio. The sequence goes on from JANHMN010000003.1 coordinate 130,949,253, forward strand.
GACACTTAGGGTGGGAGAGTGGCAGCAGCAGGGTATCTTGGCATGCATCTTCCAGCTGGGTTCCCGGGGCCAACAGTCCATTTTCATTTCTGTGACATGTGCTCTCTGGGGTCAGGACTGATGGAATTAGGGAAAAGTGGAGCCAGAGCCCATTGCTTGCAAGGAACCCAGAGACTATCAGAGCAGTCTAAGGATCTCTCCCAGGAAATTAGTCTGTGGGATCTGACCAGGGCTTCTTTTCTTTTTGTCTGAGGGATTACTAGTGGGTGCCTCATTTCTTCATTCAACAAATATGTTATCAGCTCTTACGTCTAAGGAAGCTGAGGAGGGTTGTAGGTTGGAGCTGGCAGCCCTCCCCTGGAGGTACCACATTACTCAGTGTGTGTCCTGAAATAGGCCTCAACACTACTCAAAAAAAAAAAAAAAAAAAAAAAAACAACTCAAGGGCTTAAAGACTTCTTTGAAATGTGGTCCAATTATTCAAGGAGAAAAAAAGTATACAGAGCAAATATTTAACTTTGCTCTTGGTATGCTGAATCCACCTTTCCACGGGAATCTCTCAGGCGTATCCTACAAGACTCACTTCATTTGTATCTCCATTCTTTCTGAGGAGGGTGCAGATTGGGACCTGTCTAATGTCATGGTTCTGAATCACAGCCTGGAATTGGAGATTAGACTTCTATCCTCACCTCCAAACTCTTTGAGCTGTAGATTTCTGGGACAGTAAACTCCTTTTCCAAAATACTGAAAAAAATATAGATCCCTCCCCCCCAATAGCTAGCCCAGAGACACACAGTATGTACAGTGTGGAGAGATGTCAGTAAATTATTAAGGCTTTTGGAGATTATTAGCCATGGTCCCTCCAGCAGATTGGGCATGTTGCTGTGGCATGGAGCTGGGGACCTGGGGCTTCCTCTGGGCTGAAGGAAAGTCTACCACTGCGGACAATAAAAACCATGGAAGACTCTAGGGAGAGCTTCACCTGTAGGATTCTGGCTCTTCTTCCCTACCAGCCCCGCCCGGTCAGTCGGTCTCCTCCCCTGGGCGGAAGGTGCTCCAAACCCGGCGGTTTGGGAGGCAGACGCAGGCGTGTTACCCAGGTACAAAGTTTTCAAATGCGCCGCTAACGTTTTCCTAGCCGCGGACCTCGGTTTTCCAATCCTATTAACATGCTCCGGGAGGAGAGGGGTTGCGGTCCGGATAATCTTGCGGAAAGGGGCTGGCCTCTACCATCCGGAGAGACTTTCTGGTCTGGGAGGGGGTGGCGCGCGAGCCACGCAGCCTGGGGCGGGGCGCCCGGCGTCTCCCTGGGTTGCTACAACAGACCCCACACTGCGCCACAGCGGCCACCGTGAGAGACTTGGACAGGTGCGGCGGAGGCGGGTCGCCCGCGAGAGGACCCCTCCCCCACGCCGCTAGTGCGGGCGGTCGCATTACGCCCGGGAGCCCACAGGTCGCCCGCGGCGCAGAGAGGGGCGGGGCTGCGTTTTACACCCCCAAACCTCCGGCCGGGCTAGGCGCGGCGTGGCTCAGTTCTCCAGGCTGAACCAGGTTCTGGATCTCAGGTCCTCCCCGGGGCTCGGGCCCGCCCCCGACGTGGGAGCCAGGTGAGACGCACGGGCGGGGAAGGATAGTAGGTAGCCCTCGGGCACTTAGTCTGGCTTCTTGAGGCAAGCGTGTGTCTCTGGATTCCAGAAGCAACAGCGACCAAGTCAACGCGGCCCCTGTACCCATAGAGGCTGAGGATGGGAGCTGGGAAAGAAGGGCGCGTGTATGCAGGTGCGGCTTGCGTCTCTTAGGAGGTACTCCTTCCATCATGACCCTTCCCCCCCACCACCCCGTCAGGGGTCAGTTACAAGAGCCTTGGATGCGACCTGATTGCAGAGCTCAGAGCTCTTTGTCCCCTGAGCTTGTAGACCTCTGCTTCCTCCAGCGCTTTGACTCCTTCCCCGGGTCAGGGCAGGTGGATCTGCCTCTATTTCATGCCCGGGATCTCCTGTCCTGTAGATCGCCGGTTTCCTGGGGAGTTGGGCCAGCAAAGCCCTGCAGAGGAACCGCCGCAGGGCCGCCAGGGGGCGCGCTGGGCGGGGACCCGAGCCCTCATCTGGCTGTCCCTTGAGACCCGATGCGCGCTCTCTGAGATTCTCTCCAGTTGCTTGCTTTGCGCACGATCGCCCTGGCCTCAGCTGGCTACGGAAGGTCGGGGGCTGTCCAGACCCTCGCCGGATGCCCGATCCCTGCCCTCCGCGCTCCCTAGTAGGGGTGTGGGGACCCGGCGGGCGCAGGGGAACGGCCCCCGCGTCCGCCGGCCGCTGCCTGTGAATTATGCAGGAGGCTGGCACCGGTACTCGAGTTACTCAAGTTTCCCTGGCAACTTTCGCTCGGGCATCCCTCCTGCGGCGAAGCGGGCAGCTCCTCCCGCGCGCCCGGGGCCCCAGGCGCCTTCCCTGTGTCGCCAGGCCGTGCAGCCCTGGGTACCGGGTAACCCGGAGGGCTCCAGAAGACGTAGACGCAGACCCAGGCCACGCCCTCGCCCCCTGGGCGGGGGGAGGGGCTCTGAGGAAGCGAGCAGGTGCGACCCCGGTGACATCATCCTGTAAACTTCGTCTTGGGCTCAGAGAGTGCTTGCAGAACCTATGATGGACTTCGTTGCCAGGATGCTGTGGTCGCGCGGGACTCCGCTTCCTCGGTTCCAAGGGTGTAGGGCATCCGCTGGACTTCATCTCTGGGGTGTGTAGTGTGGTGAGTTTCCCTTAACCTCTCAAACCCGTCGTGGAGGGTGAGGGTATCCAGGGAAACTTATCTCCCTAGTTCAGAGGGCGCCAGGATTGCCTTGCAAACTGCAGCTGGAGTGCAGATAGGATGGGCTTCCATGCACCTCCCCACCCATTTGCAGAAAGTGCAAGGGGTTGCTATGTGAAGCGCTCTAGCTGTTCAGCTCCAAGTGAATAGGGCACTGCGAGGTTTTAGGGTCTAGGGGGCGCCAGGTGGGCGAGAGGCTTATTCTATTGACCACTTTTTTGTTGGCCGAGCTTTAAAAAGGGTTGTAGGTTGTTCCATCTGAGAAAGTACCTTGAGCCCACGGGTGGGGGGGGGGCGTCTCGGGGGCTTTTCCAATCAATGGCTTACAGATCGCTTGCAGGCACAGTCCTGGAAGCCTTCAGAGGACATCTGGAATTAGTGGTTTGCTCGTGAAAATTAGGTAGGTGTGTGACCTCTTTCTTTCCAAACTGAAGTTCGAACATTAATGAGGTCAACCAGCTAATTAAGCCGAGCTTCAGCATGCAGAGATAATTTTGGAAGTCTGGATTGGAGAGTGGCTTGTGACCGACCTCTAACTGGGATTGCACCCTGGACCTTGCTGACCTGACTAGGGGAGGTTCTGCAGGTGGGTCGCCAACTGCAGGCTCAACCTTGATCCAAGTCCCAGGGGCCGGCACCCTGCAGGCTGCCTAGTGTGTAGCGCTTACAAGGGCCCCTGGAGGTGCCTTGATTGGAAACATTCCAACCACTTGTAGGTGATACTAGGCTGAATCTGATGGAGATTGAAACCTTATTTTTGCTGCAGTTGAAGCTAGCTGGGAAAGATCGTGGACACTGATTATAAGTGGAGGAGACTGGTAGCCAGGAAGGGAGCTGGGAACCAGGAAGTCACCTAGTTATAAAGTGGGCAAGAAGACTAGAGCTGGCTTCATAGAGGCTGGAAGTCACAACTGCCAGGAGTGCAGTGTTTTCAAGGAAATGGAACCCATGGTTTGTACCAGGAATCTTTCCAAGAGGGAGGAACTAGGTGGCCAACTGGGCATCTTTGGGCCCCTGTGTCAGGAGGCTGGAATACAGGAGAAGGTGTTGCTCCGGAACACTGACCACAGCCCTTGGTGAACTGGGACCAACAGGGAATCTCTGCCTGGTATCTCAAGTGATTTCCTAGGGAAAAAAAAAGTGCCTCGTTTGTAATCAAGTCACTCACTCATTTATTTAACCCACCTCAAGGCTCCATCACACCCATGATCATGAGAAGGCTGCTTGGTCCAGGTATGGGGATTGGGGTGCTATTGAGAACACTGGGTCATGGCAGGGGGTGTCGAGGTGTGAGGAGTTTCAGCTGGCCCCTGTGAAGGAGTTGGGGACAGCACGGAATTTTATATTCCCTTGTGAGGAAGAAAGTGTGACAGAAGAGAATTCTGGGAGTTGCCCAGTCTTCAGGAAAGCAGCCTTTGAGATGGAGATGGAGAGAAAGCAAGTTGATGACATCTGTGCTTTGTTTCTGATTACTTAAGAGTCCTAAGTGTAGAGTTCTGGGGTCTCTGCACGCTCCAGAGAGCAATGGGGGTGGTTTGTCCAAAAAGGGCTTTGTGTGGGACCCTGCAAATGTCATGGACACTGAGCAAGGTTATACCCTCCCTGCTGACCCCTTTCCTGATGCCAGAGGGCTTGCGGCCTCAATGGCTCCTTAGGACAGCAGCGAGGTCCAGCCATAGCAGCCTGTTTAAATTGGCATTTTGACCTTACAGGGCCCTTACCTGTGGCTGTGACCCCCATGGGGGTAACCTTGAAGAGGTTCATGCCTATGACTCCATACTGCTTGGTCATGACAGAGGGGGGATCCATACACAGACTTATCTTTTTTCTCTTCGGAGCCCCTAAGCTCTTCACCTGGGTATTGGTATATGGATATCCAAAGAATGTGAACAGATTGAGGGATGGTAGCTTGGAATCCCTACTTCTAACCTTGTGACATTTGGTCTGGGAACAGAAGCTAACCAGCCCACCCCAAGGAGAGATCTGCCATCTTCTGTGGGCCAGAAGATATTTAGTCCTGTTTTCTGTGCTATTTCATTAAAACAAGCTGAACAGATCTCATCTGGGGATCTACTGCTGGATGTCAGGCCTGGAGCTGGATGCAGGTTGCTACTCTGAGACTTCTGGGCTGGTGGTGGAGCCAGAGGATGGTTACATGTGGCTATTGGGTGCTGTAGAACACAGAGAACCCCCTGGTTGTTATGAAGGAACAGTACAAACTACCCAGAGGAACAGGATGACTGCATTCTCTGGCTTGGGCCAGGCCTTACCACAGCTGAGGATGACTGTAGATTGCCTAGGTCCTGGGGACTGCCACTCGGCAGCTATGGAGTGGGCAAAGCAAGCTGTCCTGAACACTGCTTTCCTATGTAGCTTTATTATGCTTTTGCTGATGTCTTATGTTTATGTCTGATGTCCTAGAACGCTGGAGGGTGGCCTGACTTCTGTTCCCTTTTCCACAGTAGCCTGAGGCTCTGGAGAGGTGCCACTTGCCCATGGTTCCCACAGGTAGTGAATGAGGAGCCCCGTTTGTACCTTGGGCAGCCCCAGGGAGCTCAGCCCACATCCCCACACCCTGCCAGAGCTAAATACACACCACCCAGCAGGAAGTGCCACCAGAATGTGCCAGAAAATTGGTTGTCTTATTCCTGTGGTGTGAAATTGAGTTAGTGGGCGAAGAGCCGAAGTTTCTGAGCAGGCGTCTTGATAGGATGTGCATTTTTATCATTGTTGAAAGCAGATGCTCAGAGCCATTTGACATGGCTCACGGGGTCCACTGTGGCTCTGGTGGGAACATTCAGGTGTCTGGGTTGCAGGTTGCCTCTGATAGGAGCCTTTCTCCTGATCAAGAGGATGTCCTAGGCTTAATCAGGAAGGGGCACGATATGTCCCTCCTGGTACCCAGAGCCTGTTCAGGGTGGGCATTCTGATGCCTGGTCCTAGGGACAGGCCAGCTTCAGCATGTAGCATAGCACTTCCTGGGAGATTAAGCTCTTGAAAGCCTTTGGGGGCAGTGAGGGTCAATGGGTAATAGCAGTAAGTAGGAGCTCTCTGATTGGCTGCCAGATGTCTCTTCCAAGCAGAGAAGTAGCACAGGTTATTCTCTAAAAACTGCCTATGTTTGATGTGCTTTTCCTACCCCAGTCCTTGGGCTCCATGGGGCCATGGGTTTGACAGATTCTCAGGCTATGTCTGTAGATTACATATGATGAAGTTCAGGGGTGCAGGAGGGCTCCTACCTGCTTCCTTGTGTTGAGCACCCTGGGATTCTCCTGCAGGAGTTCCAAGAATCCACTTTGAGAAACTTAAAGTTTTTAGTTGGGAAGATGGTTGAAGCCAGCCATGAGATGCTGAGTTTAGAGCCCCCCTCCTGGGAGATCCCCCCGCCCCAGATGCATCCATTAGGGATAAAACCTTTGCACACTTACAGTGGCCCTGCTGTGCTGGGGCCAGGTCTCTCTAAAAAGCATTTTCCCCCTTCTCTCCGTTTTTTTTCTCTAAAAGCATCACTTTTATTAAAACCTACATATTGTATCTTTCCATTTTCTGACTGTTTTCCTTTGAAGCGTTCCTATACCTGGCAAAGTTAGAGCAAATCGCATGGTAACCCTGGTATGCCATCTCACATTCTGCCTTTAACTCTTGGTTAGAATTCTCGCACATATGTGCACATATGTGAGTCTTTATCTAGATTTTTCTTCACAGTTTACATGTTTTCAGTGGATGCTGGTTTGTCTTTCATGTTGTGGTTCATGATAATCAAGAATGACTGTTGGCTAATTCTGTTATAGCACCCAAGCATTGCAATCTATCATAGACCACCATGGCTAAGACACATGGATGAGCTTTACAGAGATGTTAGTATTCCTGAAATTTTTGGAAGGTGCTGGGGATTTGTACTTAGGTCTTTGATGGTGCTGAGCAAGTATTCCACTGAACCATGTCCCTAGTCTCTTACTGGGGGATTCTAAGCAGCTGACCTCCTATTAGGCCATGCCCTAGCCCCTCACTGGGGGATTCTAGGCTTGTGCCCTCCCACTGAGCCACACCCCAGTGCCTCACTGGGGATTCTAGGCAATCATTCTCCCCTGGAGTCACGTCCCAAGCCTTTATTCTTTATGTGACTGTTTCTGCCAAAGAATTTTCATCCAGTGTGATATGTTTTATGCTCCTGGGTCTTTTATTAATTAACCTAGCAACTCATCAGCAAAAAAGTCTATAAATTGATGTTTTAAAGATTTCCTGTGACCTTAGTCACAGTCCGTGAAAGTCACTTGTGGATTGAGACAGTAGGATAGTGTCTGCTGATCCTGGCTGACCAGGTGCCATAAAGACACCACAGATATTTAGACCCGGGGAGGGAAAAGGTGTGAGTGGAAATGTGCTTCCCTGAGCAGATGTGGGCAGCTTGGTGTTTTGATGAGATCAACACCAGATCAACCCTTTGGTAGACAGAGGTCACCACTTGAGTATGTGACCTTCCCCATTGGGTCCGGAATGTCTTTCATTTGTAAAATAGTAGGAGTCTTTGGGAAAGTGGTGTGGGAAGGAGTCACCCTGTCTTAGTTTTACTGCTGTGAACAGACACCATGATCAATGCAAGTCTTATAAATGACAACATTTAATTGGGGCTGGCTTACAGGTTCAGAGGTTCAGTCCATTATCATCAAGGCAGGAACATGGCAGCATCCAGGCAGGCATGGTACAGGAGGAGCTGAGAGTTCTACATCTTCATCTGAAGGCTGCTAGCAGAATACTGGCTTCCAGGCAGCTAGGATGAGGATCTTAAGCCTACACTCACAGTGACACACCTACTCCAACAAGGCCACATCTCCTAATAGTGCCACTCCCTTGGGCCAAGCAGATACAAACCACCACACACTCCAATGGTCTTTTTTTGGTTTTTTGAGACAGGGTTTCTCTGTGTAGCCCTGGTTGTCCTGGAACTTACTCTGTAGACCAGGCTGGCCTCGAACTCAGAAATCTGCCTGCCTCTGTCCCCCAAGTGCTGGGATCAAAGGCGTGCGCCACCACCACTCTATATGAGCTATTTCTGGAAGGACTTTGTGCCCCTACAGGGTGAAAGTCACTGCTTAAGTTTGCAGTATTTAAAAAAAATCCTGCAGAGGGGTGTGTGTGTGTGTGTGTGTGTGTGTGTGTGTGTGTGTGTGTGTACACATATGTGTGTTTATATGTGTGGGGGTCAGAGGTCAATCTCAGGTAATATCCTCAGGGACACTGTCCACCTGTTTTGAGACAGGGTCTGTCATTGTCCTGGAGCTCAACAGGGGGGCTAAACTATCTGGTGAGTTCCAGGGATTCTCCTGTCTGTACCTCCCCAGTGCTGGGATTATATGCATGTTTCATACATTTTAACATGACTTTTTGGTTTTGAACTCAGAGTCTTATGCTTGCAAATGCTTTACAGGCTAAGTCATCTCCCCAACCCCTAAGTTGGTAAAATGCATTTCACCTGCATCAATGTTCATCTGGGTAAGGTGACTCCTAGGTAAAGGCAGTGACAGTGTCTAACTAGTGAGCTTTACACACGGGTTGCCTCTTAGCCTGGAGCCTCATTATTGCTTTGGGATTTGAGGGTGTCCTGCTCCCAACTTTGCAGGATTGAAGAATAGCCTGGACTCTGGATACAAAGCTTGGGCTCTGCTGTCCAGCCTGACAGGTGATTTGTGAGCTTGGAGCCTCAGCTTTGCAGAGAAATACAATCCCAGGTCATTTCTGTGGTGAGAGGGGTGCTCAGAAAGGACACAGGGGGCTGTGGTTTCCCCAAAGCATGTTAAGACTTGGGTACTCCCGTTAGGGGATCCCTGCCTCAATAACAGACATCACTCCTCCCTTAGCTGTGGCAGGTTGCTCTGTGTGTCACCCCTCACACCTCCTCAAGTCCCAGTAGTAGGCTCTGGCAAGCTATCAGGATCTGTCCCATCTATCGGCTGCACCTGGTGTCAGGTCCCTGGGGATGAAGTGCCAGGCATCCAGACTTTAGACTTCGTCTCTCTCAAATGTCACTCAGCAATAAGAAGCCAGTGAACCCTTGCAGCTGCTGCTCTTCCTTCCAGCCAGCCTGCCTCCATCTTCATGAGATCAGCTATGCCAGCTATCCTCATCAGGATGGGGCCTGCCGACTGTAGCCATTCCTGATTAGAAGAAGAGTGTCTTAGGGATTCTATTGCTGTGAAGACCATGACCACAGCAACTCTTATGCAGGAAAGCATTTGATTAGAGCTGGCTCACAGTTCAGAGGGTTAGTCCATTATTATCATGATGGGAAGCCTGATGGCATGCAGGCAGACGTGGTGCTGGAGAGGTAGCTGAGAGAATTCTACATCCAGATCAGCAGGCAGCAGGAAGAGAGAGTGACACTGGACCTGGCTCGAGCTTCTGAAACCTCAAAGCCCACCTCCAAGGACACACTTCTACCAACAAGGCCACACCTACTCCAATAAGGCCACACCTCTCAATAGTGCTACTCTCTAGTAGCCTGTGGGGGCCATTTTTATTATTGGGGATGAGTGCTACTGGATCTTTGCTTGAATAATCTGGTTACTCCTCCCAGCCAATTCTGCCTTAATTGCGTGTGCCTTGGTATCTCGAGGAGATGCTAGAGTATATAGGTCAAGGGAGGCTAGGAAAAGGGGACTCCATCTGCACAGCTGTGGGGAAGCTACCATCCTTGTTGGGTGAAGACTTTCCAGTGTGGCTCACTTGAGATCCTTCATGCTTCTGCCAATAACCCCTTCCCCATTCTGTGTCAGTGACCCCAGTGAACCCATTGGTTCCTTGGTATATACTTTGGAGGACTTGAACTTTGGTTTGTCCTTAGGACCTTAAGAGAGTAGACATTGTTCACATCTTCCCCTAAGGGAGAAATTTTAACAACATTTGCCCTCAGAGGCCTTGGAGACCCAGCAGCAACTAGATACTCTGGCCCAGCAGTGGCGGGTATCCCCACAGGAGGCATAGACCTTGTGCAACTCAGGTCGGCATTTCCAGGATGTTTACTGAAACTGGGGCAGGAGGACATGGGGGTGAATGGCTGTGGGTAAACAGTGAACAAATCCAGAGTCCACAAGCAGCTGAGAGGGACATTCCTGGAGTCTTAACGGGGGCCTGGTTTTGTTGTTAATAATTTTCTACACACAAGGACAAATGCCTCGCTCCTGTTTCTGGAGCTGGAGAGGCAGAAACCCTCTCTGTATTTCCCCCACCAATGTCTGTAATTCAGAGGTAGCCCATTCTGATTCTTTGGGGGTCCTGTTGAGGAGTGTCTCAGTCTCCCCGGCTTTAAGTGGCTCATGCTGGGTGGCTGTGGGTTTTCTGTCTTGCCTGGACTGTGCCCTTCTCTTATCTGTTCTGTTCCTTTTGAGATGACTTGCTTTTGACAAGGTTTGAGGTATATAGGAGAGTTCAGGTGAGGGGGTTAAGATGTATATTTCAAAGAACTGGGGCCACTTAACCCTGAGGCTGCAACACATATTATGGCTTCCAGTTTGGCTTCAGTAACAAGGAGACGACTTTCTGTGGAGGCAGCTTCACCCTTAGCTCATCTTGGACAGAGTTAACTAGGACATTATGTTAGATACTTCTCTCATTGCTGAGACAAACATCGGACAAATGCGACTGAAGGCTCACAGAGTGAAGATGCAGTGCGTCATGGCAGAGAAGACATGGTGGCAGGTGCATGAGGCAGCGGTCATATCGCATCCACAGCCAGGAAGCAGACAGATGAGCACTGGTGTGAAGACGTCAAGTCCCTTTTCTTCCTCTCAGCCCCATGCTCCAGAAATAAGACTCAGACTCAAAATATATTTACAAATACCTTGACCATATTCCTAGGCCTTTTTCTTATTAGATCATAACTAAAACAACCCGCTTATATGTACATTCTGCCATGTAGCTGGTTACCTGTGCTCAGGTGCTGTGTGCCTGTCTCGTCACATCTTCCCGCACCTGGCTCTATCCTAGAATTCTTTCTGCCTCCCAGATGTTCTGCCTCCCATTTCCTGTCTAAGCCATAGGCCATAGGCTTTTTTGTTTTTGTTTTGTTTTGTTTTGTTTTGTTTTGTTTTGTTTTGTTTTGTTTTTCGAGACAGGGTTTCTCTGTGTAGCCCTGGCTGTCCTGGAACTCACTCTGTAGACCAGGCTGGCCCTGTACTCAGAAATCCACCTGCCTCTGCCTCCCAAGTGCTGGTATTAAAGGCATGTGTCACTACTGCCCAGTGGCCATAGGCTTTTTAATTGACAGGTGATGCATTCATACAATACACAAATATTCTCTGAACACTGGTACTCAGCTGCCTCTCTCATTTCTGTTCAGTGCAGGACCCCAGCCCACGGAATGGTGCTACCAACACTCAGGGTGGGTCCTCTCATCTCTGTTAACCTAACTGTAAAACTCTCACAGGCATGCTAGGTGATTCTAGATACTGTCAAGCTGACAATATTAACCCTCAAAGACCTGGTTTCAAGGGTGTGCCCTCCCTGACACCTGCTTCTTAGGGTAGGCAGGGTCATCTCAGGTCAAAGGAGTCCTCCAGGTTGTCTCCTTCATTTCTTTCTCTTTCCTGGGCCTTCACAGTGGCCAGACAGGGGAAGTAATCATGATATTGTGTGAGGAGTCCTTGGTTGTTCAGTACCACGTCATCTTCATCCCAGCCCGGAGAAGACAGGCTTCATGACACCTTCTTCCATCTTCTGGGGGAGTAGACAGAGGCAGAGAACACCAAATCTGATAAAGGTTCCATGGCTGGCATGGGGCCAGGCAGCCACCACTCCATCATGTGGAGCCACCTGTCAGCCCTTCATCAGTGCAGGTCATTTCCTGGGGAGACATGCTGGCTTGCTTTTCAGTTTCTAATTTGAGGGAAGCATTGTGATTCTCAAACTTAGGGCCAAGGGACTTGGGATCTTGGGGACCCTTTTGGCCTCTTACAACAGGATTCAGGGGCCCAGAGAGCATTTGTGTCTTTGTATCTCTGTACTGATAGTCCCGTCAGGAATGGAAGGAGAGGGCTGGGAATATAGATAGAGTACTTGCTTAGCATGGGCATGGCCTGAGTTCAATTCCCACCCCTGGAAAAAGAAAGGGGGCGGCGGGTACAACCCGGCAGCATAGTGCATGCAAGGCCCTGGACTTGCAAAAGAGTTAAAAAGGAAATTGTAAAAGAAAAGTTAAAGTATTTATTAATATATTTTTATAATAGTAATAAAGGTATTAGCTGTTAACACAAATATTTCCCACAATATAGTAATTTCAAACAGAGATCTAATTGTTTTTTTTTTTAAAAATAAATAAATAAATAAAATAAAACATTTATTTTACTTAATGATTTGTGTGTGTGCACATGCATACACATAAAGGCACACATATGGAGGTTAGAGGTCAGCTTGCTGGGGTTGGTGCTTTGCATTCTACCATGTGGGTCCTGGGGACCAAACTCAGATTATTCCCCGAGGTGATAGGTACTTTACACTCTGAGCTCTCTTGTGGCCCCAACATAACTGTCAGTTTTTGTTGTCATTTTGACACACCTGGGAAGAAGGAACATTGATCCAGGAATTATTTTCATCAGACTGGCCTGTGGGCAAGTCTCTGGGGAATTTTCTTGATTAATGATTGGAAAACTCCACCCACTGAGAGAGGTAGCACACTTGAGCAAGTGGTTTGGGGCTATATAAGAAAGCAGGCTAAGCAAGCCAAGAGGAGACCAATAAGCAGCCTTCCCCATAACCTCTGCTTCAGTTCCTGCTTCTGGGTTCCTGCCTTGTTGAGTTCCGGTCCTCATGATGAACTGCAAGCTGTGAGCTAAATAAATCCTTCTGACCCCCCAGTTGCTGTCAGTCAGTCAGTCAGTCGATTTTTGTATCACAGCAGGAGGAAGCAAACTAGAACACCAAGTGTTTTCCAAAAGGAAACCAACACTTACAAGAACATCACTCCAGACTGTTTTTGCAAAGCCTTTCTGTGGCCTGGTTGTGCAAACAGAGGTGGTCTCGCCTCTGTTTCTGAAGAAGCCAGCTGCCTCTGTCTCAGTCCCACAGCCTCCAGCACAGACCACCATACATGGTGAGTGAGAATATCGTTAAATTAATTACATCTTAATATTATTATGAACACAGTTTGAAAGGGCCACGGGGAGTCCTTAGTGTTCCCTTGCTCATGCCACTGCTGGGCAGACCAAAGGTGAGGCCAGCTCTCCCATGCTCACATCCTCAGGGCTGGCTCACCTGTGCCCCTGCCAACAGGATCAGCTCTACTGTGCTGCCCAGGTGGATGCAGGACCCACACTCCTGAGTGCTGCAGCTGCTGAGGGGCCAGGGCCAGCTCTCCTGCTCTCATGATCCTGGGAAACAGCTCCTCCATGATAATCAGGCAAGGGGTAGGGCCAGCTCTCCACAGCCCTCAGAAAACAACATGGCCCTAGGTGGCAGACCAGACCAGGGATATCCCAGGTAGATACTGGCCTTTGGTGATAACAGACCCCACTGCTGCAGGGCCACATACCCAGACATGGCCCTTGGGAGCAGCATGGGTCAGGACCTCACTATAGCCTTAGGTGGCATCTAGGGTTCCTCTTAGGCTTGCTCTGTCTGCTTGGGCCACATGATGCTGAGTTACGTACCACTCATCTTAGGCACAGTTTGCTTATCTGGGCCCCATAGCACCAGACTGGCTATCATCTGAGGCTGGCCTGAATACTCACTCCCCCCCTTTTTAAAAAAATCAGATTTTAATCTGTTCTTTGTCAGTTTTACACATGTGCATAATCCATCTAGTCATACGTCCTCACTGTGCCCTATTCCACCCCAGGCCCTCAGTCCCTGCTCCTCAGGGTGTTTCTCTCCCACCTTCATGTGTTGCTTTTGTTTTGGCCCACTTCATTTAAACAGGGTGTCTGTGTGGGCCCAGGCATGGAGCTGTCTGCAGGAGCATGGAAACCCACCAAAGGCCAAAACTCTGGAGACAGTGGCTCCTCTCCCAGCAGCCATGACTACCAGTAGCTGGGGACCCATGTGCTTCTCCCCTCTCCAGTATTTTATTCCATTTCTTTGCTACTTTTGCCTTGCTGATCTCTAGGGGAGAGCAGGGTAGCAGTGTTGAGAGGGCACACTGGTTGATCCTAATTCTGGGGGTGATGTCATTTCTCACTGAGTTTGGTTTTACAATAACCCTGTACTGGGCTGAAGAAGTTCATAGGGTGTTGGATCCAGTCCAGTGCTTTTTCCACTGCCCTGGAGATTGTGAACATCCCTTTGCCATTTATTCAGTTAGCATGGTGCATGACACTGACTGAGTCCTGAACATTTTTCTCTTGGGATTAACCTACCCTCCAGGATTCACTGTCCCCTGTACCCGCTCCTGAACAGCTGGGATTTCCTCAGCTTCTGCAGATACATTCTCAAGAGACACTGGGCCTACAGCTTTCTTGTGGGATCAGGTTTGGGACCAGGATGGTACTGGCCTCTGGAGATGAGTTGAGAAGAAGTATGCATTTCCATTCTTGGGGAGACTGAGGTATTGGCCTGAGGTTTTTTGTTTTTTGGGTTTTTTTTTTGTTTTTGTTTTTGTTTTTTCTTCAATGCTTAGCATTTGCTGAGAAGCCACCTCGGACTCAGATTCTCTTTGTAAGACTTTTCAAATTATTGACTCAGTTTCTGCTCATTAGAGACCTGCCCAGATTGTTTCTTTACAAAAATTTTAAATTAGGTTTTTGTGTCTGTGTGTGCAGATGAGTTCAGGGCCCACAGAGGCCAGAGGCGTTGGGCCCTCTGGAACTGTAGTTACAGGTGGCTGTGGTTGTGAACTACCTAGTATGGGTTCCAGGAACAGATTTTGTGGCTTTATCTCCTGCCCAGTGATGTGTCCATTTGAAGTTGCTCAGCCTCCCTCCAGCCCGTACCTCCCTTTCCTAGTGTGGTCAGTTCCTGTTTTCCATCACTGGACATCCCAGCCCTTGTGCTTTCCTTAGGTAGACAAAGGTTCACCCACTGTCACACTCTTCAGTTAAGTGCCTTCGCCCTCCTTGATCCTCTATGGCTTTTCTGATCTCAACTGGATGGGTTTTGCTTCGACCATATTGTTTCTGCTCCCGCTGCGCTTTTGATCTCTGTTTGCCTTTCTTTTTCTACACCAGTTAGCTAGACGGCAATGCCACCACTGAGGTGAGATTTTTCTAGCAGCAATTTTTGGTGTTGGATGTTTATCTGTTGCTAGTCAGGCATTCTGCTGCAGAGCTGTGTCCCTGGTCTGCGGCTTCCTCCTCATGTAGACACCCCAGAGCACTGCTGTGGTGAATTCCCCATGTTTTGTTTGAATGGGGTGTCAGAGGCAACATAGCTCTGCTTGAGACACACATCTGTGATCTCAGCACTTAGGGGATGGATGTGGGAGCACTCAAGAGTTCTAAGTCATTCTCTGCTACATGGTGAGTTTGAGGCCAGTCTGTGATACATGAGACCCCAACTTCAAAGCAAGCAAGGGAAGCTGGGGAGATAGCTGAGTGGCTAAGACCACAGACTGCTCTTACAGAGAACCTAGGTTCAGTTCTCAGCACCCACATGGCAGCTCACAACCATCTCTAACTGCAGTTTCAGGGGATCTGATGCCCCCTTTCTGGCCTCCATGGATGATGCATGGATGTGGTGCACAGAGATACATGCAGACACGTAAAATAAAAGTAAATTTTTAAAAAGGTTTAAAACCAAGCAAGCAGGCAAACAACCCCTCCCCCAAACCCCTAATCAAATTTAAACTAAAGATTGAGAGAAACCCTGGCACTGTTTTTCAGAGCAGCTTAGACATTTAATTTCCTCACCAGTAATGTCTGCACGATCGAGTTCCATCCAGGTCTTCCACCGTCTTGAAAACAGGCGGCATTAATATTTTGTATTTTAACTGCCCTGATAGGAGTAGAGTCATGGCTGATTTTACTTAGTGTTTTGGCTGTAAGGACATTTTATCACTATATATTATTTATAGTGAGCGATGTGCTTCCTAAAGATGACTCATTCAATGGTATTGACCATACTCTCCCCCTGCCCCACACCCCTTTCCTCTTCTGCCTCCCATATTCTTCATTTTCTCAGAGAATCTTTTTGGGATTCCCTTGTGAGAGAAAAACAAGCCGGTACCTTTCTAAGCCTGGCCTATTTAACTTTTTATGATATCCAATCACATCGATTTTCTCTTACAAAGGATGTTTCCTCTTTTATTATGGCTGAATAATACTCCATCATGTATCTAATGGAACTGGTCCCATGACATACTGTGTAGGTGTCTCTGGTGCTGATTCTGGCTCCATCCCTAACCTTCCCAGGGGTGGCATTTGTACCTTTGATGACTGGGGATGAACAGCTTCATGGCTTATAGCTGTCTGTGTCTTCCTCTGT
This sequence comes from Rhabdomys pumilio, assembly GCA_030674055.1. Lineage (NCBI taxonomy): Eukaryota > Metazoa > Chordata > Mammalia > Rodentia > Muridae > Rhabdomys > Rhabdomys pumilio. Next base: position 130,965,462 of record JANHMN010000003.1, read on the forward strand.
TAAACATTTCCCTGTTTCCTTTGTTCTGACCTGGCTTGTCTTGGTTTGGGGTTTCACTGATGAGCAGTGAGCACTCTGTGAGTCAAGTGTGTGCTTTGCAAATTTTCACTGTAGTTTGTGTCTCTGGCCCTTCATCAGGGCTGTCAGGAGGGGGAGGCTTTGATCTCCCTGTAGTCCTGCCTAGGTTGCTGCATCCCAGCGCTGCCGTTTGCAGTTCAAGCAGGTGCTGCCTCATCTGCACCCTGAAGAATTCTTACTTTTACTGAAAGCTTCATGCTTTCATGAAAGGCTATCAAACATTTGCATAAAATTCTGTTTTTTGAAACAGCTTATTTTTTCATGTGGCTATGTAGCCCTTCCAATGTTGTTGACTATAAATGACCCTGAACTGTCTATGGCCTGGGAACCAGCTGGGCGTGTGTGTGTGTGTGTGTGTGTGTGTGTGTGTGTGTGTGTGTACACATGTGTGCATTTGTGTAAGCTGATGATCTAGCCCAGGGATCCCATTGTGCTAGGCAGGCTAGAGAGCTAGACTCAGCAGTTAAAGGGCACTGGCTGCTCTTGCAGAGAACCTAGGTTCAATTCCCAGTACCCACATGATGGATTACAACTGTCTTTATCTCCAGTTCCAGGAGATCTGATGCCCGCTTCTGACTTCTGAGGTCACTGTACACACACGGTATGAATACATAATATGGAAGCAGAACACACATACACCTAAAGTAAAAATAAGTCTTTAAAAAATGGACATATGATTTCTCTCATCACCGTGCAGAGTCAGAATATACCTCCTAGACTTGTTTTATTGTGTTTATACCTAAGAATTTATTTTTCACACTTGTCTGTTAGTTCATGTTGGGTGGGATAGGTATGCATGTGGAAGTGAGAGGTCAATCAGGGAGAATCAGTTCTCTCCTTCCATCATGAAGGACCCAGGGGTTGATCTCAGGTCCTGAGATTTGGCAACAAGCATCTTTACCTGCTGTCCCCTTAAGTATTTCTTTTCTTTCTTTCTTTTCTTTTTTTCTTGGAAGAACTATGTAGCATTGTGTCATTTAGAGTTGGTATTGTTATTTATATGCTCATCTTGGTTTTTTTTTTCTTTTTTAAGATTTTGTTTTTAACTGTATGTGTATATTGGTGGTGTGCATGTGGAGGCCAACCTGGGGGAGTCACTCATCTCTCTCCATCATTCAAGACCCAGGGATTGAACTCAGGTCCTGAGACTTGGCAGCAAGCTCCCTTCTCTGTTGAGCCATCTTGCTGGTTCTGAGTGTTCATCTTATATCCTGTGATCTCCATGTCTCAATCCTCATCTATTATTTCTGGGGGATTCTTGATTTTCTAGACTCCTTGTGGTGTTGTATAATTGAGAAGCAGCTTACTTGTAGATGGGTTTTAATTTTTCTACCTTGTTGCACTTATGGGAGCATCTGGTGCTGTGCCCAGTAGCAGTGACAGATGACACCTTCAACTCATCCCGAGGGTACAAGCTTTTCTAGGAAAGTACCTATCCTTCATTTTTTTAATGACTGCGAGTTGATGGGTTTCTGGTAGATATTAAATTGAGGAAATTCCCATTTTATTTTTATGAGAGTCTTTGCCACAGATAGATGCTAAATTTTGTTAATTTTTTTCAGGATGACATCTTTTTAAAATTAACTTTTAAAAATAAAATATTGAACCAGCCTTGCATCCTGGAATGAACTCCACTTGGTCATGGTGTTTATTTATTTTCATATATGGCTGAATTATACTTGCTAATATACATTTATATCCAAATAGTGTAGTGTGTGTGTGTGTGTGTGTGTGTGTGTGTGTGTGTGTGTGAGAGAGAGAGAGAGAGAGAGAGAGAGAGAGAGAGAGAGAGAGAATCAGTTAGAGTCTCAGATATCCTAGGCTGACTTTGAACTCACTATGTAGCCAGAGGTGATTTTTGAACGCTCCCTCTCCAGTGCTGTGATTGATTACACCATGCACTGTTTTTGCAGTAATAGGAATGGAACTGAGGGCTCTACCAAGTGAACTGTAGCCCCAGCCCCATTTGTTAATATTTTTCAAGGAGAAATCCTTTTCAATGGAAACCTTCAGGGAATTTATGTTCATCTCTTGGTTTTGCTAATATTGATACCAGAGTTCTTCACAAAACTTTATTTATTTTTCTGTTGATACCAATGTTCTTACTGAGGGCTTCATTCAGTGAATTGGGACATGTTCTCTCTTCTTTTTTCTAGGAGACATTGTGTAGAGTTGGAATTATTAATTTTTCTCTTACAAGTATTTTAAAACATTTTGATAGTTTCATACATGCATTTAATGTATGTTGGCTTTATTCACCCTCTCATACCCACTCTCACTTCAATTCTCCTTTAACTATTTCATACAATTCCCCAGTGAAATCAGGTGTGTCTAGAGGCCTCCTTTTCATACAAAACTGGGTTTTAAAAATTTCCTAATGGGTATAGGGAATTATCCAAATTAACTATTCACATTGGGTGTGTTGTAATTTCATTTCTTGATGAATTGGCTTATTTCATTTTTACTATGAAATAAACATAATGTGAAACTGATTATAATGTTATGCCATAGCTGCTGCCTGTGTTGTCTGTGCTGATGCCTCCTGCCTTGTCCATTGAATATGTTGTCTGTGTGGACTGTGTTGATGCCTCCTGTATCATCTCAGAGTGTCTGTGTGGTCTGTGCTGATGCCTCCTGTATCATCTATAGGGGGTCTGTGTGGTCTGTGCTGATGCCTCCTGCCTTGTCCATGGGGTATGTTGTCTGTGTGATCTATGCTGATGCCTCCTGTATTGTCCATAGGGTGTCTGTGTGGTCTGTGCCGATACCTCAACACTTTTTCTTTGTATGGGTTATAGCATTATAACTGATGTGTATGCAGTGTATACTGCTCAAGTCAGGGTGATTAACACTTCTATCTTTTCATTTTATTGTTTCCATGTATTGGTCACTTTCAACACCTCTAGTTATTTTGAAACATATGATTACTTGTAGACTATAATTGTTCTATTGTGCTGTATACCTCTAGGATTGTTTTCCTCTTTCCTGCTATGTTCTGACATCCATTATCCATCCTATCATTACCCCCTCTCTTCCCTCTATATCCTGGATTCTTAATATCCCCATTCTAGTATGTGCTCCTATGCAATCTACTTCTTAAGTTCTACAAATGGGACTATGTGGAATTTGTCTTTCTGTGCCTGGCTTATTTCCCCTCATATGATGGCCTCCAGGTCTTCCTGATTTGCCTATATGTTTGCAAAATTTGGTGTCTACTTTCAAGCTTCTGGAGATAGTAATATAGAATTTGAGATTCTTATTAATTGTAATGTATACATTGAGAACTGTGAATTCTCATGAGTAATTGAAAAGAATGTGTTGTGCAGTTGCTCAGTGGGATGAAGTGGAGAGTTGCCCCTCTCCTGTCAGCCTGCCAGTTTTTGCATGCTCTTTGCTGCTCTAGTTTGTGCATGTATGTCAGGATTACTCTCTACTGTTGTCACAGCTGTCTTGATTGTCTTGAATTTATGTTACAGAATGTGTTTTGCATCATTTCTGTTTTCTACCTGCCATTGTATTGGAACTAAATTTTATCCTCATATAAACATATAATTATGTTTTTTAAAAGAACCTGCTCTATTTTTTAGTTGCCATACTTTTGACCATTTACATTTAATGGAATCACTGCATGCAAAGGCTTATGTTAGTTCTTTGGGGTTTTCTGGTTTCTTTTCCTTCCTTTTTGTGGGTTATGTAAATCTTTACATGGAGTCTCATTTTGGCTTATCTGCCTTAAGTAGTGTTTTTGAGTTCATCTGTTACATAACTGCTCTAGGCACAGTACATACTAGCTTTATTACCACTTACTATGGAACTGGTTTGAGTAGAATATATACTTTATTATTTTATGATCCTCTGCCCTCCCCACTTGTAATTGCCAAGTATTTTCTTTACGTGCATTTAGGGTCTTATCAGATGTGCTACAGTTTTTTAAAAATGTGGTTGTCAAACAAAGTTAGAAAATTTGGGAAGGGGGAATATTGCACATTTTTGCTCATCATATGCATTTTCCCTTCGTGCTTCACAGTCTTGCTTCTTTAGTCATTTCTTTGTTTGAAGAGGTTACTTTATCCGTCCTTTAAAAATATTGCATTTATTACTATTGTATGTATATGCATGTGTGTATAATATGTGTATGTGAGGTTGGTACACATGCCATAATGCACACTTGGAGGTCAGAGGACAGCTGTGTGGAGTTGTTTTTCTCCCTGCAGCTTGCTGTCACTGTAGTGAAACATTCTGACCAAAAGCAACTTGGAGAGGACCGGGTTTATTTGGCTTACACATTCAGGTCACAGAGAGAGTGTGAGGGAAAGTCTTCGATTGGTGAGAGAAGTCAGGGCAGGGACTTGAAGCAGAAATCATGGAGGAACACAACTTTCTGGCTCACTTAAAGGCTCATGCTTAGTGCCCTGGGTCCTCCAACATCAGTTAACAATCAGGACAGTTCCCCACAGGCATGCACACAGGCAATCCTTCAGCTGAGACTCCCTTCTCAGGTGACTCTAGGCTGTGTCAAGTTGACAGTCAAAGCTGATTGAGACAGGTGGGTTCTGGAGATTAACTCAGGTCATGAGGTCTATACCTGCAGAGCCATCTTGTTGGGCTTACTTTGGCCATCTTGACAACAGGTCTGCCACTGACAGATCCATATGAGTGCTCTGCTTTGTTCTTCCCACACACAGAGCGTTTGGCAGTCCCCTCTGTCTTCACTTGCTAAGTCCTGTGCTGCCTTCTTTTGACTCCATGGTTGTTGATGAGAAGTTCAGATTTTTTTTCATAGTCCCTGCCTTATATTTAAGGTGTTGTGTTCCTCAATTTGTTTTCTAGACTTTTCTATTGTCATTAGTCTTCACACATTTAATAGTGATGTAAGTTGATGTGAACTTTCATGGGTTTATCCTCCTCTTCTTCTCCCTCCTCCTCCTCTTCTGTCTTCTCCCCCCACTTTTGAAACAGGGTCTAGTGTAGCTCAGGCTAGCCCAGAACACACTATATAGTCAAGGCTGGCCTTAAATTTCTGATCCTCTTGCCTTCAACTCTTCAGTGCTGGGATTTTAGATATGCACAACCACCCTCAGATAGCTCCTGTTTTCTAGTGCTGCTTCCATAGGGAAGGCGAGCATGCACCTTACCTCACTTCCTTTAGGGAGAGCTGGAGTTCATGGCCTCTACAGATCCCAGCCTGGAGAAGCCTCTGTCTCTACTGGAAGGTGTGGGAGTTCTGGCCCTCCATATGTCGTTGGTGGAGTAGCCTTGCCCCTGGACAATGTGGTAGCTCAGCCTCTACGTATCTTCTGGATAATAGCCCAGAGCACAGGGATGGATGTACTGCGGTTGCCTGGTGACTGCAGGCCCAGGATCCCTGAGATGGCCAAGCCAGTACTGGAGGGAAGGAGAGGATCTTTTTGTTTGTTTGTTTGTTTGTTTGTTTGTTTGTTTTTTGTTTTGTTTTGTTTTTGAGACAGGGTTTCTCTGTATAGCCTTGGCTGTCCTGGAACTCTGTAGACCAGGCTGGCCTCGAACTCAGAAATCCACCTGCCTCTGCCTCCCAAGTGCTGGGATTAAAGGCGTGCGCCACCACCGCCCGACTAGAAGGAGAGGATCCTTAAGGGCAGTGGTTACATCTCTCTCCCCACCTCCCTGCCTGGCAGAGCTAGGGGCCCTGGTACAGCCACTCCAGTTAGAAATGCATGCTCTCACTTGACCTTGCTGCTGAGGCATGTAGAGACCTCGGTTCTGAGTGTCTGGCCAGAGTTGCTAAAATGTCTTTTGACTGAAGACAGGGCTTTGGTCGTGGGATTTCTCCATTCTACTAGGATTTCTGGCTTGTGGTTTCTGTGTGGTTTCATGACTTTTTCTTACAATTGAACACCGATAATCGAAGCACAAACCAAAGAAATAATTCCACCAGAGTCTACCTCAGTGAACCAGTGAGCTTATCAGGTGACTCACAGGAGTGCATTTGGGGGCTGTGCTCAGGAAGATGTGAGACCATTGCTCACAGGAGCCTTGGGTCAGGGTTACACATGCAGGAGCATGGATGACTTAAAAGGAACTGCATTGCTGGAAAGCCCCACATCCAGCATGGCTGATGACCAAGAAAGCTGCATCCCACGGGCTCCTTGTATAGCTTGCAGGCAGCTCCACTGAAGAGTACCCTCTCCCCAGCACCTGTCACTGTTCATAAAGCCTTGGTTGGGTCCTTGTGTGTCTTTTAACTTCCTCAGCTTTAATTGTCTTAGTCCTGGGCACCTTGGATCCCTCTTTCCTCCCTGAGGAAATAGCTACACAACAAGGACATGTATGGGACGAAGAGGCAGAAGACCAGGACACTCACAGGGGTTCCCACCGGCCACCCATGGCCTGGCTCCCAGAAACCTGTTTGATTTGTGTCTGGTATCTGGGGCTCAGCTGCACTGGGATAGAGGATCAGCATAACTACTCCATATGTGTAAAGAAAAAGTCCAACTGTTGGTTTTTAAGCTCAGAAAAACCAAAGTCTGTGGAGAGTTGGACCCTGTGCCCTTTGCAGCCCCTCCTGACGGTGCCCTGGCTCCTGTCTTTACAGGTCTTGAAGCTTCTCCACTCTTCCCATCCTCCAGAGTCCAAACTGTGGCTGCTGTAGGGAGCCTTCCTGTGGGACCTGGTGTGCTGACACCTCTGGTGAGTGGGAACCTAGTTACTTGTCCTGTCACAGGGACAGTGCTGATATTGTCCAAGACAAAACCATAAACCTGCCCAAAACATTGTTAGATTGTTTCTTTGATTTGTGTGTGTGCGCATGTGCATGTGTCTGTCCATGTGTGCATGTGTGGTGTGTGTGTGTATGTGCATGCACATGCATATGTGTGTGTGTGTGTTAAGTCTACAGTGTGGTTTTCTCTCTTTTTAAAAGAATAAGCTATATGTGTATGGAGTGTGCGTGTACGGGTATGGTGTGTGTGTGTGTGTGTGTGTGTGTGTGTGTGTGTGTGTGTGTATGTGCATGTGTGTAAATATACAGTGTGATTTTCTCTCTTTTTAAAAGAATAAGCTGTATGTGTATGGAGGTGTATATACACATATGGTCGGTGTTAGACATCTTCCTCTCTTGTTTTCCAGTGTACATTTTGAAATAAGGCCTCTCACTAAGCCTGGAGCACAGACTCTCTTTCTCTGCCCTCCATTCCTGACTTTGCAGATGTGTTCTGTCTTGCATGCATAGCTTTACATGGATGCTGGGGATCTGAACTCAGGTCCTCAGGTCCTCAGGCCTGGGAGGCAGGCACTTTATCTTCTGAGCCAGCTCCTAGCCCCTATTGTATGGCTTTCAGTTGTCTCCTTTGTAGTGACTGTTGTGTCACAGTGTCAGTAGATCAGCCATACTCATGAGAGATGATCTTGAATATGTCACTTTCCCAATGCATTCTGGGTCACTTCAAGCCACGTTCTCTACCAGTGGGTGTCTTAAACACCTGCCAGTGCTTCATCAGCCTAGAAGGTTTCTCCATTCTTGGGATGGTCTTTTCAGGAGGGGAGAGAAGTAGCTGTGGAAGGGTGGGGCTGGCAGCACCTCTGTCTCTTGGAGGGTGGGTATGGGGCCCAGTGTCTTGTTCCCATTCCGAGGCCAACTGTGGCTGCAGGCTGGTACCTGCCAACTACCCTTTCCAGAAATAACATTTTAGTCTGCTGATTGTGCTAGAATACACACAAACTTCCCATGTAGCAGTTTCCACTGGGTAGTTTGATAACTTTTACTCTGTCATGTGGTCATTACCAGTGGCTTCCCAGAGGAGGCTCTGCCCCATTGAGCACCCCCTCCCTCCACCCCCAGACTTTCTGTGTATATGGGTGTCTGACTGGGGACTGACACAATGGAATCAGATCTGACCGGGGTGTTATGTCTGCCCCATGTTGTAGTGTGTGTTCGAGTATCAGTTCCTCATATGGGAGCCATTTTGCATTTGGGGAGGCATATTGCATCATATGACCGTGTCATGTAGATAGGTGTTTTCCTTTCTCTTGGGTAGATGTCTTGCAGTGGGTGCTGTGGGATTCTGTTGAACTTCCAAGAGCTGGGCGATGACTGCCATCCTAGTGGATGTGCGAGCTGGCGCATCATGATGTGGAAGAGCTTCCTTTGACCACCATCGGCAGGCTCATTGTGGTATCTGTGCTGCAGGAGGTCGACCCACCTCTTTGTCCTGGGAAGTTTGAGGTCCCAGAGCCTGAGGGTTAGGATTCTGCTTATAGAACCTTACAGTGGTTTCTGCTGTATAACTTTGTGTGCAGAGGGCTGGGTATACAATCAGGTGTGGCAGGGCTGTACGTGGGGAAACAGCAGCTGGATGTCACCATCATTTTAGTCAGGGCCTTGGGTCCTTGACTGTCTTGCTGGGGAGAGAATGAGTCACTTCAGGGTTCCATGGGGCCTAGCCTTGTGCTCAGCACTTCCTCACATGTGTGCCAGGGAACTATAATTGGGAAAACTGGTCTGACATGTCAGTTGCTAGGCCTGTAATCACATGTAGGACCTGCCAGGAGATAAGCCTGGAGGACCCAGGATTGGGTGGATTGTGACAGGAAATGTGGCCCTGTCTTCCTAGGAGTTTGGCTTCAGCAAGTAGGGGCTATTCTTCCATCTTCATGCTGTCTATGCAATGTGAGCAAAATCAGGTCACTCTGTCCCTTGCTGCCCAGAGCCCGGTTTGTCATTGGGTACCATGGGAGCCAACGACCCTCTCTTGGTGAGTGCTATTTAGCTGGATGGCAATGGCTGAGCTCAAGGATCTATCAAAGCTGATGAACCATCTTTGTCATCTCTGAGATTGCTTTGGGGGACCTGCCACCAGAAGCATGTGACAGGTTGGCAGATGGCCCCAAACCCACAGAATTCTGAACCCTTGATCTTGTGTGGCTTCAAGGGAGCTGGCAATATGACTGAGTTGAGGGCCTTGTGCATGCGAGCTGGCCTGGATACTCTTGCTAGTTTTCTAACGTCATCAGAGCCCTTGTATGGGGCTGGGGGAAGCTTGGAGATGGAGGAGACAATGCCTCATGAAGCCAAGGCAGAGCCTGGAGAGATGTAGCCATGTGGGTAAAGTGCGTATCGTGAAAGCCTAGGGACCTGGATTTGATCCGCAGAACCCACATGAAGGTAGAAGGAGAGGACAGATTCCACCAAACAGTTCTCTGACCACCACATGTGTGACATACATATATGTCTTACATACACACAATGATGACGATGATGATGAAGAAGGGAAAGAAGAAGAAGAGGAGAAGGAAGAGGAGAAGGAAGAAGAGGAAGAAGAGGAGGAGGTGGAGGAGGAGGAGGAGGAAGAGAAGGAGGAAGAGGAAGAAGAGGAAGAAGAAGAAGAAGAAGAAGAAGAAGAAGAAGAAGAAGAAGAAGAAATATGCAGCCATGGTTCAGGAATGTCTGAAGCTGAAAGTTAGAGGGGGACTCTGCTGGGTTTTGAGGCCTGGGAGAGTACAGTATTGCTCACATAGATCCAGCTGGGGGTTCTGAGTTGTTGACATTGGCTTCCAAGAGCAAATCTCTGCTGCTCAAGGCCAGGCTTTTGTACTTTGTGGAATGGTTGTAGGAGACCTACACAGAGTGTGATGGGCTCCTTTTCAAGCCTCTGGCTTTCACTCAGCAAGAAGACAGGTGTGGGCATCCAGTTCTGAGGGCTCAGGTTCCCTTGACAGCACACTGGTTACCGTGGGAACGCCTGGTGGCAGTTTCCTAGGCGGGCAGCAAGGATGGCAGGCAGCACTGTCCTGTGATCTTTGGGATACTGAGGCTGCAGGGAGGGTTAGCTTTTGTGAACAAAGAGCATGAGGTCGGAGGTTGGTGAAAGGACCTGGCTTGAGGTAATAAGTTGGAGATACAGGAAGATACTTGATGTCCTGCTGTGAATTCTGTTTGAGCACACACTGGAGTACTGTACCTGCACGTAACACACACACACACACACACACACACACACACACACACTGCCCAGAGAATTTGGCCTGCAGTCTATGACATGCACATCAGACCTTCAGTATGAGGGACTCTCAGAGAATGTTGCAGGGGTCAAAGGTGAGGCAGGAAGGTGGATGAGAAATCACGAGGACATCACTTACCCCAGGAGCTGTGGGCCAGTTTTGGCTGTCACTCTACATGTGGTCCATGAGTCTAGAACTCTTTGGACCACAGCCTTCTGCCCGCACAATAGCGGCTTAATGTTTTCACAGGGTAGAGTAAAATGCAGCTAAAGAGTCAACATCAGCACCGTGGGCTTTGTAAACTGCGGCTTTGAAAAAGTGTGTCTTGTTAAACCTGAAATGTCGCAGTGGGGATCAGGCTCAAGTGCACATGAAGGTGGCAACAGTGACAGAGGGCAGACAGAGGGGAGCCAGTGCAGGGGATATGTAGCCTGCAGTATGGATTGAATCCTCAGCTATAGGAGCCTGTGGAGGTAAAGTGGGGTTCACAGCCACTTCCTCAGAAGTCCCGCCCTAGGAGAGGTACACCAGAGATGAACAGGATCCAGCAGCAGAGGTGGCCTGGGTTTCAGAGCTTTTGCAAACAGTGTATATTGTCTAGCAGCTGTGCCTCCAAGAGATGGAGTACAAGAGAGATGTGAGCGGCCACCGTACACTGGACCAGAAGATGCTGGATCACTGTAGAAGGCAAGATGGCCACATGGATACCACGCCTCATCAGGTAGGATTCTGATCACCTGAGCTGCACATGGTGGCCAGCCACCCTGTCTAGGACAAGCAGAGCCATAGCCAAAGCTGCAGGCATCTACACTGCTGTGAATGGAATCATCGACATTAGAGATTCCAGAAGTCAATAGAAGACTAAGCGGGTAGCCGCTGGCTAGGAAAACAGGACTTTAATTCCTAATGGGTAGGACCATAGTTTTATCTTTAGGGTTATTTTTTCCTAGCAATTTACAAACTGATGTAAGATTCACACAAAACTTACTCTGATGGCTGACTGGATCTAGAATCAACTGGAACAGTCCTCTGGGTGCTCCTGTGAAGGATTTTTTTTTTTGATCAGATTATTTGAAGTGGGGGGACCCACACTTGATGTCAGCGGCAGCCCAGATAAAAGAATGGGAGGAAGGACACTTTGCTTGCTTACCATCGCTCTCAGTGGCAAGTTCAGAGGTCGGTCACTGAGCTTTATCAATACCAGGACCAACTTTGTCAGCCTTCTGCTGTAGACAGAGTCCCAGCAGCCCTTCAGGACTCCCTCCGGCCTTTAGCTTTCAGCCTCACTGACTGAGCAGCTGCCAAACTCTCCATCACTCTGGGTGAGCCAGCTATAGTTGAACTACCCAGACAGTGTCGTGCAAGCCAATATGACACATCCTCTTTTAAAATGTCCTCATCTTACTGGTGTTGTTCCATTGGAGACATTTACCACTGTACCGTGTCCAAGTCAGTGGTTCCTAGCTATGCTGTGCCACCATACCACGGTCTATTCTAGAATATTCTTACCTCCTCACGAAGAAACCCCTAGGTCAACAGCAATCACTCCTTACCACCCCTGCCCCGGCTCTGAGTAACTACACTTCTGGACACTGTATAGAAATGGTTAGACAGAATATGGCCTTTAACGCTGTGTGATTTCACTTGGCATAGGGTCCTCGAGGCTCATCTACTCTGTAGCCTGTATCAGTGCCTTGCTGTTTTCCACAGCTGGATAATATTCCATCGCCTGGGTCCTTGTAGACTGATTCTACACCTTGGTGATTGCCAGTGATGTGGCAGTGGGGGCTGGGGAGATTGCAGGTAGACAAATGCTTTTATTGATCATGGGTTTGGAGAGAGGAGAGGAACTGTCCACAAAGTGACAAGCCTCTCTTGGCTGACAGACTGACAAAATAGGGTGGATTACTCCTGATTGCACCCTGAGGAGGGGAGAGCCATTCCTGTTACTCTCTTAGGCTGCAACAACCCTTCTTGGATGCCAAGGACACTTATTATACCCAGTAACCAGTTTCCAGCTGGAAAAATAGGAGGTCCCCCCCCCCAACAGTGATGCCCAGCCTTGCTCCAGGTTATAGTTTGCTCCTGAAACTAGGCTTCTGTTGGGAGGTATCGTAGAGACCCCAGGGTTCAAGGGGTCATGGAGAGGGGCTGAAGCTTCGCATCGTGTAGCAGGCTGGAGTCCCTGAAGAGACGCCAGAAGGCCATTGGTGGAGGAACAGCATGTGGTGATTCCAGCCACTGGAGATGCCAGGATCATGGAGATCAAGGACACTGGAATACCAGGACAATCACCAGGGAAGATCACCAAGGACAGCAGCAGCTGTGGAGTGGAGTCTGCCTGAGCCTCTGAATTATGTGTGCTGTGCACCGCAGAGCTGGAGAAGTGAATCTGTCCGGGCCTGTGGAGCCCAGAGGATGGCGAACGAGGCCCAGATGCACAACGTTGAGCCACAGGATGTAACGTACACGGCTGTGTTTGCTTTTACTTTGTTCAGACTAACACTGTTCTCAGCTTCTTCCTTCTTGGAATAAGAAAGCACTTAGATTGATTTGGATCTTTTCTTACAGGAGCTCACAATTGAGAGCCTGGACGAAAGAGATATTGGCTATTTTAAAGAGACTGGACTTTTTTTAAAGTGTTGAAATAAAAAAAATGTATATGTATGATGTTTGCCTGACTGTATGTCTGTGAACCATGTGCATGCAGTACTTGTGGAAGCCAGCATAGGTGCCAGGTCCCCTGGAGTCACAGACAGGTGTGAGCTGCCATGTTGGTGCTGGGAATCGAACTCAGGTCCTCTGAAAGAGCAGCGCTGCTCTTAATCCCTGAGCCCTCTCTCCAGCCCCAAGTGTTGAAATTGTTAAAGACTGCAAGAATTTAAAAGTCTCACTAAGTTGTTCATTGTGATATTAACATAAGGTCTTGGAGATAGACGGAGCGGATATTATGATTTAATAATTATGTATTTGTGTGTCAATTTGGCAAGGGGTCGATTTCCTGGTTGGTGTTTTGTCGACTTGATGTAAGCTAGAGTCACCTGAGAAGAGGAATCTTAATTGAGGAATTGCCTCCACCAGATTGGCGTGTAGAAGAGCCTATGGGGGGTTTTCTTGATCAATGATTGACGTGGGAAAGCCCAGCTCACTGTAGGCTGTGCCAGCACTGCGCAGGTAGCCTTCAGTTGTGTAAGAAAGCTGAGCAGGCTTTGAAGAGCAAGTACGCAAGCAGTGTTCCTCCATAGTTTCTGCTTTGGTTTCCACCTCTGAGTTCCCGCCTCTGGGTTCCTGCCTTAGCTTTCCCTGATTCTCTCCATGATGGGCTGTAAGCTGTAAAGATGAAACTTTCCTCCCCAAGTTGTTTTTGGTCGTGGTGTTTATCACAACAATAGAAAGCAAACCAGGACAGAAAGGGTGCTGGCCAGGGGATCCCAGCTCCCCTACACTTAGGCCACCCACAGAATTCATAGCCCCCCAAAGTGAAGATTCAAACTTGAGCCCCTCCCTGTTCCTGAAGGCTTGGCAGGAGGTGGAACGAGTTGGCGCAGGCTGGCCCTCTGAGAGATTGCTTCTCCTCCATGTCATTAGTGGCTCTTGTATTGCTCTGGAACATGGCCTCCTCTCTCAGTCAGGTGTCGGGCCTGCCTTCCTCTGCTTTAGGTGCCCAATGGAGTAGGTGGCTTAGTTATTTCTTCCTCTTCGACAGCAGCTGCTGAACTGCACACTGGGTGCTCTCCAGGCTGAGGCTGGCTAGCAGGTCCTGAGCTTCTGGTTGCATATCTTGGGCTGCTCCCCTGGAAAAACAAGAGCACGATGGACTTGGGAGCTTTGCAGGCTGGGTCCCTGTGCCAACAGGGAGGAACTGGCCAGGAAGAGTGGCAGGCTGAGGCTGCCCCAGGCAGTGAAGGCTGAGGATTATGGAATCTCAGAACGTTCCTCCACCCTGCTCTGCTCCTCCTTGTGAGATCAGGTGCTTTGCTCAAGTGGGACAGAGTTGAGAGGGGTGGATGTAGTGACCCCAGGACACGTGTGCTGCTCAGGCACAGTAGCTGTCTTCTTGCTTTGTTTCCAATCTGGCAGAGTGGAAGCCCCCACCCCCATCCCCAGGCACTGAGTTTTGTGCAGCACTTGGAAGAGAAGAGGACATGGATGGACCTCTCACAAAGACACATGGTCCCCTACTTACAGCTCTTTCGTCAGCACACTGGAGCTAAAGCAGTGCCCTGTCAGAAACTGTACTTCAGTTTGAGTTTGATCATTTCAGGGGTAGGGACACTAGTAGATTGCAGTCTGATCCTTTCTTGGGGGTTGACTGGACATTGAGCCCCAGCTCCTACTCAGCGTTGTGGGAAGAGTGCTGTAGAGCCGTGTGCTCTCCTGTTCCCTAGGATGTGAGGTGGGTCCAAAGGAGTCAACACTTGCTAGGGTTTGGATGTGTTTGAATACTTGATTCCTGCAGGTGGCGCTGTTGTAGGAGCTGCTGCCTGGGGCAGCCTCAGCCTTTGCTACCTCCCTGTAGCATGTGCTACCCTTCCTGGCCAGTGCCTCCCTGTTGACACAGGGACCCAGCCTGCAAAGCTCCCAATCCGGTCTTGCTCTTGTCTCTCCCTGGGAGAAGCCCAAGCTACTCAGTCAGCAGCTCAGGCCCCTTCTGGAGGTGGGGCCTGAATGAGGAAGCAGGTGGCTGAGGGGACAGGCCTTGAGGATTATAGCAGACATAACTCCCAGGCCAGCTCTATCTGCACCCTGGTCTGCCAAAGACTTGAAGTGTCCCTACTGCAGGTTCCCGCTGTAGTCAACTCTGCCATGCCTTCCACACCATGGTGGATTACTCTGTTTCAAACCACAAGCCAAAGGAAAAATTTCTTTCCTTAAATTGCCTCTGGTCACAGCAAAAGGAAAGTGACGAATATGATATATTATATAGTATCTACACTCATTTGTGTGTGTGTGTGTGTGTGTGTGTGTGTGTGTGTGTCTCACAGGGCATGTGTGGGGTTTAGAGGACAGCATGGAGAAGGTGATTCTGAGCCATCTCACAGGCCCTTTTATGCTATTTTTAAATCTAGGATGTTTTAATGTCCCATCAAGAAAGGGATGGCTGGGCCTCGCTTTGCCATGACAGGGACCTGCAGGATCTCAGGATGGCCACAGGCCTCCCTTCCCAGCAGGAGCCTGGGGCAGAGGAAACTCTGGGCTGGCTTTGGGACCTCAGTCTGGATCACAGCTACCTTCCTCCATGGGAGGCCATACACCAGTGCCTGTGCTGGGCCCCCAGCAAGGCTTCTCCTCAGTAGAAAAAATATAGTTCTGCTTGTGGTTTGGACTCTGGGTTAGAGCTATGTCTCCAGATCTCTGCTCTTCAGCTGGTGGCCTCCATTTACCAGTGTGTTCCATTTATAAGTCTAGGCAAGCAGTGACTTCTCACCTACAGACCCAAAGACCGTGAGAGTCTACCAGAACATTCTGTCTTGGGTATTTGAGTACCCAATGTACCTTCTGTATAATGGGCACCTCATTATAGAGAAGATAAGGAGAAATTTTTAAGTTCTCTATAATATTCTAGAATAATTTTAAGTTTTCTTCCCTCCCATTCCCTGTCCCTTTCCATGTACATGTGTGTATGCATGTTTTGCATGTGTGGGGGCACACATCTGTAGGTGTGCATGCACATGGAGGCCCCTGGAGTTCATGTAATCTTCTTTGATTGCCTTTACCAACCTAGTCTTTGAGGGTCTTTCAGTCAAACCTAGGGCTCGTCAATATGGCTAGTCTTGCTAGTCAGCTTGCTCTGGGGATGCCCAGGCTCTGCCCTCTGAGGCTTTAACTACAGGAGGGCTGCTGTACCTACCTGGTATTTGTATGGGTTCTGGGGATCAGATCCCTGGTCCTTACATTTGTGAGGCAAGTGCTTAACTGTGAGCCATTCCCAAGTCCAGTTTTCAGTTTTCTTAACAGTAGTTCTCAGAGTAAAAATCTCTCATGTACACCAATCCCTTGGGTGTATATTTGTCTGGGATCAAAAGGCTTGCTGATTAGCACCAATACCAAAGTGAGCAGGTGTGGTGTATAAGACAAAATCACCTCCTAGGCAGTTCTGAAGATGGCCTCACACCTAACCTTAGGCCTGGGCCTCCACGATAGCAGAGAACAGCATCTCCCAAGGGAAATGGCTAGATGGCCCCCACAGTCTGACTGTCCATCTCAGCAGCTAGGGCTAACCCTTGACTAGAGCATGTAGCCACTCCCCAGGAATCCAGGATTTGCCTACCTCAAGATCCTCATTCCATGTGGGCCTGCCCTGGCTTTACATATCTCCAGACATCCAGTGGGCTCAGCCTTTCTGCCCATCATCTGCCTGGGGCTTGTCTGTCACAGGGGCTTGTGTTGCCACATTCCATCTCACCACTGGGGTGTGTGAACTCTGCTGGGCCAGACAAAACTCGAACCCCAGACTGCATTTACCCTACACCACCACCAAGTGATGGACTTCCAGGAAGCACTGATGCACAGCTCAGGGGGTAGGGCCTCAGCCCGAGTGTGGGAGACTTAGGCGGTGCAGCTCTGTAGGCGAAGGTTTTCCCCCGTGCTCCCCACAGTGGTTCTTGATGAGAGAGACAGTTCATGCTTGTCCATATCGTTTATAGATTGTTCATCATGGAAAATGGGTACACACAACTTCCTCAGGGTAGACCAGAGATTAAATTCCTTTTGTAGGAAGGAATGTCGGGGAAGGATAAGCTTATTGGCTAAACCCCCAGGACCATCTAAGTACCTCATTAGCATGGAAAGCTCTGTTCTGATCTGCGTGGCCACTGATTACTTTCCTATGTGGGAGTGTGGTCACGTGTTCCAGGCCAGGAATCATAGGGAGCAGGGAAACTCCTACCATCCTCAGGTGGGTGCCAGGGTCTCTGAACCCGCTCAACCTTACCGAGTTTCCTGGCACAGTCCAATGCCCCACAGGGGCTGGTATATTCTATGTGACAGGATGACTTGGTAGGAAGCTCGAGCCCAGTATGTGGTGCCTGAGAGCTACCTGCAGAGAGCCATTCTCAGATGTACCCTTGGTAGCCACCACAAGCACAAACCTTGTCCCTTAGTTGACTGAGTCTCTGCCTTTTCTCAGTCCTGGGGTTACTGGGGACACACTAGACATTGCTAAGGCTTTGGGCCTCTCTGTACTCAGTTTCCCAGGGTGGCAGGCATGATCTTGCTCTTGTCCCAGCTGTACCAGGTGATGGCCTGTGAAGGCCTGAACCATGTCCCTCATAGTGCAAATGTTGGCCTTGTTTACAGATTGACTCTTTTGGTTTTTCGAGACAGGGTTTCTCTGTGTAGCCCTGGCTGTCCTGGAACTCACTCTGTAGACCAGCAGATTGACTCGTTAATGAGGTGACACAGTACGAGGAGGTCAGTAGTCTGGGTCCTGTTACACAGGAACAGGATTATAGGAGGTGACTGGGACTTGGGGCTATACAGAGAGACCATATAAGGACAGGGGGCTGTGGGCATGTTTCCATGGAGATATTGCTCACATGCTGTGGTGCTGAATATCTGCTTTCTCTATGAGGGGCTTGACAAGGAGAACAGTTGTGACCCTTGGGAGACCCTTGGAGATAATACCTGTTAACAGTCCCCCATGGGACAGGGCAGGCTCTTGGCATCAAGACAGTACCCTCATCCCCAAAGTTCTATCAAAGATAAACCCTTGCCTGGGGAGGGCAGACTACTTAGTAGTATCGTTTCTTGTGTTACCTAGGGGGTCTCTTTGCTGGTATGGCTTTTTGTGAGTTCTTGCAATGGCTGGGACTCTTCAGAGGTAGAGCTGCTTCTGAGTTACCTATGTACCTGAAAGTGACCCCAGCAAGCTCACTGTCCACCTAACTGTGTTAGATAGAATTCTTATTTTGGTCTGCTGGTGACTTCTCTGTCTAGGGTTAATAATGTTTCTTTATGTCTCCCGAGGAAAAGTCCCATGACACATGGAGCAAAGCCTGGTCTAGCGCCTCTCTGGAGAGACCCACCCTGCCCATGCTTGTATTCTAGACTCCTGCCTCTGGAATGTGAGGTGATGCATGTTGGCTGTGTGGCTGCACCCTTGAGAAATGTGGCCAGAGATGCCAGGCAGGGAGCAGTAGAACAGGAGATGGTACCGCCTGCTACCACTGCTGTGTGAATTAGGGAAATGGAGACTCTTCCCAGGCCTTAGTTTCCTCCTGGATTGGGCTTGGATGTGGGGTCTCCTCTGTGAGGGTTGAAGAAGCATCAATGCCCAGTTGTGTGTAGAGCATGGAGGCCTCTTGTCAGTAACCTTGTCCCCATTGACTTGTCTTTGCTAGAGACCATGGTGAGTGACTTGGAGGCGGGATACAGATGCATAGAGAATGGCTGCATGAAGATACTGGGAGAAGACAACATTTGCAGGGAAAGGACAACAGCCTTGAGGGAGCCCTAACACTCATCTGTCTTAGCTCTCCAGCATCCAGGATGAGGGACAGTGGGTGTAAGTGACCACAGGCTGTAGGCTAGAGGCTATGGGTGGCTATCAGGGGCTCCCAGTCTGTTTCCCTAAGATTCAAGTTTATTCCAGGCCATCTGCTCCTAGAGAGATAAGATAGTTAAGAGCACTGGCTGCTCTTTCAAAGGACCCAAGCTGGCTTACCAGAACCCACATAGACTGGTCATAGACATCTGTAACTCTAGTTCCAGGACACTTGACACCTTCTTCTGGCCTCTGTAGGCATTGCACACACATGGTATACAGACACGCAAGCAGGTACATACTCATACATATGAAATAATAAATAAATAAATAAATAAATAAATAAATAAATAAATGAGTTAAAGGTAGTAGCCAAGACATATCAACCCCACTGGGTTGTTCTAGCGCTTTCTAAAAGTTTATGCTCCTGGGCTGGAATTAATCCGATCTCCGTTGGCGTGTGGGCAAGTGTGGTTTATTTATTGTGGATTGACAGGTTTTTTTCAAACAAACCATCTGTAGGTGTTTTATAGAATTTTGTGTCTATTTTAATTAGCAATTGAACTGGGTTTTTTTTAGTACAGTTTTTGTGTGTGTGTGTGTGTGTGTGTGTGTGTGTGTGTGTGTGTGTCTGTATGGGCGACCTGGACTTCAACTATGGACCTCTTGTCCACAGCATTGTTAGTGGGGGAACTTTCTGTTTTTTCTGTCTTGTTGGTTTCCGTGTTACCACCCTCATGAAAAGAGAAGCTATTTTAATTGTCCAGAGCACACCACCTCCTCCACAGCTTTCTCTGAGAGCCACGTCCTGCAGTCTCATCGCCCCTACCCTATTGCTACAGAATGGTGCAGAATGCCAGCAGGTAGCATCTCTGAAATAAAGCAAGGCACAGGCTATGTGCCCATGGCTTGTTCATATAAATACCACAGCGTTGGAGAAGCTGAACAGCACAGTTGCTGCACACCTGGCATAAGACAAGCCAAATCCACCAGCCACTGTGGTCTACATGTGCAACTAGAGATGACATCTGTCCCCAGGATAGTCAGTGGTTACTCTGTTATCCCCCATGATGCAGTCAGGCCACAGCAGACTCTGGTTGTCAGCTCTAGGGGACATTCTAGGCCTGGTGGATTTCCCATGGCAAGCTAGGGTTTGTGTGGACATGGGCTGATATCAAGTGAACCCTCTGTGTGAACATGGACTGTTACCAAGGTGACCCCTCTGAATGTGGGTAGGCATTGAGGTGACCCCTCTGTGTGAACATGGACTGTCATGGAGGTGACCCCTCTGTGTGAACATGGACTGTCATGGAGGTGACCCCTCTGTGTGAACATGGACTATCATGGAGGTGACCCCTCTGTGTGAACATGGACTATCATGGAGGTGACCCCTCTGTGTGAACATGGACTATCATGGAGGTGACCCCTCTGTATAAACATGGACTGTCATTGAGGTGATGCTGTAGCTTGTCTTTGCTACTTTGTGGGCTCTTCTTTCTTCTACCCTCTGTACCCCATTTCTTCCACCCTTTCAACACCCTAACACTAGATGAGAGAGAAAAAAAGGATAGAGCTGCCTGCAAAAGGCCAGTGAGACCCCAGTTCACCATGCCTTCCCCACCATGATGGGCTGTATCCCCTTGATCTATGAGCCAGAAAAAGGTCTTTCTCTCTTTAGTTGCTTTTGTCAGTGTGTTCCACCCCAGCAATGAGAAAGTAGCCCACACAGCTCCAGGCCACGGGCTTACAGATACTCTCAGAACATGGGCTAGACTGATCCTGAGCAGTGGTTGAATTGGTTTATGGGGGATATGTCATGGCTCTACTCATCAGACAATGATGACAGTGGACAAGATGTCCTTAGGTCTTGTTTATCCAAGCTTGTCTCTCTCCTGGAACAGAGAAAGTACAGAGGCATTTCAGAAGACAGGTCTCTGGGCAGGCATCTGACTATGGGCTGATCAGGCTTTGGAGGGAGAAGTGAGAGCAGGCTCAGGCGGGGTTTTGACCCCTCTTTAGGCCTTGGGAACTGGACATGAAGGCTGCTGAGTGTGGAGGCCACTGGGCGGTATCACATCCTAGGACCTGATCCTGCGGGCCCAGCACATGGCTGGCGAGGCTCAAAGGTTTTAAACTTTCCAGACATATTCTCTGAAGAATACCAAAACATTGACATTCAGATTGCAGAGGATCCTGGCTCCCACAGCTGTCTGAATAACAGTAATCAACCAAACCCAATCTGTCCTAAATACTGTCATCAAGCACCAATGATGGTAGGTTGGGTAGTCACAGCCCCACTGGGGGCTGTCCCAGGTAGGCCCATGCTTGGCAGTCAGGGCTCTCCGGACTACAGGCTTTTCTCAGTCTTGGCCCGAGGTGGTATCCCTTCAAGGGTCATCTCACTCCATGCTAGGACTGGCGCTGGCTTTTGAGGGCATTAAGAACTCTATACAGAGCTATGTGAGTTCAAACACTTGGCTCACTATTTTAAGTGTTTTGGTAACACACATATTTCAGTCTTAAAATACCAGAAGTGTTTTTTTTCTCTGTGCTTTGAGGCTGGTGTGTGTGTGTGTGTGTGTGTGTGTGTGTGTGTGTGTCCGTCCCAGAGGTCTTTGTTGGGTGTTCTATTCTATATCTTTCAACATTAGTTTTTCAGACATGGTCTCCCACGGAATCACTTTGTATAGATCAGTGGTTCTCAACCTGTGGGCCTCGACCCGCTTGGAGGATTGTGTGACCTTTTCCCAGGGGTCATCTGAAACCATCAGAAAACAAATATTTACATTATGAGTCATAACTGTGGCAAAATTACATTTATGAAGTAGCAATAAAATTAATTTTCTGGTCAGGTGTCACCATAACATGTCTTAAAGGGTCAGCATTAAGAGGGTTGAGAACCACTAGTCTAGATCAACTGGCCGGCCAGCCTCAGGAATCCTCTCGTCTCTGCATCCCAGTGATGGGATCACAGATACATGGCATCATGCCCAGTTTTTTATGTGGGTGCTAGGGATCTGAACTCAGAGCCTTATGTTTACATGCCAAGCACTTTACTGACTGAGCCATCCCCCTGCCTCATAGCTCTGTAATTCTGCTGTATGGTGCACCTAGGACCAGAACTCAGGAACTTTACTCAGAACTCAAGGCACTGTGGTTTAGACTGT
Source organism: Rhabdomys pumilio (assembly GCA_030674055.1). Taxonomy (NCBI): domain Eukaryota; kingdom Metazoa; phylum Chordata; class Mammalia; order Rodentia; family Muridae; genus Rhabdomys; species Rhabdomys pumilio. Next base: position 130,987,167 of record JANHMN010000003.1, read on the forward strand.
GCATCAGCCTCAGGCCCCAGCACTGACTATGACACTGGAGATGACTGTAGTAGAGGTCCTATGGGAGGCTCTTCTGCTTGGGGTCTTGGCTGATGACTCTCACTGTACTGGTCTAGCACCTAGGATAGAGCCCAGCATGGCTGTCTTTTCCTCTGTTGTAGCCAAGGCCCCTGGTTAATAACGTCAGTGCACTTTAACCAGGCCAGATGCTGCAGAAATGCAGCTAGGATGTAACTGTTCCAGTGACGCTTGGTCCAAGTGTTCAAACACACATCTGGGTGGACGTTTTATACCCCAGACATCAATGGCACCTTTAGTGGCCCCTGGGTTGTAGGGCTGGCTGGATGTTTCCCCGTCATTCATAGTCAATGTGAGGGATTCCGTTACCCTTTGTATGTTAATCTCTTACCTGTCTGACATGGTGACTTTCTTTGCTAGCTCAGTTTATCTTTAGCTTCTCTTGGGCTTTCAGTGCAGCATAGGTAATTATCTGGAAATACTGATTACCTCCATTCTTTCCAATCCTTGGGCAGGGGTTCACTTTTCTATCTGCTTGCATTAGTTGGCGATGCTGTATCTCAGTGGTTCTGTTCTGGCAGCGACCAAGCTCGAGTATAGCCCTGGGGGATTAAAGGAAGACACAGACTCAGGTCATTCATTAAGAGAGAATGCCAAAGCTTTTACTGAGCAGGTTCAATATATATATATATACCAAGCCAGGGAAGGAAAAATACAAACAGGAACTCAACTGGGGGGCAGTGGGCTGTCAAGTGTAAATTCCCTTCCTGGGGCACCATGCCTACATCAGGTTGTTTTGATCTTAGAAAAACCGCAGAATGTTACTTTGCAGACAGCAGCACATGGAAAGTCTCAGCCAGGGCTTACCAGCCCTTCAGGGTCCTATACTGTTCAAATTAGGGAGCTTATTGCTCCCCAGGCTTACAAGGGATTGATTGTGATGGAGGTTCCTTGGTGTCTATGGAAGACTGTCCATAGCCTGGATTTCTTATGCCTGCTGCACACAGGGATTTGCTGGACACAGGGCTGAGAGCTTCAGACCAGGCAGCATAGCACAAGAACTCACAGCCTGTGGGTCTTTATGTCATTCATTTCTTCCGTGAGGCATTTACCTTGCATGTTCTTCCTAGCCACGGTGGGCAGCTCTGCAGGAATGTTGTGTGATGGTTCAGGTGTGTGACGAGGAAGGGAAGAGCAGAGTGCATTGTGGCTCTGGAACTCTTGGATTCTGCTGTAAAGAAGCTAACATGCAAACCTGAACTAAAACCAGGTGGCACAGGGTCTGCATGCAAGTAGGAGCCAGGGCAAAAAGCTGGCTGGGGCCTGAGGAGACACACAGTTTGTGCTCTCCATTATTTGGGGGGAGAGCTGAGTGAAGCAATTGTCTGAAATTGCCTGATGCTGGCCAAGGAAGGATGGGACCTACCACAGGAATTGTCCCATCACTAGTATCAACCAAAAATGACAATTGCTTCCAGGACAATGTCAGCACCCTCCCAGCAACCTTCTTTTCAACTGGCCTAGAATCTTCCTCAGAAGGCAACTCTCCAGACCTTTGGTAGAATGAATCAGCCCAGCATGGCAGAACCCTTAGGCAGTGCTGGTTGGGGGAAATAGTTTAACCTGGTAGCATCTGTTTTCTGACTCAGACCCTCGAGTCTGACATGATCTTAAGGATTTTAGGGATGCAAACATGGCTCACTAGATAAAGTGTCTGCTATGCAAGCTGAGGACTTGAGTTTGCATCCCAGGACCCATTTAAAAAGCTAGGCATGGTGGCACACATCTGTAGTCCCAGTGCTAAGGGGAAAAAGATAGCAGGATCCCTGGAGTTTGCTGGTCATTCAGTCTAGCCATCAGTGAACTTCAGGGCCAGTGAAAGAATAAGGTGGAGAGCTATGGAATCTATATCTGTATCTGTATCTGTATCTGTATCTGTATCTGTATCTGTATCTATCTCCCACACACATGCACACTCATCTATACACAGACACATGCACCAACATGTACACACACACACACACACACACACACACACACACAGAGTTATTGAGTGGCTATCATGTCCCTACCATCCTTTTCTCCTGGATAAAAAGCCATTTCACATTTCTGGCCACCACTGTCATGTGAACACAGCTCCTGCCTTCAAAGATGCAGACTGCATCCAGGAAGCTTTCATTCCTACTGGGCAGGTTGTCTGTGGCCTCCAGGGAGAAGCCAGCTGAGTCCAAGAAACCTTAGTAGAGTCTGTCTTAGCTGTTCTCTGAGAAGCTTCCTTGCCAAGCACTAAGGTGGGTTGGGCTCTAGTGGGACCCAGGCATTCTTACTCAATCCAGGTGTGTTTCCTAAACCCACTTGACCTGAGGAGGTCTAGAGAGCATGCATGTATGCTTAAGAAGGTGCTGAAATCAGCAGCTCAGTAATTGGGGAGAAGGGCAGGCTGAAGGGAAGGGCATCAGAGAAGGGGGTGCTCATGGGACCTTTTACTTTGGTTCATGCAAAGACACACATAGGGCCAGACTTGGCCACATATAAGGCTCCTTAGAAAGCGTGTAGGGAAATTGCCAGTGAACCAAGACAGACAGAGAATCTGACCCTGAGTGTGGAAAACATCCATTCACGGGATGTTTCACCAGTGTTTCAGCTGTGACAGCGTGGGTGCTATTCCAGAGCACCCTGGACAGGTTGTATAAACAATAGGAATCTATTGTCTCACATCCTGGAGGGTGGAGGTGGGAGATAGAGGTGGTATACAGGGCAGGCTCCTCCAGAGCCTCTCTCCTGTCTTGCAGTGGAGTTTTCTAGCTGCTCCTTGCATGGTCATCCCTCTGCCTGGTATGTGACTGTGTCCAAACTCCAGCACCTGTTAGAGACTCTGTGACAGTTATTCTTGACTGTCAACTTGATGGGATTTAGAATCACCGTAGAAACACACTTCTGGGCATGTCTGTGAGGGAGTTTCTAGATTAGGTTCATTGAAGTGGAAAGATCCTAAGTGTGCGTAGCGCCATGTCCTGATCTGGGGTTCTTACAATGTTTGAAAGGGGAAAAGTGATCAGAGCATCCATCTCTCAGCTTTGGGAGTATGGATACAATGTGAGCAGCTGCCTCATGCTCCTGCTGCCATGCCGTCTCCATCATGATGGACTGCATCCTTAACCCTGAGCCAGAATAAACCCTTCCTTCTTTGAGTTGCTTTGGGCAAGGAGAATAAAAATTATTGAATCAGGACTGACTGTACTGTATTTGATTTACTTAGGTTTTGTGGTACTGGGGCTAGAACCCAGACAAGCACTCTGCCACTGAGCCCCCTTGCCTGTCCAAAGACCTTTAACTACCCATTGAAAAAGCTTTGTCCAAGTCATGTGACCAGGCCCAGGGAGTAGGACTCCCATAAATGAATCTGAGGCGCGAAGTTCAGCCTGCTCATTCCACAGACCACTGGATGTCAGCTTGTGAACCTCCTAAGTTTTGATCTCTAATACGTTTAACTGTTGCCTGGAGCTTTATGTCTGTGTCTGGCATGATGTCCTCGATGAATGAGCAGGTAGGAGAGTGTACTCACCTATGCAGTGTGAGGTGGGGAGAGGGGGAGGCGGGGGGGGGGGGGGGGGCAGCTGACCACATGGCTTCTGCAGTCTAGAAGCTAAGCCCACTGGATGGTTCTGCCCACAGTTAGGGTGTATTTTTCCAATTTCTGCAAACCTAATCTAGGAAGTCCCTCTTACACTTGCCCAGAAGTTTGTCTCCATGGTGATTCTAAGTCCCATCAAGTTGTCCCTCAAGATGGACCATAGCATATGGGGTTTCATTCAGCTGCACCCATGGTACTCTGGTTGGCAGGGAGAGCAGACTGTTTCTCTGGAGAATTTGAGGGGCAGTGGGGTGGAGGGGTGGAGCTTTTCAACAAGGCTCCTCTGAGGAACAGGTACCTGATACTGTCTGGCCCCTGTGTCACTGACTCTTGCCTCCTCTACTCAGTTCAGTTCCCAGGGGGCTAGTGCTCTTTTGGCAAATTTGACTTCTCCAGGTTTCCCAGGAGGCAGCCCTCCATCCTGTACTGGGACCTTGACCTGGCTTTAAATATCTAAACAGTGCTCTGAGGACAGCTTGGAAAGGGAAGGTCCCCCTGGAGGACCAACAAATTTCATACATTTAATGCACAGAATAAACTACAAAATAAAAGCTCTCACCATGTTGGTTTGAGATTTCCTCAGGAAGAAGACTTCCGTGCATTTTAAACTAGAAATCAGTCTGTGAACCCCTGAGATTTTTAAATTGATCCCCAAAGGCATTGCAGCCATTGGCTGGACTGTTTTATCTGTATCTTCCATCAAAGGTCAGCTTTTCTGCCCCGGTACATGAATGAGTATAAAACTATACACTTGCCATAAGTGGCGTTAGGTGACAAATAAGCCAGTTCTAGGTTTTAGATGTTCCCAGAATTCTCTAGTAGCAAAATGCCTCTTCTTTGTGGAAATTTGCTTCTCAGTAGTGATTTTTCTTTTTTCCTTATTAGTAGCTGTCCAGCAGGGCTTGATGCAAGAGGCCCGCACCAAGGATAGACTTTCTTGGCCTGGGAGCCTACAGCTCTGCATGTACCCCTGTGAATAGCTGTACCAAAAGCAACTGCCCAGGGTAGCATAAAACCACCCTTCCTCTCTGCCTCACCCTACCTGCTTTCTGTTTCTGGGAAACTTCTTTTTGGAGTCTGGTCCTGAGAGGATCCAGGGACCAAAGACAGTTCCTGCTCCCCAGAACAAAGCCAGACAAAACGCCAGGCTTCCTATTCTGTTTCAGCATGGGATAATGACCAGTGGGTGTTTAGTTTAAGTGTGCCCTAGGTAGCCAGCAGGATGTTCACAGAACAACTACTGTTTTCTGCTTACCTGAAAGTGAATGTGCCCAGCTGCCCTCTGCCCTGGCCAGAAGTTAATCATTAATGTTTGCCCAGGCCCCTGTCAAGTGGCCAGGTGTCTGCTGTTCCCATGGAGCCGCACCACATTCCTTATTAGGGTCATGACCCTCCAGGTCAGTTCTCTGGCCTTGGGATCTCAGGACCCTCCTGCAGAGAAACTTGGGGCTGATTCTTCCTCCAATCATCCCTCTTCCAGACCCAGCCTCAGGCCTCTTTGGATCTGTCTGGTGGAGCCCTTCTTAGGTACCTACCTATTTAGTCATGTCTCTTCAAAGTCAGCATGAGGGTACATTGTAGGGTGTCCTTGTGGATAAAGAGGTTGCTGGTAGTAGCTTGGACTGGGGAGCCTCACCTCATTATTCTCCCTGCTTTGGTCTGTCAGCTCTGTTCTCGTAGTCAGGCTATGGCTTTAGCCTGTCATGAATGCCCCCATCACCTTCCTTTATTACAGAAAGAAGACTGGGAGGTTAAACTCACCTCAGAGTTCTGGTTTATGTCCAGCCATGGACATGTTGTCACTACCCAAATCTGACCTAACTGTCCCCGCAGGCCTGGGCCTCTGGGCTGTGTTCTCACTTGCTGGAGTTGACACTCCACTGGGGGCAGATTCAGGGCCCATGCTCTGCCCATCTCTCCCTCACTGCATCCTGCCAGCTCCACAGCCTTGCTCCTGTCTGACTGTGTCCATTGAATGCCTTCTATATCCCAGGTGATGGACGAACAGCAGCAAATGAGACAGGAAAGAACCAGTAGTCACAGGCGTGTGGTTCATCAGGGAGCTGTAATGATGCAGTCACTAAGAAAAGTTTTGAGAGAGCTGGTTAGAGACCAGATTGGGTCTGATGGGGGAGGTGATCAGGGTTGTGAGGAGGGACTGAGGTAAACATGGGTGTTTGCTTCAAGCTGTTGGATGCAGTTTCAGGCAGCTGGGGGTGGAATGCACATAAGAGGGGCTTCCTGTGCACTGCCTGCCTCTCCACCCTTCTGAGGACTGGAAGATCTCATTTGCTCCAGGATTAGACAAAGCTGGTCTGGGCTATGTAGGCTTCAGTGGAAGCTGTTTCCCAAGGCTGACGGGGAGTGGTGCTATATGCTGTGTGCTGAGGCCAAGGACGAGTGATCCCTTTATGGGGAGCCAATGGAACATCTCCCCTTCTCACTCCTCAGTGTACGCTTCTGCCTTTGACCTGTTCCTGGACTCCCAGGAACCCAGCCGCAGTCATTGATCATCCACCACATCTATCTATGCCAGGCCTGTCTTCTTTCTCTGTCCCTGCTGAGACTGAAAGTGGGGCAGCCTCAGGAGCTGGAACCATTGGGGCCAAACTAACACCTGTCAGTACAAAGGACTCCATGAGATGGAACATGAAGGGCCAGACCTCCCTGAGACATGATAGATTTCTTCTTTCAGTCCAACACAAGTTGTTTTAGAGATAGCTTGCCTACTTGCTCATCCTCAGAGAGGTCCCAGGTGTCCATCTCAGTAGGATGCGTGGCTATGATGCAGAACCCATGGTGGTAGTGAGTGAGCAAACAGGCTGCATAGTGAACTACTCAGCTGCAGCCCGAGCAGGCTGGCAGAGCTGTGGCAGGGCCATTCTGCCCTCAGCCTGCTGTGGTGCTATGGCACCAGTGTGTGAGCATTCTCATCCCTTTCCTGCAGGCTGTTAGCAGGGTCTTGAGTACCCTTAATGCTACCTCATTGACAGTGATATGGGGTCAACAATCCCATGTCCTACTGGCCACAAGCAGCTGGGACACATGTGCTCTCTATGCTTTGGTGTCAAGCCTGCAGTATTGAGATGACTCCACAGCTCCTGGGCCCAGCTGAGCTGTTGCTACTTCTGCTGCTGCCATGGTTGTGGTCACTGTCACCTCTGCTGCTGTTATCAACTGAGGCTGCTGTTACTGCTGCCAGCACCACTGCCAAGATCCAGCAAGCAGCAGATCATACCCTCTCTTTGCAGCCCCCTCTACCATCTCTTGACAGCCCTGAACAGGGGAACCCAATGAGCACAAACCTTTCCAGTGTGGAATACAAGAGTGAGAATGGATTGCATATCTGCCAAGAGGTTATGTGCAACAAGTCCAGCCATTAGACAATCACTGGGCGTGAGCCTGTACTATCTCACCTCTTCCTGTATCCTGGCATTGCCTTGTGGAGCATCAGTGAGCCAGGCTGGGAGCCCTGTGCTGACCACTGCTCCCCTGAGCTCCAGCACAAGCTTCTGTAAAGTCTGGCTAGGGTGAGTGTTTGCCCTTTCCTGCTCCCAAATACAGCAGGCAGAGTCTAAAGCTGAACCAGAGACACTAAGAGTAGAAGCTGGAGGCACCAGGTGGCCCATGCTTGGCTGTTTATGTTTACTTCCCAAACTTAGCAAAAAGATTTCCCAATTTATTTGATTTAATAAAGGAAACTAATTAATTAAGGGAGCTTGCTCGCATGTATGTGTGCACACCATGAGTGTGCCTGGTGTCCATAGAGGTAAGAAGAGGACACTGGATCCCCTGGAACTGAAGTTAGATAGTTACGAGCTGCCATTTGGATTCTGGAAACTGAACATGAGCCAGGGCTCTTCACCACTGAGACATCTCTCCAAGCCCTGTGGACTCTTCCACTTACTGATGACAATAGCCCCAGGCAACAAACCCCATGCCAAGGGGCTGCCCCATGATCTCCAGGTCTATATGGGGTGGAAGACTCTGTCCGTCCTCCATTGTCCCAAACTTTGTGGACATGCCTCTCTCACTCCAATGAGAATCTAGTCTGTGAAGCTACAACCGTTTTGAAGCTAAGGAGTACAAGGTTGGCTCAAGGTTAATGAGGACCCATGGCTCCAGCCTGTGGCTATCAAGCTGCCTGCTTGTTAAGCCACCTGAGAGCATTTAAAATGCAATAGCCATGGTGAGGCAGTTAAATATCAGTCTCTGACCTGGAGCTGGTGTGTTTGAAAGAGCTGCACAGCCAGGAGGAGAGCATCAATAGCTTCCTGAGAACCAGAGGCCTGCGTGGAAATCATGACACAGTGCATCATTTTCTCACGAGTTGAGTCCTACGCCCCCTCCCCTCCAAAACCCATAAATCCAAAGCACTTTGATACCCAAACCTTCCAGAACAGAAACATAAAGATGGGTGGAAAATTCGACTCCTGACCTCGGGGCCTGGGTTGTAGCTGAAACCTGGATGCGGTGTCTCAAACCACTAGCAGGCTGCATATGTATGATACACACGTGAATTCATCTTCAGACTCAAGTCCCCTCCACGAGATGTTTCATTATGCATGTGCACATATTCTCAAACTGCAAACAGTCTGACATTCATCCCTGGGGATGAGGGATCCTTATCTTGTGATAATGTCACATCAGGTTTGAGTACAGACCCTTGTTAACTCCCACACAGGTGGTGTATGAGGGACTGGTGAGCTGGCTCAGTGGTTAAGAGCAAGCTCTTCCAAAAGACAGATTTGTCCCTGCTGCTCGCTCTGGCCACGATAGCTCCAGGGACTTGGATGCCCTCTTCAGATGTCCACAGGCACCTGCACTCTTGCAGCATGCACTCACACAGGCATGAGTGATAAAGGCAAGTCTAAAAAGAGGATAGTGAATGCACAGACAAGTGAATGTTAAAAGTTACTTTGAAGCCAGTGCCTAACTGAGATGGACAGGGAGAGCTGGGCCCTTCGACCACAGACCTTGGGTGCCTTGCTGGATTCTGAGAGGATGCTGGGAGAAATAATGACCCTGTTCAGCTAGTAAATATAGGAAGACTTATTTGCCCCGAGATAGGTAGATTAATTAATTACTTAGTTTTAAGACTCAGTCTCACTATGTAGACCAGGCTACCTGGAAGTTCCAGAAATCCATCTGTCTCCACTTCCCAAGTTCTGGGATTAAAAGCATGCTCTGCCACTCCTGGCCTGCTCTGAGATTTTAATTGAATACTGCATAGGGTGAACTCTGGAATTTTTTACTTAACAAACCTTCCTGGCTGGTTGCAGGGGCTCATTGTTGGGGTGTGTTCTGCAAGTACAGTCTTGGCACGTGTGTAGTGTTTGAATCAGACAGTGCTTGTCCTCCTGAGCCTTGCGGAGGATGCAGAGCGGTGGTCATGTTAGATATGAGGGCTCCCTAGGAGTGACTGGGTGATTGTGCTGATGCTCGTCGTGTCCCTATGAGTAAGACTACTGTGTGTCAATATGTTGTGTGGCCAGAAGGAGACCTAGCTTTGCACATAGTAGCCCAGCATACAAGGTAGACAGAAGGTGCACCTACTAGAGCCTGATGCTGCCTTCTCGACCTATGCAGACAAGTAGTGAACCATTGGAGTGTGGGAATGTGTTTTCATTCATAGACAGATGTGAATTAGCTATGGGCAATTGGTTTAGAGTCCCACGCACTGGCATCCCCACAGCCACAGTGTGAGTAACTGACAGTGAGCTTACCTTGTGTTATGAAGAGCCTTGTTAGATAGCTGTTGTCATCCCTCCTCCCTTTCTCCTCTTACTTCCCTACTTATTTTCCATTTAAGTCACTCAAACAGCTACACACTCAGTTACCCCAGCCATTCATATATTCATCCATATACACAACAATCCTCCTACCCACCCACCTATCTACCTAGCCTTTATCATCCATCCTTATATCTATCCATTCATTATCCATTCATCCTCCCATCCATCTCATCTCACTGCACCCATCTGTCTATCTGTCCATCTGTCTATCCATCTGTCTGTCCATCTGTCCGTCCATCCGTCCATCTATCCATCTGTCCATACACCCATCCTCACATCCATCCATCCATCCATCCATCCATCCATCCATCCATCCATCCATTTGTCCACCCACCCACCCACGTCCATCCATCTGTCTATCCACTCACACACTCATTAACTCGATCATCTCATCCATATTTACCTCTCACCCGTGCACACATTTACTCAGGCAGCTATTCATGTTCCATCCAACCATGTCTCCATCCACTTACCAACCTAAATATTCCTCCATTTGTCATTCATCTATCACCCTCCTTCCTTTCTCCTCTCCTTCCACAGGGAGGGAAACCCCTTTATTGGTATTCTAGATTCTCTGCTTTGTGGCTGTGTGAATTCAGAACAAAAGACAGATCCACAGAAGAAAAGCAGGTTGCTGACACAGGCAGCCCACACTTCCCTCCCCATCCTGGGCTAAGCCTCTGGGAAGAGTGACTCAAAGGCTTGCTTAGAGCTCTGGCCTGGGGTAGCATCTCCGCAGGAGAACAATGAAGATGAGAGAAGACTTGATCTCAGGTAACTGTCTGCGGGATGGGCAGCATAGGGAGGGGAGTGTTAGATAGAGGCCACTCAGTACAGCCTGTCACGTGGGTTCCCCTGGGCTGTCTGTCTGTCCTCTAGATGATGAGTATCAAAGTTGTTTCTAGAAGTAGATCTTTGTCCTCCCTGGCAGCCGGAGGGGAGCAACTTTGTAAAATGAGGCTAACTGGGAGATAGGAGTGCCCTTGCCTCTGCTTCTGCTTAGTTGCTCCCAGCATAAAATATTCTCTGTGCCAAAGTAACCTGAAGTGTGTGTATGTGTGTGTATGCGTGTGCACGTGCATGTGTGCGTTTGTGTGTGTGTGCATGTGTGTGTTTGTGTGTGGGGGGTGGGGGGATAACATTCCTTCTGTCCTTCTCTCCCTCTCTTCTTCCCTCTTTCTTGCTTCCTTCTTCCATTAAATATTTCCCATCTGGGGAGAGTAAACTACAACTCTCAGCACAGATGCCCATGCTTCCAGCTTCACTAGATCTTGACACTTGTCCTCTTAGGCTGGCCTTTCCAGCAAGCACATAGCCCTGTGGGGTTCTGAATTCCTAACTCTACCCTCCTGAGAGGTGGCTCCTGAGGTCCCCAACTTCCTTCTCATTGATGCCTCCCTGCTGTGATACCCCTTCTGTCGGAAGGACTGTCCCATCCATGTCTTTCCAACCACAGAGCTATGAGAATCTTTCTCAAGTTTTTTCCTCTGCTTGGAAGTCATTCCTCTGTTTGGGGTCATTTATACAAAGCTCAGGTTTATATTTGTTCATAGCCCATGGATAGCAGAGACTATAGCTTGGCCAGGTAGTGCCTGAGTGACATAGGTTTTGGTCTCCCGAGCTCACATGGCCTTCACCTTCTTAACAGAATTTCTATACAAGTGGAATTACTGGTATGGTGTGGCACATTCCCTGTCAGGTCCTCAGAAACCCCGGTTTAAGCATTTATTCAGCCCTTTCTGATCTCCTATCAGGGCAGGGGTGGGGGCAGTTGCCAAACACTGGATGACTTTTCCTGGGTTCTGTTGGAATTTTGCTTTTATTGCTCCCTCTGGTAGCCCAGGCTGGCCTCAGACTCATTGTTTTGAGGTTGACTGAACTTATAACCCTCTTGTTTCTACCTCCTACATGCGTGTGTTGCCACAACTGGCCATGTTTGTCTTCCAGGTGCTCCCTGAAGACCCTGCTCTGAGGTAGCCACCTGCAACTGGCCAGAGCTTTTGCACTGGAGCTGTCCCCACATTAGCTTTAAGAAAGGGGCTTGCCCAGCTTCTGCCTCTGGGGACCCTTGCCTCTCCTGGCTTCAGCTTGCTCAAGACTCGGGTCTCTGTTCTGCTCTTAGACCTGGAGATGATCTTTCTAAGGCTCTCCTCATCTTTCTGTACTATTTTTACTCTATGCTGCGAGCCACTCTGTGTTTGAAGTAGGGGGTTATTACAGCATAGCTTGCCGCCTTCTGACCCCGTGCCTGCGTTCTTTCCTCTCCTGCTGCCACTCTGGCCTCAAAGAAAAAATAAAGGTAGCTGTTCCTCCTTTGTGGGCAGTTTCAAACTGCCAATGCAGCCATCCGATAAATTCCCATAGTCGTGGCCATTGCTGCAGTCAGCTGGGACTCCTTCAGGGCCGCTTTGGCACAGTGTGAGGGACATTCCTGGTCCTGGCCCTACCTGCTGCCTCTGTCCAGGATCAAGGAAACAGGGGTGGGGGTTCCCAGTTCTTTCCACCTTTAGGAATCTGACATGCAAGCATAGGATGCCATGGACTGGCAGTCACATTGGCAGACTCGGGAACAAGTCTCAATGCACCCTTGGGTTCTCACTGACATTCATATTTATTTATTCTCCTTTCTCTTTCCTTCCCAGAGATCCAGGCACCATGCCACGCAGCCCCACATCCAGTGAGGACGAGATGGCCCAGAGTTTCTCTGACTATTCTGTGGGCTCGGAGTCAGACAGCTCCAAAGAAGAGACCATCTATGACACGATCCGGGCCACCACAGAGAAGCCAGGCGGGGTAAAGATGGAGGAGCTCCAGGGCAACACCCTGGTGATTCGAGTGGTCATCCAGGATCTGCAGCAGACGGTGAGTGAGCTCCTGTGTACAGTACCATGTGCTTTCTCATCTGCTCGCGTGTCTGTGTCTAGCAGCACTGACTGTGGCTGTGGGTGGTTCTCGTCCACTCTGGGTCTACAGGCTGGCGCTCCAGACTCAGTGCTCCTGGGTAGCTAGCTCTCTGACATTTCTTGCCCCTAGCATCCTCTCCTTCCTTCCTATTGCAGCCTACAATATTCACTGAACATTCTTTATTCATTCCACATTGCTATAATGAAACCCATGGCTGGGCAATATATAAAGAAAGGAGATTTGTTCAGTCACATTGGTTCTACAGGGCCAAGGTCGAAGGCTATCTATCCTTGGTGGTGGCCTTCTTCTTAGTGGAGTTCCAAGGTGAGCCAGGATGTCACAGGCAAAAAAGTGTGTGTGTTTGTGTGTGTGTGTGTGTGTGTGTGTGTGTGTGTGTGTGTGTGTGTGTGTGGCGGGGGTTGTGTGCATGCCTCTGTCTGATATTTCTCCCTATTCTCCTGTAGTTACCTGGATTTGAGAGTTGGATTCCCCCCCCCACTTGACTTCACCTAATTCTAATTGCTCCCCAAAGTTCCCCCTCCAAACACCATTGTCAAATTTAGTTTCCACCCATTTCATACACCATGAAAGAAATTAGATTTGAAGCCTAGAACCCTAGAGAGATACCCAACCCATGTCCAGGCCATAGTAAGCACCTTCTGCTGGGTCAGGCCTCCAAGCTTTGGGACCCAGAGCAAAGGAACCACAGGAGCCTTTCCAGGTCTTATAGATAAAGTTCAATGGTGAGCATATCAGCCAGCAGTGTCTATGATAGCTTAGCAAGGAAGGCAGCCCCCTGCCCCTGCCTCCTATCATGTGTTCACAGCTCAAGTAGACAGCCTGTTTCCCCCCACTCCTAGAGGAAGGGATCCTAGTTTGAATGTACCTTGGTTCCCCATGTGCCTCTGGTCACTACCTGGTTGTCCCTAAATTCTGGGCCCAGCATCATTTCCTGGGATGTCCCCAAAGTCCCCAGGTCACAGCTCGCCCATGCTGATCACCTTGCCTGTCCTTGTGGGCTCCTCCCCTTGGATGTTGGCTTCAGGTGTTTGGGTTGGGGAGCAGAGGCAATCTGGATGTGATAGATGGCCATGGTTGCTGTGTTCAGGTGTCACTTCCCAGGAGGTTCCCAGGCTGGTGTTCTGTCATTCCTCTCAGCTTTTCTCCTTCCTTATTCTTTAACTCCTTGGGGCTTTTCTGATGAAACTGTGAGCTCAAAGCAGAGATAAGGCCTGACCTCTTCAGTCCTCATGGGGGGCAGGTTGTGAATTGTTGGTGCATTGCTGGTCTGGGGTATCAGGCTCTGACTCTCTGAGACATTGCACAGGGTCATGGCAGGGCCTTTGAGAATCTGCTTCACCTCTGATGTCTGTGACAAGAGACAATGCCAGTTAATGACAGGCCAGGAAAACTGGTAAGGGATGTGCTCTGAGACAGGATGAAGGAGTTGGAGTAGGGTAGTGGGGTGGCAGGGTGGGAGGTGAGTAATCAGGTGGTGGGATGAAGGAGGCAAGGGATTGGGTGGTGAGGTAATCCAGTGGTGTTGGGGGATGGGATAGAGAGGTAATGGGGTATTAAAGTGTTAAGGTGAGAGACAGAAGTAGTGGGTGATGGGGTGAGGGAGGTAGCAGGGATAGGGAGGTGGGGGAGATGACAGGAAGAGGAAGGTGAGGCGGAGTAGCATCTCTCTAAGCTCCCATTACCTAGCTCTTGAAGGCAAGCTCTGGAGAGGGCTGTGTGGGTGCAGATCACACACGTACACTCACATGCACACGCACACACACACTCAAACACTATTCATTAATGAACATCCCTGACATTATTCATTTGAATTTAAAAGGAGGAAAAGGCAGTGAGGAAACAATGAACATTCTTTTTTTTTGTTGTTGCTCCAAGAAAGATGGTTTCCAAGGACATCTAGAGGGAAATGTTATTAATTCTATGAAGAGGGCTAGATTTTCTGGTACTGTTAGCCCCCCACCCCACCCCAGCCCCGGCTGTATTTTTCCCAGGTCACTTCTGGATGAATGAATCAGATTGCTGAAGTGAGCTGCCTTCCCAACTCACAGGCTCTTTGGAGCAGGTTCTCAGGCACGCAGACACTTGGGGATTGAGGGTCCTTCGCTTGGTAGCCAGGCCTTTCCCAGGGTCTGGAGTCCTCCACATCCTCCTGTGGATCTGTCCTGATGGTGACAGATGGAAAGAGTGAATTGGGGGGGAATATCTCACTTCCCTGCCTTCCCCAGCTTCCTTAAGGAGGACACTTAATTGCAGACGGGCCTTGGAAGTTTTGGCGAGCAGCAACTAGCCCTTTGTACTTCCCTTCCTCCACCTCCAGCCCATACCCATCTTCCTTTGATGAGGACTCTGTATGCAGACTTTGCTTGTCTTACTTAATGCTCATCCCAGTCTGCACCCAGGACCCTAGAGTCACCCTGTCGCTGTTCCCACCTAGACGCTATATGAAAGGGCAGAGACCTTTGCAGGTTTCTTTGCTGGGTTTCTGTTTTATTTGCCCCTGCACTGGACGGAGCTCATGGCTGAAGGCAGAGCCTCCGAATGACTGTGGACATGCGGCTGAGCCTCACCAGTGGCCTGTCTGCTCTGTGAAGATACCATAGTTCCCGTTGAGGTTGAGTCATGGAGGCTAAGCTCAGGGCCAAGGACACAGGAAGTCACACCCGTAGGCCATCATGTCTTCCTAAGGAGCAGCTCAGCCTTCCTGCAGTCAACTGCATCGTGTATTTTAGTACCTTGCTGGAAAGCTATATTTAATTAATTAATTGATTCTACTTGCTTGCATCATGGTGTGTGTGTGTGTGTGTGTGTGTGTGTGTGTGTGTGTACGTACATTTGTACAACTCAGGTTTGTTCCCTGCTTTGTTCATATCTGTAAATGAAAGTATTTAGGTATTAGTAAGTTGGCATGTTCCTATGAAGGAGTCCCACAAACACTGAGAGGGGTGACTGCATTTTAAAATGTTTCTTTATCACCTTTGGCTCAGACATGCATTTTCCTTTCTCTCATAGTTTGGGGCCAAAATTATTCCTCCTGATTCAGCCACTAGACTATAACTATTTTTGTTGTTGTTGTTATTGTTAAAAATATTTGGGGATAGGGTCTACAGTCTCACATAGCCCAGGCTGGCTTCAGTGAATTCACTAAGTTGATGAGGATGACCATGAACTCCTGATTCTCCTGCCTCCAAATCCTAAGTGCTGGGATTATAGGCATGCACTGCCATACATTTATTTATTTATTTATTTATTTATTTATTTATTTATTTATTTATTTATTGTGAGCACACTGTTGCTGTCTTCAGACACACCAGAAGAGGGCATCAGATCCCATTACAGATGGTTGTGAGCCACTATGTGGTTGCTAGGCATTGAACTCAGAACCTCTGTTCTTCCAGACGTTCTGAGTTGGCTGTCCTCGAACTCACTCTATAAACTGGACTGGCCTTGAACTCAGATCCACCTGCTTCTGCCTCCTGAGTGCTGGGACTAAAGGTGTGCGCCACCACAATGCTGCGTGTTGTATGTGGTGCTGTGAGCAAAGCCCGTGGATGTGTTGGTCCCTAGCTCCTAAAAAGTGATTATTGGGGTTTTTTTTTTATACTTACTTTTATTCTGAATTTGTGTGTGTGTGTGTGTGTGTGTGTGTGTGTGTGTGTGTGTGTGTGT
>JANHMN010000003.1:131003214-131029489 GCA_030674055.1 Rhabdomys pumilio
TGTGTGTGTGTGTGTGTGTGTGTGTGTGTGTGTGTGTGTGTGTGTGTATGCGCTCGGGCAGGTGCCTGGAGAAGTCAGAGAGGGCATCCTTGGAGCTGGGCTTGCGTGCAGTTGTAAGCTGCCTGACTTGGGAGCTGGGAACTGAATTCAGGTTTTCTGTAACAACAGTACAATCTTTCTAGCCCTAAAAGGGATTGTTGTTGGTCCTTCCTGGAAGCATGGCATGAGAGCTTGCCTGTCATTCCTGGTGTTCTGTGGCATTTCCCACGTTGCTCTCCTGGCTCCTGTCTGTGTCAGGAGAACCAGCTAGTGTCACTCAGGGATTTTCTGCTCTGTGTCTGCATCTCCGTCCCTCTCTGTTGAGTTTTTCAGTGCCTTTGTATCAAGCATTTGGCTGGAGCCGTCTGTCCCCAGGATTCTCTGATCTAGAGTACTGTCTGTTTTCATAGCTTTGCATGCTCTGCTTCTGACAAGTATTCTCTGGAGCTGTTGCTCGGGATGTGTTCTGATGTCTGATCATTTCCCTCTTGAGTATAATGTTTCTTAAGACAGTTCTTCCTCTGTGGGGTGAGTTTTCACACAGAGCAGAGCAGCTCTTCCCACCATTCTCTTCTCCGCCTTCTGTGTTGCCTAAGCCATCCACCCCTGCCCAGCCCATGCCAGCCGAGTGACAGCAGCTCTGTCCTTCCATAGACCTAGAACACAAGAGTCAACCCTCTTAGCTCTCTTGATATATCAGTCTACCTGTTTCTCTCTCTCTCTCTCTCTCTCTCTCTCTCTGGGAGTGTGTGTGTGTGCGCGAGTGTGTGTGCGCATGTGCATGTGTGTGTGCCTGTGCGTGCATGTGTGTGTGAATTTTTCTAGAGGGCTGGGCAGGTATCTCTTTTTCTTTTTTCTTCTAAACATTATTTTAAATGTTTTTCCTTGGGAAGTCCCCTGAACAGAGACTAAGTTTCTTTATCACTTATTGACCCTCTCTGCCCCCATCACTCAGTGGAGAGCCCTGCCTAAAGGGTCTCCCAACAGCTGGTTCCTCATAACCTTATCTCCCACCCAAGGAGGGGGAAAGAGCCACAGTGAGAGAGAAGAGACACTCCTCCTATCACAGCCTTTTGAATCTCTGCAGGTCATTGGATTGGGTCACTTCTGACTGTGTGTAGTGCCTGAGTCCTCCTTTGCATCTTCTGGGCTGGCTTCTGTATTTTAGAACATTTAGTCTGACTTATTTGATTCCCAGAGACTGTCTCCCTCAGTGTTGGCCTCCAAAGTAGAGAGCCCTTGACCTGCCATCCATTTGAGCCATCCTTCCATTACAGTGCTTTAGCTGGCTAATCTTTATTTCCCAGAAACTATCTACTGATATAGGCATGCATGCTATGGACTGTAAGAGTGCTCTAGGCTGGCAGACCTAGAACCTAAATATCAAAGCTAGGAGGGCAGAAGAGGGTGGTGAGGGTTAGGCTGCTGGGAGCAGGTACAGAGTATAGTACACTTCTTCCCTGCTGGGGTCTATCCCTAGGATGGGTGGGGCCCACTGCACCCAGGCAGGATGCAGCCTTGCCTTGAGCTGATCCTGACATGACTCATCCCTGTGAGTGTGTCCCATGCAGGAAGAATCCCAGTGTGCCATAATTATACAAAAGATGGTGAATAGTTTCCCAAACATTGACCTCATGATAGACATCATATTAAGGTGTTGAATGTGTTCTGTGGAGTCCTTGTAACAACCTTGAGCTTGGTAGCGTGTCTGAGCATCTTTGTTGAAGGTTAACACACCTATGGAGAGGACCAGAATCTTAGTTGTTCAAATAGAACTTTGGTGCTACACAGCTGGGAGGAGCCAGAACCATACAGCCTGGTCACCAGGGAGGCTCGGGGTGTGCTGAAGTTTTGAATAAGGCTCTTTGATAACATATGAAGTGGGTTTGCTTGTGACATTCTCGTACATACATGCAATTAAACTTTGTTCTTGTCCATTTTCTTTCCTACTGTCCTTCCCTGCCCCCTCTATCTCCTACCGCTCGTTCTTCAATTTCCTCTACCTCCCCCGACCCCTCTACCTCTCCCCACTTTCCTTCCCTGCCCTCCTCCCCTTCTATCTCCCCCCACTCTCCTTCCCTGTCTGTCTACCTCTTCGTTGGTCTTCTCTCCCTCACAGTACCCTTCCTACTGCCCCCCTTGCCACACATTTAAATCCAGGTTGTTCATATGAGAGCAAACATGCAATGTTTGTCTTTTTGAGTCTGGCTCATTTTGCTTAATAAAACAGTCTCCAGTTTCATTCATTTTCCTGCAAATGTCACGACTTCATTCCTTGCGGCTGTTTAAGATTCCATTGCATGCATACACTGTGTTTTCTTTACTCATGTGTCTGACATCTATGTGAGCTGCCGTGAATAGTGCAGCAGCAAGCACCCCAGTTTGTAGAAGGAATGTGGGAGATCAGAAGGGAGCTGGTGAGAGACAGAGCAGATGATCTAAGGCCTGAAAACCTGCTGAACAAAAGGCCCATGATGTGCCCACTGACTGCCAGGTACCCAGGCCTGGTTTACACACACAACTGACATTCAGTGTTGAAAGGTGATTGGTGAGCAACTTGTGTGGCAGACAGTCCTGGGACCACAGTCTGGTCTTGCTGTGTGTCTGTGTGCCCTTACCCTGGGAGGTCTATTGAGTTATATTGGCTGCCATAGTGTTCCTTAGCAGCCAGGATGGGTTAGGTGACTAAGGAGGGTTCACAGGACTCTGAGCGTAAGCCTACTGTGGTATAGCTTGAGAAGCCACAGCACCAACATCTGGCAATCCCAAGCTCCCCATTCTCTACCTGCTTTAGCCAGTTCCTGGCTGGTTACCTTCACTGTGGTACAGGCCCATTTCTCCCACAGGCCTTACATCTGCTTGTTTGCACTAGAGTTACTGGGAATGCTGGGAAAGGCTAAGACCAGAAGGGCAATACCACTTTGTAACTGGAAGGGCACTCTCAGGAGCGTAATCTGTTCTGGAACTTTCTAAAGACCATTTCACTTCATTCTGTTCAAGACAAACAAAGCCTCTGGAGGCAGAGACAGGCAATCCCACGGGTATGAGTTGTCAGCAACAGAGCGGACATTGTTCCCGCATGCTGTCCCTTGCGGGCTAAATCCTCTGTCTAGCTGGGGACATGACACAGTTCCTGGAATCCTGCCCAGAGGAGCTGAGTGGAGCTGCCAGCCAGCTTGCCCCAGGGGCCCCCAGTGCCTACACACTGGGTGCCTGGAGAAGCTTTGGGGCTGTCCTTCACTGCCCCATGAGGCACAACCCTGCTGTCTTCTGCTGCCTGCTATTTCTGAGCTCACAACTCCAGTGAGCCTGGTCCAGGGAAGCCTTGAGCAGTACTGACAAGGCACCCTTGGAGCTCTGGCTGAGCAGGGGTTGGGTGGTGGGTTTAGAGGACAGGGAGGGGTTGATAAAGGGTGCCAGGAACACGTTGAAGCACATTTCTGCATTATTCTGAATTTGATATACAACTGGCACTGGCCATTCACCGTGGCCTTTTAAAAAGTGGCATATGACCAAATGAGTACCAAGCGAAGTGGGCTCTTCTGTTATATTTTTGGAGAATGGTGAGTGAGGGACTGGGTACAGCGCTGGCTGTGGCCGGGGTGAACAGCAGCAGTGACTGAACCCACATTTATCCCCAAGAGGTGGCAGAAGAGTGCTGTGGAGTGGGGGGAGGGGCTCTTGAGGGTTCCCAGCAGCAGCCCCTCAACCTCCAGTCAGGCTTGGCACCAGGAGCTCAGCCAAAGCTATCAGTCTAAGCCCCCATCCCCTCCACTCCACCACCTTGGCTCATCTCCTGGCAGCTGCGGCAGGGAAACGAGGCTGGCCCCTTTTTCCTTAATTAGTACTTCCATTTATGACATAGATGTATCTTCCTATGGGTTATTTCATTTAGCAAAAAGCTTTTCATCTACCACCCTGACCCCCTTAAAGACAATTTATTGCAGTTCATCTTTCCTCTGTGTTTGACTCTTTCTCTCTCTCTCCTATCTCGCTTATGTACCTCCCGAAGCCACTGTTCCAGATTTGGCACTCCTAGAAGTCCTTTCTTCTCCATCTCAGTATCCCTGCCTCCCCCTCCCCCACCCCCATCGCCGACCATCTATCATCCACTTCTGAATGGTCTACCTAATTTGCCTGACTCAGAAATATCCTTGACCATTAAACTTGTCATTGAGGTTGAGCTGCATCTCCAGGCACAGTGCGGTCATCTCCCTCTTGTGCCTTTGGTCACAGGCGGGTGATTTTCCAGCTGGCCTTACATATATGAAATTTCCTGTGCTTTTGAGTAGCAGAGGAACTGAGCTTGCTATGAAAACACTTGAACCCATGTCCCTGTCCAGTAGCTGAGAAGGAAGGACCATAGTGACCATCCATGGTGAGAGAGTGCAGGAAGGCTAGCATCAACGTAACACCCTGATCAGCTGTTTGAACATTGTCCTTGGCCCCATGGGAGGAGAGAATGTGATACTTCTTCCAAGGCTCATGGTGTCTGTGTTTATGGAAAACAGGTATGGCTGGTGAAGGGTGTTAGGCATGGTGGCACCTTCATTCCATGTTAGGAAGCTTTGTCTTAGATTCTTAATATGCACTGCCTAGAGGATGCTGGCGCCATATGATTTACCTGCCATCTTGTTCCCAACAGCATCAAAACACTAGTCACTAAATTTTAGACTAATCATTCTCTTAGCCAGGTCACTTAACAGGCTCCAGCAGAGGGGTTAGGTCTACAGTGCCTTGCTCCTTAGCCAAAGCCCCTGGTCCTACCATCCAGCTTGGAGCTAAGCCTGCAGCTAAGTCACACCTTGTAGCTCTCAGCTCACCATTCCCAGTTTCTGATTCCTGCCAGAGGCTCCTGTCTGCAGAATTGCTTTCTCTGGAATCTCAGCTCTCCCCTGTGCATGTCATTATCTTCCCTCCCCAGCTGGCTCCTCACACCGTCCATCGTGCAGGTATGCCTAGCTCATTCTCTGACTGTAACCCTGGGCCCACCATCACCACATCCCCAACATAATGACTTCTATCCAGTGTGAGCTCACTCCTCTTGGGCACTTTGTGGAAAGCCCAGAGGCTTGTGGCTAAGTCTGGGTGCAGCCTGGGACATAGCTCTTCTCTTCCCCCTCCTTGTACCCCCATACTTGTCCCAGCTCTGAGCATCTTCCTCAGTCAGGTTTACCTTTAAAAAGGATTGTACTCCCCCAACAGTCAAAAGAGCTTTATTGATTTATAGTTTTTTAGAGATCCTAGACACTGTTTGTTTTAAGCATTCGGGTCAACGGTTTCTAGTGACTTTAGCAAGCTGTGTGCCCATTGGCTTCATCTAGGTTTGGCACACTTCAGCACCCCGGAAAGATCCCTCATTCCCACTGCCAGCCTGACAAATGTGTATCTACCCTCTGTGTCTTGTTTTTCTTGTTCTGGACATTTCCATGTAGACCAGGCCACAAGTCAGTGACCTCGGTGACTGGCATCTCACTCAGCATCGTGGTGGTCACTGCCTTATTCAGCTCTTATAGGACTTCTAACTGTCCCAAAGGGAGCTTAGACACTGCTCTATCCAGCAGGGGCTCCGCCTGACTTTCTCAGGCCTTTGACCACCTTGGAGTTGTGATTTCTCTCACAGCATCTGAAGAACTGTTTGCTTAGTGTTTATCTCCCTTCTTTGCCTGTGTGCTTTGCTAACGCAGCCTGGCTGGAGGGAGTGGGCTCACTTAAGCCTTCCCTGTCAGTCAAGGAGGGACATTTGAGCTGAGCCCTGGGTGGTACATTTTCTTGGGGAGATGTGTATCCAGAACTTGCTAAGCACAACCAGCCATGAAGTCCGTGTGTTGAAGCCACAGAGGTGGCTATGCGCCACAGTGCAAAATGTATGTCTGAGGGAGATGGTCATGGGGGTGGACTGAGACATAACCAGGGCATGGTGGTTTGGGTGGCCAAGTGAGTTCTATTCAGAGAGTGTGATTTCACTGAATTTGTGCTCATGGCCTTGGCTGCTGAGGTGGGAGGAAGGCTGGAAGAAGAGGTGGATGGGAGACTCCTGGGGAGAAGGAAAAAGGGCAGGAGGGGAGCCAGGTTCAGGGCTGGCAGGAGGAGGAGGGACTGAAGAGGTTCCAGGTGACAGGGCCAAGGACAGGAATGATAAGATCAGAGTCACAGGCTCTTACAGAGAGTCCTGGAGGGGAGGAGGTTACAGAGCCCTTAACAGTGACCTGTCAATCAGTTTGAAATAGAGTGCCCATGTCATGGATATTTCCTAGAATAGACCAAAACCCTATTCATTCTCTCTCTCTCTCTCTCTCTCTCTCTCTCTCTCTCTCTCTCTCTCCTCTTTCCTCATTTTTGTGTGTGTGGTATATGTGTGTATATGCATGTTTGCATGTGTGTGTGAGTTGGTGTGCTTGTGTGTGTGGCGACTGGAATACATGTATGTGTGTACATGTTTATATGTGTGTGTGAATGGTGTGTTTGTGTGTGTGGTGGCCAGAGGTGAATGTAGAGACTCATCCTTGATTGCATCTCTCCCACTTTGTTAGTTGAGGCAGGGTCTCTCAATCAAATCCGGAGCTCATCTATCATATGCTGCTTGCTTGCAGCTTGCTCTGAGGATCCTCCTTCTGAGGATGAATTACAGGGTTCTGGGGATCGGAACACTTGTCCTCATGCTAGCACAGCAAGAGCTTTAGCTGCTGAATCATTTCCTCAGCCTCCATTTTCTTTCTTAAAAAAAAAAAATCTCATCATATTTCATATAAGTGCACCATTCACTCATGGACAGTGTGTGCTTCAGTGAACCTTAGGGTATTCACAGGTAGGGGGCACCACCCCCTCAGTCACAGAGTTCTCTTGTCCCTGGAGGAATCCATGCACCAACTGGCCAGCCGTCCTCTCGTGGATCGCTCTGGCTCTTCCTGTTCTGCACATGCATAGTAAGTGGAGTCACAGGGATATATGGGCTGAGGGGTGGAGACCTGTCCTTTAGAATCCTGTCTCTCCTATTGGAGACATATCTGTCATCTCACATCTGTGTACACAGCAACATTTCCAAATCCATTGTGGTCCTGATTTGTTTCTCGTTTTCAAATTTTTCTTGATAAGATCTTTCTATGTAGAACAGATTGGCCCTTGAGCTTCCAGCAATTCCCCTCCCTCAGCCTTGTCAGTGGTAGGATTGAAGGCGTAAGCTGCCATACTGACTGACTTATTAAACATCACAAGTTATTCTCCCTGATCAACTCAGAAGTGCAGAATTCCTATATCAAATGGTTCTTCTGAGCCAAGGGCTATACTTCCCTTTGCCCATCTCTCTCAGAATGGACTTGTATAATTTAAAAACAGTCTTGTATAGTTTAAAAATATTTTTTATTTGTATGTGTCATGTTACATGTGTGGAGGTCAGAGAGAAACTTGTGGGAGTTAGTTCTGTCTTCTACTATGTAGGCTACAGGGATTGAACTTGGGTTATCAGGCTTGGTGACTCAGCCCTACTCACTGGTCCAGAACGGACTCTCTTTTACTTGCTCAGTGCTCACCCAAGGAGGTTTATTGAGGAATAAAGGCCTGACCAGAGATCACTGGCATGTGAGTTTGATTGGGCACATTTTGTGCTCTAATAGAAAAGGACTGACATGATGCTTCATCTCCATTACCTACTGGACTGGCTTTGGAATCACCTGGGAGACTCACCTCCCGGTGTCTGTGAGGGCGTTTGCAGGGAGGCTTAACTGAGGTGGGAAAACCTGCCCTGTATTCTGGCAGCCTCATTTCATAGGCTGGGATCCCAGACTGAATAAGGAGAAAATGAGCTCTCTTTCACTTTCCTCTGTCTCTGCTCCCTTGCTGTGGATGTAAGTCCTGCCGCCATGCCTTCCCCGAAGTGGTGAACTGTGTCTACAAACTGTAAGCCAGATAAACTCTCCCTTCCTCCAGTTGCGTTTGTCTCATCAATGAAGAGAGTCACCAACACAACTGGATAGTAGATGACATTGATAATGGTCCTTCCTCATTCAGAGGCTTGGAGTTCAAAGAACCCGTGGCCATAACTGATACCCATCCGTTTAGCCAGGCCCCGGGAGGCTAAGTATACTTAAGGGCCTCGGAAGTATTTTATTCCTCATTTAGAGAAAATGTCAAGAAGAATAAATATCATATGGGCTCTAGGGTATCTATTACACAGATCTATGACCACAGACAATCTTCAACTTTTTAGAGATAAGATTAAACCTTACTGATACAGTCAGCCTTTGTTGTCCTTGTCTCCAGTCCTTTCCCCTCAGGGACAAAGCAAATACTGTCATGAATTCAGAGCCAAATTTATTCTCTCTCTCCCTCTCTCTCTCTCTCCCTCCCCCTTCCCCTCCCCTCTCCTCCCCTCCTCTCTCTCTCTCTCTCTCTCTCTCTCTCTCTCTCTCTCTCTTGGCAGTTTCCGTATATATCTCAGGCTAGCCATAAACTCATGATTCTTCTGCCTCAGTCCCCTAAGTGCTGAGATCATATGAGGACGTCACCATGTTCCTCCCCTTAGATCTGTTACCCACATACCTATCCACCCACCAACCCAATCATCCAGCCTTATCCTCCCATTCATCCTTTACCCACTCACTCGTCCCCTCCTCCATGCAAACATTCAAGCATCTGTCTGTCCATCTATGCTTTTGCAATATAGAAACCTGTGCTTAGGACTTTGTGTCCACCCTGAGTGACCACCCAGTGTGCTTTGTTGTGGATAGCTGGATTGCTGTCGAGAGAGATTGAAGGCAAAGAATCTGGTTTTCTTTGTGGTTTCACTGACTCATCATGAAAACCGAAGGAAGTTCCCATCCCCATCTTCTCTGCAGTGCTACCATGATAATCTGTTTCCTTGTGCTTCAGCCCAGAAGTTCCACTTCAAAGCTTTCATCAGGAATTTGGTGCATCCTAAGTTGTTTGAAAGAGAGCAGAGGCCTCGGGGCCCTGCCATGCAGGGAACCAAGGAAAGGCAACCTTCATCTTGCCATACTATTCCTCTACCATGACTTGATTGAGAGGGACTTGATATTTATATCTAACACTTTCCAACAACTAAAACTGTCTGAGCCACGTCTCTTCTCTATGTAGGGATCCTATTCTATCCCTTTCTCTGCAGGATAACAAGATGGAGTTTTATATGCAAAGTCAAGTGACCTAGCTTGAAGGGATCTCTGATCCCAGACATAATCAGCCACCGTGGTTTGCTTTTCTGCGTAAGCTCATGGTTAATTCCCACTTAATTCTCTTTGAGAAGATAACTTCTGGGAATGAAAGACTCGTCCTGGAATTATCAAAATTCTATACAGAAACTCAGCAAATTTCACAATGGGGTGGGATGCTGAGGCCCAGAGGTCAGACTAGCGAAGAACACATAGCACCTTTCTTCTGGTGATCCATGGTAAGACAGCAGGAAGGTGATCCTTCATTCACGTTTAATCTGAGGGAAAGGCTGTCTTCTAACATCTTTGCAGTGATTATATTTGTATTTGAGGTTACAAGAAACTGCTGAGATGGCCACTCCATTAGGAGGAAGGTTTTTAGTATAAATAAGAGAGGGAAACTATCCAGAGGCCCCTCCAGAGTCCAGAGCAGAGAGCAGACTGGACATGACCAGGGCCAGGAAAGCAGGAGAGAATAGTGGAGTTAGTATGAGACAGACTTGCAAGAATGCAAGAGAATGGCCAGCAGGCGAGAGGCCAGCAGGAGCAGCTGGGTTATAAGGAGGATGAGTAGCTAGGGGAGAGAAGTGTGTGAGCTGGAGGGGATTTAGGGGCATGGAGAGGAGAGGAGAGGGGAGGGGAGGGGAGGAGAGGGGAGAGAAGAGGGGCTGGAGTGGAGGTTCTGAAGTGTATTCACAGTATTGTGAATAGGGACTGAGGAGCCTGGCAGCCATCATGGGCTTTGATATGCTACCACAGGTGCATATCAATGGAGAGCCCTATCCCTTCTGCCAGAGGGAAGGCTGCTTTTAGGGACAGAAAACACATTTCACTGATTTCTAAGGAATGCTGTCTTTCATCTAACAGCCAGAAATCCGTCTATAGTCTAGCTTGAGCTCATTCCCGGATATGTGGACTGCCTGAAACCTAAGAGTGTTATCAGAAATTTCAGGTTGCCAGATTTGCCTGGGGAAGTTGGGGGGTCCCCTCAGGGTTCTTAGTCATGTTAACCAAAGAATTTAAGAATAGACTCAGAAAAAAATGCTAGAGGTGGATCTTATTAGTATAAGAAAAAAAAACCCAGGCAAGCAAGCTGTAAATCTGGGTACTTGCCAGGAGGGAGACAGAGAAGAGGAAGACTTTTGTGCTGCTAGTAAGCAGACAGGTGTAGGAAAAGCAGCTATGTGGTGGCAAGGAGGGCTTCAGAGAAAGAGTAAAAAGGCCCAGGATCCTGGAGACAGCTCACTGAGGCTCTGGCCATAGTCCAAAAGAAAGAGGCGGAGGGAAGAAAAAAAGAAAAATTACATTTCTGAGTCAGGGCTCAGGTGAACAGACCTATGAGAACCTAGGAACAACACAGAGAATAAGGATTTCTGGGAGGAAAAATTTCATTGTCTCATTCTAAGGACAATTATTCCTCCCATCTCTTTATCATGGCCAATGAGCTTTGGTTGACTGGCTGGTTCCACTGGATTAACTGGTAAGAGAAAAACAATGGCATTTCTCTATCTGGAGGTAGATTCCATATTTATGACCAGAAGGAAACAGCTTCTTCTTAATGAGTTCCCAGTGCCTCTCTAAGAATTGGATTTTCAGGATCCTCTCATCTTGTCTCTGACTCAGCTTCCCAGCTTGGTTGTTCCCACCTCATCTGGTGGATGAACTCCCTTCCTGCCTCCCCATCCTGCCCCGACCCCTCCCCTTCCACAGCTTCCTGCCTGTTGCGATCTGTCCTGCCTGTCTCCTCCTGATTAGCTTTGGTTACTTTCCCTCCGCTCCCTGTGACTGGGGGGGACTTGCAGCCCCTGGCAGTTGTATGACTCTGGAAACATGTAAGTTGGGGAGTATCCCACCTTGGATGCAGAGGTGTTGGTTGTCACCTGTAGAATAATAGCAAGGGGGATCAGGGTGCATCTCGAATGCTCCTGACTGTCTAACTAAGAACCATTCTCTACTTCAGTTTATTGCTTTTACACTGACTACTGTGGCCAGGGTCTGACTGACTACTTTGTGATTTCTCTGCCTGAGAGCAGCTAAGGAGGAAAATTAACTCATCTTCAAGGAGCACACGAGCCCTGGCGGGTCTGAGCTGTGCCTTCCAGTTCACTCTCACCTTGGCAATAGCAGAGGCTTCGGCACAGCATCAGATGGCTGCGGTTAAGCTTCTGCAGCTGGAAATGTTCTAATTGGAAAAGGGAATCCACAGCCACGATCTCCTTCATTAAATTCTCAGAAGCATGAGCCTGGCCCTTGGACTTCAGCATTATGGTGTTAGCCTGCCTTTCTAGGTCAAGGTCACCAGTTCCCCATAAAGCCCTTGTTTTAAGCTTCAGGTATTGCCCTACCTGTGTGTGGGCAGTGACTTCCACAGGTCTCAGTATGATTGATGGGCTTTTGCTGAAGACAAAACCCATTTCATTTGGACAGTGGCATTTGTGACCCAGTCACAGCCTGAGTTGACTTTAGGTTGCTGTTTTTCAGAGGTGCAGACTGTGCAGAGTGCAGAAAGCCAGGGAAAAAAAATCCTCCTTAGTGTACCTTACTTCAGCTTCCACCACGCCTGTCTTCACCACAGGTCACCCAAATGCATTGTGCCAACTGGGGAGACAGCTGAGTTGGTAAAATGCTTGCCTCAAAAGCTCAAGGATCTGAGTTCAATCCCCATCACCACATTAAAGACCCAGGCATAGTGGTACACTCTTGTAATCCCAGCTCTTGGGAGGCAATGGCAGATAGATCCCTGGGGCTCACTGGTCAGTGAGTATTGCACAGTCAGTGAGTTCTAGGCTAGTGAGAGAAATTGGTCTTTAAAAAACAGGGTGAATGGCACCTGAGAAATGACACCTGAGGTTGTCCTCTGGCCTCTATACACACATATGTACCTGCGCCTGCACACACACACATATGAACACATACATAGCATCATGAAGACATCCATGATGAGGTAAATGGATAGTGCCGAGAGGCTTTCAGTGTGAGATGCAGTTCCTTGTCGGGGTTATGTTAGGAGCACAGTGGGAGTGCCCTGTCTTCAGGTGTGCTGTGGTGTGATCTATGCCAGGGACTGGGCTTTCAGCTCTGGAGATGACCCCAGATACCTTAGGACTCCTTCCCTGAGTGCTTGTCCTGAGTTCTTCTGGTTTCTTCTGGCTCCTCAGGTGTAAGTGGGTGATTTAAATCTCACTCAGGGTTAACAGAGGTTGAGAAGGCAGGCATCTTAGAGTGTGTGTGTAATGCCAGCCTGGGGTTGTTGATCTTCCTGTCTGAGCTGCCCACCGTCAGGAGACATATTTATGCAGTATAGTATTTACTATTCTTCCTTGCTTTGTCTAGACGTTCCCTCACCTTCACTGCAGTCTCATGGAGCAGTCCTTACCCTCGGCTCACACTCCAGACAGGCATGGGCACACTCTGGCTTCGTCCACAGTGCTGCTGAGACTCAGAACACTGTGGACAGGAAACGAGGGGCAGCTGCCTTTCTGCAGGGGTAGACATGCGGCCCCAGCACTGTTGTGTGCCCTGCTGATGCTCACATGGACTGGCAGTCAGTGCAGACTTACCCCTCAGCCCTCACTGTGGGCACATGGCCCTCTATGGGGGTTAGATATTTCTGCTGGTCATCCAGTCATACATGTAATATGCATATAGCAACAGGACAGTCATGACTTCGTCTGTTCTGAGGTGTAGCCCTGACTCTAGGATCTCACAATCTGACTGCTTAGAGCTAAGAGGGCTTTCAAGAGGGGATTAGGGTAAATTGAGGCCAACAGGGTGACTCTGATTCACATGATTGGGACCCTAATAAGAAGTGGGGCTCCGACACAGGGTAGCCTGCAAGGACAGGGAGAAGACAGCAGCTGCAAGCCAAGGAGACAGGTCTCAGGAGGAACCAGCCCTGAGATTCCATCTGGGATTTCTGATGCTGTGGGAACAAATGGATGCACGGTCAGAGACCGAAACACACAGGCTGGGGCTCCTCTGGTTGGATTTGATGAAGATCAAGACCCTCTGAACTTTACCCTTGCAAATTGGCTTGGCAGGCTATTGCCAGTGAGCATGGTGTGGAAGATTTGTTCTGGTGGTCTCCAGAGCTCCTGCCCTTTGCTGAGTCGAAGACCCAGCATGGGTGTTCTCTCCATTCGTCCACAATGTATGCTAGCTTCCTGCTGTCTGTACATGAAGATTTTCAATTCCTAGCTCACATCTTGCAGAATACTTTCGAATGCACGATGACCAAATACTAGAGCAGCTGTTTGGGTGCTGTCAAGGGTGTCTGTGGCTGGGGTGGTGGTGCTCTGGCTATTCTTTGCATTACAACACTATTTGTCTTGGATTCGACTTTGACACTGAAGTTCACTAATGGAAGTATCAGTGTCCTGCACCATTTAACGTCACGATAAGCCCCAGTTCGAGCTTGTAGCTATGTGGGTTTGGGTGGGTGCGTTCCTTACTTTTCCATTGCTCTGATAAAACACCTGACCCAACCAAAGCAACTTACAGAAGAAAGAGCTTATTTGGGCTTATGATTTCAGAGGGATCTGAATCCATGATGGCAGAGTGGAGGCATAGAAGCTGACATTGAAAGCTCCGAGCTCCCATCTTGAGTTCCAAGCAAGAAGCAGAGGGAATTAACTAGAAATGGAGCAAGTCTTTTAACTCTCAGAACCTGCCCCCAGTGACATACTTCCTCCGGCAAGGCCACACCTCTAAATCCTTCCCAAACAGTTCTACCAACTGGGAACTAAGCATTCAAACACAGGAGCCAATGGGGATCATTCTCTATGATGGCCAGCACAAGGGTCATCACCAGTTACTCTCACCATTGCCCTCACCCCCACCATCCCCATCATTCCTAACTGATAATTCACCGTTACCTAATTGATATGTCCGGATGTGTAATTCCAAATTCAGCCAAGTTGACAATCAAGATTAAGGGTCAGGGGCAGGTTATTTATATATCTGTTACTTCAGAGGCTGTAGTGACTGCCTCCAGGTATGCTGCCTCATACCTCTGAGTTCAGAAGTCCAAGATCAAAGTGCTAGCCCAGATTCCCCAGGATGCCCTGAGGAGCCTTGAGCCCACTCTCCAGTTCCAGGGCTTTGTTGAAGACCTTCAGCTTTTCTTTTTCCTCTATGGAAACATTATCCCAATAATCCTCCTGAAGCCTCCTCCTATGTGCCTTCTGTAACATCCCCACTTACCATCTCTGCAATGCCATGGTATTGGGTCAGAACCACATTTCTCCAGTGTAGCCTCGTCTTACTTGATCACACCTGCAAAAACCCCATTTTTAGATACGTCTCTGTCTTCTTGGGGTGTGTGTTGCTTATGGTCACCTGTATCTTTCTGGCTGCCATGTGTGTGGAGTGAGAACCACTTTACTGAGGAGTCAACACAGTAGCTGGTGGCCACTTAGTAGGTCTGCCCAGCAGGTGGGTAGCAGACCCAGGCCTTTCTGACCTGTGAATTCTAGCTCTTCCCAGAAGGGGCTCCATGGGGCACCCCTGGTGCTTTCCAAAGCTGCTGTTTTGTTTCTCAGGGTTGGTTCTTGCACTAGGGAGGCACAGACTGGGCATCACTGCTCTGCCCACCAAGTGGCAGTGAGTGCCAGTCTTTGTGTGGCCTACAATGGCAAACAAGTCCTCTGGGAGGCAGCATGCAGCCCTGGGCCCCTCTAGGCACTTGCCAGTTGTCAGGTTCTTATGAGCTGTGGGGAGAGAGAGGCCTGAAATGCTCTGGGGTGTGGCTGTGTGAGGGGACCTGAGTTGGGACGTCCCATCTGTGTCCAGTAACCCAAATCCTGCAGTGATTCCTGAACTGGGAGTGGCAGGGTTATGTGCAGCCCCAGGAGGCTATAGCTCTTATCGTGCTTTTGTTGTGTCAAGATCACAGAGAGTTCTCACCTAGCCCCTTGGATGGAAGGGGGCCGGCCCATTGCCTCCTCTCTGGAAGGAACAACTGGTCCCACCAGGTCATGTAACCCAGGAAGGTCAGAGGGTCACCCTGAACTCAGCCAGTGACACCTGAGAGAGGCCAACAGGAGCATTCATTCATGTGTGGGGTGTCAGCTTCCCTGGCTGGGGTTGTAGCTACTGGACTAGTGTTCAGGGTAGACAGAAGATGAGCCATTTTGTAGCCATGAGAACCTGCTGGTGCTCAGGGACAGGATCCTGAAGGCAGCAGGGCCTTCTGTACCCTTAGGCAGACACACACGAATCCCCTGAGAAGCACGAACTCTAGCCTCTTTCAGTAGTAATTCCTCAGCTCTTCTGAGCGGTCTTCACGGTAGGAAAGCACATCTCTGCACTCCTGCTTTGGCTGAGGAGTGGAAACCAATTTTAATCCAAGACAAATGAAGAGTCTTAGACATGAACCTGGTCTGGCTTTGGCTTCCCTTGGCTTCCAAGGAGTGCCACAGAAGGCTCCTAGGACACAACTGAGTGTCACCATTCCAGTTCTTAGAGGCAGGGATGCATCTTTAGGAGTATGGGCGATGGAGGCCCTGCTGGTGCTGTTTAACCTTTTGAGAAGTTACCTCTTACAGTAACTGATTTGATGCTCCCCAACCCTGCTCAATGCCACCCCTCACCCTTCAAGTGGCATGTATACATTGGGTTTTGGTTTTTCCATTTTGACGTAGGTGTACATGGTGTGCATATACATATAGGTGTTTGGCTACCTGATGTCCAAAGTGGATATCTAGAATCATCCTTCACTGCTCTTTCAACTATTCTCTGAGGCATGGTTTAAGGCTCTATCAATCAAACCCAGAGGTTGCCCTTATGGCTAGTGCCATCAGCTAGCTCTGCTGGATACACTGTCTTTGCCTTCTGAGGCTGGAATTACAGGTGCATACCACACCCACCTAGCATTTCTATGAGTTCTAGGGATTTGAACTCCAATCCTTACACTTGCACGGCAAGCGCTTTTAACCATAGAGTTATGTCTCCAGCTGTCTAGTGCATACAGTTCAGAGACAGTGCTGGTGATGTGAAGACGCTCATCCCTCAGGCTTCCCATGGTGAACTCTTTAGGCAAGGTGTCAGAGTTGCCAGAGAGCAAGCCATGTATACCTCAAGTGGCACTGCCACACTGTCGCACTGTTGCACTGTCGCACAGTCGGCTGCAGCATGTAGTGGACTGAGAATCATGCAGAAGACGCATTTGATCTTCATCAGGAAAGAGTGTGATTTCTACACAAGGGTACACCAGATCTATCATGTGTTACAAATAGGAAGCCATGCAGTATATCCAACTGTGTGTCTCAGGACAGCTGTAAATGCCTCAAACAAAAGAGATTTCTTTTTCTAACTCAGTCACATAGTTCTCAAACATGAACTTTGTAGATGGCAATGTTATACTCCAATATGAAATGCACTTGGGAGGATGCATGGAAGCTTTAAAAACATGTCGTCATTGTGTATGAGGAACCTGAGTGTCCATAGATCTGAAGGTCCAGAGGGGGTCCTGTAACCCCTGGGATGTCTTAGAGGCAGTTGTATTTAGCTGTGACCCTCAGTGTATGTCCCCCATCACAGTGCATTTGCGCACTCTGGTGTGCATATATCATATGATAATCTCGGTTTCAGTCCCTAGGCTGGCTGGTCAGGTAGTCTCAAGGATAAGCCTGTCTCCACCTCCCAAGCACTGCGATTTTGTGAAGGTTCTGGGGCTTAAGCTCAGGTCTCATGCTTAGAGGGCAGGCACTTTGTTGACTCCCAGCCCTGATTGAGTTCTTTTGCTTTCCCCAGCGTTTCTGTTTGAGAGACAGAGGTAAACTTTACTTTGTGGTTAGTAAGCCACAGCTCTTGGCTCTTGTGTTCCGAACATGTAGCAGTGGGGCAGAGGGGACAGGAGTGGAAGGGACAGGAATCCTTTGATCCTTTGCCCAGGTTAGTGGCTCTGATGACCTTTGGCCTTCTGACTCGTGTCTCTGTTCTTTCCGCAGAAGTGCATTCGATTTAACCCAGACGCCACCGTGTGGGTGGCCAAGCAGCGGATACTGTGCACACTGAACCAAGGCCTGAAAGATGTACTCAACTATGGGCTCTTTCAGCCAGCCAGCAATGGGCGTGACGGCAAGTTCCTGGATGAGGAACGGCTCCTGCGGGAATACCCACAGCCCATGGGCCAGGGTGTGCCTTCCTTGGAGGTAACTAGCCGTGTGTGACTGTATGAGGGAGGGCTGGTGCTGTGCAGCCTGGGTGCAACTGAGGGCAGTATTTTAGCCAGGCTTCAGTTGGTTTTCCAATGAATTTTAATTAGAAAATTACCCACTCTACAGTTAAAATCTGGCTCCTCGGGACCTTCCCTGTTAGGCGTGTGTGTGACAAGTACCTTCTTGGTGGCTTTGGGAATGTGGATCAGTGGTGTGATTAGTTAAAGACAAAGTAAGAGTTGAGTTTATGGTGGCATCTGGAAGTGGGCTGGGGCAAGATGCAGGGCTAAAGCGTTGTAGTCTAGCAGCAGGCATGGACATCCTCCAACTCCATCCAGAAGTTACAGGCTGAGCTTAGGGGACACACACTCCCCAGGCAGTCCCAGTAATCCAGTTCTTCAGGACTGACTTGTTTTGATACTTAAAAATCAAGAAAGTTCCCGTCTGAGTCATGGGCGTACCTTGCCTCCTGTGGACTTGTCATCTTGTGTGGAGTAGGGGGAGAACAGAACACAGTTGCCTTCAGTACAGTTGGTGATGGTTTTAGAGAGATGGCTCAGTGGTTAAGAACAGCTGCTGCTCTTCCAAAGGACTCAAGTTCAGATTACAGCATCTAAACACACACATACACACCACACACACACACACACACACACACACACACACACACACACCACACACACACACACCACACACACACACACACACACACCACATCACACACCACACACACACACACACACACACACACACACACACACACACAGATTGCTTTGTGGTTTAGAGCACTCGTTGCTGTTGCAGAGGAACTAGGTTCAATTCCCAGCACTCACTTGGTAGCTCACCACCATCTCTAACTCCAGTTCCAGGGGATCTAATGCACTCTTCTGGCCTCCTAGTTACAGTCACACACACAGTGCACCAATATACGTGCAGACAAAACACCAGTAGACACAAAATAATAAAATATTTCTTTTAGAGACAGGGTTTCTCTGTGTAGCCTTGACTGTCCTGGAATTCACTCTGTAGATCAGACTGGCCTTAAACTTACAGAGATCCACCTGCCTTTGCCTTCCAAGTGCTGGGGTTAAAGGCACGTGCCACCACTACCCAGCATAAAAGAATATTTTTAAAAAATTACATTTTCATACTTTTTATTTTATATTCATGAGTGTTGATCCTGTGTGTTTGTGTATGTATCAAATATGTGACGCACCCACAGAAGCAAGATGACATCATCAGATGCCCTGCAAGTGGAATTGTGAGTGGTTGTGAGCCACCATGTGGGGTGCTAGGAACAGAACTCAGGTCCTCTGGCAGAACAGTCAGTGCTCCTAACCACAGAGCCATCTCTCCAGCTTCCTAAGTTAAAAAAAAAAAGGCTAAAAAAGGGAAAATAATACAAGGTCAGATTTCAGTTGGGGAACTAGCTTGTGCCTTCACCTGGAATGTTTCCATGTCCCTGTGTTCCTGCTCTTTATTCCTGGAAGTATGGCAGTCTCAGGAGAAGATCAAGAAGGAGGCACAAAGCAACCTGAGTTCAGGAAGGTCATTCCACTCTGGGGCCTTTGGGTGTTGTTGTCCTTGTGAGACAGATAAGGAAACTGAGGCTGCGGTGGGAAGGTGACCAGTTTAGAGTCACTCAGCAAATAGAGGACCTTATGTTTCCTCTCAAAATCTCAGTCATGCACCTGCCCCTAATGTTCTTTGAGAACCTTCTGCAGTGTTTCTTTAACAGTCAGCTACACAAAGGTCTGGGTGTCTGGGAGAGGGGTGTGTGGTAAAGCTGACCACTGGGTCACCGCTTGCCTGGGAGTATTGCCATTAACTCCAATCCCACTCCTCTGCTCTGCAACGAAATTTCCAATCCCAAATAGGCAGCAGTGTCCTGAAGGGCCAACGGGAGCCTCTGAGTCCTAGGCAGAGGGTACATGGGATTGTTCACACAGTTCTGACAGAGGTAAATGACAGGGAACAGAAATATAACATCCACAGTACACTCCAGACAAACTCAGGGCAGGTGGATTCCCACAGACTGTGAGCCAGCAGGATGAGGTCATGAACTCTGGTGTGGCCATCTTACTCTTCATGCTGAGGACTGCCTTCCACAGTTGAGAGCCTTCCCTTTGTCCTGATGGCTTCCAGATGGTGGGACTCTTAAGGGGGTGGGCTCTGCAGTACAGACACCAGTGTCTAGGTTAAGACTGCAATTCCTTGTCCTTGGCCAAATCACTTTTCCTTTGAGCATCCATGTCTGGCATTTAGTCATCTGCAACCTTTTTCTTGTTTCCATGGCAGTTTCGCTACAAGAAGCGTGTGTACAAGCAGTCCAACCTGGATGAGAAGCAGCTGGCCAGGCTCCACACCAAGGTATGGGGTGTGTGTCGGGTAATGCTTCCTCCACCCCATCAGATCTCCTCTGATCCTGTTATGTTGTCTCTGGAGGACTCATTCCCCTGGGAGTGGCCCCTGTATACTGTGTGGGATGAGGCCTCACCATGCACATTGCAGGGAACCTAGCCAAATAGCAGGCAGCAAGGTGGCCAGAGAAGCTGGTGAAGGTTGAACAGGGGGTTGCTGTTCCTCTGGTGCCTGAGGGAGGTTAAAAGACAGCAGGAGTGGTATCGTGGGATTTGGATACGTAGTGAGGTAGAGGCTTAGCACCATCTCTGGTTGCTGTTACTGCCAAATCTGAATAGGCCTTAGAAAGGCAGAAAGTTCTGGTACAATGGGAGGAGAGCTCTGTGCTATCTGGAGGGCTCTGTGCCCACTGAAGGCATGATGATTCCCTGTGTCACACCTCAGACATGCCAGTGAGGCCCTGGGAGTCAGGAACATGCCTAGAGCAGGAGGCAGAGATCCTGAGGCCTGTGTGTGGAGCCTGGAGAACACTGGGTGGACACTGCCTCTCCTTAGACACCCTAGGGTGCCTGGTGCTGGCCCGGAGCTCTCCTGCAATGGGGAATGTGTCCAGGCTTTCACAACCAAACATTCCTTGTTTCTCAGATGGAGCAGGGTTGTCACTGTCGGTTTCATTCTTAAAAATTAAGCTAGTTCTTTGACAATTTCATACTGTATGATCCATACTGTATAAATGCATTTTGATTGATCTATAATTTTCCTCTTACCTTCCTGTCATCTCTGTCAGCCTCCCATACTTCCTACCACTCTGGTTCCACCAGGGCCATGTGTATGACCTTTGGGTTGAGCCTATCCACTGGAGCCGGATGGGCTCGCCAGTGGACTCACAACTGAAGCCAACAACTCCTCAGTTTTCTTGAATGTATCCGCAAATAGTTCAGTCATTAGGGTTAGTCAAGAGCCCCTTGTCCATCTATGCCTGAGTGCTGATGGACCCACTCTTGTGCAGACCCAGTACAGGAGCCCACAGCTGTTGAGTTCAAGACTTCAAGTCCGTGTCTTGCCAGGAGACGACACTGTGAAGCCCTTCTACCTATCTTCCAGCTCTTGCTGTCTTTCCTCCCTTTCTTTCCCAATGTTCTCTGAGCTTTAGAGGGGATAGTATCAATGTCTCATTTCAGGCAGAGCAGTCACAAGTTGCTTATTCTCAGCGCCTGTGCAACCACGAGGCTCTGAAAGCACTAGGAAGAGAGGTTTCTCTGATTAAGGCCAAGAGTAACATTGTTTAGGGAGTAGGCAGCTTGGCGCCGTGTCAATTTAGTGTTCCCCGATAGGGCCTGTGACTTTCCCTACCATGCATTTTTTTGGACCCAGTTTATAGCTCTGGGTTTGGATTCCTGCTGTGAAGTGGGCCTCAAAGGAAATCAGGGAGTGGTTGGTCATTCCCACAACTATTCTACAGCTATCATGCATTGCCTAGCAGGCTGATAGCATGGATTGTAGGATTTATAGCTGGGCAAGACCGTTGGTGCCTTATCTCCCCTAAGATAGGACTATTTTGTAACTTCTTAGAATTACGAAAGCTAGCCGCCCATGAGGAAGTGTCCAGCTCGATTTCAGGTCCACTTCGATTTCTCTAAATCACGCAATAAGCTGTGCCCTGTCTTCAGCTCGAGGTCTCGTTATCTAGTTCTCGTGAACAACCAGACAAATGGCAACAGCCTGTACTGTTTTAGGGGCCTCTGTGGCCTCTCTATCCATCATTGTTTTAAGTTTTGTGCCTAAGTTATCCAGAGGTAGCTGGCAGCTGTCCTTGGATTCCTGCCCTTTGGTATACCGCCACTGTCCTTGACACTGTGACACCTCAGCCATGTCCTGGCCAAGTATGGTCCAGGCTATTCTTCCTTTTATTATTGTTGTTGTTATTTAATGTTTAGGCATAAATCCATGTGGCTTTAAAAAAAGATGTCAATGAGCAATACCCACAGTTTAAATGACATTTGATTTTGGACATTTGTTCTAACCCCAGACTTTAAGGGGTTTGGATGGGAATCCAACTGATGGCAGGTGCCTGGAAAGCCCGGGAACATCATCAGGTGGAAACTCACAGGTGTCCTTGTCCTGTGTTGTGGAAATGACAGATCAGGATGAGGGTGGGGCCCAAGAGAGATGCTGGGCTCTTCCTGATCCTGCGGCTGGGCTGCCTGCTGAGGATGGATGCTGTAACTTCTCTAATAGAGGAGGCAGGCAGGCTTGGGAAGTTCAGGTCCTGTGGCTGACCTATGTGACCTTTGTCCTGGACTAGGTGTCCCTGAGGGCAGGTATCACTGTTTCAATCTGGGACTAATGGGGTGGGGTTCAGCAGGTCTCATCATTTACAGATGAGACCCTCAGCCTCAGCCTCCCTTTTGGGAATGGAGTGGAAGGTCTGAGTGAGTCTCAAGACTATCCATTGTCACCCTGCTCCAGCGATCTGCTCTCTCTCCACATCAGAACATCTCTTGCTCCCAAAATAGTGGAACCCACTTCTGCAGCTATCATAAGTTAAAAACCACAGGTAGACTGGAATTCCCACAGCTCCAGGGGCCTCAGCTCTCTGATATCACAACTAGGATTTAGATTTCTGGGTTCCTGGGTTATGGCTGTCAGGGGTGGTAGAATGGTTTCTCTGGGACCTCTTTAGATGACTCTGAACTCCACTCACCAGGGTTCCACCCTAGTGGCCCAGAGACCCCTAGTGTCAACATATAGGAATTACAGCTCTTTGTGAGAATTCTGGAGGGACAGACACTGAAATGTTGATACAAAGATGGTAAACAGCTAGGGTTCTGAGATATTTATCCAGAACAGGCCCATGGTGTTGGCTGTGTGTTGACCTCACACTTGGCCTTATGTGAGCCTTGGTGGTAGTGGTGGAGGTGGGGTCAGCAGTGCCCTGTGCTAGAGGAGGCTAGTGCCTCCTTGTGGGTAACCTTCTCTAAGTCTATAAAGATTCTCTCTCCCTCCCTTCCTCCTTTCCCATCTATCTTCCTTTCTTTTTCTTCTTTCCTTCATTTCTTCCTTTCCTTTTTTTCAGCATAAGCTCATGTAGTCCAACTAACTTTGAAATCATTATGTAGCTAAGGATGACCTTGAACCTCTGATCCTCCTGGCTCTACCAGGAGCTGGAATTAAAGGTATGCACCTGCATATCCAGTTTATGCATTATTGGGCTCAAGCCTAGGGCCTCATTCATGCCAGGTAAGTTTTCTGCTCACTGAGCCTTATCCCCTGTCCCTGTGTTGCGGCCTGTGCTGCTCCACGCTGCCCCACGTTCGGACAGCAGGTGACCTGGCCCACACTGCCCCACGTTTGGGGGCCAGGTGCTCCGGTCCGCAGGGGTCAGTCAACAGGGTCTAGCAAGAGAGAGAGAGTGGGGATGGAAGAGGAAGAAACACAAAGAATGGAGACAAGACAGAGAGTCTGTTCAAGTCCCGTTTATTAAAAGGAAATCATGGATACATATAAGCACAAGCAGGGGAATGCAGCTGAAGATGCTTTACCACGTGTGCCTTGCAGCTGGGGCACTAAACAACAAAACAAGATATGTGAGAAAAACAAGATGTTTATCAGAGTGTGCTCAGCTGTTGTGGGCTGTTGAAAAATAAGTCTCTTGTCAGGGTATATGGCCCGAGATGGCTGCAAAGATGATAGCCGCTTTCTGCTAGGACTTGGCTCCCAACACCCCTGTAAATACATTTTTCATAAAGATACTTCTTTTTTGTTTGTTTCTTCTCCAGACCAATCTGAAGAAGTTTATGGACCACACTCAGCATCGCTCAGTGGAGAAGCTGGTCAAGCTGCTGGACAGAGGCCTGGATCCCAATTTCCATGACCTGGAGACTGGAGGTGGGTGTTCATGAAGGAGGCCTTTTCTGTACTCTAGTGAGTAAAGCAGTCGTCCATTCCTTGGTTCAGGTTACTCTACATCACTCATCTCTTATGCTTATGGGGTTTACCTGGGCTTTGAAGTGGCTCCTTGCTTTAGTTAGGGTTTCTACTGCTGTGATGACACACCATGACCAAAGTAACTTGGGGAAGAAAGGGTTTATTCAGCTTAGGCTTCCATGCCATGGTTCATCATCAAAGGAAGTCAGGACAGGAACTTGAGCAGAGCAGGAACTTGGAGGCAGGAGCTGATGCAGAGGCCACAGTTACTGGCTTGCTCAACCTGCTTTCTTATAGAACCCAGGACCACCAGCCCAGGGAAGTCGCCACCTACAATTGGCCGGGCCCTTTCTCATCAATCACTAAATAAGAAAATCCTTACAGAGAGCTCATGGAACGTTTTCTCAGTTGAGTTTCCCTCCTTTCAGATAACTCTAGCTTGTGTCAAGTTGAGATAAAATTAGCTGCTATGCTCCTAGGCATGTAACTTCTGATCTTAAGGCCTGTATTTT
This sequence comes from Rhabdomys pumilio, assembly GCA_030674055.1. Taxonomy (NCBI): domain Eukaryota; kingdom Metazoa; phylum Chordata; class Mammalia; order Rodentia; family Muridae; genus Rhabdomys; species Rhabdomys pumilio. The sequence goes on from JANHMN010000003.1 coordinate 131,027,377, forward strand.
TCTCCTTGCTGTCTGAGCCTCTGCCTCAATGCATACATACACACACAGTAGGTGCTCCTTGCATAGGTGTTAGGAAAGAAGAAAGCAAATAGATGCCATACATGTGTGGGGCTGTTGCCTGCGAACTGGGGGCCTTCTGCAGAGCCCCTAGGGTGCGTGTGCTAACCAGCCAGCACTTGCAGCATCCTTGGGTTTTTCTCTCTGTCTGGGCTCAGGCTTCCTCACAAACAGGCTGCTGCATGCACATGTCTTATGTTCCCTGCTGGGTGTTGAGTTCCTTAGGCTTGAAATATCCTTGGGAGAAAACTGCACTGGTTGGGGAGAGGGCTGTTGGGGAAATTTGACCTTAGCAGTGGAGTCCTTTTTCCTGCCTTCTTTTCTTCTCTCACTCCCTCTCCTCCCAAGGTACCCCAGGTCCACTGCTGGCTCCCACATGGCTTCTTGTCACACCTCGAAATTACTATGTACACAAGATATGAAGGTGTTTTATATAGTGTGGATCTTGTTTGTCATTTGGGGCAGCCTGGATGACCCCTCAAGCTGAGGTGGGCCCCACTGGGTACTGACCTAGTTAGCATGCCCTAGTCTGAACCCTGATGTGGGCTGGGTTGCCTCTTTGCTCCGGTGTTTCTTTGGGTTTATCTGTAAGCAGCATGAGAACTGGGAGAGGGCTCTTTCTAAGATGGTGGTGACATCCAACATATCAGGAGAGATTAGGAGTCTTGACGAGGGGATGTGAGAGGAAGTCCTGACCAGAATGAGCAGGCACCAGGCCAAGGAAGAAGCTCCCTGAAGGAAGAAAGTGATGTTTATGTGCCTTGTGGTGACAGGATGCCTCCCATGGCCTCAGGGGTCCTGGCTTTGTACTGTCTGGTCCCCACTTTCCCCATGGCTCTAAATTGATTCTCCCATGCATTGACCTCGGGTTGGCTCTGGCTTGCTCTGCATGGATGAGAGCTGCCCTGTCCCATTCAATGACACGCAGCTCCCGGTACTCTTGATATGGAAGTGAAGTGTAGCCAGGAATGGCACATGTCCACAACCCAAGCACTCAGAAAGCTGAGGCAGGAGGATCACAAGTTCACTGCCAGCTTGGGCCACATAGCAAGACCCCGTCTCAGATTAAAAAGGTAAGAGAAGGACCATGGGTGTAGTTCAGTGGTAGAGCACTTTTGGGTTCCATCACCAAAAAAATAAATAAATAGATAGATATTTAATTAATTAATTACTTTTAAAAAAAGAGGAAAAGGTCTATGGGTCTGTGGGTTCCAAAGGATGAACTGGAGCCTTCAGATCTCCACGGATGACCTTCATTCAGGCCTGCAGCTCTGTCCTCAAGGTCTGTGGCCTGGGTTTTCTCCTAATCATGAGTCTTTGGCCTTGGTGGTAAGCTGCTCGGGTCTGGTTCTCTCTCTGTGTTTTATGGTGACTGTTTCTAGAAGATTCTATAAGGGATCAGACCAGGCAGTATGAGCCTCTCGCCTTGCCATGTTCATTAGAGCAGGCTGGTGTCTGCAATGGGGTTTTCTTCCTGATGGGAGCTGCTGCTCCTTTGCTCCCATCCCCTTTTACATCAGGGTTTCTGGTTCTGGGGTTTGAAGCAGCTGTCATCCCAGGGCACAACCCAGTTGACACTGACTGTTTTGAAGCAGAGGTATGCATGTGGTGGCTTCTCTTAGCCACATCTGGAGCTAGAACCGAGGTAGTAATGATGGGCAAAGAGCTGGTGCTTAGAGAAATTCCAAGAGATTCTGCCCTCTGGGTATGAGGGACCTGGAAGTTCAGAGCACGAAGCCCACAAGTGATGATTATTCCATGTTCTCTGAAATGCAGCCAGAGTTCAGTGAAACACCCTGATCTAGCTAACCAGAGATTGACAAAGAAAACCAAAAAGCCTGTCTGTCCTCTCTCCTGTCATTGCCCTCTAAGAAACAGACTGTGGCATCTACTCCGTAATGGAATCCATTGGTCTTAGAATAATCTAGAGATGACTAAAAGTCAAATATGGCATAGCTTTATAGAAGGATCTTGTGGTGGTACACACCTTTAATTCTAGCATTTGGGAAGCAGAGAGGCAGAGAGGCAGAGAGGCAGAGAGGCAGAGAGGCAGAGA
>JANHMN010000003.1:131029499-131050632 GCA_030674055.1 Rhabdomys pumilio
GAGGCAGAGAGGCAGAGAGGCAGAGAGGCAGAGAGGCAGAGAGGCAGCGAGGCAGCGAGGCAGCGAGGCAGCGAGGCAGCGAAGCAGCGAGGCAGCGAGGCAGCGAGGCACAGAGGCAGAGGCATGTGGAGTGGAGCTCTGTGAGTTTGAGGTTAGCCTGGACTACAAAACAAGTTATAGGATAGTCAAGGCTATACAGTAAAACCCTGTCTAGATGGGGGGAAGCTAGGAGACTTCTAGGTGTCCCAGGCCCCTAGACCTTATCCTCTATGGACACTGAGAGACAGCTGTGTAACTGTGGCTACAATGTAGGCTGTTAGCTGATAAAAATGAGCAAACACCAGAGAGAAGCAATGGGTGTGCTAAGTGGGTCTTGGTGCCACACTCCTGGTCAAGAGTGGCTGTTCTGGAGTCACCAGCAAAGGTAGGACTAGCCAGATGTGGCTGCAGAGCACAGCAGACATACGGGGCATACCATTCTAGAAGCCCTTCCCTACCTTACCCACAGATGGCTTGGGGTTTGTTCTGGGGCTTGACAGAAATCATTTTTTGTAGTTTTGTTATTTATTTTAGGTGTGTGTGTATGTGTGTGTGTGTGTGTGTGTGTGTGTGTGTGTGTAGGGCAGAGGACAACCTTGTGTTTCTCTGGAGCTGTCCGTGTCCCCTTTCTTTGAGACAGGGTCTCTCACTGTCTCACTGGTCTGATGCTCTCAAGCTAGGCTAGGTAGGCTGGCTGGCTAGTGAGCCCCAGAGTTCCACCTGTCTCTGTGTCCCCTGCAGCAGGATTATAAGTGGATGCCCCCATGAACTCAATTCCTTATACATGCACATCAAACACTTTAACAGCAGAGCTATCCAGCTCCCCAGCCCCACACTTGTTTTCCAGAAAGGCACATGCCTCCTCCAGCTCATGCCTCCTCCAGCTCTAGCAGACTTTGGTTATCCCTTCTACGTTTTGAAAGCTCGAAGCTGGGTCTGGTGACGTTCTGAGTCACCCTCTGATCAGTAGATTCTCTGTACACCAGACACCTTTGCTTCCTGAGGAGAGTCAAATTCAGCTTCTTTCTGAAGGCCTAGGCATGCCACCAGCCTCGGCCTCAGCTCTGCATTTCAGAGTCAGCTGCACTGGGGAGCCATAACTGAGGCAGCAGTCATTCCGGGTTGACTGACATGCAAGTGACATGGGAATCCCAGTGGGGTGACCTGCCACTTAAAACCACATGGTCCGTCCACAATAGTAGATGCCTATGGAAATGTCCATTTCAGTAAATAATATGAAGAGAAAACTAAAGACTTCTCTCCTAGTGGAGGGTTCCTTGGGTCCCTCTCTGCCATGATGGGACCTTTGGGATGTGAGATGGATGGCAGCTCTAAGCCCTGGAAAGGCAGTCACAGTGACAGCCCTAGGGGACTTAGTCCATCACCTTACACTCTGGGCTTCTGAGCTTTGAGGTGTGCTCAGGTGAGAGAAAGACAGCTGATTAATGAACTGGAAACTTGCCGTACCTCCAAAACCTCTGAGAAAGGCTTGGAATAGCACAGTCCCCTGCCTGGCTGCTCCTGCAGAGCCACCTTGCTCATCTGGACTCACTTCTGAGACCTGGTCACCACTGGTCCTAGTCTGCTCGCTATTGCAGCCTACAGTTGAAGTCTATTGTGAAGGGAAGTCGGGACAGGAATGTGAGGTGGGAACCTTGGGGCGGGAACTGAAGCAGAAGCCATGGAGGAGTGCTGCTTACAGTCCTGTCCCACATGGGTTACTCAGCCTGCCTTATAGGATCCAGGCTAAGGGTGGCATCTCTCACAGTGGTGTGAACACTCCCACATCAATAATTAACCAGGGAAATGTGCCACAGGCTTGTCCACAGACCAGTCTGATGGGAGCATTTCCTCAATTGAGGGTCCCTCTTCCTAGCTGACTTCAGCTTATGTCAAGTTGACAAAAATCCCAAGCAGCACACCAAGTGAGAGGTTCCGGGCAGAGATGCTCCAGAGCTGTCAGTGGGGGTGGGGGTGGCTTCTAGCTGAGTTCTTTATCATCCTTGAGAGGTGCTGTTTCCACCCACATATGACTGTGGTAGACTCCTGGGGAGCCCCATCCTGCTCCCACATGGCCCAATTAGAAGCTTTTGTGGACATTCTGCTTCCCCTTCCTCGGAGCTCTGTGGCTTGGGGAGCGGGGGGGGGCCTGTCTGATGACTTATGGTCTGTATCTGTCACACAATGAATCACAGTGCATGATCAATACCCCAGGAATTGCTGTGTCTGGAGGGAGCAGGGTTCTGAGACCTCATAAACCTGAGTCTACAGACAACGAGAGATGCACAAATGAAGGCAGCCTGCTGCCAGTTCATAAATACTCCTCTCTCCAGTGAGTCGGGTGCGTCTGGTTGGTCCTTGGAGTTCTAATAAAGAGGCCTATTGTTAGACGAGAACTCAGATGCGGTACCTAGTTATTTTACAATTCTTCTTTATGCTCCTGCTCCCAGAGGAGCATGAGAAGCTCCTGACTAGAAGATAAGGTTCATCAAATATGGAAGGTGAACCAGGAAAGGCAGCCTGCAAAGGAAATGAGTCTGGGATTGGATCTAAGGTCCATAAAGAACCAGTTTTAGGGTCACAGAAATATCCCACTGGGCAGCTGGGGTGTAGCTCAGAGCCAGAGCATACAGAGTCTGTCTGCCTGGAGTCTTGGGTTCCAGCCCAACTACTGCCCAAACAACAAACAGATGTGGTGGCATACACCTGCAGTTCCAACACTCAGGGTGGGAGGCAAGAGGATCTGGAGTTCAAGGCCATCCTCAGCTACATAGCAAGTAGGAAATTAGCCTAGGATACATGAGACTGTGTCTCAAAATAATTGATTAATTAACTCTAGCCCTGAGTGTGGATCATTCCCACATGCACCTGCACCAGCCTCTCTGTCACCGACAGTCAAAACTGCTGTGGTATGTTTGTCACAACTGAGGCTCAGGGGTTACACTAGGGCCACTCTTGGTGGGTCACAGATTCTGTGGGTTTACCAAGTGTGTAGCTCCTGTACCTACCATCAGGCATCATCGGGGACCCTATCCCTGTCTACACACACCCCAGCCACAGTCACCTGTGTCCCTGTTGTCTCCTCCTTTCCAGCAGTGTGAGTGTGAGTACTGGGCAGTGTGTTGCAGCCAGGCTGGTTTCATTCACTCATTCATTCACTTGGTCTGTGCCCAAGTTTCATCTGTGTCTGTCTGTGTCTTTTTAACGTATTTACTTAATTGTGTGTTGGGGGAGTATGTGCACTGTGCACATACGTGGAGGTGGAGGTCAGAAGAACTCTGTGGAGTCCTTTCTTGCCTTTCACTTTTATGTGGGTTCTGAGAATTGAACTCAGATTCTTAGGCGTTCTCTGCAAGCACTTTACCTACTGAGCCATCTCAGTAGGCCCAGCTTAATTCTTCATAGTTCTAAATAACGTTCTTCCCAGTCAGTAGTTTTCTTTTTAATTTATTGACTTAGGATAGAAAAATGATTCTATGAGATCTTTAACAATTATGAACATAGGTTTTCCTTTCCTTTTTTCTTTTTATTTTATTCTTTTGTATTTTTTTTTTTTGAGACAAAATCTCACTTAGATAGTTCAGGCTGACCTTAGACTCAAAGCAGTTCTCCTGCCTCAGCTTCTTGGAGTGCTGAGAAATAGGTGTAGTATCATACCCTAGACATACATTTTCAGCTTTCTTGTGGAAACTCCTAGATCTCTAGTGTGGCTGGATAGAATGTGCTTGATTTTTTTAAAATAATTACAATTATTTTATTTCAGATGTATGGCTGTTTTGCCTGCTTGTATGTCTGTGTACCACATTGTGCAGTGCCAATGGGGGCTAAAAGAGGGCCTTAGATGTGGAACAGCAGTTACAGACAGTTGTGAGCCTTCCTGCAAATCTTAGGATTTCTACTGCTGTGATAAACACCATGACCAAAAAGCAAGTTCTGGAGGAAAGGGTTTATGTGGCTTACACTTCCACATCTCTGGTCATCATCGAAGGAAGTCAGGACAGGAACTCAAGCAGGACAGGAACCTGGAGGCAGGAGCTGATGCAGAAGCCATGGAAGAGTGCTTGTTACTGACTTGTTCCCCATGGCTTGCTTTGTAATAGAAGCCTGGACCACCAGCTCAGGGATGGCACCATCTACAATCACTAATTAAGAAAATGCCCTATAGGCTTGTCTACAGCCTGATCCTACAGAGGCATTTTCTTAGTTGAGGCTTCCTCCTCTCAAATGACTAGCTTGTATCAAGTTGATGTAAAACTGTTCAACACAAAGTGGTTGCTGAGAATTGAACCCAGGTTCTCTAGAAGGGCAGTCAGTGCTCTTAACTGCTGAGTCACCTCTCTAGCCCCACTGTACTTTGTTTTGTAAGATTATGCTGAGCTGTCCTTCAAGGCACCCAAGGTGGCTGCACCCTGTCACATTTTTGCCAGTGACGAGGGAGCAGGGCCCTCTGTCCTCAAGGGTTAAGGACTCAATGTTCTGTGTTTGGCCATTCTGAGTGCCTGCAGCACATAACCCCTGCAGTGTCCCCTTGAGGTGTGAGTGCATCTCCTAGGGACCTGGGACACAGCACACCAGTGTTCCACGTGTAACTAACCCACTGTCGGTCAATTCTCTTTGTTGAGGATTTTGTTCAGGTGTCTCACCCACTTGGGGAGGGGACTTATTGAGTTTATAGGTTCTCTGCATATTGGATGTCAGCATCTCATACAGTTGTGTTTGTTGTTAGGAATATTTTCTCTAAGCCTGTGAGTAACAGAGTGACTTTGCATTAAGTCCCTCACCCTACTATGTAAGAGCCTTGAGTTTTTTTTTTTAACTTTAAAAATTTTATTTATGTGTATATGTGTTAGTATGTATGTGCACTCATGTGTGCGTACATGTGTGTTTATGTCTGTGTGTCTTCATGTGCCTATAGAGGCCAGTAGAGGGCAGTAAAGGGCATCAGATTCCTAGAGCTGGAGTTACAGGCAGTTGTGTGCTAACTCAGGTGCTGGGAACCAAAATCAAAACTTCTGCAAGAGCAGCCTGTGCTCTTAATTGCAGAGCCATCTCTCTGCCCCAAATGTTTTAGTTTTGTTGTTGTTGTTGGATTTTTAAAAACCTTTCTTAGAAAAGCTTTGGCATGGGGAGTTTCTGCAGACCGCTTACCCATTGCTACCCTTTGACATCAGTGTGGCATATTTTGCCACCTTTGACCCTCATACCCACATGTGAGTATTACAAAGCCCATGCACTATTCTGATTTCCTCAGTTTCCTTAAATGTTTTCTTCCTGTCAGAGGATTTCAGGGAGCCTGCGGCATCTTTACTTGCCATGTCTCTACAGGCTGCATTGCTTTGATGGCTGCTTGGACTTGACCTTGGCAGCTTTGAGAACTGTCCTGGTATTTATTCAGATATCCCTCTGTGCACGTTTGTCCAGTGTTTTCTTCCTGACTGGACCTAGATCCTGTAAACACGAAGAAGTGTGGGACTGGGAGGAAGATGGCAGAACTGAAGCATCCTTCTCACCTTGGGTGGAGGCTCCTGCTGTCGGCCAAACTGACTGCTGTGATGCTGACCTCCCCCAGCATGGTCCTGACTGCAGCTTTTCTTCCCTGAGTGCTACCCGCTGAGCCTATCCCATACAATGTGTTTTGGAAGGGGCTCAGTTGGCACAGCCCACTATTAAGGAGTGGGGAGTTATGTCCTGCCTCCTGAAGGGCACAATGGAGACTCATGTCTGCCTGTGAGATTGTCCCCCTGGCTGCCACTTATTGGTCACCTAGTCTCTGTATGGGTTGTGTGCTTTATGTAGGTGTCCCTGAGGAACGGGCTTTAGGATCCCTCAGGTCTGACTGAGCTCCAGGGGGATGCTCAAGCCACACAGAACCTGTGCACATCCCCTAGCAGCCTGCATCATCTCTAGATTGCTTATAAAACCTGATTCATGGATGCTGTGAAAATCACTCTGACACTGTATTACTTCTTCGTTATATTTTATTGTTGTTATTTTTCAATCTGTGCACTGCATTAACTTTCCCTGGGAAGATGTGAATGAACTTCTGTTCACTCTGGATAGATCAGAACAAAGAAACAACCCCAAGCCCAGCCCAGATCAATGACTTAAATCAGACTTAATGACAGGAGCAGTAAAGGGACGCTTGTAGGAGTTGGGCTGAGGTGTCACTCACAGGAGCCTTGGTGAAGTGTCAGTGACCCTGAAACAGCTGCATCACTGCAAAGCCCCACCCCAACTTTGTAATGTCCCCAATCTGCATCGATGGAGCCCCACTTCATTCACCTTCAGTTCGTATCCCATAGTGCCTTGGGAGAGATCTCATGTAGCTGGGCAGAATTTCACACACCTGGGAGGGAAGGCCAGGTGGGAGCAGCTGGATCTCAGGTCTGGGTCTGATGACCTTCCCCTCCCTTGTCCTATGAGAGAATGTCCACTGGCCTGACCGTGGAGGTCTCCTGTGGGCCTCAGCTGCTCTGGTGAAGATGGGGCCAGCCGGTATTAGAGAGGAATCTGTTTCCTGATACTGGGGTTGGCTCAGTGCACAGTGAGTGGCTGGCTGGTTGATACTGTGGCCTCTGAACTCAAGCTGGAAAGCAGTTCTCTATGGCGTATTTGTTCTACGTTTTGCATTTCACACTTAGGGTGGCTCAGGTCAGCCTGTGTGCCCCACCTCTAGTCCCCATGTCTGTGACACACTCATCATTCCTCCCTGTGTTAAATTTTCCATCCTGGGACCCCTCAGCCTCCTGAATCAGTGTTTCAAGAACCTTGCTAGAGGTCGCTCAACCCTTCAGAGGCAGACTGGTTTTCACTGCCATAGTTGTTGGCTGACACAGGAGGGATCGCACCTCCAAATGCTTGATTCCTGGGATCCCTTGTCTTGTACATGGAACACACACACACACACACACACACACACACACACACACACACCCTCCAGCTGCTGCTCTGAGTCCCTTACATCCCCTCCTTCTCTCCCTGGTGTGCTATATCCCTGTAGCCTGGCTGGAGTTCTCAGCTGGCCTGCCAGGGTCCTGCCTCTTTCCCGTCCTCCTGGTGCCTCTTGGAAGACATCCGGTTATTTCCCAGCTACAACATCCCCAGGATATTTCTAGGGGTGATGGTGTGTGTATAATTTTAAGGTTAAGTGACACAAGTTTGGGTACCAGCCTCTGCTCAGGTGTAACTGCTAAGTTTTAAAGTGTTTTTTTAAAAACCAAGGAGATTTCAACGTGTGAAAAATGAGGAATATTCTCCAGACACTGTTGCAAACACCTGTGTGGGACCAGCTCTCACATAAACTGAGGCCCATTGTTTTGACTGGACATGGCCAGCAAGCCCTTAGGATCTAGCTGTCTCTGCTGGGTGACAGACATGCACACTTACACTCAGCTTTTACTTGGGTACTGGGGATCTGAACTCAGGTCCTCCCGCTTGTACCCGACCCACTGAGCTTCCTCCCCGCCTCGAGATGGAGACTCTAGGCCAACAGTGCTCAACCTGTGGGTTGCAACTCCTTTAGGGGTTGAACAGTTCTTTCAGAGGGGTCGCATAGCAGATATCCTGCATATCAGATCTTTACATTATGATTAATAACAGTAGCAAAATTACAGTTATGAAGTAGCAACGAAATAAATTTCTAGTTGGGGGTCACCATGACATGAGGAACTGTATTAAAGGGTCACAGCATTAGAAAGATTGAGGACGGCTACTGTAGAGTGTTGTCACTCTGGGTCACAGAAACTTGTAGGTTGTCCTAGTTATTTTGTGGTCACCTGAATATAGCACCTAGAGGACCCCAGTTCTTATCTCTGTGGTCACCTGCACTTGTGATGCCTCTTTGTTTGGTCTCCTCAGAGACGCCCCTCACCCTGGCTGCCCAACTTGATGACTCCATGGAGGTCATCAAAGCTCTCAGAAATGGGGGTGCACATTTGGACTTCCGCTCCAGGGATGGGATGACTGCCCTTCACAAGGCTGCCCGGATGAGGAACCAGGTTGCCCTGAAGGTATGTCCCGAGCCTGCCTTGTGTGGGCAGCAGGGTCCTTTATCCAATCCCCAAGCTGTTGTCACAGTGGCTTTCTCTCCAGGGAACCATGAATCCTGTCCCCACTGGAGCTCAGAAGGGCAGCTGAATGTCAGGCTCTCCTGCCTTCTCTGTGCTATAACTGCTTCTCAAACTAACTACCTTAAGCTACCCTGATCCCTCTAGTCCACAGAAGGGCTCATGTTTTGAACACATGAGTTGGTGCTAAACCCTGTCTTTGTCCCTCAGAGGAGGCCTCAAGTCCAGTAGAAGTGCTGACAGCCTCATTGTCCCCTGCACTGCGTCTTTGGGAGCCAGACAGTTGTACCCACACCCATCTTCTCCTGAACTTCCATGTGGCATATAGTTCCCCGTGGCCATCTTCCCAGCCCCCTTTTCCCAAGCCTGCCTTTCCAGGTCCATTCCGCCTACACACCTGTCTTACCCACAGCCATCTTCCCACCCCGCCTTTTCCCCATGCCCATCTTTCCAGGTCCATCTTCTCCATCCTTCCCACACCCTCCTCCCCATGCCCATCTTTCCCCACTGCCAGGCAGCATTCAGTCTCTTCCTTTCTTCATTTCCCATCTTCCTTCCTCCCATGTCTTTGCTCCTTGCCCCTGTCTGGCAGCATATGCAGCATTGTCCAGAGAGAAGGTGGCTCCTGATGAGGTCAGGTCCCCTGGCTGCAGCTTGATCTGAGATGGAGGTTTCCTCTCATTCCTGCCATTCCTACCTCACCTCAGCTGCGCCTTCCTAAAGGCTTCTGAAGATTCCACATGTTCCTGACCCTGCCCAGAGGCTCACTCCCCCTGACTCACTGGGGTCCCACTGTTCTCTGTGTTAGTTCAAATGCTATGGTTCTCCTTACCTGGTGGCTCCCTACAGCTGCCTTCTGGGATATCGGATTCCAGGTGCCAGCAGGAACCTGTCAAGAAGCCACCACTGCCAACTGTCTCTCATCTGGGTGCAGGTGCCATTCTTGCATCCCCAAATATCACCTGTCACTTCCATTGGCAGTTAGGACTCTCCAGTTTTCTGTGTCAGGGGGGAAACATCAGGTGACCAGGCATGACTCACTTGGTTTGTGAGAAAGTGGCCCACGTATGTCTTCAAGTCATTCGGTGTACGAGACCAATGACAACTTTAAATTCTTCCTCTAGACCCTCCTGGAGCTTGGCGCCTCCCCGGATTACAAGGACAGCTATGGGCTCACCCCACTGTATCACACAGCCATTGTGGGGGGCGACCCTTACTGCTGCGAGCTGCTTCTCCACGAGCATGCCTCTGTGTGCTGCAAGGATGAGAACGGCTGGCACGAGATCCACCAGGTATGATTCTACTCGCCGTGCCTGCTGCTGAGATCCCTGCCCTGTGATGCCAGACCCAGCCCACGGAGCAACTGAGTGCCAGGCCCTGAAAAGTTTACATTAATCATCAGCATTTACATGCTGACACCTTTATGACTGTTTCCCACTCTGCAGGAGAAACTAGGTGGCCGAGGGAAGCTGCTGTGTATCTATAGCAACAGTTACTTCCAGTGGGGATGGGGTTGAGGGTGAGCATCCCTGTCCATGATCTCCAGGCCCTGATGTTCTAGGAACATGGCAAAGAAGGTACCAGGATCCCGGATGAAGGCCTGATATTTTTGCGCAAGGCCTGAGGTTTTTAGACATTACCTTCTAATCATGAGGCTGGGAGATATATCACCTATGATCTGGTAACCATGAAGCTGGGAGGTGTGTTACCTATGACCCTAGCAAGAAACAAAATCTGCCTGATGATTCTAGAAGGGCTGTCTCTCATGACCCAGGTGTTGGAAGGAAGGGTCCAAGTTCAAGTTGAGCCCCTATACACAAGCCAAGCAGCTGCGGGAGCCAGTACCAGCTCTCAACTCTGAGATTGGAAGGGCCACTATTTCTGGGAAGGTGGGGCTGGAAGGTGGAGCTAAGCCAGCATGACTGAGCTCAGAAGGCTAGTGGAAGAAATGTTGAATCCTCTAAAGCTGGAGATTATAGCCTGGAAGTCAAGGCTTTTGATCTGGGTGGAGAAAGGGTCTGGGTGGGTGGACAGACAGGCAGGAAGGTCGGGGAAGAGAGCAGGGAATCTCTCATTGGCCTTCATATGGCGGTTGCGCATCATGGGTCTTAGTCTCTCCATCAATCTCTCAATGCCTGTGCCATCTCCCACACCTGCCTTTCTTGGAGGGTGGGGTTGCATGCCCACCCTGTGCCGTCCAGGGCCCATGGTTGCAGACTGTCACAGAGAGGGAGGGAGGTCCCGCCCTACCCTGGCCTGTCACTTGTAGGGTTCAGCTCTGGATTGTGGGACCCCACAGCTTGGAGAAGTCCCCACGTTCTCATGGTGTGAGTGGTACTCTTTAACACCTGCTGTTGGAACCCCAAGTACATACTGGGTGGGGACTTGAGAGCAGCAAGCATAATGACTACATTGTCCATGTAGCTGATGTGAGACTACTGCCATTCCTATGCTTATTTTGTGAAGGACTTTCTCCCCACGGTGCCTAACTTTAGGTGACAGACTGCTGGAACATGGTACCAGTTGCTGGCTCAGAGTAGTTCTAGGCACTGCTCTGACAGTGTACTGTAAGATGGGGCGGGTGTTTAAGAAACCAGTAGACTTTAGGGAAACAGGTGATTCTCCACACGTGGTGGAGCCTGTCCAATCAGCAGAGGCTCTTTCTGGGAAGCCAGAGGCACCTAGAAAAACCCAGCTCTGTCCCAGATGCCTTCAGGCGCCAGCTACAGCACCAGCTGCTCTCCAGGCCCCCAGCCTCCCTGTAGACATCATGCCTCCATATATACATTTCAAAGTACAGTAATCTCTCAGGACCCTTGGGGGTCCCATTCCAGGACTTCCCAGTGATACCAAGATTTGAGATGCTCTAATCCCTTCTGTAATACTGTGTGACATTTATATACATATCTACCCACTCCTGTTCACCCTTCTTAAGTTTACTCTTTTAATTTTTTTTCTTTTTGAGACAGGGTCCCAATCTGTGGCCTGGGGTATCCTGGAACCACTTCATAGAATAAGCTAGCTTTGAACTTAAGGGAACCTGCCTGCCTCAACCTCCCAGGGCTAGGATTACAGGCATGATATAGAATAACCTGAATGATGTGAGTTCTTTGAGAACAATGGTTCTACCGTGTTTAAGGACAAGAAGAAAAAAAAGTCGGTGTGTGTTTAGCACAGATGCAAAATTTCCCCCAAGTATTTCTTCTATTCATGGTTGTAGACTCCATAGGTGACAGATTCACAGATGCGGAGCTAGGTTTGTACCCTAGCTGGTCTGTCTCTTTGGAGAACCCTGGGAACTGGGGTAGCATCTTGCCCACATGCTTTCCTCTTTCCTCTCAATCTCTGCTGCTTCCCCTTCCCTCCCTGGGCCAAGGTGACAGCCAGCCATCAGGTGTGCTCAATCCCTCCCACAGTGCATGGCAGAGTTGAGAGTAGTTTCCCATTTGTTCAGCTGTCTCCCTGGTCTGGCCCTCACTTGTTCATGGTCCCTGCTTGTTTGTATCTGCAGAGGCCTCATGGGGCTCCTGGCCTGTAGATAGCCCCACCCACCCCCATCTCCCCAGCACTGGCCAGAGACTCCACTGTACCTCAGGCATACAGTGGATGGACAGACTCTGACACACTAGGGAAGCCAAACAGGAGACAAACATATTTTAAAGAAAACGCAAGCATGTGTGCACACACGTTTGTGGACATGTAAGAAGCAGGTATATGTACTCTGTGTCCCCATGTGATAGTAGTTCCTAGGCTTGGACAGTGACAGCAGGCACTGTCATCCTGGGGCAGAAGACGGGTGACTGGCTTCTCTGCTCTGCACTCTTGTAGCTTCTTCTCCTGCATCTCTGTCTGTCTGTCTTTCCCTCCCTACCTCTGTCCCTCCCTCCTTCCTTCCTTCTTTCCCTCCCTCTTTCTCCCTGCCTGCCTGCCTGCTTGCCTGCCTCACCTCCAGCCTTCCTGCCCCTCCCTTCACCAGGGCAACCCCTCTTCACAGTCAAGTGACACCACACTTACAGGTCTGGTCCTTTTCATGTAAACCACGTGACTCTGGTCCTTACCTTGGACAGCCCTTGGCTGTGGGACCCTGGCTGTCTCTGGTTCCTGGGCCTCACAGATGCCAAGTTCCATCCTGGGTCTGGATTGAGAACTTCACCACTTCAGTGCCATCCAAACCTGTCAGTCCCTCAGCCCTGCAGACCAGACCCCAAACCATGGTTCTCTGGAGACCTTGCCAAGACTTAACACTGTGGATTATTCAGTCCTGAATCCTGCCTTTTCTTGCAGGGTTTGGTCTGCCCTCTAGTGGTCAGTTTCAATCTAGCCTGGGAACTTGTGTCTACTAAACATGGTGACCCTATGCAGACCTGGCAGGAGTAGGAGACACAGGCAACACCTCCTAGGTTATCCTTCCAGCCACAGTTCACACTTACCCACCTAAACACTGCTCTGCTCACTCCCTTTATATACCCTCGAAATAATCCCAGCAGCTTTTTCTGTTCCTGTTAGTAGGCAAATTGATAGGCCCAGAGAGGGTAAGTAACTTGGCTAAGGTCACAGAGTGAGCAGTTGGCTGAACTAAATTGAGCCCTGCCTTGTCTTATCTCATTGCCTTCTCCTTCATCTTACCTGCAGACCTCTCAAGCAGAAACCATTCTTAATACAACTGTGTTTGCAGAGGAAGAAATGGCAGGGGGTGGGTGGGTTTTTGTAGGGTCCACCTAGACTAGTTCTGGCCCTCTTGGAATAGCCCCAGAGCCCCAGATTTCTGGGCTGAGGATTTAAAGTTGGTTCCTTTGTGGGTAGCACCACCATCTGATGTAGCATCCTGCTGTGGAGATGTCTGCTTTCCCTGCTGGCCCCTGGAACCAACTCCTTGTAGCACACATTGCAAGTGCCTGGTCAGCTCCCTGGGCTTCTCAGAGCTGTCCCTTGGCTCTCTGTTCTGAAGCCAGGTTTGTAGCATAGGATATTTCTGCTGAGGTGACGTGGGCAGGTGCCCCTGCCTGATATATCTAGAGCTCTTGTTTGAATTCACAACTGCAAACTCATATCTTTTAATAAACATTTATTTTTATGTATGTATGTGTGCATGTGTGGGGGCATGAACTTGTGGATGTGGGCACCCAAGGAAGCCAGAAGAGGGCGTCATATTCCCTGAGCCTGGAGTTACAGGCAATTGTGAGCTACCCAGCATGGGTGCTTTGAACTGAACTTGGGCCCTTTGGAAGAGCAGGGAGCTTTCTTCATTTTGTTTTAATTGTCAGCTATTTTTATGTTATGTGTATACGTGTTACACCTGCATATATGTGTGCCATGTGTGTGCAGTGCCCTTGAGGCTAGAAGAGAGCGCTGGATTCTCTGGAACTGGAGTGGCAGATGGTTGTGAGCTGCCATGGCAGTGCTGGGAATTGAATCCAGGTCCTTTGGAAGAACAGGAAGCACTCTTAATTGCTGAGCCACCTTTCCAGCCCTTGAACTCATATCTTTAAAGATTGTTGTTTAAATGCCACTAGTTCTTTTCCTTGGTCCCAAAATAAATACATGTTCAGCAAGGACACCTGGGAAAGCTCGCACGCATGCGCACACACACACACACACACACACACACACACACACACACACACACACCTCCTTAAAAAAACCAAATACATTACCACCACTCAAAGATATCAGGTGGGAATTTTCAGTTCTGTTTTCTTCCTCGCCTCCCCTTCCAGCACACATACAGCTGTAGTGCAGCCTGCAGTATGTTGGAACCAGTGTAGACAAGCATCTCAGGGAGAAGAGAGCCACCTAGTAAGGTGGCTAGGTCATAATGGCTCTCATGGACCCCACTAACTCGCATACTTTATGAATCCACATCATCAGTATGGGGTCATCTCCTCACACCACCCATGGAGTGATTTTTATCCAGTGTGGGCAGCCTGGATAGAAATTCCCTCGTACTTCCTAGATGGCCTGGGCAAGGGCAGTGTCTCCTTAGAAATTTCAGAGCTCTTGAAACAGCCGAATGTAAGAGCATCCGTGATACACTTTCTACGATGCCTGTGTACTAGACCTCAGTTTGTGTTCTCATCATACACGTGACCCTCTCCACGGTTGTCATCCTACCATGTCCTATACTGTGACCTCACATGACTGTCTTCTGTGTGTCTGTGTTTTGGCAAACTTGTTTATTTGTTCGTTTTTATTTTTTAAGAACACGGTTTCTCTGTGTAGCTCTGTCAGTCCCAGAACTCACCCTGTAGACCAGACTGACCTGAATTTACAGAGATCCACCTGCCTCTGCCTCCCAAGTGCTGGGATTAAAGGTATACACCATTACCACCTGGCCTTTTAAAAAAAGATTTATTTATTGTATTTTATGTGTATGGATATTTTACCTGCACGTGTATATATGTGTCATGTGCATGTAGTGCCCGTGGAAGCTGGAAGAGGGTGTTAGCGTTAGGGGCCCTGGAACTGGAATTACAGATGTTTGTGTGAGCCACCATGTGGGTGCTGGGAATTGAACCCAGGTCCTCTGAAAGAACAACCAGTGCTCTTAATGACTGAGATGTCTAGCCCCATTGGCTAGTCTACTTTTGCTCATCCCAGTGATCTCATTCTCCCTCACAGCCTTCCTTTTAGACCAAAGAGTCCAAAGAGTGACATTGTAACACCCTGGGTAGGACTCTGCTGGTGTCCAGGAACTTCTCAGCCCCCTCTGCAGTTGTTTGGAGATTTACCACAAGTGTCCAGCAGGTGACAGTGCAGTGAAGGCACAGTTTCCTCATTCATGCCAAATCTGCTTTTTGGCAAGTGGAAGGTGGGCTGCTGGGCACAGCTGGGGTGAACCCAGCACTCTGAGGATACCTTATTCTAAATACTCACACCCAGCCCTCCCCAGGGGTGTCTGAGATAGTAGATTTGGGTGACCCCCAAGAAAACTTTTTTTTTTTAAAGCAGGGAAGTGGGAAGAGAGAGTCTGAGTCAGTGTTATGTCCTCAATTTGGTTTGCTTTCGACCTCCATTCTGCTTGGAAGCTGTGGCCAGTGGGCTCTGCAGGGGACAGGGCCTAGCCTCTACCCTTTGGTAACATTTAGGTTCTTTGTTTTAGAACTATCTACAGGGAGTTTGCAAGTGTAGGGTATCATACACCAACAAGCAGGTGCCTCCTGGTAGGCTTCCCTCCGGAGCACATTCATTTTACCAGCTGTCCCAGCAGTGTCAGAGGGTACATCGGGAGTCTGCCCTAGACCCCCTTTTGTAGGCAAGCCTGCTGTGTCCTCTGGTCCCTCTGCCTTCCCAGGGTTTCCTTCAGACTCTGGGGCAGTTGTTTTTCAGATTGCCTTTTTGTCTGTGTTCCTCTGCCATATCCTGAGGACACACAGGTCTACATTTGTCTCCAAGCTGCTGCCCCTGTGCTCTTAGCATTGTGTCCTGCCGGGTGGCCTGTGGTGACCACTTGACATGATTAGTGGCATCCCTGTGAATACTACCTCTTCCCTGTTGCAATGAACTAGTGATTCCCAAGACTGCCAGTCCATGCACGATTTTACCTGCAGCTGTGGCATTGATATTTCTTGTCTGTATTGATTTTTGTCTTTGCCCAGTAGAGATTCTCCTCCATTTTGCCTCTAGCTGGGTATCCATCAGACAGAAAAACTACTTTTGTTTATCTTTTATTTATAGCAAGGTAGACTCATAGGTTTCTCCTTTGTGGCAGATATTATTGGATAACACCTGGTGTTGGCATCTGTCTGGATCTGTGGGTGCCCCTTTAGAATGCATCTGAACATTGTTTAGTTGTTTTTCTTATTGCTTGACAAAATGCTGGACAGAATCAGTTTAAGAAAAGAAAGGTTTATTTGGCTCACACTTTGAGGGCACTTATGGTGTCATGACGGGGAACGCATGTGGCAGGTGAGTGAGGCAGCTGGTCACACTGCAGCTAGTGTGACAGAGAGAGACAGAGCACCAGTGCTTAGCCTATTTTTTATTTTTTGTGAGGGTAATACTGAAGTCCAACTCAGTGAACCAGTAGGTTTGTT
Organism: Rhabdomys pumilio; assembly: GCA_030674055.1. Lineage (NCBI taxonomy): Eukaryota > Metazoa > Chordata > Mammalia > Rodentia > Muridae > Rhabdomys > Rhabdomys pumilio. The sequence goes on from JANHMN010000003.1 coordinate 131,045,638, forward strand.
AGCATTCCTTATAGGGGTATGGAGTGGGATAGTTACAGGAGCAGGGATGACTCTAAGCCCACCCAGACATGCTGATGCCTGTCTAGACATGACAGCTAGAACCCTGGAGCTCCCCGCACAGCTTGCAAGCAGTTCAAAAGGTCAGAGAGTTATTTCTAGGCAGTTCTTCTGGTTTAAGAACATCTTAGCTTTATCTAACTTTAGAGAGGCAGGGGGCCTGTGCATCTGTTCAGTTTCAGGGACATTCTGAGAATTATGAATTGTCTACTTCCTGCCTCTGAATGAACCTCCCCTTAGAACCTTCTGAGTCTAGAGGAGTTTCACCTCTAATATGGAATGTCTCAACTCAGGAAATTGCCATATAACACAGGCTCTTCCTCTCATTTTCCTGCCTCAGCCATGGAATGACCATTTCTTCAAGACCTTACCTCTCTCTAGTGTAGCATGGTGTGGGGTATGCTCATGGCTCCTGGGCTACTGCTGATAACATGTCTTCTTCAACCGGAGTTAGAGATACATGCATATATGTGTTCTCTCTCTCTCTCTCTCTCTCTCTCTCTCTCTCTCTCTCCCTCCCTCCCTCCCTCCCTCCCTGCCTCCTTCCTTCCCATATCTCTGAGACTCCAAGGATGTCACAATCTAATCTATGATGTTTGAGTGTCTTACCAAAAATTGAGAAGGTACAGCCAGGTATGGAGACTCACATCTGTGATCCCAACATTTAAGAAGCTGAGGCCAGGGGTTGGTTTTAAGTTCTAAGTCAGCCTAGGCTACAGAGCTACCGAGTAAAGCCTTGTCTGTCCTATTTACTTTTTTTCTATTGCTCTGACAAAACACTATGATCATGGCAACTTATGAAAGAAAGTGTTTGAACAGGCTTACAGTTTCAGAGCGTTAGAGTCCAGGATGGCAGAGAGAAGGCACAGCAGCAGGAACAGCTGAGAGGTCACATCTGGATCTAAAAGCAGGTGGCAGAGAGAGGCAGGAGGAGAGAGAGAGAGAGAGAGAGAGAGAGAGACAGAGAGAGAGGGAAGGAGGGAGAGAGAGACAGAGACAGAGACAGAGACAGACACTGGGAATGTCATGAGTCTTTTGAAAACTCAAAGCTTGCCTTCTATGGCATACCTCCACCAACAAGGCCACACCTTCTAATACTTCCCAAATGCTTCTACCAACTGGGGGCCAAACATTCAAACATACAGCCTATGAGGAGCATTCTCATTCAAATCACCACATGGTCTCAACATAAAATAACATAAAGAAACATTTGTGCCCCTCCCCCATACCCTGACCCACTCCTGTCATCTATGACCCTACACAGTGGACATGCTGTCCAAATACTTGTTCTGTTCTTTTGTATGGGAAATAATGACAAGAAAAAGATGCCTGTGCACTGTCAGTACAAATGTGGTGTTTATCCTGGGTATTTTTGATTGATCACTGATGGTCTCGCAGCTCAGAGGGACAGCTGTCCCTGCTTCTATCTTTGTTTCTCTGTACGTATGTCAAGCACTGTGTGTTCATCCATCCATTCACGACGGCTCACTCTCTAGAGGCAAGACAGTTACCCCAGGCTAAGACCAGCCTGGTCTACGTGAGTTCCAGGCCATCAGGTGTTACTTAGTGAGAGTCTAGCTTCAATCTGTCAATCAAAAGAGAATTATATTCATGCTAATACTCCATACTGGGGGCTGGAGAGATGGTTCAGTAGCTAAGAGCACTGGCTGCTCTTCCAGAGGACCTGGGTTCAGTTGCCAGCATCCCCATGGTGCCTCACAAATGTCTACAACTCCAGCTATTAATCTCAAAGACGGAAGGAAAAAGACCACTGACCCAAATTATCATGGCCAAATTAATTAAAGCAAGCTTTTTAAATTTGTGTACATGAACTGCCTCCTAAGGCAGGGCTTAAGCATTGGATGAGAGGAAGACAAAGCTTTTATAGCTCAGGAGTAGAGGGTTTCCAAATGGCAGATTTGGTGGGTGGGGTTACAGGAGCACAACATAAACATAACACCTAACACCTCCTGACAGGAAGACATAATTGCAAGGTGGTCGCAACAACAGGTAGTCATGGCAACCATTTGGAAACAAAGATAGTGTTGCAAGATAGTTACTGACTTTTTGAAACAAAGACATCCTTGCTGTTTCTTGAAACAAGCAGTACAGAACCATTTGTAGTTAAGGTTACAGTCAGGTCATAGCCTAGTCCTTGAGAAACAGGTTTAATAATAAACAGGAACAAACCTAATTTGTCTTTACTATAACATGACTTTAAAATCTAAAACGGAGGCAAGATGGTTCATTGTCCCAGAAGATCAGATGCCCTCTGCTGGCCCCCTTAGGTACTGCATGCATGTAGTGCACAGCCATACATAAAAACACTCATGCACATAAAATTAATGAATTAATCCCCGTACCAAGCCAGCACCACAGGGCTCTGGCTTTTCTTTAAGTTGAATTTTAGCTAGTCTCTTCAGCTTAGAGAAACCAGTCTGAGTTCTTTATCTGAGCACCTGTTTGCTAAGCTCTGGCTGCTGGTTGTCTCAGCCATCCAGTGTCTGACCCCTGGGCTCTCCCTACCCACATTCCTGCATCTCCACCAAAAGGCTCTGCCCTAGCAACCAGGGATTAAGAAGGGAAGAGACTAAAGGTGGCTTCTTATCTAAGTGCCTGGCAAATTCTGTGGTTATAGTTATCTGTTTTTGTTTTGTTGTTGTTGTTGTTGTTGTTCTCCTCCTCCTCTTCCTCCTCTTCCTCCTCTTCTTCTTCCTCCTCTTCTCTTCTTCTTTCTCCTCCTCCCCCTCCCCCTCCCCTTCCTCTTCCTCTTTTTCTTCTTCTTCTTTGGAAACCCCCCCCCCCACTTCCTACACTCAGTGCCCCTGTTTCCTCTCTCAGTGCTCATCACATCTTGACCCTCTCTGAGAAAACGGTGACAGGCTCCTGGGAATGCAACTTCAAACCTCCTGAATTTAAATTCCGTGGGGGAGGGGGTAATGAGTCTGGATGAATTGCTCCATGAGCCTGTAGTAACTGAGTCCTCTTAACTGACTAGAGAGCAATTAAATTAAGCTGCTACAAAATGCTGTCTCCGCAAAGCCTTGGAGAAGAGCTGATTAGCCAAACTGTATCTTCACTTTAAGGAGCAGAATTTCCATCTCAAACTGGTTGAAGCAAGCGGAGGGATCAGGCCTTGTTTTAATGTCTCTGAAAAGCCCCAGGGGTGGAGTAGCTCAGAGGAGTCCCAGCAGGGTCCTGTGGATTATGCCATGGGCTTCCCTGGCTCCTTGCTTCTCCCTCTGTTCTTATGGCCCTTCCTTCCCCTTCCCTCCCCTCCCATCCCCTCCCCTCCCCTCCCCTCCTATCGCCTCTCCTCCTCTTCCCCTCCATCTCCCCTCCCCTTCTTTTCCCTTCCCTTCCCACGGTGTGATAGCTCCAGCAGCTGTAAAGAATGTTACTTTTCCAGAAGTCCTGAGCCATTCTGGCCTTGGCTCCCTGAGTCTGCTGGGCTCCAAGGTTCCTCCCTGAGCCTGGCCTGCAGTGATAGAGCTGCCAGCTGCATAGCTGTGCCCTGTTCTTCTGCAGAATCAGGTGCACCTGGGCCTTCTGAACCAACAGGAGCTGGGCAGGCAATCCCAGGAATAAAGCAGGTGCTTAAGTGAAGTGGGGGCACCAGGCAGGCAGGTAGGAGAGCAGAATCTCTTGTCAGAACCATCTAGTCAACAATGAGAAAGCGTCACAGGGGGCATAGCACGATAAATGGATGTTTCTTGGATGCTTTTAACAGCCATAGTTTACTTCTCACTTTTTGCAAAGTGGCTTTTACTCTCATTGACCCTGCTGAGGTAAAATGTTCTCTGTATACTGATCAGAGACATAGTTTGTTGACCCAAGGCCAGTGTCATCATCCACAAGAGCTTTCTTTGTCCTTGGTGTGGCAGACCTGCCTCCTCCTGTGAGGTCACTGCCTGTCAGAGGTGCCCAGTCACCTGTGCAGGGACCTTCCTGCCACTTTGAACTGGGATGGGGTGCTGTACCTATTTTTAGGGCCCAGTGTCATGTGATCTTTGATGTCCTTGTCCTCTGTGACTCATGAGAGGGACACTGCATCCACTTAATGACAAGGGTATCCATAAGCTTGAAGGTGAGGGCCAAGCTAATGGATGATCTGGGACCCAGTCCAAGTGTGTTTGGCTTTTGAACTACCTGGGATATAGTCACCGTGTCAACCCCTAGAAGAACTTGGAAGGAGCAGATCACATAGTTGGACTGTCCTACCCTGGGTCCCGCCTCCTGTGGAAGGTTGGATTGCATTTAAATGCAGCGAGAAACTGGGTTTGCGTGTGGAATGACAAGTGCAGGCCTTCTTGCGCACATACACACAGGGATGGGGCTCTGAGCATCCTCATCCCCATGGCTGTACATAGTAGCTTCCTGCCTGGGAGCATGGACCAGTGATACAGAGCTCAGCATCCTGATCTGTATGTCACAGAGCTCAGCACCCATATCAGGGAAAGACCTATTGGTCTTTTGAACGATCTGTCTTTCTGGATCTATGTGGAAAGAACCCTGGGGACCCTTCCAGACCCCTTGCCCAAGAGCAGAGTTGAGTTCCCAACTGGTCAGGTGTTCCCTCTCTCTACTCTTAGCTGGGATCTTGGGGCCTCCCCAGTCCTTGGTGTGTGATGTCTGTGGGCCTCAGTCTACAAAGCTAGGTGGGGTGAAGTCTGCCATGAGATCTGTCACGCTTTTAAATGAGTGGTAGGATGCTGGGCATAGGCCTGTGGTTTGGGCAATGTTAGGTACCAAGTCTCACTCAACATCTGTGTCATAGACCCAGTCAGTAAAAGGGTGCTGGAGTCTCATTCGGCCTCTGTGTCCTAGGACCAGGCAACAGGGGGATCTCATGTAGCTTCTGTGCCTCAGACCTAGCCAGCAGGGGGTGCTGGGGTCTCTGTCTCAGAACTGACCCCCAGGGGGTGTTGGGGTCTCATG
>JANHMN010000003.1:131050642-131104347 GCA_030674055.1 Rhabdomys pumilio
GGGTCTCTGTCTCAGAACTGACCCCCAGGGGGTGTTGGGGTCTCATGTAGCCTCTGTGTCTCAGACCTAGGCAGCAGGGGGTGCTGGGGTCTCTGTCTCAGAACTGGCCAGCAGGGGGTGCTGGAGTCTCATGTAGCCTCTGTGTCTCAGACCTAGGCAGTAGGGGCCACTGGGGTCTCTGTCTCAGGGCTGACCAGCAGGGGCACCAAGGTCTCACTCAGTCTCTTGTCTCAGGCCTGCAGGTATGGCCATGTCCAGCATCTGGAACATCTGCTTTTCTATGGCGCAGACATGAGTGCACAGAACGCCTCAGGAAACACAGCCCTGCATATCTGCGCCCTCTACAATCAGGTCAGTGGCATACACATCCCTCACCCTAACCCTGGGACACACTGGGCACTGGGTGGAGGGGCTGGCCTGCATATCTCTGTGACTCTCACCTGCTGCCTTACTGAGAACCAGTGGCTGGTGAAGCTTTGAGCAGCCCTAGGTCACATCCCAGATCTACAGTCAGCCCTGTGCAATGCCAATGACCCAGGCTGCTCATTGTCTAAAAAACATGGGAAGAGCTGGAACCCTTGGCTGAGTGCCAACCTTGCTTGGTCCTAGAGCCTGGCGCCTGGGTAACTCCCCCAACTCTCCTTTTCACTTCTGGTTAAGTGTGCATAACAAATGTGACTCTCATAAACATGTAGGTGCACAATTCCTTGACAGCACATTCACAATGCTTTATGGTCGTCCTCACTATCCACCTCCACGACTTTTTATCCTCCCAGACTGAATCTGTGTCCCCAGGAAATGCCAGCTCCTAACCCCCAGCTCTCAGCCCCCGAATCCCTATTCTCCCATCCTGCTCTCTGCTTTAAGGACCTCTGAAGACGAGGATTTTGCAGGAGTTGGCTACCTATGCTGAGCTTCTTCCACTCAGCACCATATTCTCATGGTCTAACCTGTAACGAATGCCAGACACTCTTCCTTCTGAAGTTTGCTTCCACACCACCTGCTCTCCTGTGGGTGGATGTGTGGCTTGTTCTGCCTTTGGCTGTTGTGGTTTCATGTTGCCATGAGCCCAGGTGTGTGCAGCTGTCTTCTGGCCTCCATGGGGACAAACTCCTAAGCAGAACTCAATATAACTGACACACTGGTGCCCCACATCCCTCCCCCAAACTTCTGTGTCAGACCCTGGTGGACAGTGCTGTTCTGGAATCCTTACAGGCTGGGGGACATGGTGCCTGCTCTCTGGGAGAGAGATGCCTTAGTGGCTGGGACTTTGATCCTGGACCACGAGTGCCCTGATCTGGACATGGAGGGGAAATGTGAGACGAATGTCTCCGGGGGATGGGATGGTTGTTGAGCATAGTACTGCTCAAAGGATGTGAGTGGATTGCAGGGTCAGCTTCAGCAAGCAGAAAAAGTACCAGTGTCCTTGGTGCTCAAGGTCAGGTTGACAGGACAACCCCACTGAAGACTGCTTTCTTTTTTTTTCTTCTCACATCATGAAACTTCAAGTCTGGGGCTAATGACCCAAAGACATGACCCCAAGCAGTCCGGCAGAGGGACTGAGGAAAGACTCTCCCTCTTGAAGGGTGGAGGGATCTCAGTGGTGAGGCTCTGCTGAGCATACTCTGGGGGTGTGGCCTCAGTGAACAATGAGTTCTCTTCCAGTCTCAAAGCCATAATCCTATCGCACCACTAACAGTGACCCTAGATGACAACTCAAGCCTTAGCTCACATATCCAAGTTTGATCCCAGGCCCCAATGGCTGGTCCCAAGTTCCTCTCTACTTCTAGCCAGTAACTTTCCTGGATCCTTCATGCTTGAAAACTCCTACAAATCCTTCAAGACCCCACTCACATGGTCCACCCCAAGTCAAGCCTTCTCTTGACCTTGTAGAATTTATGAGTGTCTTGCTCTGAAGACCACTCTCAGGATCAGGCTGGTGGAGTCAGTGTTTTGGCTGGAGTGTCATGCAGTGCTTCTGACTTGGACGCAGAATATTCACAGTGCAGTCGCCCCCGGGTCCACCATGGAGCTCGGATGGGGGAACCCTTGTTAAGTGTGGGAATACTCAGCTGCCTTAGAAAACACATCATGAGACTTGGCTGGGTCTAGGAAAACATCTGCACCAACATCTGCTTTGTAATCATCGCCTACGATGGGAAAACATGGCTTAATTTTACTCAGTATATTTCAAGCATATTTTAATCACAAAAACTATAGGAAATCACAGTGTCTGTCACTTAAAATAATTGTGGGCATGATGGCCTTTGAAAGGGAGGCTGCAGAATTTTATTAGGCAGCCTGTGTTCTTGGCTGTATTGGAGAATGGTCCTGCTGGGGTTTACTCCATATGCCCCAGAGTTGTCTCCATCACTAGGAGGGTCCCCAGATGGCCAGGGTTTCCAGGAAAAACTTTTCCCCATATACTGTCAGTCAGAATAGAGGTAGCTGGTTTTCTAGGGCCTGTTGGTAAACATTTTATGCTTTGGTCACTGCCTGGACCCTCCAGTCACATGTCAGCTGAGCAGCTACAGAATAGCAGTCAGAAGCGACAGGTCATGGAAAGTGGCCATGTGCAAGAAAGTTATTTGTTCAATCAGGAATGGGGTGAGTTATGGGGGTCTGGGATCATGGGGTGATCTGGCCCACAGGCTGTTGGCCATCTTTGGAGTAGAAGGCTACACTATCTTTTTTTTTTTCTTGTACCTCATTCATAGATTTGCGCCTCCTCAGGGCTTGGATGACTTCCATCCTACAGACCAGTGAGTCTGAGTAAGGGTAGGGAGAGCTGTCCACTCCGCAAAGCTGCCCCCTCATGAGGGCCGCCTGCTGCCACCCAGCTTCAGACAATATGTCTGTTCTCTGCAGCCTGGGACAGAGTCAGCCAAGGTGACTAATCTTGTATCACCTCCAAGGGATGCTGTGTTGGTTTATAGGCTCTGGAATTATTGACCACACAGCCTCCTGACACCATGACAAGTTGGGATGTCAGTGAGTGTACCAGAATCTGTCCTCCCCTGATGGGAGGAGTCTTCAGTCTGTCTCAGCCCTTCCCCAGTCCATGGCTGTGTCTGAATTGTGCAGGTAAAGCTGCTTTGCCACAGCTCTGAGGGTTACAGTCTTGCATAGCTTCCTGGAGCTCACGGGAGCTGTCTCAAGAGTGAAGGATAAGTCAGCCTTTGGCACTGCACACGGATGTCCTCAGTCTTTCCTCCTCGTGTCACTACCTTGCTGTCATCTGTGCCCATGGCTCCTTGTCTACAGACAGGAGATATATGTGACTGCACAGACTTGGTTGTTGATGACAGAGACCACACCAGGGACATTACGTAGGAAGTGGTGTCATACTGTATATGCCCCAGAGGAAGGACAGAATTCAGAAGGGCAAGATTCAGGGCAAAGAGAGACATGGCCTCGGGGACATGAGATAGTGATGAGGAGGCCCAGCCCACTGGGCTCTGCTGGGCATAAACTGGGGCCTGGATGTGCAGTTAGGTAGCCTAGATGTCCTTTGGGTCTAGGGTTGCTAAGAGGCTGAAGTAGAAACCAAACATCTGTGATATCTGGCATGGGAAAAGGACCCAGCAAGTCAGGGCTGTAATGGTGGTGTTGAAGGTGTTGTTCATGGAGATGGTGGTGGTGATGCTGGTGATGCTGTAGCTATTGGTGATGAGGTGATGGTAGTGATGGTGATTATAGGGATGAAGGTGCTGTTATGGTGAAGTTAATGGGGATGATGATGGTAGCGATGGTTGTGATGATAACGGTGATAGTAAGGTTAGTGATGATGCTGATGCTGATGCTGATGGTAAAGTTAGTGGTGCTGATGCTGATGGTGGTAAAGTCAGTGATGAGGGTGGTGATGATGACTGAAGTGATAATGGTGAGGATGGTGATGGTGGTGGTGGTGTGGGGATACTACTGACAATGATCATCCTTAATGAGTCGCTCCTCAGATCTGGAAGCCCCAGGTCTGTAGAATGCTATACGTGCTTTATCAGTTTCATCAGGACACTTCTAATAAAACACACAGTGATCAGAAGATTCTCTTTCCTCTCATGCAATCAACTAATTAGGGCTCTGATTGTAAGCAGCAAATTGATTCTAATCTTTGAGTTCTCTCGACTCATGCTGGCTTCCCAAGAGCTCCAGAGGGAGAAACCACCATCCTGGATAATGAGGAATCAGAGGAAGCTTAAATATCAAAGGTCACTAGAGCAGCCTGGTTTGTCTAGAAGATAAACACACACACACACACACACACACACACACACACACACACACACACGAAAACATACATATATGCATGCACACATGTGCACACACAGACTCTTGCACGCATGCATGCACACACATATGAATGCACATGCATGTGCATGCATGCACGTGCGCAAACACATACACACACACACACATACACACACACACACACACACACACACATGCATGCATATTACCTTTTGGGAGGGGAATGTTTTCAGTGTATATCTCTGTGCCTTGTTGGTTTCTCATGGGGCGTGTGTCTACTTCCCTGGGGCCATCTGAGGGCTATCAACCTCATGATAGGCATCATGGCTCTGGGTCTCTCAGAATGTACTTCTGTCTGTTACTGTAATAAAGCACTTTGACCAAAAGTAACTTGGGGAGGAATGGATTTATTGGTCTTACACTTCCAGGTCACAGTTCATCACTGACGGAAGTCAGGACAGGGACTTGAGACAGAAACTATGGAGGAATGCTGTTTGCTGGCTCACTCAGGGTCATGCTTAGCCACCTTATAGCCCAGGACCACCTGCTGAGGGAATAGTGCTGCCCACAGTGGGCTGATACCTCCTATATTAATTAACAATTAAGACACTCACCCACAGACATTGCCACAGAGCAATCTGATCTGGGCAGTCTTTCAACTGTGACTCCCTTCTCAGCTGACTCTAGGCTGTGTCAAGTTGACAGTTAAGGCTAACTAAGACAGACGGCATCAGTCTTTCCTCTGAGAGCCTTGTAGCAATCACTGACTGGTGTTCGCATCATACTGACATACATACATACTGATATACATAGGTGTCAGCAGATCCAGGTTAGGAAGTAGTGAAGTCAGACTTCTATTCCACTCCCCTTAGCCTTTGGGGTCTGGACACAACTCAGGGAGTTCAGGTAAAGCAGAAGCCTGGTGACCTGCAGCATGTGAAATAAGTGATCTCAATTACCCTGGTCCTTTTGGGGGGGACATACTATTAAAGGTTGCAGACTCACCCCAGTGATGTCTCCGCCTGGTGACCTCTTAGGAGACCCAGTCCCTATGCTCCTCCCTGCTCTGTAACTCGCGTCCTTTACTCTGGAGTTAGAGGCTGGAATTCAGATGACCCCCGTCCTGCTTGTCCATGTCTGTCCCCTGTTGATTCATTCCCACCCATCTCATCACTCCTCTGACAGCCCTCCCAAGACCATGGCATTCACAGTCCAAGCACACCTGTGGCTATAAATTGGCTCCTGCTACAAATCCCAAGACCTGCCCCCACAGTGCCATCCCATGATTCCCTCACTCCTGACTACTTCTGCAGAGTCTTTACATTTTTCTGTGGCGATCCTGCCACTTGTGACCACAGCTTCTCTTCTTGTCACACGGGGGCTCAGCCTACTGACCACTTTCCTCATCTCCATCTGATATACCCGGTCCTCCTCTGAAGGCCACACAAGGACCTTCAGAACAGCTCACCTTGATCTGACTGCTCCTTGTCCCCCCACTCCCACCCATCCCAAGCTCACAGGGACCATGATCCTGTGCTTCGATTCTGTGTCCCCAGGGACTGGCGTGGCCATCGGCTTGTTCACTCTCCACAGGCAAGGATGACTGAGATTTATTAGTCTGTCCTTTGCAAAATGGACAAGATAGTGGAGCCCACAGCTCCAGGAGCCAGAAACACACAGCCCATAGCTGAGTGCAGGGCGGCCTCAGAATGACTCCCCTCAGGGGAAAAATATTTTTTTTTTAATCTCTGAAAATTTGCACCAAGAGAAAATCTGGCAGGGAAATGGCCCTTAGAAGATGAATACAAATTGCTTATGTATTTGTACTTTATTGATTTTTTTTTTTTTAAGGATGGAGACCTGCCAGCTAAGACTCAAGCCATCCAAGGGAGTGAAGGGAAATGGTTAAGCTCTGCATTAATGTTTTGGGCCTTCCTCACCCTCCTGACACTGCAGATTGCCCTGTTTCTCACCAACCCTTTATTGCTCTTCTTACCCAATTCAAGCAGCTTTCCCATGCGCTTGCCCTGCCTTCTTGTGGTATGGATCTCTTGCCACCCCAACAAGGTGCTGTGCCAGGCATGTGAGGTAGACCATCAAGGTATAGAACACATGCCTGTACAGGCTTGTACACACAGGTACATGCATGCACACACACATATGCACAGATGTATGTTGAAGTCTAACTGAATAAGCCATAAAACCTCTGGCCCTTTAGTTCTGAAGTAGCTGACTGACTGGAACTATTAACCAAGCATTTGGGGATCCTGCCAGGGTTGCTCTATGATATCAGAGAAATGGCCTCTCCTCTTGGGATTCTTAGTTTCATTAATAAAAAAAAAATGGAAACTTTTATTAGATTTTGAAGAAAATCCCCAGAACAGGCAAGCTGTGAATCTCAGCAGTTGCCCGAGGGAGAGTGGAGGAGAGAAAGGAAAAAGCCATGCATGGAGGACAAGCTGCTCCATGGTGAGAGCAGAGAGTAAGAGTGAGAGAGCTTAGTGTGAAAAAAAAAAAACCCTCAGGATCTGGCAAGCATCCAAAAGAAAGAGACTGAAAAGAAATGGGGAAAGCTGTGTCTTTTTGAGACCTGACTCTCAAAGGCAAGCCAACTCAACAGAATCTCATGGAGGATCATAGGGACTGTGCTAGACAGAGGGAATTCTGGGAAGGAAAAGTACAGTACATCATTAAAGGGATAATTATTCCTCCCATTTCTTTAGCATGGCTTAAGATTAACCCACCTTACTAGGAGTGGTTTCCTCTTCCTAGGGGGTTATCCCTCCTTCCTAGGGGTGTTCCCTCCTTCCTGGGTGGGGAGGGGGGAGAATCTCTCTTTCCTAGGGCAGCCCCTTTTCCATAGGGGTTGTCCCTTAGGCAGATCATTGACCTGCCCAATTGGAATGTTAGGTCTCCACTCAGGCCAGAGCTGCTCTGTCAGAATGCATTCTGCCTTTGCAGCTTGACCATCATTCCAAGGATGAGTTGGGCTCTCAGGGTTAGTTCATATGGGTTCTGGAAACAGCCCTTTTGGGGTGAGTAGAAGAGTTTTCTGGGCTCCTTCCCATGTCCCACTGATGGATGGGGATGACAATACCAGGGGCGGGTTTATTCCTAGCCTTTTATGGGAATGTCAGTGACGATGTAGGGACTCTTGAGGGGTTGCAGGAGCCAGGGACAGGTTGCCCAGGCTTCCCCACAGGGCTCTCAAGCTGAAGTTGGGATTGGGAAACAGAGGCTCTGAGTTGCTTTTGCAGCTGAAGGTGTATAGTGCAGAGAGCCCCAAACATGTTCAATTCCTGCAGAAACCCAGCACCAGGCTTCCTGTCAGATTTTTCTGGCTGCTGTGTGCTGTCCCCAGGTAGGGGCCCACCTGCTTCCTCGCCTGAGCTGGCATGTTTTTCTTTTCCTTCTGTTTTCTTTCCTTCCCTCTCATTCCAACATTTCCTTCACTCAAGCTGTATTGTTGTTGATGTCATTGCCCTAAAGATTTAGGTTGTAGATTACAGGGCCACGATGGTACAGGTTGAGGGTGGCTGAGGCTTGGGCTCAGGATGACTGGGGAGGCTCTGGGTCAGGGCAGCCCTTCTGTGGCTTCTTATCCGTGTAGCCCTAATCATCCTTCTTCTCTTGACACAGCCTCCCAGCCCCCAGCTGCTGTTGAGAGAGCATCAGCGTGCCTTTTCAGTTCTTGTGGCCACAGGAGGGGACCTCCTGCCAGCTCCCAAGGTCCTAGTGGTTGATGCATCTGGGGCACAGAGAGAAAACACCTGCTTCTCCACAGGGTGTCATCACAGAAAGAGCCTCTATCCTCATTGCTCACCTGTTGGGCATCCCTGAGTACAGACATGCAGGAATCTGCTTGGCAAGGGTCCTGACCAGCTGCAACCCAGTGACAAACATTGGCTTAAACTAATCATGCAAATATTTATTCCAAAATAGAATTCAGTATTCTGAACACCTAAAAGGGTCCATTTACTCTGGCAGCCATGCACCCCACAGCAAAACTTTGCTTAGCCAGGACATCACCATGGTCTCATAACAACTCATCACCTAGGGAATCATCTTAGTTTTCTAAGTTTCAGTCCGTGAGGTCAATTGATAACTATGTCACCTAGGAATACATTAAGTGACCATGCAACTGCAGTCAGTCCTTCTATATCAATACTGTAATCTCAGTCTGTTGTAGTTTTGTTTATGTCTGTGTGCATGCATGTGTGGATGCCTGTGAAGGTCAGGAGAGAGCATCCCTGGAGCTGGAGTTATAGGCAGTTGTTAGTGGCCTGAAGTGGGTGCTGGAAACTGAACTTGGATCCTCTGCAAGAGCAGGAAGTGTTCTTACCCACCGAGCCATCTCTCAATGCCTACCCTTAGTCTTCTTGTTGACAGCCACTGGCCCACGAAGTCCTCCTTGGAGCTTCCAAAGGTCAGCGAGACTTCTCTGTTGGCCCAAAGTTCAAATAAATGGCCAGGGGTAGAGGCTCCTTTTCACTGTAGAAACACCAAAATGCCCTCCTTCACTTTGCCAGCATTGAGACATATAATCCTGAGCTATGCACAAAGACCCATGTGCTTGCCTGGATCCCATTCCTTCTCTGGACAGTCAGGGTTTTGAAATGTGATGGAACCTGGTTGGTTCCCCTGCTGGCCAGACCTTTGCCTTCCAGAAAGATTTGTGGGATTTTTGTTTGTTTGGTTGGTTGGTTTTGGTTTTTTTGTTTGTTTGTTTTTTGTTTGTTTTGTCCATTTGTTTTGTGGGTCCTGCAACTGCCCAGAGTTCTACAGAACATTTAGAGAGCATCAAGTCCCTGGAGCTTGAGTTATAGGCAGTTGTGGAGTTACGGGCAGACCCTTGTGGGTCCTGCAACTGCAGAATGTTCTAGAACACCCTTACCCTGACTCAGAATGTTTACACCGTTCCCACAGTTTCCCTCCCTCCCTCCCTCCCTTCCTTCCTTCCTTCCTTCCTTCCTTCCTTCCTTCCTTCCTTCCCTCCCTTTCTTTCCTCCCTCACCCTCTTTCTTTCTCTCTCTCTCTTTCTTTCTTTCTTTCTTTCTTTCTTTCTTTCTCTCTTTCTTCCTGTGTCTTGCCTTCAGTCACCTGTCACATGCTTAATAGATGTGTGTGGAACATCTGTAGAATATTGTCAGGGGGTAGACTGGTTTGTCATGGGCAGGTGTTGTTTAACATTTTATAGTTTCTGCCAAGGTGTTTTCAAAAGCATTGTGGTGATGAAGCCTCAGCTCACAGTAATGAGACTTCTTTATTTATCCTCTTATTTATCTTCTCTTTCTTGATGTGAGTGAGTGAGTGTGTGAGTGTGTGAGAGTGTGTGTGTTTGAGACAGGGCCTCTCACTGTCCTGAAACTTAGTAATCTGGACAGACTCCAAGAATCTGCCACCTCAGCACTGAGATTGCACACATGTGCCACCACACAGCACATTTGTTTGCTGTTGTTGTTAAGATTACTTATTTTTCAATTGTGTGTATATCTCTGTGTGCATACATGAATGCACATGCATGTGAGTACAGTACCCATGGAGGCCAGAAGAGGGCGTCGGATCCTCTGGAGCAGCCATGTGGGTTCTGGGAACCATCCTGGGTCCTCTGCAGGAGCATCACCTGTTCTTAACTTTGAGCCATCTCTCCAGTCCCGGCACCTTGACATCTTTACCTGGATTCTGGGGCTCAAACTCAGGTCCTCATGCTTGCATGGCAAGAGCTTTACGGACTTTCCCATCCCCCGTCTGTCTTTCTCTCTGTGGAAGTGCCACACCTATTTAACCTTTCATGCACGGGACCCAGACTTCCATGAGGCTGAACTTGGAAGCATATGTCTTGAGATAAAGTCCACGCCTACCACCATCTCACAAGTGGACTTCTTCTTTTCCATTTGCAGGACAGCTGTGCCAGAGTGCTGCTGTTTCGGGGTGGAAACAAGGAATTGAAAAACTACAACAGCCAGACACCATTTCAGGTAAAGACAGTTACTGACTGCACCATGGCAGGCTACAGCCTTAAGGCGGTGCGGGCCAATGACTGCGGCCACGATACCTCCTAAGAGGAGGCTGCGCTGCATTCCTGTTGCAAAGCTGAGGTGGTTCCATTTGCCTGTCCGCACAGCCTGCGTCCTTTAGATCAAAAAGTGGGAATAATGTAGACTCGTCTCTGTAAAAGGTTCTAGAAGGGCAGTGAAGTAAGACCACTTCAAATTCTGGGGCTGTTGGAAAGTGCTGACTAAACTGTGTATCTCAGAGTGTGAACTTGATGAGAAGGGGGCTTGCCGCTCTGTGTCCTTCCTCTCCAACATCCCAGAGTCCGGGAGAACAACCCCCACCGGACCTTGGCCTGTGACCTCTGGGAACATGCAAATCAGTCCATAATTGCTCGTAAATTAGAGAAAATGCATAGGACACAAAAGTTAACAACTTAACCATTTAAAAAGATTTAACAAAACCAATTTAGTGACTTTAAGGGCATTCAGAGTGTTGCTCAGCCATTACTACTATATGGCTAAGAACTCTACCATCACCCAAAAGGAGGTCCTGTCCCCCACTAACCATTACTCTCAGCTCCTCCCCCACCCCTTAGGCAGCCACTCACCTCCTTTCTGCCTCAATGGGGCCTTCTCTCCTGGGCAGTTTATACAAAGGGTACACCCTGTCATCTTGACTTCAGTTGAGGGTGACGTCTGATGCTCAGCTTGATAAGCTGTGCCTCCTAATTGTATCCCATCGTAGAATGGCAGGTTTCATATGAAACTCCAAGCCAGGTTCCCACATTGAGCACTGTAGGAAGACAGATGAAAGGGTTTTCTTGTTGTAATGATTAGAGGGTAGAGCCCTTTGTTGGTGACCAGGAACCCTGTAATCCCTGCGTTCAGTCTGTTCTAAAGCAACTGCTCAGCCAAGGGACCAGTCAGTGATGATGCCACTTGGCACTGGGGTGATAGCATGGTTCTAGAAGCTGTGGTTTGGTGGAAAATAAATAAAGTCTTCCAGGCCATTCTAGGCCCCCTTTCTCCAGGGTTTTGAAATGTCTTTCCTGGTTGAGGGGTTCAGTGGGACCCTGTGCTATTGGTATCCTGTATAATTGTTTTAAGAGTAGGGTTGACATGTCTTCTCTAGGGACCTTCCTCTTTGTGGGGTGTCATAAGCAGGGTCCTGAGACACCCCACTGTAGTGTTTCCAGGTATGTCACATGTGGTATAAGCTAGCCTTGGCAACGCCCACGAGGAACTGAATCTGGACATACACACACAACATGCATGGCTGTTCTTAGGAGTTACTATATGTGAATCTAGCCAGCCAGGTTTCTATTTAGCCTGTCCCCACTAGGAGCTGTGGCCCAGGATCCCCTTCCTGTCATCTCAGAGTTGACCCCAGCTTAGTTGACTGTATCACTGGTAACTGTGATCAGTCCAGCATCCAGCCCTGAGGGGGAAGGCTGAAAAGCTCAGCCCTGATCTGGGGTTTTGGGCTTATGTCCCTACACCAGCCTCAACCTTGAAGAAGACAGTGAATTAAGTTGGTCTGTCTCATTATTATATTTATACCTAGAGAAACCTAAGAGCTCTGTTCCATGAATGGAGGTCAAGGCCAAATGTGAAGTGTGTGGTATGGCAGTGGTGCTGTATGTATGGGGTGTATGGTGTGTGTGTGTGTGTGTGTGTGTGTGTGTGTGTGTGTGTGTGTATGTGTGTATACACATGTTCATGTGCAGGTTCAGTACATATTATCTGCCTTGTATTTTGAGACAGAGTCTCTCACTTGATCTTGAACTTGTAAATTAGGCTGGGTTGGCAGGCCAGGGAGCCCAAGGGACCTTCTGTCTACCCCTTAGTGCTGGGCTTGTAGGTACATGCCACCCCACCCTAGCTTTCTAAAAAGTGGGATCTGGAGATCAAACTGGGACCCTCACATGAGAGTCATCATCTCCCAAGCCCTGAAATATATATCTCTTGCTGTACATCACAGCAGCGCAGGCTCTGGAGTCAGGCAAGAATATGGCAGTCTGAGGAAAGTATTGTCGGCCCTGCTGGCTGGCAGCCTGCTGTCCCCAACAAGGGCATGTTGCTGGGGAAGCCGCTCATTTTTAAGTCTCTGCTCTCCAAAGTTCTGTGAGTCTTATTTGGGATTCAGGCTCTGCGTTCCCATAGAAACAGGGGAGTCGAAGTTGTATTTCTAGACGAAGGACAGGAGCCCAAACTACCTAAAATGTGACTGGCAGACGATACATATTTATGATGGAAAGAAATCCAGGTTGAATCTGCCATCTTGGCCAGGCCAATTCACAGCATGCTTCAAGTGACAGCCACTAGCGGGTGACGCCGCTTGCAGGTGTTGGGGAAGATGGGACCCGGCCAGGCTATACCTTCTCCCGCTAATAGCACATCAGACAGACAGGTAGCCAGCAGATAAACAGACACATACTGTACTATGTCAGGTCTGCTAAACACAAGAGAAGCAAAGCATGATGGAGAAGCAGAGTGAAATGGAGGCTGGTGTTCCAGATGGCTTTCATGACATCAGAGCAGGGGCCAGGAGAGAGGGAGGGGGGAAGAAGAGAGGGAGAGAAGGAGGAAGGGAAAAAGAAAGGGAAGGAAGGGCCTTTTGGGTCTCTGATAAAAGGGGTCTGGAGCTGCTGTTTGTGCAAAAGCCCTAGGGTCAGCATGTGCCTGGTGGGCTTTGGAGCAGCAAGACTGGCCAGTTGGGGAGGGTGCAGAGACCAGCATGTGTGGTTGGAAATAAGCGGACCCATAAGGCTTGGCAAGGGCTTTGGCTCTGATTCTATGTGCATGGCCAGCAGATCAGAAGAAGGTTCTGGATGGAAATCAATCATTCATTGTGAAAGCCAGTCACCATGCCATGTGATCTGCAGTGTGGATGAGATCTTAGACCACAGATGAGTTGTCTGAGCTGTGAGTCACAGCGTATACCCTGCTGTCAGAGTATGGGACACGAGACAGTAGAATCAGAATTTTAAGAAGTGAGACTCCAGATCTAAGTTCCATTACCTTGCACCTCAAGTGTTCCGTGGCCCTGGGCATCATTCTTGAAGTTGGCACCTGTGCTGATTAATCATGATCAGAAAATTGATCAGGATCTCACACAGGAGACAAATCTCTGGGCATGTCTGAAGAAGCATCTAGATTGGGCTAATCCTGAGTGGGGAACTATGTCATTGTCTGGGGTTCCAGACTGAATAAAAGGGACAGAGTGATTTGAGCCAGTGTTCATCACTTTGCTTCCTGACACAGACAAAATGCGTTCAGACATCACAAGCTCCTGCCGCCATGCCTTCCCTGCCATGATGCACTGTGCCCCCAAACCGTGATAACCCCCCTTCCTCAAGTTGCTGTGCCAGGTGTGTCACAGCAATGAGACAAGTAATCTAAGACACTACATTTGTACTCAAAGATGTCCCCCTCCCCGCTCTCTTCACTTCTCCTGTCAATCTAGCCACCCAGACATTTCCCCAAGCACACCAAACACATCCAGGCTCCAGGATCTGTGTATAATCTGGCACCTTTGTAAATAGAACCCACCTGCAGTGTCCTATCCTGGCAAGAGTACCTGAGGCAGTCCCATGTTAAGAGAGAGTTGACACCATAAACAGTTTCCTGTTGGCGTATTAATACTTCACTCTGAAAATGGGAATAGATAGCTGAGGATAGCCCATCAGGAAAGGCAGAAGGTGAAAGGAAGATTGGACAGCAGAAGCAAAGATGCTGGGTGAGAACAAAGACAACTTGGGACGTGGAAGGGACCTTCCAGATTGTCATGACCTGATAACATGATCATCATGTCATCATGACCTGATGTCATGATCCTCAGTGTGGCAGGAGTGGGTATGGCCTCCATGAGAGGCGGCATTCAAGGCTCTCCGGAGGAATGCTAGCAGAGAGACAACAGCAGCTAGAGGGAGGTCAAGATTAGTGAAGAGCTGACTAAGGAGTAACTGGGTTCAGGGTCTGAATGTGGGTTTCCAGAGGACGAAGAAACATGCAGAGACCTCTCAGGACAGTGCCCCAGAGGAAGGGCACGAGGCCCACAACTGGAAGGATCTCCAGAACAGTTTAATATTCAAGAGATGTCCTAGCAGAGACAAGTTCTCCAAGGGCCCAGAGCTCATAACGGTGGCATCCAGGGAAACCTCAGTTTCAGAGGAGAGTTAGAGGTCAGCCACTTTGGGAACAGCTGTCATTCTTCCCACTGGGAGCTGTCCAGCATGTGATTAGCACACATTCTCACAAGGACCACCCCCAATGAGAGACCAGACTATTATGCGGGGGAAACCCTGAGCTAGGGGAGACCCAGCAGTCGGGAAGCCGGATGGACTAGTGAGGAGGAGGTAATCTATCAGGAATGACACCGGACAGAAGGAGCTTGTCTGTGAGTTTGTACCAGAGGAGCCTGCACTGCACAGTCAACACCTGTCAGAACCCAGCAGTAACTGTAGGCAAGCAGGCAGATGTTAAAATATGGCCACTGCTTCCTGGAGGGCTGTCTACTGAACCTACTTACAGAGGACCATCTGCCTGGCTGTGGCAGATGTAGGTAACACCCCATGGTGATTAACCAAAGCTGGACACACTTGTTTGGGGCTGTGACAAATGAGTGAAGCCCATGTCTTCCTAAGTTATGTTTAACCAGACATAGCCAAGGGAGGACCACCAGCCATGTTTTCTGTACATGTGGGCAAAGCCATGTATGAAACATGGTCAGCACAGGTGTGGCGTGTGGGACAGGAATGGGTGGCTGGTAATCAGTGTGAAAGATTGGCTTCTCTCAGCCAGCTCCCTGGATGTGTGACAGGAATGAAAGTCAAAATTTGATTTGGGGTTTTGAAAAAATAATCTCACGTTTCCTCTTCCCACCCGTTGCCCAAGAGCAGATAGCTTTAGGAATCTTCCTAGGACTCTGGCCCAGTCATCTCTGCTGCTTCTCAGTCCTACCCTAGCTTTCCAGAAGGTCTAAGATCCTGCTCAGTCCTCGGGCATCTCTTGTACCCTAAGAGGAACGCCTCAGCTCTCTGGGTTTTCAGAATCTCAGAATCACCATGTGGCGTCTGTGCTAGTGTTGCCTACATCAGTCCAAACCCAGATGCCAACACCGAGCCTGGCCCTGGATTCCTCCTGGACCTGGATACATCAAAGCTGTCACCAGCTTCTTCTGCCTAGTTCCCTGGGCATGGCTCTGACATCCTCACAGCTAAGCCCCTGTTTATCAAAGAACTTCAGTTAATCTCCCCAGTACCACTGTCACTATCGATAAGAGCTCTTCGAGTCAGGTAACTTCTTGAGCACTCAGGGAGGCAGGAGTTCTGCAGCTAAGTGAGACTCTGTGCCCCACTCCCATCTGGCCAGGGAAATTCCTGTCTCCCTTCAGACTCACCTTTTCAGGAGCCTACTGCTTGCTTTGCGCATTTTTGTGGGGTTTGAATAGTCCCTGACTCAGTCTCTTCAGATGGCTCACGGCTGTGTCTTCCATCTCTGTGATCTTGGTGTCCAGCCAAGACATGGACCCTGCTGGCCACTTTATGTAGTTTTTCATGCTTACCACTAGGGGGCGGTGCGAGCACAGAGCACCTTGGTTCCAGGTGTATAAGAGGAGGGGCTTGTAAAATGCAATTGATGAGAGTCGTGGTTGGTCTGGATTCTTAGCTTAATGGATTTAAGATCAGCTAGTAAACAGCTCTGGGTGTGTCTAAGGGACATTTCAAGAGGGCTTTTTTTCTTGTTTTTTAAATTATTTTTTTTTGGTGTATGTGTGTGCACAGCACTATACATGAGGAGACAGAAAGCAGAGTCAGTTGTCTATTTGTAGTCTCTCAACTTATTTCTTGACACAAGTTCTCACTGAATCTGTAGCTCACAGATCTGGTGAGCCTGGCTGACTAGGGAGGCCCAGGGATTGTCCGTTTCCACTACCAAGCATCCCTGCCCTGTGCCTGGCTTTTTACATGAGTGGGAATGGACCGCTGTTCCTCAGACATGCACAATAGACTCTTTACCCACTGAGCCATCTCCTCAGCCCCTCTCGAGAGGTTTAACTGCAGAAGGAAGACCCTGAAAGTGAGCAACACCATCTCACAGGCTGGCATCCGGGACTGAATAAAGAAGAGAAAGTGAGCTGTATATCAGCCTTCATCTGCTTCCTGTTGTGGGTGTCATGTGACCAGGCCTTCCCCATGCCTCATGATAAATGGTACCCTTGAGTTGTGAGCCTAAGTTAACCCTTTTCTCACTTTGCTTCAATTTTTAAAACATATTTATTTACTCATCTGTGTGTGTATACGTAGGTGTGAGTATGGAGGTCAGAGGGTAACTCACAGGACTCCTTCCATTGTGCGGGTCCCAAGGGTTGCTGGACATCAGTCTTTGTGGTGGGTACCTTCATCCACTGAGCCATCTCTCTGGTCTTCATTTGCGTTTGTTAATTATTTTGTCCTAACATTGAGAAAAGTAATTAATATACTCCCATAGTAGAAGATGTTAGAACAGGGGCCCTCACTCAGACACCAGATATGTGTCCAGGATCCTGAGGTACTGCACAATTTGACTGTCACAGGGATGCTGGACACTCCATCTCTACCCAAACCATAGTGTGTCATCAGCTTCAGTCTCCCTCTAGAGGCAGAGGAGTCTGTGGGGGACAAAATGTGGCACTTGGGTCCCCATTTTATTCCTGCCTCACTGGCTGACCTGAGATATTGCTTATGAAGGTTAGGCATGCAGAGGTCCCAGGTCCCAGGTCCCACCACAGTAGTCAGCCTGTGTGGCCCACAGAGGACACTCAGTGGATCTCAACCTCCTCCTTCCCTGCTTCTCAGACTTTCCAGAATGTTCCTGCATGACTTTAACAGACTGGCAGGGTGCACCGTGTACCACGGTGAGTGCTGCAGGCTCACAGGACCAACCAACCACAGCACCCAGAACTGGTCATGTGGCACAACTGCACCCAGAACTGGTCATGTGGCACAACTGCACCCAGAACTGGTCATGTGGCACAACTGCACCCAGAACTGGTCATGCGCCATTCAGTCACAAAGCAGAGCGATGAAAGCTAGTGCTCACTAGTCTCACTTTCTCCTTTTTATTCATGGGTTGTGAGTAAAACTCTGGGAAGGTGCTGCCCACAGGTAGGGTGGGCCTTCTGGCCTCAGTTAACCAGATCTAGAAACTCCCTGACAGGTGTGCAGAGGTCTCTCTCCATGTGGTTATTCTAGACCCTGTCCAGTTGACAGCGATAAGCACTGAAGAGACACCTTGAGTCTTTGCACACACTAGCGGCATAGCTCTTGGTAAGCTCATGTCCCCAAGAACTAGATAGACTCTTGGGACTGTGGTGGGCAGTGACACTTGCGGTGGGCAGCTGGTTCCTCTGCTTTCTTTGTCCAGAGCAGGTCGTATGCTCCGATAAGATACGCTGAGCCCGATGCTAACACAGCTGTCTGTCTGCACCTGGTCTAGGGTTCATCTTGGGGAGACTTTTCATGCAGTCTTAGCAAGATCACTCACTGGGATCTCTGTGAAGTTAGGGAGGCTTTAGGGATCCTGTGGAGGACATGGCGCTGGTTCTCTTAAAAGTTTTTCATGTGCCCCACCCCTTCACCATTGCTAGTCTTCCTGGGAGTGCAGAGAGCAGCCCCAGGTCCATGGCCATTGCTCCTGCTTCTGCAGACACACACAGCATTGATCCCATCACTCTGTTAGAGCTAGTAGCCTCTGTGAGGAGTCTTAGCATGCCTGGGATGGTGGGTGACATGCCTGGAGCAGGGCTCCGGTGGAAGGAGAGATGCTGGGGCTATGGATCCAAGTCTTCCTAGAGGAGAACCACAGCTGACAATGAGCCTGCAGGAAAAGTCACCAATCAGGAAATCTCAAGACAGCAAGGAACAGTGGCGGCGTCTTCTGAGAGAGAATGCAGTTCTCATAGAGGTTCAGTGTTGCTGATGAAGACACAGACGGCACATAACTCACCCCACGCAGGGGCATGTGCTCTGCCATTGTTCTGTCTCTGGTGTCTTGTCTCCACACGGGGGACACCCTGTGTTGCTTGTTGTGGGGACCCTGGCTAGCACTTGGTGCTCTCCCAACCTGCACCAGCTTAGAAGGGGCTCTTCACGCTGG
The DNA here is from genome assembly GCA_030674055.1 of Rhabdomys pumilio. Taxonomy (NCBI): domain Eukaryota; kingdom Metazoa; phylum Chordata; class Mammalia; order Rodentia; family Muridae; genus Rhabdomys; species Rhabdomys pumilio. Next base: position 131,069,026 of record JANHMN010000003.1, read on the forward strand.
GAAGAATGCTTGCACCATGGTTTTTGGTTGCTAATGTAGATGAAAAAATGTTTTAAATCCATTGCTTCAAAACTATTTGATAAAAAAGTTGGGGGTGGGGAAGCTTACACTTGTAATGCAAACACTGGGGAGGCAGAGACAGGAAGATTCCTAGGGCTTGCTGTCCAGCCAGCTTAACATACTTAGTGAGTTCCAGACTGTGAGAGGCCTTTAAAAAGAGGGCAGGGCAGAGAGATGGCTCACTGGTTAAGAGCACCAGCTGCCCTTGGCTGAGGACCTGGGTTCAGTTCCCAGTATCCACACAGCAGCTCACAACTGTCTGTAACTCCAGCTCCAGAGGATCAGATTCGGATGTACTCTTTTGCACTCTTCAGCTCCTGAACACATATCACATACACACACACACACATATAAATGGCTGGCACCTGAGGAAAGACATTGTCCTCTAATGTCTATGTACATGTGCACACATGTGCATGTACCTCCACACAAGCACACACACATAGATGCCCAGCAGTGTGTGAGACGGTCTTAGCCTGTGAGTGTTCCCCATTTTTATTAACGTTTTGAGAATACGTCTCAGAGGTTTGGTATTTAAGAAATGGTGTTTATTCAAGAGAGAGAAATCTCAGCCAGCCATGACATTAATAAGGACAAATTGATCTCAATTAGTGAGAGATAGCAGCATTGGGATCAGGAAGGGTTTGTTCCCTGCTGGCTTCAGGAGGCAGAGGCAGGAGGTTGTATAAGTTTGAGCTCAACCTAGTCTATATAGCCAGTTCCAGGCTGCCAAGCTGTCACAGAACAAATTTCCAAGGTGGGGAGATGGCTCAGTTAATACAGTACTTGCCCCAAGGATGAGGACCTGCATTTGAGCCTCCTCATCGACATGAGACACCAGGAGTGGTGGCTCATATTTATAATCCCCGTGCTAGGGAGGTAGAGACAGAAGAAGCCCTGGGGCTTCCTGGCTAGCCAGCCTTGCCTGATCAACGAGGCCCCTGTCTCTGAATGTGGTGGTTTGAATGGGAAATGTCTCCCCAACTGGCTAAGGCTTGGAACACTTGGTTTCCAGCTGGTGGTGCTGTTCAGGGAGGTTTAGGAAGTGCAACCTTATATATACATCATTAGGAATAGACTTTGAGGGTTTAGAGCCTTCTAGTTCACTGTCTGTGCTCCAGGCTTACAATTAAAGACGTGAGCTCTCAGCTTCCCGCCCCTACCAATATGCTTGCCACTTTCTGCCGTGCCACTCCGTCAAGATCCATAAGCCAAAATAAACTCTTCCTTTTATAAGTTGCCTCGGTCATGTTTTATCATGGCAACGGAAAAGCAGTTAAGATGCAGGGAGAGACCCTGTCTCAAGAAGCAAAGGTCTGTGGCTCCAAAGCAATGACAAAGTTGTCCTCTGGCCTCCACATGCACACACATGAATGCACATACATGCATGTGCCCTTACAAACATGTACACACACCTACACATGCACAGAAATTGGTCCTTCCAAGTTAAAGAGCACCCATAACAACTCCTTCTGCCCCTAATTTTATGGGGATCGACACATGATCCAGCTGCTTTCTGGGAAGGCGTCATTCAGGGTGAATCCGATTATTCATCTGTGAAGTATAGTTGGCGCCTCAGCTCGGACCTGGCACAGACTATGTGTGTTTGTTGGCTACATGAGTGGAAAATAGTAAGTTGGCATCTAAGCTCTGGAGATGACTTGATTTCAAGGCAACAGTTTTAGTCTGTGCTTTTCATGGGGATGGCACTGCAGGGACTGGAAGCACAGTCAGGGACATTGTAAGAAGGCCCCTGGCCCCTGGTGATGCATCCCTAAGGATCCTCAGGGCCTGGCTGCCTCTTAGCTGCCATGGTTTTTACTTCATGCTTAGAGAGACAGATTCTCCTGAGCCTGCCCCTACCTTCAGTTCAGGGGCTGGTGCTCGGAGGCCTGACTAGGAGATGCAGCTCAGGTCTGTGTGAAGTAGATCCCCGGGTTCCTAGTTGTCTGGAATGTTGGTGACATAAGTCTCCAGAGGCCTGGATGGCTTCTTTGTTTGCTTCCCTGATGGGAATGCCAGGTGCCACTGGCAGTCCTAAAGACTCCATAGCCCCTTTGCTTCCTCTCTGACAGAGAGGCCACACCACAGATGAACCAGGATAAGGTAGTGGTGTCAGGATAAAAGCAGTGGGCCTGGATGTATTTCCTACAGCTTCAGTTAGAGGTGACACAAACAGGTGCTTCCTCCAGACCTCCGATGGATGGCTTTAGGGTCTGTGGAGCCAGTCTCTGCCACGCGGAGAGCAGAGTGTTTGTCTCCAGGGAGACATCTGCACAATACTTCTTCCAAGAACACCCCAGTTTGGGTTGAAGAAGATGTCTCCACCCATTGCCAGGAGGAGATGCGGTGCCATGGGGAAAGAAGGGCTTGTGGAGATTGCTCAGAGCCTCTTTTAGGAGTTCCTTCAGAACATTTGTTATGCTAATTTTGGACTGCCGGGCGATGATGCAGGCGTGAAGTGGATGGTGTTTTTCATTCTTTTTGTAAAACATTATAAGGGTGATTTTTCACTCTAGAAATGTAACAAACATAACGGGGTTCTTGATAACAAGAATTCATGCAAGAAAGAGATGGCTGGGGTTGGGATGTGGCTCATGCTTGCCCCTACCTCAGCACAAACTGGGTATGCTGTCATATGCCTGTAATCCCCAAATTTGGGAGGCAGAGGTAGGAGGATCAGGAGTCCAAGACTATCTTCTCATACAAAGAGAGTTTGGGGCCAGCCTAGGCCACCTGTGAGACCCTATCTCAAACCAATCAAAAGAAAACAAAAATAGACATTTAAGTAACAGGTAAGCAGTTGGAAAGCAGCAGGTCTCACTGACAGGAAGAGACTGGGACACAAGATCCTGAGAGACAGGCCCTTCAGAGTTGTGCCTTTCCTTGGTAACATATCTTTGCCATTGAGATACCTTCTCTTCGTTTGAGCTCACCCTGCTGACCCACTGACGTCACAGGAACAGTGGTAGAGTTAGATGGATACATGTCTTTTCAGTTGCCCTTGTCCTGAGGTGGCATGGCTACCCAGGTGTCCTGGGCCTGTGATGAGGGGAGGAGGTGCACTCCCCTTTGGTGTCCCAGCTTTATTAAGGTATCCCCCATTTCACTGCTCAGTGGCCTGGGGCCTGGGTACATCCTCAGCATAGCCATCAAGGTGTCAGAGCCATCCAAACACACCCCAAATATATATTAGCCAGGCATCATAGCAGGAGGATCTAGAGTTCAAGACCATCCTTGAGCTGTTCTAGACACTTCACAGACATGAATCTCGCCACCTGTGGCCATATTAGACAGCTTCTCTAGGAAATGTTATATATTTACAAAGGGTATAGGTTGGGCTGGCTCACAGCGTAGAGGAAAGGCCAACAGAAGCTGCTGCATCCTTTGCTCTGTGTTGAGAGGCTGAGGAAGTGAGAGACTAACTTCAGCAGAGGTTGGTGGCTGCGACAGTGACAGCAGTAATAGACAAATCCAGAAAACAAAGAAGAGGAAAAGAAAAAGAAAGGAGAGGAAGGAAGGGTAGAGAAAGGAAGGGGAGAGAGGCATAGGGCACCTGCCTTTTCCTTAGACCTCTTTATATTGGGACTTCCTGGTGCTTCCTGTTGGAGGATGCCATCCAAGTTGAGGGAGGATTGTCCCCACTCAGCTCAGCATCTTTGGAAATATCCTTGCAGACATACCCAGAGGTGTGTCTCCTAAGTGAGTCTAAATCCAGTCAAGTTGAAATGAAGATTAACAATCATAGTGTACGAATCAGAAGCTGGGGTGACCGTGTAGCCTGCGACCCTAGCTCTTGTGGAGTGGGGACAGGAAGGTCAGGCAGGTGTTCAGGGTCGTTCTCTGCTACACAGTGATACCAGGTGGCCTGGAGTATAGCTGGAATGACACCAAGGTTGTATGCTTTTATAATAATACTGATACCATTTGCGTTAGTCTGTGCAGACTTGCATGGTAACAAGTATCTCCATACTTTCAGTGGCTTCATGTACTTGGTAGTGATGTCTCCAAGTTGGTTGTAGATTTTCTGCAGTGGTGCAGAGTGCAGGCAGTCAGTGGGGAAGAGAGGGAGACCCTAGGAGTCCAAGCACATAGACAGGACTGCCTCATGGTGGCTGTAAGTAAGAGATTTCCTCTGTGCCTGAAGTGACCATCACTTGTACAGAGCAGCCATTGCTGTGACCCGTGGCATCTGAGCCACAGTGGCCAACACACAGCAGGTATGGTGTAGGAACTCCATAGTCAGCTAGGGCCCCGCTTGCTTTCTAGGTTACAGTGTGACATTGTTGACTTAATTGGATTAATACACATCCTCATTGAGGCACACCTTTGGACATGTCGTAAGCAAGGTGTCTTCACACTGTTCTGCAGACACAGTCTCTGGTCACCACACAAGCATCAAGTGTACCCAGTTGAGCATGGAGGCCAGTTCTTGATGTCACTCTAGGCATGATGAAAAAGATGATAAGGCCTCATTCACACCAGTTCCGTGGAACTCAAGACTCCTCCAGCCCTCTGCTCCTGTGCATCCTGAGCCTTGGGGACAAGGCTAGAATGACATCCCTGGGTTCTGATCTGTTCCCTGTGGTGTCGGCCTACCCTCCCAGGGGAGTCCTGACTTTGGAGTCACTCTGTCCCATCCTTCAGGGTGTACCTCCTCGTGACTGACTCCTCTCTCTCTGGCCGGAGCTCAGTGTGTGTTGTGGGGGTTGAAGATGACAATGTCGTGGGTCAGGGACTTATCCTTGTCATCCTTGTCCTTGAGGACTGCCTACTCTTGTCAGTGCGTGAGCCTGACACATCTGCCTAGTCTTGTTCGATCTTTATTTCCTTGGTTCTGGCTCTGCCTCTAGGTCCTATTGGAGAGAACTGACTCTTCCAGAGGGAGACCCAGCCTCCCCAGCCATCTTTCTCTTCTCTAGGACCCTGGAAAACTGCTTCATGTTCTGGATAGATGCAAGAAGGAGGCTCTTGCCACATCATTCCCCAGGAGGCCCTTTCTGGGGCTGAGGTTGCCTTGGTAACCACACTCTGCAGTCCTCCTTTGGTGCCTTGTGGGCCCCTGGAGTCCATTCCTTCCTGAATCAACCTTCACTGGTTGACCTGAAGTGGCCTCCTGTCAGTCAGAGAGTCTCCTTCCAGATATTGGGAAGCTGCTCTAGTGGGACACCTGTGACCCGTTTTCTCTCCATAGACAGAAGGGCCTAATAGCAAGACCACGCTCACAAGTTTCAGGCAGGTTGTTTAAAATGGGCCTTCTATTAACAAGAATTCTCTAGAAAAGCAGCAAGCCGTGAAGTATATCATCATGCATTTATAAGCATGTGTACACTTTTGACAAAGAACATGGACTCTGCTTTATGGATTGTCTTTTATTATTTATTTATGTGTATGTGTTTATAGATGTGTGCACATGCACATGGTGGCCAGAAGAGGGTGTTGGGTCCTGTGGAACTGGAATTACAGATAGTTGTGAGGCACTATGTGGGTGCTGAGAACCGAACTCTGGTCCTCTGGAAGAGCAGTTGAGGAGTGCCATCTCCTCAGCTCCTTGTCCTGCTTCAAAGGACATTAAAATAGAACAACAACAAAACCCTGTTTATTCTGAATTAAATACAAGTGATAAGGCCTTGGACCATGGATTTGGGTTGCCTTGAGTGGCACACTCCACTGTGGAAGCAGTTACATGACCTTCATAGCCACAGAACAAGGGAGTTGTAAGTCAGTACATTTGACAAGTGTGTCAGTGGGGGTGTCAGAAGGGGACCTCCTCTGCAGCTCAGATCTTATATGACATTCCATCTTTCCGTCTGGTGGAGGAAAAACTCTGCTGGGTGATGTGTTTACCTAATAGCCGTGAGAACATTGGGTTGGATACAGAGGTCAAAAGTAAATGGCTGTTATTAAAGAGCCTGAGCAACTAAGGTGATTTTGGCTCTCAGGGGACAGCATTCCCACTCTCCACAGTCGCTGTCCTCTGCCAAGGTCAAGATTCAGGATTTTGCTATAGATATGATGGAGTTTCTTCAGAGAAGGGCAAGGGGTGTGTGTATGTATGTATGTGTGTAGACTTCAGTGTCCTATTAGCTACACACACACACACACACACACACACACACACACACACACACACACACGTAGGGGGTAGTATATGGGGGGTAGGAGGGGAGGGAGAAAGATTTACTACAAGGGCATCGACTCCTGTGATTTTGGGTGCAGGGGAGTTCATCTTCCACAGTCCTAAGCTGGAACCTTAAGACAACGTGTGGTGTGACTTCCAGGCCAAGGGCAGGAGGGAAGAGGTGTATTTGGGCTAAAGCTACCAGGCACAATGGACCCTTAACCCTTCCTCAGTCTTGTTCTGTCCAGGGCCCCAGGGATTGGATGCTTCCCCTCACTCCCACCCCCACCACCACTTGGGAGAGCCATCTGCTTTAGAGTTACATTGAAATGCTAATCTGGTCCAAGCTTGCTGAACATCCATGGATAATCTTGGCATCTCAATAAAGCTACAGTGGCAGGCCTGGCAGATCACCTCCCCCTCCCCCACCAGGGTCTTTGTGGTGCCAGGTCTTCACATTCCTGTGATCTGAATGCTGCCCTTTGCTTGACCCCTCAAAACAGCAGCACTGTTGCTCCTCCAGGAAACTAGCTAGGGTGGATTCTCTTCCTAACGTGGGCCAGCAGGCTTCCTCACCTGTCAGCTGCTTGGACCCCCTCCCCTGGTCAATGCCTTGGCCTCTGAGAACAGGGTTTCCCACACCTCCCACAGTTCTCAAATCCACATCAGAGAAGTGACCCTAAGGTCAGGACAGGAGGGACAGTTATCAGTGCCATCTCTTAAGTGTGAATCTACTCTGGAGCAGGAATGCATTTGAAACCTCCATGAATATTCAAAGGCATTCAGAGTTAACTCCGCTCAGGGATTATTTATTTGAACACTGTAGGAAGCGTCATTGTTTATAAAATAGATAGGAGAGAAGCCTTTGTCTCTGTGTTTCCTTTGAGACTCCTTCTTATAGGACTGAATTCTTTTCCTTTCAACATTGAAGGCAGCAGGGAGCATTGAGCTCTGCAGGTGGGAAGGGAGAAGCCAGGAGATGATGGGAACTGAGGGTGGCCTGCTGTCTTGGGGACTTTATGAGGACCACCCCCCTTCCCCAGGTTCCCCAGATTCCAGATTGGGAGCTGGTGAATCTGCCTTCTCACCTCTTCTTAAAAACAAAAAGAAAAATACAAAACAAAGCACAGTAAAGGCTAATGGGGGTGGAGACTCAGAACGGAGGCCTGTGACTACATCTGCTTTTCCTACCAGGTTTTAGGTTTCTGGTTTTAGGGGCTGAGCCTTCTTTTGATAGAAAGTGAATAAGCAGGGGAAGGAGGTACTAGAGGAACATTCTAGCACATGCTATTCCTTTGTAAGTAGTCTGGCTTTTAGGGACCTCTCCAGCTACCAGGTACACCATTTTAAAAGCCCCTTCCTTACTTGGGTCAACATTAATATAAATACATGTGTTTCTCAGATCAGAATCAGTAGAATAGGACTTACTTAAAACAGAACTCTGGCAATACAGGGTGTATTTGGAACCACACAGGACCCATGTTGAGGGTTCTGGAAACAACCTAGCAGGTGTAACTTCACCTTGGCTCCCCCACCCACCCACCACTCCTGTGGTGCAGACCTCTGGATCTGGGCTTTGTGTGTTAGATGGATGGGTGGAGGGAAGAGATGGTCGGGTCAGGGAGGGACCCCCACTGACCTTGTAGGCTCTAATGGGGGACACTCTCTTCCTCAGAATGTTGAGTTTAGGGTGGGGGTGCTGAGGTGGACCCCAGTTCATTATCAGAGATCTCCTTTGCAAGGATCAAAGAAGACTTCCCTGTTGGCAACAGCTCATGGGGCCCAAAGTCAGAAAGGAAAGCACAGATGCCTGACATCACATCCAACTTCTGCAGGCCAGAACCTCCACGGAGAACAAAGTGGTCCTCAGGGATCATGCATGCCACCTTTCTGTCCCTCTCACATCTGCTTGGAGATGACTTTGGCTTAGTGGTACTCCACTGCCCACCCCAACCCCTGGCAAATCCACATAATAGAAATATTTCAGACATAGGGTCAGTGCTAAAGCCTTCCCGCCTTCTTCTCTTCCCTCTTCCCCTTCTTTTCCTGGCTAGAAGTGGCCAATCCAGGCCTGTTTCTTAATGGATAAAACAAGGCCAATCAGGAGGGTTGGTTGGGCATACATAAAATGACACAGAAGGGGGCCCCAAGGGACCCCACTTGAGTCTCAGGATGGCACGCACCCAAGGACTCACGAGAGACCAGCTTGCTGCAAACACATAAGGTAGTTTAATGATGGAGCCCTCTGGGCCGCCCGACACATGTCTCATGCAAGAGACAGAGGGGACGACCCCCCAGGCTCCAAGATTTAGGGTTTATATAGACACGGGGTGGGGAAAGGGAGGAAACTTTCACGCAGTTACACATGATTGGTTGTTTTACCATTTTTGAACATCAGCAGGCTGTACCAGTCGATGGGGGCAGAGTGCAGTTCCTGCAGGCAGATGCTTATCTAGGTTAGCAGAGCTTTGCATACCTTTCTTAGCCAGTTCCTGGGATGGCTTAACAGGCCTCGTAATTGTCCTGTAACTCTGCATTCCTTGGTAACTGATTAACTGGGCGTCTGGCTAGCAAGCCCTAAAGGCAGCATTTTCAGCTACTTGGGTTTGGGAGAAAGAATCTACAGGGCCCTGCTATTTTATTAGTTTTTCATGGGACCCATAAAATTTTCTTTCAGAAATAACTGTAGATGGTAACAACCTCCCTTGACCTTGGCATCTGGTGACAGCCTTGGCCCTCTCATCACTGGGACAAAGGAGAGCGTGAAAGGAGAGGGGCTCAGAGCCCTGTGACTTCATAGCCTCTCATTAGGCCCCATCTCCTAAAACATGCTTGGGGATTAAGTTTCTGATATGGTCCTTGGGGACTATGTAGAGACAAAGACTGTGACAATTCGGGGTCTGGCATAATCCCCTGAGTTTCTCCTACCAGGTTAGAGCCTCTGAACTGTTTGGTTTGTATTCAGTTTTTGCTTTTTATTTTTAATTGTAACACTTAGTGTGTGTGTGTGTGTGTGTGTGTGTGTGTGTGTGTACACATAGGTATGGAGAACAGAAAACTTGAGCAGTTGGTTCTCTCCTCCCTGTGGTTACCAGGGACGAACCGCAGTTGTCAGGCTTGGCAGCAACACCTTAACCACTGAGCCATCTTGCTGCCTTTGTTTTCCTTTTATTGAGACAGCGCACACTCTGTGACCCAGGCTGATGTGGGACTCACCTATGTAGCTCATGCTGGGCTCACACTCCCAGCAGTCCTCCTGCCTTAGCCTGCCAGTGCTGGAATTGACCATATGAGCTGCCAAACCCCACTCAAAGTTTTTTTAACAAAGGATCTTCCTTGCTTGCCTCAGCTTGTCCTAGCCCATGCTGGCAAGCAACTCCTGACAACAAAGCCGAGTTGCATCAACCGCCTCATTGCTACACTTCCAGTGGCCTCGTCACTGTTGTGGGACCCTGTGGGCTATGCATTAGATGAGCAAGTCATTTGCAGTACAGCTATATTTGTTTATGCCAGCAGCCATGGGTGCACGGAGAGTCCTTTGTTTAATCTTATTTGATTTTTAATGGCTGCTCTTTTTTAAGTTTTGAGTTTGGGCTCATCAATATGTGATATATTTGCATCATTTTGAAGTTTAAGCTATGAAGCAGAATAGGGACACAGAAGCCCAGCTCTCTCCCTCTCCTCCTCCCCACAGGTGGTTCTCACCTCCAGCCCCACCCCCTTCTCTGGGCAGAGAGATGGCTCTGTAGGCAAAGTGCTTGCCATGCCAGTGCAAAGACCTAGCCCAATCTCCAGCAACCACCAAACAGACAGACATGGCAGGGCACTGTCCGTCTGTAACCCTGTTGTTGAGGGGCAAAGACTAGTTCGCTGGCCCACTGAGCCAAGGCTGAGCTGTGGGTTCAGTGAGAGACCCCATCTCAAAATGTAAGGTGGAGAGAGGTAAAGAAAGACACCTCAGTTCTCTCAACCTCCACATACACACACACATGCACCCACACAAATGTGCACACACATAATTTTAAAGGGATAAAGCACATTTCTCTATCGTGCATAAGTGTTTTAAAACATAACCACGTGTGGTAGGCACTGTAGTTTATTGACGGTTTTTACTGTCCAGGAGTAAATACAGCAGCTACTATGTCACTGGCAAGACAGGGAATGTTTCTGCCTCTTTTTATAGTGAGGAAATAGGCTCCTGATAAGTTACAGGGCCAAAGCCACACAGTCACAAAACTTGAACCTGGGACTAGAAGTTGGGCCTTGTCACAAATGGAACTTTACATAAACCATAGCCTCTGTGGCTTTGGAAACTGCCAGTCACCAAGTTTGGGTTGGTAACTCTTGGTAAATTGCATAAAAGATAGTCATGGGGCTGGAGAGATGGCTCAGCAGTTAAGATCACTGGGTGCTCTTCCAGGGGTCCAGACTTTGATTCTCAGCAACCACATGGTGGCTCACAGCCATCTGTGACTCCAGTTCCAGGGGATCCGAGGTCCTCTGCTGGCACCAGACACACATACATACATTCAAGCAAGACACTCATACATGATATGTAATATATCAACACCAGGTGTTATAGTCTCACTTGTAATTTCATTACTTTGACTGAGGGGTGGGACTCATTGTGATCCTGGGCCTTAGCCAGACAAACCTGAAGGACATTGATTTGCATCTCATGATAAAAGAGGAGTTCCACATGGAGGTTGTACCTGGACCCACTGCCAGTACTAAGCATGTCTGGTGACTTTGTCCTCCAAGGACTTGATCATCCTCAAGATGGGCAAGATCATCTGCTTCTGGCTCCCTCTGTAGGAAGAGGAACTGAGAGTGCTAACTGTGGTTTTGGCTTGCAGTGCAAACTTGAGGTTTCTTTGCAGCAGCCTCCCTCCCGGGAGCTGGAGGCTCCCTGCTGTGGTGCCCATGCTGGTGGCATCCAGTCTGTGGAACACCCGTGGTTTAGCAATTGCTTTATTCTCTCAGGTCAGGTGCTTCACAGAGTGAAAGCATTTAAAATACAGGCTGGCAACCAGTCTCTTGAGCCTGGGTGTGGGCTTTCAGTGTCCCTGGGGGTAAGAGGAGACTCATCCTCTCCCCACAAAGCGGCGCGACGCCCAGCAGCTCTTGCTGGACATCTTCACCTTTTACTTTGCATTGGAAGAGTCAAATAGTGTGAACCATGGCATGTCGACATGCACACTCCAAACTCCAAGCACAGTGGGGATGCTGTCTCTCTCTCTTTGTCGAGGGAGATGTCACAGTGCAGGGGCCTGCTGGGCTCCATCTCTTCACAGCTCCAGGAACTCATCTTCTGGGGAAGCACCTGCTGGCCCCCAGGTCCAGCGAATGTTTGCTCTCAGTGCGCATGCCGAAAACGAGGATGGATGACAGCACTGCTTGTGGCGAAGGGGGTGAAGGGGGGTGTCCTCACCATTCAGTGACACAGGTGGATGACTGTAATAACGCCTTGGCTCTAGTCAATCATGCTCCATTAGGGTTTCTTGGAATCATTTCTGAAGCTTGCTGTGTTCTCCACATGAAAGGTTGATGGTGAGTGTGTGTGTGTGTGTGTGTGTGTGTGTGTGTGTGTGTGTGTTGCAGATAATCAGGACTTAGCTGGCTTTGCAATCTGAAAACAAAACGCCACATGCTTTTCTTCTGTGTGACCATGTGACAGGTCAACAGTGCATGTGTAGAGGAGGGGCTCTTGGGTCTGGGCTCCCACTTTGTTCCTCCTGGGTGTTCCCACACTCACCGTGTCTCTCTCTGACTCCCAGATTAAAACCAGCATAAACTATCACTGGGGCTTGGTTATGTGGGCTCTGCTATCCATACACCAAAGCAGAAGACTGAGGTTGTTTATCCCCCTGATTCCCAGGATCACACAAGGGTTTGTAGTGGCTTTGCATCCCCCACCCCCCATCCAAGAGGGGATTAGCATTCCTGCACACTCCTCTGATCCTTTACTGCAGGACTTCCTAGCTGAGCCTGGCCTAGGAGCTGATTCATAAGCACGGTGTGAATGGGAAAGAACGTGCAAGAGCATGCACACAGGTGCCTGCTGGGCCCAGGGTTACATTCCCAAATCAGAGGTGGGAAAACATGCAAAATGAAAACGGATGTCTGACATCTGACAGTCGCTAGCCACATAGCCAGTCCATTTTAAAGCGTGACCTTGACCACAGTTTTAAAGTATAACCAAGCCGAGTATCCTTATTTGCTGGGGTGATGCAGGCTGGGGGTGGGGTGGAGTGGTGTGGGATTGGCACCTCCTTGTCACAGTCCTCTCATTCATCCAGCTTGGCAGGGAGTGGGTGAGTGCTCTCTTTGGGCCCAGCAGGTTTCCTGTGTTCTGCTCTGAGGCCTGTTGCCTGTGACTCTTTCCTGGACTATGTGGGCAACACTCTCCTCCCAGTGGTTAAGCACAACTCAACTGGTTTGAGGTGGTGTGATGTCATGTGGGCCGAATGTCGTCTCATCAGGTCTGCTGGGCCCACTCTGAGCAGTGGATTGGGGTGCACAGCCTGTCCTGGTGTGGCTCCTATCCCTCCTAGCAGCTCCCAGGCGCTGACACCGAAACTCTGCTGCACACATGCCTTGATGGCTATTCTCGGATTATTGTCCCTCATTATCTGTCCACAGATGGCACCGTGAATCATAACCAAAGGATTTAAAATGTGAGGTGCCAGTATGTAGTTGCTAAGGGGTGTGTATGTGTGTGTGTGTGTGTGTGTGTGTGTGTGTGTGTGTGTGTGTGTGTCTGTGCACGCACGCACGCACGCACATGCGTGCACAGAGTACTGATATACACCAACAGACCTGGGAATGGTTGGTCTGTGTACTGGAGATGAAAGTCCCAGCCAGCAGCTAAGTATCCCCAGGAGACCAAGTGCTGGATTTAAAAGCAGACTTTAGTGTTTGGATCAGCCCCATCAGAACTCAGAGATGAGTTTGTCACATGAGCAAGCAGTACCCAGAAAACTCCAGGAATGCCATGAAAAGCCTGTAGCTGAGACTAGCGAGTGACCCTCAGATCTCCGCACAAACTCCTAAAAGTTTAGAAAAACTACCAAAATGTACTTCTTACCAGAAAGGGCATCTTGGGAGTGAATGGCACACCACCTGGGAGGTGGCTGCAGCTCTCAGTCACTGAGCTGAGGTCCTTTCCTATACTCACCCTCCAGCTTTCAAGGCTGTTCCAGTACCAACGGGCTTAGCTGTGGCAGCTCAGGGTCCCTAGCCTTCCACTGCAACCCAGAAGGGCTCTGAGATGGGGGACAGCTGTGGATGAGTGGCATCCCTCAGCCTCTGACCAGGAAGCCGGTAATAAACTCTGTCTTGGCCTCACGCCAGTTGTATCTAAGAGACAAGGGAGCCTGAGAGGATTGGCCTCAAAATGCTTGGATTCTCGGCCATGTGGCTGGGCTGACCCCAGGCCTAGGGCAGCAAAGGTGTGGAATAAAGACCTCTGGGGAAGATGCTGCAGAGACACTGTGTGAGGCTGGGGTCTGTGCTCTGTCCCCTGTAGCCCCCAACCCAAACCTCCTCCCTGTAGTGTTCTGTGCCTTCTCCAAGGTGTCAATGGCTCCATTAAAAAGTGATCAGGAGTGTAACTGCCCACGTGGCTGCCTGGGATATTTCCTGGTGCTCAGGGCTTGCTCTCCTGAAGTGCAGTACATGTTGCTTACGCTATCAGACAACAGTTGGGGCAGAGTAGTGGCCCTTGATGGAAATTAAGGGACATAGATTCAAATGAAAGAGGAACTTGAACCCTGAACTCAGCTCAGCTGCACTGTTCCTTAAGTAAATGCTTTGACACTCCTAACACAAATGCCTGATGCCTCCATACGCACAGGTGCTTGTGATGCAGTGTTCAGTGGCAGTGTCTTTCTCAGTCACCCTCCACCTTATTTTTTGAGGCAAGGTTTCTCACTGATCCTAGATCTCTCAGATTTCCTGAGACAGGCTGGCCAGCACACTCCAGGCATCCTCCTGTCTCTGATGTACCCAACCTGACTTTTTTACCTGGATTCTAGGAAAGCAAGCTTGGATCCTCATGCAAACACTTTATCTACCAAACCATCTCCCTAGTAACCCCCTGCACATACACACAAAAGATGCCTATTTAAGGGGCTTCTGTATTAACTTGCAGGTTTTAGAACCAATGTCTAACCCCTGAATCATCTTTTAGCCACCAAATGTCAAAGCGGGAAACTGTGAATCCTTGACTGACATTTTTAGTGGTTTTTAACGTCTTTGCAAGGACATTTTTAAAAGCCAGTGATACCAGTTGTCCCTGCAAATGGGTGAAGGAACACAGGCAGCTGCTCTTGGGATGGTTTTAGCAAAGAAAACACCTTTTGATTAAAAAAAAAAAAACATCCTTTTAGGTGTCAAAGTGAAATTTCAGTTATTTAATTGTGTGGCATTTACATCACGTATATTCATTCCATGTGTTTAGGGTAGGTGGGCCCTGGGGATGTAAGTGTCTTCAGAGCAGACCAACTCACAGTGACAAGGGATGAGGAAAGGGGTGGGGGCAGTTCCTTTACCTAAGGAGTTTCTACTATGGCCTGGGGCTCATTAAAAGTGTGATTACTTTTTCCCCAAAGGACCCCATCTCTCTGGGATTTATTTATAAACACCAGGGGTCTGCAGGGATGCTGGTGAGGCAGGAGGAGGCAGGGATGGGTTTTGTTTCTTTTTTTTTCCCCTTTGCTAGGGAGTGAAGAAGATATACCTACTGACAGAACCAGGGAGGCTTAGAGTGGTGAGCCTGTCAAATCTGCTCTCAGGAGGCTGAGGCAGGAGGATGACAAGAGTTTGAGGCCTGCGTAGGTGACATACAGGACTCCGTTGAAAAGACAAAAACAAAAGGGAAACAGAGTCAGCCAGGCTATGTAGTCTCTGGTTCCAGGACCTGCAGCTGCCAAACAGCAACGGTTTTCAGGAGCAGCCTTGGCTTTTGTGGTCCAGCACAACTTTAGTTTGTAGTTTAGTGACTGTTCCCCGGTGTGGCTTGTGAGTGATGATGTTTATGAAACTGCTTGTTTTTGTTTTTTGTTTTTTGTTTTTTGTTTTTTGTTTTTTGTTTTTTTCAGTTACTAGTAGAAGAAGCTGAGTCAATAGCATCCCCTCAAAGCTCCAGTTTGTACATCCCCAGCTGGACCTGATTTTAGGCTACCTGACTTAAGTCTTCCTCCATCACTAAGTGATGCAAACTAGTTCGTGTATGTGTAATATGAATTGAAAATAGTGGGAATGGCCCCTTGTAGGTGAATTTAGTCACCCATAGCCAACCTCTGTCCAAAACTATGACATGAACATTTTTTAGAAAGAGGCCTCAAGTTTTAAGTAGTAGGCCACACTGTGTGGAGGCGGAACCTGCACTGAACTGTTCCATCCCACCCCAGACACAGCCGTTCTCCTTGTCCAGAGTTAGCCCTGTGGCGTATGATACCTGTCTATTAGTCACGCAGGAGCATCTTGGTTCATGGCAGAGCTTGAGTTCACGTGACTCTTGCTTCATTTAATCATAGCTCCCAAAGCACAACTGTAGTGAGAGATGCTGGCGATTTGGAAATGCCAGAGAGAAGCAAGAATGTTCTTTCGAGCAGAGAGGTACATTTCTCAGTGTGTATCTGGTTTTGCACTGTCTGTGTTCTTAGGCACCCATTAGGTCTTGGTGCACAATGGGAAGGAGAGCTGCAGTTTCTCTACCTTTGTGCCATGACATCAGGGCGGGAAGAGCTGTTGAGCAGACGATGGTGGTGTTTCTGTACCTGTGTTTCTGTAACAAAATGCCTGACAGAATTAAATCAAGGAAGGAGTCTTATTTTGGTTCCCGGTGCACAGTCTGTCACAAGAAGACGTGACTGTGGAGGATGTGAAGACACCTAGTGGGATGGCAGCTGGTCACATCCCACCCCGGAAGCAGAGAGAGATGCACACTGCTCAGCAGTGCTCAGATCACTTTTCCCTTTTTCTTCAGCCCAGGACCCCAGCTCATGGGATGCTGCTGCCCACAATCCTCCCTCCTCTGTTTAACCTACCTGGGAAACACCCTCACAGACCTGCACAGAGCTGTGTCTCCTAAGTGATTCCAAATCCAATCAGGTACTCTATCATGTGGCTCAGCACGCTAACACATTGTGCACATATGTGTGTGGGCATGTGTGACACACACACACACACACACACACACACATACACACACACACGCACACATCTTAGCTGTCACTTCTTTCTTTTGTCTCTGGAAAACGGGGCTGCTTTCTAACTCTGAAGTTGATCTCATCCAGTGCCTCTTCTTGCTTCCTCAAGCAGAAAGCCGAGCCTTGCCCCAAACACTGGAATTTTTTTCTGCAGTTAGAGCCCAATGAGGCCATGTGGATGATGGCACCTCGCTTACCCCCCTTAATGTTCAAATGGATGAAGTCTGTCTTTAGGTAACGGAAATACTACTTTCTCACCTGTCAATAAGCCTTCTCATGCTGTGAGACTGAGTCAGATGTGTGGAGTACACAGGAGTGGCCACTACTGTGACCAGCACCTTCTTCATGATCACAGTGTCAGAGCCAGTCTGGAGACAGTTCTGTCCTGACTCAGCCTCTCTGGCTCTTATTCCTCCTGCTCCATAAGTGGGAGCCACCACATTTACCTCACTCAAGGCCAAGTGGGAACACCCTAGTGTCCTGTGGATCCACAGAGCGTTCGCTAGCTGCACTTCCATCATGCAAACACTGGGAAACTCTGGACCATGATTTTAGGGATGAACAGGGGAGGGGAATGTCACCCACTGGCGGAGAATAGAAGGTACCCTTCAAAGCTATTGTGGTGTCAGAGGAGAAATTCACATTATATTGTTAAATATATAGCCACATTTGGGTGATGTAAGATACGATGATAATTAGAATAAAAACCACAAGGAGGTCTCCACATTTCTCTGATTCTCTCTCTCTGCCACCTTCTCTGTCTGTTTGTCTGTATCTCTCTCTCTCTCTCTCTCTCTCTCTCTCTCTGTGTGTGTGTGTGTGTGTGTGTGTGTGTGTGTATGTATTCATGAGTACACATTCATACACGTGTGTTAGCGTGCTAAGCCACATGTTAGAGCACAATGGCTGAGCATGTTTTAGCTCATCCTCATTATTAGCCTGACTGGATATGGAATCACCTAGGAGACAGCTCTGTACCGAGGGAGCCTAAACAGGCATGTGTATGATGTACCTGTGGAGACCAGAGGAGGGAGTCAGACACCCCCTCATACTAGAGTTACAGATGGTTGTGAACTACCACATGAGTGCTGGGAATTGAACCCAGGTTCTCTGTGAGAGCATCCAGAGTTCTTCTGCTCTTAACCACTGAGCCATTTCTCCAGTGCTCACCCCCTTTGGACACAGAGTCTGTCACTGAACCTGGAGCTCATTTGGAGTTCACTATTTCAGCTATGTTGACTAACCATTGAGCCTCAGGGATCTGCCTGTCTCTGCCTCCTCAACTCTAGGATTATAAACACAGGCCACCATTTTTTAATGGTTCTAGGGAACAAGTTGAGCGGCTCACATTTTCACCACAAGCATGTCAACAGCCAAGGCAGAGTTGGGTGTTCCTCTGATGTCTCTTACAGCATTTTACTTTGCCACAGATTTTTTTTTAAATAATAGGAATCTGTATGCCATTGAATGGAATCCCCCTATGCACAATGGACCAGGCAGGTGGCCATCCTCCAAGGAGATGGCAGATGTTCTACTTGGCCCAGCTTTCCGTGTCTCTGCTGGGAACTGGACCCTGGAATAAAGGTAGATCAGTTAGGCCACCGTGCATCGTGTAGCATTGTTTGCTAGTTACGTCAATGTACAAGATTGCTTTTCTCCTCAAATGGGATCTCCTAGCCCCAACTGCTGGGCCAACAACCTGGCTCTCTTGTAATTAGGAGCCTGGCATGGTGCCCAGCATCCCTGGGAAAGACATCATCAGTATCAGTGCTTACTATAAAGCTGTAAAACTATAAAGCTGTCTTAACCAGATAGTGCTATGCCATCTGAGAAGTGTGCTCTTGGACTCCAGCTTCAGACTCCAGAGTACATGCAACTGTGAGCAATGTTAATTGTGTGTACCAGTGTGTGTGCCTCCCGTGGAGGCCAGAAGGGGGCGCAGAAGTTTTGGTAACTGTGAGCTATTGCGGATGCAGGGAACCTAGCTTGATTCTTCTGTAGGAGGAATATGAAGACCTAACCACTGAGCCATCTCTTCAGCCCTTTAGGCCTCTTCTTGCTCCAGGTGGCCCACTCACCTGTTGCTCCCGGTGGCACATTCATGCTGCATGTGACACAGAGACACAGTTTGAACACAATTAGAAACAAAATACAGCACATTCCGTCAGTAGGTGATATCCCCCTCCCCTGTTCTACCCTAAAATCATGGTCCTGTGTTTTGACCAGGAGATTGTGTTAGACACAATATTACTTGAGATCCAAAGCCAGACTCAGGAGGAGTGGGAGGTTTGGGTTTTGCCACATGGAAGTTTATCCTGGGGTCACCATGTAGGAAAGTCAGTTTGGCCTACTGGGGGATGGAGGATATAAGGAAGAAGTTAGGTGAGTGCAGGCCATTTGGGGCCTGCATCTGACAGCCCTACCACTCTGTAACAGTCACACGGGCAAGCCCAGAGTGGCAACACTCTGGACCTGTCATAACTTATTGTGACAGCATTGTTAAGGACCATAGTTACCCCTTAATGTCCATGGAGGATCAGTTTCAGGATCGTGCCATACACCAGACCCAAGGATGCTTGTATTTGGGTTCTGGAAAGGACTGGAATGGGTGGAGCAGATATATATTAGATTGGCTTACTGATACTGTCTGGGTATTCCAGCAGTGGCTGTCTCACGCTGTGCAGGCTGGGAGCCCTGTAGCTGCACAATCCACCAAGCTGGACACCTCAGCATCCCAACCTGGTGCTGAAGGCTCAGAAGATTCCTGGAGAGCTTCCTCCAGTCCATACTGGAAGGCCAAAGAAGCTGGGTTCTGACAGCTCAAAGGATGGCAGCAGCAGAACAGGGCAGATACACTTCCTAGCCAACATCAAGGCAGGCAGGTAGCAGGCCTTTCCTCAGGACCTCTTTCTATCTGGGCTGTCATGGGAAGCCACTGCCCACTTGGGGAGGGGGGGCGGGGCACTCTCCTGTCTATAGTCAGTCCTTCCAGGAAATGCCCTCACAGACCCACCCAGGGTGTAGCTCTTAATTCTTTCCAGACCCAATAAATCGACAAACAGATCAACCACCCCAATGCTTACATCCTTATAAAGACGGAAGTGATGTTGACCTGTGTGGTTAGAGTGCTTCAGATCACCTCTATCGACCTCTGATATTTATCAGGATGTAAATGATATGTAAATTGAGTGTTTAGTGAAGGTGCCCACAGTTGCTCCTCTGCAGATGCATTTTCTTCTGAATTTTATGTATATTTAGTGTGTGTGTGTGTGTGTGTGTGTGTGTGTGTGTGTGTGTGTTTGAATGTGTGGCTAGGGACTGGCTCTTAGTTCCCTAAGATGGCTCATCAAAGCCACCACAGCCTAGGGTGGATGCTGTCTCCTCAGCCCTGTCACAGTTGTCAGTCCCAGGACATTACAGACCCCACAGGCCTTATCCTGGAGATGGGCAAAGCCTCCAGGAAAGTTTGTCTGAGGTGGTCAGCAATCTCTGAGCTTACAGGGCCAGGCACCACTCAACCTCCCTACTCACTGAAGAATTTCATGTTTAAAGGTCCACATCCAGCTCCTGTATCTGCTGTGTCCCCAGGCTGCTGTGTCAATCAGAACAAGAGAGGAGCTGTGGCTGCCTTGAGCTTCCATCTTTCTTTCCATAGAGGCTTTTTCTCCACGATGGGAGGGAGGGTGGGGAGGGCAAAGCCGCCTACCTGCTAGCTGAACAGGATGGAGTGTAGTGGCTTTCCTCTGTGCTCTGGCTGGGGGTCTAAGAGGAAGCTGTTGAGAGGGCAATGAGAAGGGGAGCCATTGGCCTAGCTTGAGCAAGCTCAGTTCCATAATGCAGTGAATGCCCCTTGGTACACAGTAGGAAGGCTCCAGGGTATCAACTGCCCTCCAGCAGGAGACTAAGGGAAAGAGGAGGCAAAGCCAAAGGTGGCAGTCTCTCTTACATCTTTGTTGCTGCAAAAATACTCAGAGAAAATGCTTTGCTGCCCCACCCACCCCAGCCATAACCAGGTTTGCTTGTTGGAGTTTCTTGGAGTTTCCCCTAGGTAGCCTGTGGGGCAGGAGGGATGTTACCCAAGAGACTCACAGGTTTATGAACCGTGAACTTTGAACTCTCGCAGCTATTTGAGGCTGAAGTCCAAGGCCGAAGCGTGGCTTTGATAAGCACACTCCTTAAGGGTAACTCAGCATGTACACTAGTGTAATACAAAGCAAGTTCACAGTGACCCCAGCTGGGAAAGAGGCGGGTGCCTGGGGTGGACTGAGGCGGCAACTAACACATCTGTAGGGTCCTGAGAGAATAACTTCCAGCTGCTGTGCTGCCTAGCCCCTGGTCATAACACACCTGGCTCCCATGCAAGGCCTTGTGTGCAGGTCCTGTGCAATCCTCAGGCACTCTCCCTGATTCCTTCTACTGCCCCATTCTTGAGTCTTTGGTTTCTGGGTTGGTGGGGTGCACTGTGCCAATCAAGAAGAGCAGGATCTTATGTCTCCCCACAAACTCTTCTGATGGAATGGGCACAGGACTCAGAAGGTGAGGGGACTCCTTGAAACCATAATGATGAGAAAATGGAAGTAAGCATCAGCTAAGAGGGAGAGAGCTGGGATTTCTGGGTGCTGCTTCTGGGGTGATTTTCCATCTCCTCAGGTAAAGTGTCGAAGCGCTGCTCTGGTGTGTAAGGAGGTCTCGGGGCTTGGCAGGGTGCAGGGCTCTGAGGGGACCTGCCTGGGGCATTTCTCTGAGCTCTGTAGAACAGGCTGGGAAGCCCATATGCTGCCTGTGACAGCAGTGTCACCCTTCCCAGGCATGGTCTGAGCCTCGTGGGTGAGGTTGAGTCTCTTCCCACGAGCTTGACTCGTAGGGTGTGATTGGCAGGCTATGGATTTAGAAGCCATGCTTCAAAGAGCGTGAGATGAAATTAATGTTAAGTGTAAGTGTTTGAGGCGCCACAAAGAAGACGCTTGTCAGTTTCTGAGGTATGAAAACAGATGACATGTCTCTCCCTCCCCATAGCTAGAGGATCTGGTGACATGGGAGCTGTACCTTCTCAGGTGATTCATTTCCTGATGTTCTGCAGGCCAGTCGGCTCTGTGGACAGGGGCCAGATAAGCACTTTTTCCTTACTCAGCAGGGGATCCAGCTGGAGAAGGGTGTGTCACTGAGTGTCCTGAGTCCTCAGGATTCCCACGGCCCTGTGAGGATAAAACTCCCTGGGCTCTGGGATTAGATCAGCTCTACCCTGGCTCTCCACAAAGAAGTCCCACTGAGGGTCTCTTGAGAGGCACCTGGAGTCTCCTCAAAGGGTCCCCACCCACTGTGGATATCATGTGCATAGGTCTCATGCCAGGAAAAGCCAGGACAAGGAGGGCTGGTGACTGGGAGTGAGCACCAGCCTGGTGCTCTTCCATCCTGCCTTGTTAAACATGTGGCTAGTGAAATGGCTTAACACATCCTCTAACCTATCAGGGCCAGGGGAGGATCTGGCCCTGATTGGCTTGAGCCAATACTTTGGCTGTGACACTGTCTTAGATTCTCTGTTGCTGTGATAAAACCATGACAAGAAGCAACTCAGGGAGGAGGGAGTTTATTTGGCTCACAGGTTAGCATACAGTTAGGATATCAGGGCTGGAGCTCAAGGAAGGAACCTGGAGGCAGGAACTCAAACAGAGGCTATGGAGGATGCTGTGTATAGGCTTGTTCCTCATGGCTGGCTCAGCCTGCTTTTTTTTCTCTTTTCTTTTTCTTTCTTTTCTTTTCTTTTTTGCTTTTTAAAGAGTACATATGTTGTGAGCTACCATGTGGTTGCTGGGAATTGAACTCTGGAAGAGCAGTCAATGCTCTTAACCTCTGAGCCATCTCTCTAGCCCATTTTTAAATATTACTTTTATTTTATTTTATTTTATTTATTTTACTTATATGAATATACTGTAGCTGTCTTCAGATACACCAGTACAGGGCATCAGATTCCATTACAGGTGGTTGTGAGCCACCATGTGGTTGCTGGGAATTGAACTCAGGACCTCTGGGAGAGTAGTCAGTGTTCTTAATGGCTGATCCATCTCTCCAGCCCCTGCTTTCTTATATAACACAGGACCACTAGCACAGGGGTGGCCCCACTCACCATGGACGGGGCCCTCCCACATCAATCATTAGTCAAGAGAATGCATTACAACTTGCCCTTAGACCTATGTGATAGAGGCATTTTCTTGGTTGAGGTTCCTCTTCTCAGATGATTCTAGCTAGTGCCAAGTTGACATCCAGCTCCTTGATGGACA
Organism: Rhabdomys pumilio; assembly: GCA_030674055.1. Lineage (NCBI taxonomy): Eukaryota > Metazoa > Chordata > Mammalia > Rodentia > Muridae > Rhabdomys > Rhabdomys pumilio. The sequence goes on from JANHMN010000003.1 coordinate 131,091,699, forward strand.
GGTCCCATGTTCCCATTGTCTTACCTTCTTCTGCACAGCAGCTCAAAGCAGTGCATGGAACAAGTTCCTATGACATTTGCGCTGTTACTGAGTTATTCTTACTGACAAACATGGCTGAAATCAAAGAAGACAGCATCCTCCTGCTGTCTCTCACATCTAACCCTACAGCCTCAGTGGGCTATAGAGCTCTGGCCCTTGCTTCCCTCCTTCTGAAGACATCTTTGGGAGCATGGACAGGCAGTGGTGGAGGGGGTTGGGTGGCCACTGCTGCCTGGAGGTTCCCCAGAGGGAAACAAGCAAGCAATTCATAAATATTTACATCAACTTCATTTGCATAGCAGACTTAATTACTTCACTCAGAACCCTGTGGAGACTTTGGCCTTGGTAGCCTAGATGGCAGCAGGTACACTCTTCTGTCCCTGTCAACCTGAGTCCTTTTAGGGAGTGGCATTCCAGCCATGAACTGACTGTTCCTTACTGCAGGGTGAATGGGCCTCTCGTTCTGCCCACTAGGACAGGCTAGGAAGCTGCTACACCTTCCATTCTGGCTTTGTTCTGCCTTGTGGTCCTGTCCCATCCTTTCCCTGTCACTATAAGCAGTGGGAATGACGGTTGCTCCTTCAATGCCCAGAAACTTCCTCATCTTTATCAGTTTCATCCACTGCCAGGTCTACCTTTTACAGAGTGCTAGGACCTATTTCCAGCAAGTTCTGTGCCACTTGAGATGAGCGATGTGTTCCCAGCTCCCCTAGCATGCTCTTTCCTCTCCAGCTGAGAGCGGGCTGCTGTCAGCATCTTCGTCAGCGTGACTTAATTGTACAAAGTAATGGGTTTGCTGTGGTGTTCTCACACAAATACATGTTGTAGCTTTGGTCCTCTTCACTCCACACCACAACCTTGTCCCCTGAGCTACTTCCCCCTCCTCTTTCTAAACACTCCTACTGTCTTAGTTAGGGTTTCATTGCTGTGAAGAGGTACTATGGCCAAGGCAACTCTTATAAGGACAACATTTAATTGGGGCTGGCTTATAGGTTCAGAGGGTCAATCCATTGTCATCAAGGTGGGAGCATGGCTGTGTCCAGGCAGGAATGGCACTGGAGTTGCTGAGAGTTCTACATCTTCATCTGAAGGCTGCCAGGAGAAGACTGGCTCTCACGTGGCTAGGAGGAGGATTTCATTGCCCACTCCCACAGTGACACATTTCCTCCAATAAGGCCACACCTATTCCAACAAGGCCATGCCTCCTAATAGTGCCACTCCCTGGGCCAAGCATATTCAAACCACCATATTCCACTCCCTTGGCCCCATAGGCTTGTTCAAATACATGAGTCTATGGGAGCCATACCTAGCCATATCATATTTAAAAATACATTTAGTCCAACTTCCAAAGTCCCCATAGTCGATAGCAGTCTCAACAATCTTAAAAGACCAAAGTTCAAAGTTTCTAGTGAGTTATATCCAATCACTTAACTGTAATCCCCAAAATAAGACAGGAAACCAGCCGGGCAAACTCCAAACTCTTGCATCTCCATGTCTTATGTCCAATTTCTTTCAGCTTTGTCGGCTGCAACAAACTTCTTTCTCCTGGGCTGGTTCCACTCCCTGTTAGCAGCTTTCCTCAGCAGGTGTCCCACGGCTCTGGCATCTTTAACATCTTGGGGTCTCCAAGTCAACTTCAGCTTCACAGCTTCTTGTTCCAGTGTCTGGGATCCACATGTGATCTTCTGGACTCCTTCAAAGGGCTTGGGTCACTTCTCCAGCTCTGCCCTCTGTAGCATTCTAGTCTCTGTTTGACTCCATTCCACTGCTGCTGCTGTTCTTGGTGGTCATCCCATGGTACTGGCATCTCCAATACACTGGGGTCTTCTGCTGCAACTAGGCTTCACCAATAGCCTTTCTTAGGCTCTTTTCATGGTGGCAAACAGCTTCTTTGCATGACCCTTTCAGTCCTGGGCCATTAACTGCAACTGTGGCTGCACCTTCACCAATGGGTTTCCCTGGTCTCTCACAGTGCCAAGCCTCAGCTGCTTTCCAAGACTTCATACCTTTAAAACCAGTACCGCCTGGGTGATTCTTATACATAGTCAAGTCCAGCTACAGCACGAGGCACAGCCTTGGCTATCTCAGGAACACAGCTTCTTTGTGATTTCAGAAAACACTTCCCAGAAGATTTCACCTCAGTGATGCTGGTCTCTTCTTAATCACCACTAATTATTTTAGCTCCAGCTAACCAGCATCAATTGTCCCAGTAGTCCCTTGTATTCTTGACTCTAAAGCCTGAGCCACATGGTCAAAAGCTGCCAAGCTTGCTGGGGCTGGAACATAGTCCCCCCCCCCCATTCTATTACCAGTTTTCTGTTTTCCCTTACTGCCTAAGCTTGACTGTCCTGAACTAGCTCTGTACACTTGCTCTGTAGATTGACCTTGAACTCAGAGATCTGCATGGCTCTGTCTCCTGAATGTTGAGGTTAAAGGTATCTACCACCATGCTTGGGCCTAAGCCTAGCTGGGTAGGATCTTGCTCCAAAGTCACCACTCCCTTAATCTGTTTCTGTCCTTGAACATAGGATTCAGCTCAGTTTCACTTCCTGGTGACCTTTATTACTCGAACCATACATTTTATGTTGTCCTTCCTCAGCTTGCTACTTCTCATTAAAACATTCTTCTTTAGTAACCACACAACAGAATTTACACCAGGCTGTTTTGAGACTTCCTTTGTCAAGGTAATTAATCTAAATCTATTCACCTTAGCCTCAGGCAGACACTTTGAACAATGGCAAAAAGCATTCATCTTCTTCACTAAAATATCACAAAAATAGTTCACATACTAACATTCTTTCCATTGTAACCTCTGGGGTCAGCAGGCCTACACAGTTAAAATCACCGTCAGCACCACCGTCTTCTGTATTCCTACTAGGATGGCCCATTAAGCCCCACTTACAGAATTTCATGGCTTTCCAAATTCAGAAATCCCCAAATCCACATTCTTCCAAACAAAAGCATTGTCAGGCCTATCACAGCAATACCCAGTTCCTGGTACCAAATTCTGTCTTAGTTATGGTTTCATTGCTGTGAACAGACACCATGACCAAGGAAAACTCTTACAAAGGACAACATTTAACTGGGGCTGGCTTACAGGTTCAGTTGTTCAGTCTATCATCATCAAGGTGGCAGCATGGCAGTATCCAGGCAGGCATAGCACTGGAAGAACTGAGAGTTCTACATCTTCATCTGAAGACTGCCAGGAGAAGATTGGCTTTCACGTGGTTAAGAGAGGGTCTCGTTGCTCACCCCCACAGCGACACGCTTCCTCCAACAAGGCCATATCTACTTCAACAAGGCCACACTTCCTAATAATGCTACTCCCTGAAGCATGTTCAAACTACCACATCTACTTTCATGCCAAGTATATATCTATACATAGAAATAGACATGCGAAGTTTATATCTAAACATACATATACATATGTTTAAAGAATATTTACTATATTGTACACATATTGAGTATGTGCTCATTTAATATATTGTTTAGGTATTACAGGTGAGAGAAAATGAATCCCTTTAACATTTGTATTTCCAGTGGACACTCCAAAGCCTTTGCAGTGTGTAATGTTTCCAAAGCCATCTACGCTTCATTCATAGTCCTAACATCTGTGTTCATTGGGGTTCTTAAAGGGGAGAACAAACAACAACAACAACAACAGGCGCACACACACACACACACACACACACACACACACACACTCACTCACACTGGAAATGTCAATGCAATGTATGGTCTTTTCTGAGTTAGGGTCTCACTGCATAGTCCTGGCTGGCCTTGAAATCAGAGCTCCACCTGTTTCTGCCTTCTTAGTAAAAGAGGGGACCACACCTGGCTCTTGCTCTCAGTTCTATCAAAAGGCCAGGCAAAACAAAACTCCACTTAAAATAATGTAAAGAAGCAACTTGGAAGAAACTCAGATTCCTCTGGGGTCAGACGTTCTTGAATCAAAATACTGCCCAAGGTTTCTTGCACTCTGCTGAAGATCACAGTCTACTCATCAGCCTTACTGCTATAAAAAAGCCAGTCCTGTAGGAATGAGAGGCGGGGCTCTGACCACCCAGAGCAAGGCAGAAGATCCATTTGCAGTAGGAATAAAATCACAGGGGGAGCTTGCTTAAGACTAGCTACACTCCCTTCTGAAGAAGTAAAACTTTCTGCCTTACCAAAATACTTCAGATTTTGAGGTCATTTTCTTGAGACCTGTCATAGTTAGGGTTACTATTGCCATGATGAAGCATAATGACCAAACACCTTGGGGAGGAAAGGGTTTATTTGGCTTACACTTCATTGAAGGAAATCAGGACAGGAACTCAAACAGGGCAAGAACCTAGAAGCAGGAGCTGCTGCAGAGGCCATGATGGGGTACAGCTTACTGACTTGCTCAGCTTGTTTTCTTCTAGAGCCCAAGGAAACTGGAAACAGAGGTCAATGCTGCAGCCTTGAGGATTGCTTCCTCCTGGGGAGACCCACCCCACAGGTCCCTTTACATTGCTACGTGATGTCAGTTCAGTGTAGGTGTGTCTGGCTCGGTGATCTTATGGTCTATTGTGGGTATACTCATAGAGTCCATTCCAGGGGCTCGAGAGCAGTGTAGACATTGGCTTAGGGCATCTATTTGGGGCTCCAGAACCATTCCCTGGATACTTGGTGTCACTTGCTGGGTGTTCCTGACTGTCAGGTGGCAGGCAGTGGGGCTGCAGAGCTGTGCGGAGATGCTTTCTAGCTGGGGCTCACTCTTTCTCTCTTTTTTCTCCCTTCCTTACTTCACTCCCCCTCTCTCTCCTAGGGTTTTCTGTAGCCCAAACTGGCCTCAAACTCACAAAGTAGCCAAGGATGACCTTGAACTTGAGATCCTCTTGCCTTTTCCTCCTGAGTGCTGGCGTTATAGCCTGTTCCACCACATCTGCTTTAGAACGTATGGAGCTTTAGAAGGCGGGGCTCAACCTGTTAGGCAGCCCTCAGGCTGTGTGCATGGGTGCACAAGTACAAGTTTGTGCTCACAGAGCATTAAGCACATTTGGAGGACAGAATAACCAACAAAGGCAATATAAGCAGAGAAGCCTCCATTTTGGCTCAGTTTGAGTACACAGTCCACCATGGTGGGAAGGCATGGTATCAGGGCGTGAGGCAGCTGGTCACATTGCATCTGCAGTCAGGAAACTGATGCATGCTGGCGCTCAGTTTACTTCCTCTCTCTTTATTCAGCCTGGGATTCCAGTCCATGGGATGATGCCCTCCACATTCAGGGTGGGTCTTCCCTCCTCAATAAACCCAATCTAGAAACTCCCTCAGACCTGTCCAGAGGCTAGTCTCCATGGTGGGTCTAAATTCCCTCTGTCAAGTTGGCAACCATAATTAACCCTCACAGAAGAACTCCTGGGAGTGGGTGGAATAGCAGCCCAGCCTTCTGATACATAGGACACAGTCCACAGTGAGGAGTTTACAGACCCTCTCAACCCTTGCTGCCACTGCAGACTGTGCCCATGCCTCTGGATAGACAGTTAGTTGCCCCCACACAAAGGTTGCAGTGAAACAAAAATTTCATGATGTAGCGGCTGAGTATTGACAGCCAGGCATCCCTTGGCTCAGACCTTTGTTGTGGTTTGCTTTAATTGTCAATTTGATACAATCTAGAATCACCTGGAAGAGAGGAATTCTCTAGATCAGGTTGGCCTGTAGGCATTATCATGTTTTTTAATAGATGTAGGGAGATGTAGCCTACGGTGGGCAGCACTATTCCCTAGTCAGGAAGTCCTGACAATGTAAGAGTCAAGAAGTTGACTCAGTAGAAGCAAGTAAGCATGCATTTATTCCCCCTCTGCTCCTGACTGTGGACTGATTTAAGTTCCTGCCTTGGTTTCCCTCAGTGATGGATTGTTTGGAAAATATAAGCAATATGTATTTTTTTTCTATCAAATAAGACAAAACTACATTTAAAACTTGTAAAAAAAAAAAAGTCAATTGGCAAAAATTAAAATTCTTCCATGGTTGGCTTGCATTTTTTGAAATGAAAATATATGCTCAAGTTTTATTTCTTCCTAGAAACTGCATGGCTATTAGCCAGCCAGGCAAGTAAGAATGTGAGGCTGAGCCGAGCAGTGGCGGCGCACGCCTTTAATCCCAGCACTTGGGAGGCAGAGGCAGGTGGATTTCTGAGTTCGAGGCCAGCCTGGTCTACAGAGTGAGTTCTAGGACAGAGAAACCCTGTCTCAAAAAAAAAAAAAAAAAAAAAGAATGTGAGGCTAAGCTTTGCCACTTGGGTAAGGCACAAGATCCCTTTACATTAGGAATAAAAATTGCATGCTTGCTTCAGTGGGCGCAGCTTTTTTCTTGCTGAGGTGTTTTGGATTGTGTGGTCATTTTCTTGAGACCCATTTATTACAACTGTAACCTAGAATTGTAAGGCAAATAAACCCTTCCTTTTTTAAGTACCTGTCACAGCAACAGTCATGAAATGAAAACAGCTTTTGATGATGTAAGCACATAGAGACCCACGGGTGTGCAGCTGATGCTGAATTCTGTGACTTTTTTTCACTCGGCAGGTGGCTATAATAGCGGGGAACTTCGAACTTGCGGAGTACATCAAGAACCACAAAGAAACAGACATTGGTGAGTAGGCTTGATGAGAAGCCACAGCCATCGTCATCTGAGATCCTCCTGGGACTGCTTGCAGGGTTCTCAGCAAGTTACCAGAGGCACCTGCGTCAGCCTTGGGAGTCCTTCCCTGACAGTGGGGAGGGTTGTGAAGACCTTGTGGGATGAATAATACATTTCCCATGAAGAGTACCACTCTCTTCTCTCCTGACAGTGCCTGCTACAGGCACATGTGAAGTGTGCAGGGCCTCAGGAATGGGGATGTTTGAATTCTGCGGGGGTTGGTCTGGGGTTCCCACCTGATTCAACTCTCTTGATTTTCCCCAGTAGTGACTTAAAATGTATGTCTGTAGCTGTGCATGTCTGCAGATGGGGAGGGTCTAGCAACATTGGCAGGTGATGCTGATCCTAGGAGAGATGGTGCATGGGTGGTGGGGGCTGGGGGATATCTCTATACCTTCCTCTCAAGTTTGCTGTGAGCCCAAACTGTTCTCAAACAGTGTTTTAAAAAAAAATCTACAGAAACAAGTTAGAGTCTGGGTACCAAGGAGGAAATGCACTGAGGAGGTGGCTTAGATGTGTTTATTGGAAGGTACAGACTCATGTGTAGATGGGTGGCAAGCGAGAGGGGAGAAGAATGTGAGGTCCTCTCTTCTTCCTTCCCATCACCTCTACTTGGTGTCCCCCTCCCCTTTCTAGTTCCCCTTGCGCCAACCAGGAGGGCCATCTCAGGGGCTCCTCCCTGTTCCCACCGTCTTACCATGGGCTGGGCCCAGTCTTGCACAGTGGATGAGCCAGCTGGCCTGCGCCCTCCAGCGCTGGGCTTCCACAGGACCTGCAGCGGGGAGCAGCCCCACTGGAACAGCAGTGGTGAGCCCTCGAAGGTGGAGTTGTCCCATGGAGGGGCTCTGGGATGGGACTTTTTGGGGCCTTGAGAAGAAGCAGATGCCATCTGCCTCTCATTGCCTGTGCCCTCACCCTGCTCTTGGGTGTCAGGAGTGAACAAAACTGTTGTCTCGTTTTATGTCTATACCATGTTGAATGTGTGTCTTGCATCGAATGTGGCTGGGACCTGCCTTGTGCTGGGAAGTTGGATAGTGATGTAGAGCCAGATGATGGGCTTGTGTCACTCTGTACCCTTCTCTGAGCATCAGCATTGTTAAAAGAGGGATGTGTGTAGAGCTCAAACCAAGCGGAGTCCTGGGTTCCCAAGCTGTTCCCTATGCTCGCCTGCCTCAGCCTCATACCAGCTGGGAGCAAATTGCACGTGCCCCACCTGATGCTGAGATCTTGTCCTGCTCACATGTGTTCATCTTCACCTTGACCAAGTGAGTTCTTACCTGAAGGAACAGTTGCACCATCCACAGGTCCTATACTAATTTTCAGCTTCTCCTTATATTTTACCACTTCAGAAGGAAATGGCTTCCCTTTGAGAGATGGCAGGCCTGGGAACTTCTTCCCAGAGTGTCTATGAGGTCAAAGTCAGTGCTGTTCTAAGCAGTACACCTCACAGATGGGGGTGCAACTGATACTGCCCTGTGGAGGCTAAGAGGGAAAGATACATTCTGAGGGAGACAGTCACTGCTCAGGGTTCTTGAAAGGGCAGGTTTGACTAGAGCCCTAACAAGACCCTGAGAGCAGTCTGTATCCTAAGACTCCAATCTGGTGTAGGGAGCTGCAGATACAGTCTGTCTCCTTCAGCACATAGGAGAATGTCCACAATGCCCAGATATGTGAGGGGCTAGGGATGTCTGGGTCAGAGATCACCATGACTAGTGAGATCTTCTCTGACTACCTCCTCCTAGGAAGACCCTGGCAGATTAGTGAGTCCAGAAATCCTCCCAGGCTCTTTAGAAAGGGTGGGAGGAGGAGCTCAGAAGCTGATGGCTTCTATGGCTCCTCCCTCACCCCAGGCTCTAGGGGTGATGTCAAAAGGACTGCAGATGTTATGTCCCCTTAGAAGTCATGTGACTTGGAGATCAGTGGTTGCTTACTTCGAAAAAGACATGTGACTTTTCAGAAGCCCAACCTATGGTGCACACTGTCACTTTTGCTGTTACAATGCCACCTCCTCTTGAGTCCTGATCATTATTTATGCTAGATGTGTTTTTTTTTCTTTCTTTTTTTTTTTTTTTTTTTTTTGGTTTTTCGAGACAGGGTTTCTCTGTGTAGCCCTGACTGTCCTAGCACTCACTCTGTAGACCAGGCTGGCCTCGAACTCAGAAATCCACCTGCCTCTGCCTCCCAAGTGCTGGGATTAAAGGCGTGCACCACCACCACCCGGCACTAGATGTGTTTTTGCTGTCCCCACCACCCCTAGCTCCATCGAGTTTTCTGCGAGCCTGGCAGTTGGTCTGCAGAGATAGCTTGGGAGCCACTTCTTCCTCTCTGTAATGGACTATGTTCTCCACTCACCTGCAGGAGAGAGCTCTTGGTCTTTTCAGCCAGCATTGCACAGTGTATATTCACAGGGTGTATTCACAGGGTGTATTCACAGGGTGTACTCACAGGGTGTACTTGGGTTTTCTGAGAGCTTGTGTGGAATGCAGACACCCTGGTAACTACCCAGTCTGACTTTACAGGTCCAGGTGCTGCTGAAATCATTATGCTAATGTCCTCTGGCTGTTTATAGGCTGGGCATCCACCTTTGTGTCTCAGGGCATACCTGGGCATCCCCGTCTCTCATGAGCTCATTCAGATATGAGAATTGGCCACACATCAGTTTCCAAGGATGACAAATGATGACTAGCTGAGTCATTTAAAATAATGAGTTTATTCTGCCATTCTAAAGGACACGGGGTCAGAATCAAGGTACTGGTATCAAGGCTCTGGAAGGGTTTACTCCAGGCTCTTTCCCCTGCTAGGTGCTGCTGGTGGTCTTTGGCCTCCATGGGTTTGTGACACATGATTGTAGTCTCTGGTCTGATAACCTGACCTTCTCTATGGTTATAGAGATTGTCAACTTGACGGGGGTTTAGAATCACCATGGAAATCAACTACTGGGCATGTCTGTGAATTCTAGTTAGTCTGGGTTAACTGATAGATGAAGACCTACCCTGAATGTGTGCAGTACCATCCTGTGCTCTGGGGTCTCAGACTGAATAAAAAAACGAGAAAGCAAAGTAAGCAGCAGTGTTCATCTCTCTGCTTACCTGACTGTGGATGAGATGTGACCAGCCACCTCACACTCCTGATGTCTCACGCCCCATGCCTTCCCCACCACGATGGACTATGCCCTCAGGCTGTGAATCAAATAAACTTGTCCTTCCTTAAGTTGCTTCTTATCTGACGTGTTGTCCCAGCAGTAAGACAAGTAACCATCCAGTGTGCCTCAACTTCCTGCCTTATCTTAGGATACCAGTTTCGTCCTGTATCTAAGATGACCTTCCACTGAACATCTTAAACTGACCATTTGTCAGAAGACCCATTTCCAAGGCCACAACTGCAGGGCCCAGAGTTTAGTGTTGCCTGTCTCTGGACCATTGCCTCCTCCAGGGCAATAGTACTGGACTCTGCACATCCCTCAGTACCTGCCCCTCAATCCCAGGTAGTATGTGCTAAGTGAGTGACCCTCCCTCTTGCCGTTTGCCATTCAAGGCTGGCCTTTCTGTCACCTTCCTTCTCAGCATAAGCCCTGTCTTCACACTGATCTTAGGCACTGAGGGGTGACTCACACACTGTTGATGGGTGCTCACACACTGTTGATGGGTGCTCACTTGGTCCTGAGCGTCAACTTTACAGTGTCTGGTTATGTGTGTTTGTGTGGTGATGGGGTGATGGTTTGGCAGGTGTTGGGGTGAGGAGGGCAGATGTACATTTGTGTTCATTCATATAGAGCTCTGGGGACCATTTTGGGTGTTGTCCCTCAGGAGTCATCTACCTTTTGTTTGAAACGGCCCATCTCTGGCCTGAGGGTTCACTTGTCAGGTGATCACTGATACTGATCAGAAAGTTCCGAGAAGCCTCCTGTCTCGGCCTCCCGTGCATAAACCTCTGTGGGCTTTTTACCTGGCTTCTGGGGATCCAAACTCAGATGCTCACACTTTGGACTGAGCTAGTACTCCATGTTGTAGTCTCATATTTTAAATTTCACTACCACTTAGGAGGGACAAGGAGGAAAGAGACCCATCCCTAAGTGTGTCCCCCATTCATGGTCTGGTACCCCTCACTGCTCGTGAGCAGACTCCTGTGTGTCCTAGACTGAGTGAGGCTGAGTGAGGCCGAGTGAGGCTGAGCTGCTGTCCTTGAATCTCTAGCAGGAGGAAATGAAGGTAAGAACCCCCCAACACACACCTCTGTCAGGTCGGGTCGAGTCAGGGCACATGTCTGAGTGTAGGGTAGTGGGAAGTTCTCCACATTTCAAGTTGGGCGGCATTAAAAGTGGGTAAACACCTCCCTGGCTTTCCCCATGGTTAATCAGAGAAAATCCTTGTTCCTGCTTTTGAATGGGGGAAATCTTTGTTTTCTAGACTTGCTAGTGTGCTAGCGAAATCAGAGCACTTAAGAAGTGCAGATGTGGTTTGGGGGAAGGCAGCCATAACCCTGCAGTCAGAGCCATCTGGCAAATGGACACCTGGAGGTCTGCGGAGTTCATGTGGCTGCAGCTTGCCTCCCCAATCGGCACGGCATCTTTAGTGTACACATTTATGTGCGAGCCGGTCACGGTGTACTTGCTGCTCTTGTCTGATTCTGCGCTGCTGGGTTTTTTTAAGCACCCCTCCTTAAAATATTAAACGTGACTTCCATCAGATTGTTTTATCTGCCAGCTGGAGGAAAGTGCTTGTTGGGAGAGGCTGTGAATAGCGAAGTTAATCCCTGCTTGCTGTCACCCACCGTAAGCTGTGGCTGGGCAGATGAGCCAAACCGGCTTGAGGTGCCTTGGCCACAGAGTACCTAGGATGACTTCCATAGGATGGCTTCCATTAAAAGCAAGGCCAGGGGGGAGCTGGGGAGCCCACATCCGAAATAAGCAAGCAAGTATTAAGCATGTGGCGCGCTGATAAGCTGCGGACCTGGCTAACCTGTTTTCCCCAATCTTTGGTGGTTTTGTTCTTGACTGGCTCTGAGGGGAGATGTGCTGTCAGATGGATTAAATGACATGGGTTGCGCGTCTTCAGCGGAACAAGGTTTGTTTTCCTGTCTTGTCTTTCCGAAGCTATGGAGAGAGTCAAGGTGTGTGTGTGTGTGTGTGTGTGTGTGTGTGTGTGTGTGTGTGTGTGACAACACAGTCCATAGAGCTGAGGTGTGTGTGTGAGTTTGGTGCCTGCTTAGCTGACTAAGGAGCACTTGGATACGGTTGCTAGGTTTCAAGACTGGGAGCCTGTGTCATTACTCTGTGGATTTGCATAGATGATGGATGGAGAGAGATGTTTTCAGATTTCTTAGTGTAATATAATGTGTGTGTGTGGGGGGGTGAGAATGTGAAATCTGAGCTTGTTTTGACTGATGGTTCTTTGAGAATATATACCTGTTTGGAAGCTACCACCTGCTGGGAAATTAAATAATTCCGACCTGTGAGATTTCTGTTTTCCTGGCATTTTCACTATGAAATGTGCTACTTCCGATGAAGCAGGCAAGGCTCTCTGAAGTGAACCAGAGGAGCATTTGTATTTGCCAGAGAGACTCTCCAGCAGGTCCTCAGGAAAACTCAAACGCTGACCTATTTCCTTAAATTTAACCAAATGGATCAGGGCCCCCACTGTGGAGTCCCTCCTCTCTGACTCTCCCCAAGGAAAGGGAGAAAGGATGCTACAGCCAGCCCGGCAGCCATCACACAGCTGTGATCGGATTCCCACAGCATATTGTGGAGCAAGTAGCTCAGCAGGGGTGGGGGACAGAAAGCTTCCCAGACACCGAGCAGTTTCTAAGCAGATGGTCTGCTACCTGGCTGTCGGGGGCTCACCCTCCTATTCTTGTTTCCCTTTGAGGGGATTAGAAAGACATGTAAAAATTTTATCAGTCTTTGTGTGTGTGTGTGTGTGTGTGTGTGTGTGTGTGTGTGTGTGTGTGT
>JANHMN010000003.1:131104357-131120869 GCA_030674055.1 Rhabdomys pumilio
TGTGTGTGTGTGTGTGTGTGTGTGTGTGTGTGTGTGTGTGTGTGTGTATGTATATATGTATGCATGTGGCCTTGCACTGGGTTGATTGTTCAGGTCTGTCTGTGCCTGGGGTCTTGGTTGCTGTCTGCCGTTGAAGGCGTTGGTCTAGTGGTTTATTGTGGCTCTGTGTTCGCTGCCTCTTCTCCCATTCAGGAGTTTTGTCCCCAGTCATAAAGCATAGTTGTGCCACCTGAGTGGCATGGTTTTGTTTGTTTTTCCCAGTGACATCCTTGTGCTGCAGCTGTGTTAGGTGGGGGTGGTGTCTCCACTTGGGGATTTCTAACACAAGGCCTAGGTAAACATCCACTTCGTATCTACTGCCATCTATGACCCATCCTATGCGTGTGTTTGGCTCCTAAAGCACCTTGGTTTTGTTCCTAGCATGATATGGCAACAGGCCTTCTGTCTTGTGAGCATCTCCATGTGATTTGTGTTTGTGATCTCCGTCTGTCCATGTGCACTCTGGCCCACGTGCACTCCCATGTGCCTCCAAAGCAGCTCTCCATCTGTCCTGGCTTGCTGCGTCTGGTCTCCCTTTAACCAATCAAAATGCTGCCTGAGAGAGGGATGGGTGTGGACACAATGTGTCCTGCTTTGGTCTCTCCTTTCCAGGTCACCCTGCTTCCCCTGCAGTGGACATACCTTGCTTCTGGGGAGTATATACAGTACCCCGGCTCCCTCCTGCACATACATAGAACTCAACCTTTGAGTTCTGGGTTGCTCTGGAACCTTTCCTGGCCTGTGACTTCCAGGTTCTGCACACCCTGAATGCAGGAAGCTCCAGAGGTGTGTCACTGCCCTCTACCCTCATCCCTGCAGTCTCTAGCAGTTTCCTTCAACATGAAATACCTGTCTTCCAGGCCACAGCCTATCAGGATGCAGCCCCTTCTATGGCTAATGCCATTCGGCACATCCATCCTAGCCTCAAACTCAGAATCAACTGGATATGCTTGACTAGCTGTTTAAAGGTTCCCATGGCCTCTTCCATACTGTCCTGTCAAAGGACAGTGCCTGGAATAGACTTAGCTGGATATCCACTGAAGCTGTCACAACAGGGTATCCTGATCTGTAGACCCAGCACTATCACCTGCTGCTTGCTACCCTCTTCTGTGACCACTATCCACTCCAAAGTCCCTCTTGCTGTTGTGGGGCAAGAGGGCTAGGCCAGAGGTGGTGGGGGTTACAGAAGTGATAGATGGATCTCAGTAAAGGTCTGAACCAACTAATAAGCCTTCTGTCATTTATGTGGAAAGGGGGTCAAGTTTCTGGGGGATTCCTGGACAGTAAAACATCTGGGAAAGTGGGTGGTGGCTGTCAGACATGGCCACACACCAGAACAGAGGGCCGAAGATCTGCAGGAGTCTGATGCCTCATCCAGACCTCGTAAGGGAATAGTCCTTTGCACAGAACTAGACTGTTCTGTCTCTAAATACCTCAACCTAATGCATATACTGGCACTTGGAAAATTCACGGAAGTCTTGAAAACCAACATTGCCCTTATTCTTGCCTGTGTAGCATTCCACCACCATCACTTGAGCCAACCCATCTTTCTCCAGCTCTACCTACGTACCCACTTTTTTGTTTTTTGTTTTTTGTTTTTTTTAAGACAGAGCTTCTCTGTGTAGCCCTGATTATGCTAGAACTCCATCTGTAGACCAGGGTGGCCTTGAACTCAGAGATCCTCGTGCTTTTGCCTCCCAAGTGCTGGGATTAAAGGCATGGCCCCTACTCACCTATTTTTATCAGCCCAGTTTCATCTGAGGTCCAGGCTGGTCTTCAGTCCATCTGTGTTTTCTTTGCCTGCAGGCTCTTCCTCTTTGGGTCCAAGGGGAAGGCAGAGTCCTCCCAGGCCTGGTGCTCTTAGCACAGAGTCCTCCCAGGCCTGATGCTCTTAGCACAGAGTCCTCCCACCTGGTTTTGCTTTCCCTTATGTGGGCTCCTGGATCTGTCTGGCCTTCTTCATCCTTTCTTGTTCTCTTAGACTGTCCTGAGCCCTGGATCAGCAGGTAAGGTGAGGGCAGTCAGCGGGTACTAGGACTTAAGAATATAACTTGAGAACTTTGCAGACAGATACTTCATGATTGCCATAGGTCGCCAGGGAAAAGACTGAAGTCTACATAAGGGGTATGGAGTGTAGACAGCCTCAGAAAGGAGCAGCAGAGCTCCTCCCTCATCCAACTGACATGCAGTGGGCTCCTCCCATGCCCAGACTACAGGGACACTGGGTCTCACTCTACAGCACAGAATGACCTAGAACTCCCTATGTAGCCCAGGCTGCCCTCAAACTAGTGGCAGTTTTCCAGCACCAGCCTCCTGAGTACTGGAACGTCATTGGGATGGGAATATGCCGTCAGTCACTGTCCCCACCCCACCCTGCATTCTGCCAGTGACCAGAGCCGAGGGAGGCTCCAAGAAGGCAGACCTTAGTCCCAGCTATGGGTGAGATCCCGAGTAGGCTGTGGACAGAGGCCTGTCAGACCAAGTGGCCCTAAACCCTTGCCCTGCCCCATGCAGACCTCACACTTGCCTTGCCTCAGCCTACCCAACACCTGTGGGCCTCAACGGCTGCTAGCGAATTTAGCAGTAGGCTGGCCACTCACCTGGAGCTGCTGGCCTCCTCTCACTCAGGAGCTTATTCCTCTGCAATTTCCCCTCATGACAGCCTGAGAAGTAGCATAGAGTGGCCTTTCTGTGGTTTCTACAACCTGGGATCCCTGTCTCTCATATCTGCATCCTTACTGGCTGAGTTTACCAGGACCCTCTGCCTGCTTTGTGCTTCTCCTCCTCTACACACACACGAGGCTCTCCCAGTTCTCATGTCCCCAGGCTCCACTGCAGACTCTGTCAGCTGGTCAACTCTCAGAGCCTAGCCAGGAACCAGGTCTTCTAGACAGAGGACCCTTCAGCTGCTTTCTTAAATCTCGGTCTCTGGGATGTTAGGTTCAGGAGCTCAGCCTCCCTGTTGAGAGTGTGCAGAAGGCCTGCTGGCTACCAGCCCGAATCCCAGTCTCCAGCCATAGCCTTGGGCTTCTGCTCGAGGATCTTCAGTGAGGCAGGGTGGCCATCCTGTTTCCCTCCTTTCCCACCTGTTCCCCTCCCCCTCCTTTTGTTTTTTCTTCACACCTTGACCTTCATGTTGGCACTGGTGTCCTCCCCTAGGTCTGTACTTGATTCTGCCCCTCTGGAAGGTTCAAGAGGCTCACTCCCAGGTTTCCAGTGTTCTTGCATAGCCAAGTATGAGAGGCTCATCTCTGTAATCTCAGCATTTAGGAGAATAAGCAAGGAGGGTTGCTGTGGATTCTAGGCTAGCCTGGCTATACCATGAATTTTAGGTAAACTGCCACTACCACAGTGAGACTATGTCTTAAAGAAAAAAAAAGCCAAATAGTTAAGTATGAAAGAGAACATGTAGCTGAAGGAATTCTGGTCCTGGTCATTGCCGCTCACTGGTCCTGAGATCCTCATAAGTGTCTCCCCTGAGTTTATGGGCACATGAAGAGGAGCCATGGCTGTAAGATGCACCCCGCCGCAGCAACCATGGCAAAAGCTGTGGAGATGCCCTCAGCATGACCTTTGGGTCCCGACAGGTTGTTCTCACCAGGCTCTCAGGTTTGCATTCAGTTTCCCTGTTCTTATGGTATCAAATGCAGAAAGAACTGACTCAGGCCACATAGAGAGCATAGTGTAGCCCTACTCAGGGTTGGAGGTATGATTAGATCCCTTTCTGACCAGTGAGAGGCCTGGAATTTTAGCTTCTGCTGATCATAAGGAATCCATGAAGGTCTGGCTCAACAGGAGTGTGAAGCAGCTGGACATGTGGGATCCACAATTAGGAAGCAGAGAGTGACTAGAGCCCTGCACCCCCCTGCACCCCAGCTCACTTTCAGCAGAATAGCTTATTTCAAAGAACTCAGCCATTCAGTTTATCCAAGGCAAGATGAGACTAAGGGTTAGGCTCTGATTGTTCGCTTGCTTCAGCTCCTAGGCTTTGTGCTGAAGAACAGCTACTTTGAAAGTAGGTGTCTCATTTAACCCTGGGCTAGATGTGTTCCAGGGACCAGCTCTGGTCACTCACTGATCTCAGCTCCTGGGCTTTGCCCTGAAAAACTGCTTAGCAAATAATTACTAGGCAGGTAGGAAACCAGCACGGTTTAGGATTGGTCCTGCCAAAATCCCAAGATCTTGGTAAGCTTTCACCCTGGCCACTCACCTATGCCTTCCCTGGCAATGAGTCTAAGTACAGGCCTGGAAGTGACCTCAGCATCCATATTGGCCCCAGTTGAGCTTCCTGTGCTGTTCTGTGAGGACTCTCAGCCCTCAGTGAGCCAGGGATGCCTGTGTTCAACAGCAGAACTTGAAGACCTTCCTTTAAAAAGCCCACACCCACAAGGGCTGCTGGGTAGTAGAACTGAAGAAAAAGCATTAGGCCAAGGACCGGCAATGTTGAGATTCCATCTGGAATTATTTTGGTGATCTTGGATCAGCCATGTTCTCTCTGGGCCTCAGCAGTGTCAGCTCTTCCCCTACACCCCTCAAAGCTATACACGGGACCCTCTCTGGGTCAGAGCTGAGCCCAAATGCAAGAAGAATTTCGACAGGCAGCAGCAGGGTTAGGGGCTCGTTCTTGTGGCTCTTTAAGGCGGTCCAGGTATTCCAGCCACGTGGTAGCGGCTGCTGACTTGCAGGATGTGCATGGTGGAATTAAACGGAGCAGAGGGAAGGTTCTAATTCTGCTCTAATAAGCAGCAATAACAGGATTTCACCCGGCTCTAGTGAGAAGAGGGAGGGTTCCCCCATGCGTGTACCTCTATGGGGTTCACTCCTACTCAGCTGGAAGGGACAAGTCAGAGCACAGGGAAATGGCAGGAATTATCAGAAGAAAAATCAGGGCTTGGTTATGTGACTCTGCTGGGTCCTAGCTTCTGAGGCAGTCAGGAGAGGCATGAGAGACCCTCACACTACTATACTGTCATGCCCTGAGGCCATTGCTGTATGGGCTTTACTATCTAAGAGATGCCAATGTAGCAGATAAAGAGCCTTGAGGATATTTTGTTTCCTCGTGATGCTCGGGAAGAAGCCAGTATCAGGTGGTCTGAAGGGGCAGAGAGCTCAGCTGGAGCAGTAGGAAGGGCATGAATGAATCAGCCTTTTGCAAATGGGCTTTGTCTACTTTGTTTCTTTGTGGCCCAGCCCAGGCTCCTGGGAGCCAGACGGAAAGAACCACTTCTAGCTATGGGAAGTTCCCAGGATTGTGAGGCTGCTCCTGACAGAGCAAGAGAAACTTACCTGCTATGCTAGAGGAATATTCATCAAAGGAGAGGCTGATCCTCTGCTTAAGGCTACCCTTGACCAAGGCCGCTGTGGTCATAAGGTATGACCCTGCACTCCTGTGGTAGGAAGGTAGCTTTCTGTGATTTCCAGAGTGTGGTCTTATGAGAGAGTAAATCCTCCAGAAAGTGGGTGAGGGCAGCCAGCTGATGTGCAACCACTGCAACCTTACACCCCCCACCCCCACCATGTCCTTCTCCCAGCATGGGAGAAGTTGAGGTTACATGAGAAGGAAGACTTAGGTCTGGAGTCTGGCTTTGTTCTAGTTCCTCCCAGAGATCCACTTTCGGAGTGACTTGGTCTCTAGACGACTAATTCCATTCTCCCTGAAGCTCCACCAAACTCCTGGCTAAATGCTGGCTGCTGTGTTTTCTGTGTAGCATGAAACCTGGCTGAAATACTCCTTGTGACTTTAGAGAGGTATAGATGGGGCAGCCTTCCCGATGTCTCCTTCAATCCAAGCCAGCAGGACTTTCTCCTGCTGCTGGGGCAAGTGCTCAGCATAGCTTCCCTACTCCCCCACACCACCATGTCCACCAACTCTCTCCCTATTCACCTATCTCCTCTAAGACTCTAGGCCCATCAGCCTGTGTTCTGTACTATTTCCTGGCCAAAATGGTGCCCAACACTCACAGTGCTCTTGGCAATATTCATTAAGCTGCCAGCTCATGTCAGGGAGGGAGGAGGACCCATTTTTCTTTGTAGTGACTATTCACAGAACATAAAATCCTTTCGTCCATGTCAATGTAAGTGACTTCACTCAAGGAGAACCCTGGTCCTCGCTACCAAGACTGGCATCCGATTGCCTTCTCCAGGGATATGGCTTTGGCATCAGCCCATCCAAACCAGTCACAGTGGCCACTGATATTCATTTCCCTTTCTTCTCTGTCTCAGATCTGAGAAAGGCCTAGAAAGAGGGGTGAGTGTGTCAGAAATACTCATCATGAGCAAACAAGATGGCTCAGTCGGTAATGAAGCTTTCAGCTAAGCCTAAAACCTGGATTCATTCCCCAGATCCCACATGATAGAAGTAGAACCATCTCCCAAAAGTTGTCTTCTGACCTTCACATGTGCACTCGGCACACACACATAACTTAAAAAAACAAAAAACAAATTCCCCTCTAGATCTGGACGAGTGAAGAGGGGCACATGGCAAAGCTGGAGGGGAGAGGGCTGTGAGGCTGGAACTAGGCCAGGCCTAGTTCACGGTGGCTTTCTTCTGTTTTAGGTCAATGGCTACTGCTAGGCCACATGGTCACCCTATAGCCTGCCAGGCAGAGGAGAGTGCTGTGCCCGAGAACAGGACAGAGTGGGCAGGAGGAAGGCAGATGACACGTGCCAGCAATCACAGCAGACCTGAGGAATAGTTAGCTTCTGTCCCAGGAGCTCGATGAGTTCCAGGAGGAGCTCAGGGTTCAGGCCCCAGCTCTTGGCTCTGATCTCCTGTACTGCCTCCTCTGGTTGCATGAGGAGGCTGATGGGAAGGACTGGGAGATGGCTTGGTGGGTAAAGTACTCGCCACACAAATATGAGGACCTGAATTCCCACCCTCAGAATCCACCTAAAGCCAGATATACTAGTGCATTATCAGTCATTCCCGTGTTCCTAAGTGAGATGGAAGGCGGAGACAGGGGAATCCCTGGGAGCTTTTGGGCCAGCTAGCCTAGTACACACATCAGTGTACAAGAGATACTGCGTCCAAGCAGGTGGGAGGTGAGGCTTGACATGGCAGGGTGCCCTCTGACCTTTATGTGTACACTTGGCACATGAACATGTTCACACACACACACACACACACACACACGCATAGAGAGTAATAGCCTGTCAATAAAATGTGTCCTGTCACTAAGCACCGTGTTAGTGATTTCTAGGGACCTCAGTTACCCAGTTAGCCACATATGGCCCTCAGCTATAGCCCTGATGCAGGTTTAGTAGGATCTGTGCCTTAACCCTGTGGCAACTCTCCCACGCTCCTGCTTTGGGAAGAAGCATGCCTGCTTTCTTCAACTACACCATCCTGGGGTAGCAGGTTAACCAGCAGCCGGTGCAGACGGCAGGGTGGGAAATGTTCAGCAGGTGTGGATTTCAGCGCTTTCGAAAACCCTATTACTGAATTTGGATAAGACCTTTAACATTGACATTTATTCTTTTCTAATGTGTCATTTAAATACAAATACACGAATCAAGAAAATAACACTTATTATATGACTGTTACTAAAAGGAGTCTTGCTGTGTGAAGGAGCAATGGGAGACTTGTCCTTCATGTGTGGCCCTGTGCAGGGAATGCCTGCGGTTGGAAATGAGGGCATGAGCACAGGGTGCCTGGCTCAGTGCCAGGAGATACGAGATGCCAAGATGCCCTGAAGTGATTGTGACGATGTTTGCTGACTTATGACAGCTCAACTCGGAATGTTTTCACTTTCCAATGGTGGGAACCGAAGGTCCTTCAATAGAAGGCCAGGCTTGGGTTTGGGATGTTCTCCTGAGTTGGCAATAGGTATTCTAATCATCTCATGGGCTGCTGGGTCATAGCAGATCTCTTGAGCACCCACCAGCCCTAAGGTGATGGAAGGGACGCTCTGTACCATGCTGTGCGGCTAGGCTGTGGCACGAGGTCAGTCATGTGCAGTTTCCTTTCTGTTTTAACAGTGTTGAAGATAAAACCCAGGGTTTTGTGCTCAATAGACAGTTCCTCTACTGCTGAGCTATCTATCCTCCATACCCCACAGCCCTTAATGAATTTTCTACTGAACAATAGTCTTAACTTGCAATGGATTTACCAGGCTCTGACCTGTGATCTAGATAAAGCCCTGCCCTTCAGACCAGCTCCACTCTGCACCTCCTGGCCTCTCATGCCCGTGTTACTTACCCCAGGGACATCCATGGTGGAACCAACCCAGCATGCTGGTGGTCACAAACCTCTGAGGTGGGAACAGAGCCATCTCTGCCCAGCATCTGCCTTCTGTGTGTAGGGGATCGTCCACTGCAGCAGAGGTTCCCATGAACCTGTAAGCGTTTGGTGAAAGTGAGAAGCAGCTCTGTGGGCGGGAGGCTTCGCCCTGTCTCAGTCTTTCCAGCGGGGGGTCAAGTTAGGTGGTCGCTGTGGGCTCTGATCTTTTTAGTGACTTTGGAAAGGTGAGACCTTCCATGGGGGCTGTGGGTGGTTCTCCCATGAGGCTGCTCTTTATGGTGTCTCTGTGCTTTTTACCCTTCTGGTGTTCAAAGGTAGCTCCCAGATATTTCCTTCTTTCTCCTTCCCTTCCTCTTTCATCCCCCTTCTTCCCTTCCCCCTTTCTCCTCTCCCCTTCCCTCCCTCCCTTCCTTTTGTTCCCTCCTTCTTCCCCCTCTTCCCTTCCCCTTTCTCTTCTTCCCTTTCCCACCTCCCTTTCTTTTGTTTCCTCTCCTCCTTCCTCCTCTCTTCCCTTCCTTTTTCCTTCTCTCTTCCCCTCAATCTCTCTTTCCTTCTCTTTCTCTGCCTCTTTGTCTTTCTCTAGTTCTGGCAGTGGAACCCAGGGTTGTGTACATACCGGGCCAGTGTTCTACCATGCACTAAGTCTAGTATATGTATAGTCAAAATGCCCTGGGTCGTGGAGCACAGATCACAGTGTGAAAGGTTTTGGTGTCTTCTTGTGATTGCAGACACTTCTCACATTATTAGCTCTTCAATGGGATGTCCTCTCCCACAAAACTACCATGATAGGCACTGGAGAGTTAATGCATCTTTGTGTTAAGTGAGATTTTTTGATAAGGCAAGATCATGATAATATAAATATTCCATTTGCTTTCATCACAAGTCAAGTCTGTAACATACTGTTCCAGGGATGGCAGTGGTAATAATGAAAATTTTAAAACCTTTAACTTACCAGTATTTATTTATCTATGTATAGTGTGTATGGATATGTATGTGGCTATGTGCATGGATATGTATGTGGCTATGACATAGCTATGTACGTGGCATGGTTTCATATAGAGGTCAGTGGGAATTATTTCTCTCCTTCACCACCTCTCCTCTGTGGATTGAACTCAGGTCTTCATGCTTGGTGGTAAGTGCTTTTACCTGCTGAGCCATCTCCTGGCCCTAATAATGGCTTATTTTAAAACTAGGAATTCACTTTGCATCTCAAGAACAGCTGTGACTCTGGGGAATGGTGGGTGCCTCCCTCTTGAGCCTCCCCACTCCTCCCACTCCTGGGATTTCATCGAAGGTTAAGACATTCAAAGCAGAGCCTACCCAAGTCATTTGAGAAACAAAACTTACTGTCTACCGTCTCAGAATAGTCTCTAGCTCTGGATGCAGATGTTGCCATGGCAACACTTCTTTGTTTTTGGGAAACCACAGACATTAGCCTAAGAACTACAACAGGCCAGATGTGAATTTTGCCTCTGGGGTGAGGGGTAGGGAGCAGGGATCATCTAGAACAACTGGTCCCTGATGCACTTCCATCAAAGTCATGATGTCATTGATATTCCCATGTCGTATCCACACAAAGATCATGGACAGTGAGAGCCTGCACCTCAAGTCCCCAGGAGATGGTTTTCTAGGTGTCATAGGTATCTTTCTTCCTAGTTATCCAGACTAAGCCAGGCCAGGGCAGGTGACCCCAGACCTCACACAGAACATGGGAGGCAGGATCATTTACTAAGGTTGGCTAGACTGGCCTGCCTGCGAGCTTTGGGGATCTGTCTGTCTCCATCCCCATAGCAGTGGGGTTATAGATGTGTGTGCACCATTATCTGTGGCTGGCTTGCTCCTTTTCTTTTCTCTTTTCTTTTTCTTTTTGGCTCATTCTGAAGAACCCAACTCAGGACCTCATGCTCACGTGGCCAGCATTTTACCAACTGAGCTATCCCATCAACCCCTACAAATCAGTTTTCAGTTGGCCAAGATGGAAGAGCAGAGAGCTCAGTAGATGCCCAGCACAGGGAGAGGGCTCAACAGAACTGCAGCATCCTGTTGCATGTCCCTCATGGACCCCACATACCTGCATTCACCTCTGCTTTGGCACCTCTGACTGGACAGGCATTTCTCCCTTGCCTTCAGCTACAGTGAGCATTTCTACTGCCATGATTGAGATATGGTTTAAATTTTTCTTTCAAGGCCTCATGTATCTGCAGCTTAGAACTCCACAGTAGCAGTGTTTGAAGGTGGTGGGAACTTTAACAAAGTGGATTCCCACCTTCTCCAGCTCCCTGCCTTGCAATGCAATCTTTTCTTCTGCCTGTTCACCATTGTGATGCCACCTGCTTTGAGGCCTTTGCCAGAACCTCAGAACTTGTTAAGTGCTGGACTAACAGAAACCCTCTTTGTTTATGAAGTCACCCAGCCTCAGGCATTTTATCATGGTCATAGAAAAGGAACTAATACATCTATCTACTATGGCTATTTCTTGTTATCAAAGAACGGTCTGGGTCCTTTCTCCACCCACCTCCCAGCCAATCCAATTTCTCTTTGATCTTCATGGATGTGCCCACTTGGACCCTTCTATAAGCCTTAAAGTCTGTACTCGTGTCTTCACTCCTCTGTGCCATCTCGGCCAATCCCCATGCTGAGCACCAGCCAATATAACAACCGTCAGAGAGCTTCAGGCATTCATAGCTGAAGAAAGATCTAGAAAGTAGAAATTTTTTTCTATACATGTTAGTCTTGACCTGAACCAATTTTCAGTCATTTATAGTTTTTATTTGGCATTTCTAGTGTAGTTTTATCTCCGTCTTCTGTGGGGCACCTCACGTGATCTGTGATGGGAGGTTGCTCAGACCCACTGGCTGTGTGACATGCCAGGGCACATGTTACTGTCACAGAACCTGGGTGGCACACAGATACCAATGCACCTCTGGTTTCCAGGGTTGGCACCATGGGTCTGTATTTGTTGACTGAACAAAAGAGTTCTTTAAAAAATAATCCTGGGTTTACCTTCTAGGCCATGCAGAAGTGCCTTTCGGGATAGTTTGGAGGGGAGTGGGTCAGGTTGTGCTTTAAATGTTAATTGGCAGCCAGAGTGGGAATTGCACGTGCCTTCAAAGACCATCTCAGCCAAGGTCAGACGGGATCTGTGGTGTTTTATGGCTCCCCAAGTCTTTCCCAATGAGTGCCACATGGGCCCTCTGAGCGACAGACGTGTCTAGCCCTCACTGACTTTCCATGAATGTTCATTTTCTCCCCCCAAGTTCATGGTCACGTCCATCCCCTCTTCTGTTCCATCCCTTTCATCCAGCTTGTTTAGCAAATGTGCTAGGGGAGTCCCCGGGGTCCCCTCAGAGTCCCAGGGCAGGGCTCATGGCTTTTGTGGGACAGAAGAGCCCAGAGATTCCTGAGATCTGCTGTACTACCCCTTGGGCTCCCTGCCCTGTGTGATCCTCTGTGCTGGCGGTCTCAGCACAGGTCTCTCCTAACCTCCATATAGAGCCTGGGATCCTCAGCCTCAGCTCCAACAGAACCCCACCTGCCCAGCCAACTCAGAGACCTTCATTTCGATGCTTGTCATGAGCTGAATGGTGTCCCTTAAGCTGTGTTGAAGTCTAAGCCCTGACTCCTCAGATCAGGCCTTTCTTTGGAATTAGTCTTTTCCAAGGCTATCAGACTAAAGTGCAGCATTAGAGTGGACTCTTGTCCTGCAAATGGGGCCTCGTGAACACAGACACATGCGTGTCAGTCACCCGAGGATGCAGGCAAAGATCAGGCAAGGTTCATGTGAGCCAAGAACAACTGCAGATCTGATACTGGAAGCCACTCAAGCCAAGTTCTGCGTTCACCCTCCTGCCTGAGGAGGATGTAGAGGGCTCCCCTGAGACCTGGGAGTCAGGTGCTAGAGGCTCTGTGCCAACTGCCATTTTGACTTTACTTCCTGAGAAGTCAATATGAAGTTGACTACACCAGTGCTGCTTCCTTTGAAGTCACTTTCTCTGCTGTCTGCACCCTCCGTGTTGTCAGCACCTGACCTATGTGCAGCTGGAACCCTGACCTGAGGACATTTTGTTTGTGTCATGTCCTGCAGCAGCCCACTTCTCCCTGCCCTTGCCATAGATCTTGGTCCTTCTTAAGCAGCTCTTCTCTGAGTTCTCCAGAAGGTGACCATGTGCCTCGGCTCTCTAGTTTCAGTTTGTACTTGGCCTCTGACGGCTTTGAGAGAGGTCTGGGGTTGACACTTGAGTCTTTCAGGAGTGTGGAGACCCATGTTTCCCCTACCTGGTGGTATAACAGTTCTAGTCTTATCCAGAAAGTGGCCACCACCTGTGGCCTTGCAGACTGGTAGACTAACACATGCGTGAGGAGGGGTTAGTCTGAAGGACAAGCAAGTGAGATAATGCCAGGCACAAGGCCCTCGGGCCAGTGGATCTGTGACTAGAAATCTGAGCTGACTCTCCAAGAGGGTAGCTGCTGACCTTGAAGGGAGAGTTTCAGGGGGTCCTCCTGAGTCTGCTTCCCCAGCACCGGGATAATAAGTTGCCCTACTGCACCCAGCTTTTTGTATTAAGGATCAAACTCGGGTCCTCAGGTTTGGATGGCAAGTGTTTTTCTGACTGAGCTGTCTCTCCAGCCCCGGTATTTGTGTCTTCTGAACAAATGAATCTCAAGGTGAACCTCTACCACACTGGGTGTCAGGGAGCATGTGCATTCATGCCCAGCCCCATGCCTACTGTGATAAATGCTCTGGGTTCTCACACAAGCTCAGGGTGAACCCTGACTGTCCTTTCTTTCCTGTACAGTTGCTTTGTCTGGTGAGAGGAGCCAAACACTGGGAGCCATAGTTGGCCATTAGGAATGATGGCTCTTCTATAGCCCATGGTGGGCTCTGGGTCTAATGTAAACATTCCTTAACAAGCATGTCAGAAACAGCTTGGATACCCACATGAATAATGTGCTCTCTACATTTGCGTGGACATTTGAGAGAGGGTCTTAGTACATTCAGGCCATGGTTACAAAGTGCCATAAACCCAGAGTTCACCAACAACTCAGATTCCTTTCTTGTAGCACTGGAGGCTGGGACAAGACTGGGTGCCAGCAAGTTCCATAGGCTATGATCCTAAGAAACCGACACTACTCAGGAGGCCTTACCCCAAGACCTAAGTGTTTCCCAAAGGCATTCAGATTTGGGGGAACATGGCATGGTACCTGGTCTATTGTAAGAAAAGATTCCCCATGGACCCCAAGGAATCTCCCAGCTCACAGCATAGCCTTGCTAGTCCACTTCTCTTCAAACCTCAGTTTTCCATCTGATGGCTGACGTGGACATTAGCCTGGCCCCACACAAAAAAGAAATCACAAGCATGGAGACTTTCTCTGGCTAGCACAGACCCCGTGAACCTGAATGTCTTCCTCACAAATACCTTTGCTTTTTTCTCTGAAGCTCCCGTCTCCCCATCCTTTCTCACTCCCCCTCCAATTTCCAGATGTGCTAAACAGGAAGATGCCCAGTGTCGTTGCCATAGCAACAAAAGCAGACCTGGCTATCTTGAGTGTTGCCCCTCTGAGGCACCTCTCTCCTTCAGCCTTCTGGATGACAGCCCAGGAAGAAAGTGGGAGAGAGTAGGTGGGACCCTGAGCTGGGGTGTCTCTTCTTTGTCTCAGCAAGTTCCTGGGGGTGGTGACTCTGCTCAAGCCCCCTTACCTAGATCTGCTTGCACTGCCAAGTCAGAGTACCATAAATTGGGGACTATTATAGCCTCTTGGTTCTGGAGGTCAGAAACACAAGTGTGGCAGGGTGGTTCCTTTGGATACCTGTCCTTAGCTGTGGATGGTGGCTTCATCCCCCACCACCTAATTCTCTCATGGACCTTTGTATCTACCCTTTGTACTGGATTAGGACCAAAGTTTAACCCATATGATGACATTTTCAGTGAATAAAGTCACATTCTAAGACATGAAGGTGAGGACTCCAACACAGGAGGGATTTTTGGTTTTTGGTTTGCTTTGTTTTTTGGAGGGTTGTTTGTTTGTTTGTTTTTCAGGGAAAGACACTGTTTTAGCCTGTAGTACTTCTGATAATTGAGGGGACCCCACATCTTATCTTTATGGTGACAGCTCTGGCTGCCAGAGACAGAGTGTCTGTATGACACCTGTGAGGGGAAGATAGACTGCATTCCCAACCCCAGTGACTCCTGATACACAGCAGATCAGCAGCTCCTGGGGACATCCCAGAGGACAAAACAGCATTCACCAGTGGTGGCATGTTTGGAGGGCCAGGTTCATCCTGGTTTCTCAGCTTCAGGCTTGGGTGCCAGCTTAGGCCACCTGCTTACTGTTATGAAACTTATATCCTAAATTTGCCCTCCCTAGGGTCAGGAGCCACATCTAGCTTGTCCCCTGCCACACCATCTCCTGGGCCTGGCCCATAGTAAGCCTCAACTAAACTTGTCTTTTTGGATGAAAGGACACAGGGCATCCCCCTTGCAGAACATTCCAAAGCCTTGATTCTGCTCCTGCTGGGACCATCAGGGAACACAGGCTACACAGATCCCACATCCTACCAGGTGAGCACAGGGGCTGGGTTTGCACACTGAGGCTGTGAGCCACAGAGGGTTAACTGGCTTGGAAAGGAGGCTGGCTTGGTGCAATTAAGTCTGCGATGCTTATTTGCAGATTTTTTTTTAACACCAATTTCAGTCTAAAAAGCCTGCTTCTCACCAAATAAGATTTCTGATGAGAATTTTGATTGAATTCATGTGTTGTGACGCAAGTTCAGGTACAGGTCGGGCCAGGAACACACAATTATCCTACCTCTTGTTTCATAGCCAGTGATGGGAGGGTGGTAGGGAGATATCTAACTCCCTGTGGTAATGTCCTTCTGCAGCCGGGCTGTGCCAGGCCTCGTTTGCTAGTGTTTTAAAAAACCACTCATCCTTCGCAGTCTATTTTTAAGAGGACAGGTCGGAGGAACAAAACCATTAGCAGATTTGGGACTTGTTCATTTTCATGTGGAAATGGGCATAATAGAGTTCTGGGTTAAACATGGCATGTGGCTGGGGGCATAGGGCTTACAGACCCAGGGCCTGATTAGTGCCTTGAACAATCTGCAACCTTGAACTGACCATGCTTGTTGACTGGCTGGGCCCTGCAGGGTTCCCACTGCTTGGGACCTGGAAGGGCTTCATCCTCATTTGTAACCCAGAGTTGAGGGATGGCTGAGCTGAGCTGACTGTTGCATCCCAGGGGCCCTGTGTGGAGCTGCCTTCTGAGGGGGAACTTGTATGGCACACACAGCCACATTTCTTACTGTAGTATCTTCCCACAAGCAGAGATCTAGGGGAAGGCTGGCTTGTGCATGGCTTGTCCTCATCGTCTATTCAGGGCCCTGGCCCATAGGGTGCTCATTCAGCCATCCTGGATGAATGAAGGAAAGAATGGGTGATGTATTATTAGGTTTCTACTGCTGAGATAAAACACTCACCGAAACCAACTTGAGTACGAAAGAGTTCATTTCATCTTACAACTTACAGGTCATAGTCAAAAGTAAGCCAGGACAGTAATTCAAGGTGGGAACCTGGAGGTAGGAACTGAAGCAGAGCCATGGAGGAATGCTGCTTACTGGATGCTCCCCTAGGCTTGCTCAGCCTGCTTTCTTATATAACCTAAGATCACTTGTCCAGGGTTGGCACTGCCCACAGTGGGCTGGGCCCTTCCACATCCACCATTAGTCAATAACATGCCTTACGGGTTTGCCTAATCTGATGGAGACATTTTTCTCAATTAAGAGTCCCTCTTTTGGGATATGTATCAAGTTAACAAAAACCAACCCACACACATGGTGAAGGGAGACATAGATGAGGGGCTGAAGAAGGGAAGGACAGAGTGGACACAGGCAGGGAGGAAGGGTTCACACAGCTTCTGGGCACACAACTTCTGTCCACAGCAGTGATAGGGACAAGATAAGGGTCAGGCTAGAGGAGAAATGCAGTTAGAGAATATGATGGAGACCTCATTGTGTATATAGCACACTGCTAACCATCACAACACACACAACACACACATACACACACACACCATACACACAGACACACACATCATACACACTCACACACACACCACATACACACACATCACACACACATACCACACACACACTCACACACACACACCACACATACTCACATACCACACACACACCACACACACAGACACACACATCATACACACACACACCACAT
>JANHMN010000003.1:131120969-131160643 GCA_030674055.1 Rhabdomys pumilio
ACACACACACACACACACACACACACACACCACCTCACCCAGACCACATCACACCACATATATCACATGACCACCACATCTCCTATACCACATACACACGACACCACACCAAACACATGCAACCATTTCATACACTCACACACCGCATACCACCATATGCTATCAGAAACATAGTACATCTCACCTCACAGACCACACACACATCACAGCACACATGCTACAATTTCTATGTGCCTACCACATCTCAACCAGACAATTATACATACCATATCCTATCTACACATGTGTGCACAACACCATGCATCACATGCCTGCATATACTACATGACATCACATGCCACACACTGCAAATATATGTCACTATGACCAGAGTTGAGCATGCAGGATCATGACTTGAAGCCCTTGCTGTGGTCTTTTTAAGATGGCAAAGCCACTGTTTTACAGCCACTTTATGTTTCTGTCTGCTCACTGCACTGAGACATCAAAGGGCAAATGTCCAGCCATTTTTCCAGAAGACCCAATGAAGGCAGAAATGTCCTGGTCCCGTTGTCCAATTGGTGTACTCTCAGGATTGTGTCCTGATCCCAGGGGACTTTGTGGCTAGCTGGGGTTATGGGACTGAAGGGGTTGAGGATAGACAGGTAGGGACACTGCTGGTGTCCTGCTGGGCACAAGGAGCTGATAGTTCTCCTTATTTCCCATCTCTTTCTGCATCCAACTCCAGTTCAGCACATTCTTAGGTCATGGGTCTGCCGCATGGTTGCTTATGGGAGAAGTCTGAAAGGTACATCTACTGAATCATGGACCATCATGTGGACTCAAAGGCAAAGGGACTGGGAGGGGACAGTCAGTCCACTGAAAGTTTGAGGTTCCCCACTACAGAGCTGAAGAACCCTCCTCCCAAATCAGCGACTCCTAGTCCCAGGGGTGGGGTACAGAAATAGGTTAGCCACCTGTGATGTCTGTGCTGAGCCTGGTCAGTATCAGAGAGGCTTCCAAGACAAAATGATCCTTAAACCTTAAGAAGGGCTTGGACCAAGGCAATATGGGAATTAGACCTGGCAATATGGACAGGGACTGAAGGAGATGCCTGATAGTCATACACAGAGCCAGCTTTGTGGAGTCGCCTGCAGTCTGGGGACAGGGGCATCTTTCTCTGATGCCCTTTGGCTCTGATGCCCTCAGATCACCATCACTGTTAGCTGCTTAAGGAGCTGGATTCTGTCTGTGCTAAAATGTATGCTGCTCTGGGACTTCTATCCTTGCCCGTGCAGCTCCCTGACTGTGTTGGGTGCTCGTCCTAGGGCAGGTCCCTGTATGTGATGGCTGTCTAACAGGTTTTTTCTTCTCAGAGATGCTGATTGCCTGTTCTCTTGATTTAAAATCTGAGGTTCTTAACTTCTGCTGGGAAGTTTCCTGAACCCTATGTTGGGACTGATAATGTCTATCTAGCTACCTATTTCATCACCATCTTTTCAGCTGCTCAAGCACCCACCCACCCACCTAATCACCCGCCCACTCATCTAACTCCTTACCTATTCTCTCACTCACCCATCCTCACCTACCTGCCTATTCAGTTACACACACACACACACACACACACACACACACACACACCTATCCACTTATCCATTTTCCCATTAACCAGCCTATTCATTCTACCTACTCACACGTCTGCCCGTCTACCTTTGTACCTGCCCATCCACCCATCTCCACCTCCATCTACCCACCATGCCATCCCTTCATCCACTCAGTCATCCACACACAGACACATCTACTATCTCATCTGCTCTGTCACCCATCACATACTCACTCCCTACTCCTGTCCATTTATCTACCACTATACCTACTTACCCACCGCCTCATCACCTCATCTAGCCACTCAGACAGAAAACTAGCACAGTGGTGAGGAAGGATAGCAAGGGTCACAGGAGATGAAATCCCCACCAACAGAGAGCTCAGGGAAGGAAGGTCTTACTGAGGGCTAAGTCTGGGAGGTGAGCTGTACACTGGGAAGAACAAGCTATCTGAAGACAGCTGGGTGGCCTATTCCTGGATGCAAACTGGCAAGCCACTAGAAGGGCTTTCTAGGGATCCCCTGGGCTCAGGGATAGCAAGATAGGTGCATGGTACATGAGAAGAGGCAGGAGTGTCAGGCTACGGCAGGAAGCCAGGTTCTTTGAGCCTTTTGGTCAAAACTCAAGAGCTGGACTCTTTCATGACTTAGTAGTCCCTAGGAGGTTTTAGCAAAGATACCACTGCAGTTTACTTTTGTGTGTGTTGAGGGGTACACCTGTGTGTACATGCATGGTGCACAGGTGAACCATAAGTGTCCATTCCTCAGGAGCCATCCAATTTGCTTTTTGAGAAAGAATCTCTCACTGGGACCTGGCACTGTCTGATTAGGCTAGGCTGGAAACCTCCTGTCTCCATTTGTCCAGTGCTGAGGTGAAAAGTATATGCCCTCATACCTAGATTTTTTATGTGGTTCCTGGGGGATCAAACTCAGGTCCTCATGCTTGTGTGGCAAGCAGAACCATTTCATCTCCCAGCCCTATAATTTGCATTCCTAAGATAAGTGCTTTGCCTGTGGTGTGGGCCTTGCCTATATAGCAGGGGTGAGGGAGGCAGGACTCCTCGATGCTGGGAATAGAATATGCTGGGTCATATCTGAGTGTCTGATGTGGTCTACTGAGTCATTAGCCAAGACAGAAGGAGGCAGCAAGCTCTGAGGGGTGCACATCAGGCTTACAATTTAGGTACCACCGTCATGTCTGCCACCCACCCAGCATAACTGAGTTCAAATTCAAGTGCGCCAGCAGCCCATCACAGCGCTGCACACATGTGGTGGCAGTTGTCGCTGGTACTGCACATGCTCATGGCAGTGAATTTTGATGGCCACATCTGAGATGGATTATGAACGGGACAAGGAGCAGATGCTCACGGTGACCTTTGTACAGCCCGACACTTGCTCAACAAAGCGCAGGCGGGGTGCAGCCTTCCCCCTCATTTTAACTCCTAGCACATTTGGGCTGGAATGGAAGCCGTGAAACGGGAGTCACAGTGCGCTGTGACTTGAATAATTCCCTTTTTGAATAGTGCTTTGCAGCCAGCCACAATCCGGGAAATCCACCATGTGCAGAGCAGGGGTTTCCAGATGGGGTGCCAGAGCCCTTTCTGGCAACTCCAGGCCTGGCTAGCTTAGATCTCAGATTAGACTCCGCGAGGCCAAGGCTACTGAAAGTGATGCATGTGCAGCTCCCAGAAATGATTAATTACTATCACCTCCTGGGTCTCCTGTTATTGGCCTTCTGAGGAATTAGCTCTTTGAAGCCCTGACATTGTCCTCATGTGGACAAGTCCCTCTCACTGGGACTCCACCAATTCCTGTTGGAGGGTACCATATTATGTGTAATTAGGTCCCCTGTGCCCAGTGTGCCCTGAGCAATGGGAAGTGGCCATTGTGTCCCATGATGTTGAGACCAGGACTACAGTCACCTGCTGGTGCTTTCTTGGGCTCTAAGCAGATCACCTTTCCTGAGGTCTGTGAAGGACATCAGGGTCCTCATGAGGAAATGAAGCTACTGAGAGGAAGGCAGGACTCAGCACGGCTCAGTGCTGCAACCGAGTGTGAAGTTCACACCTTTCTTGTGGCCAGGAAGACAGGAATAAACAGGGAGCTCTGCCTCCAGCCTACTAGTCAAGTCCAGATGCTTCTCTGGCCAGTGCCAAGTGGCTAAAGCAAGGTATTGTTCATCCCCCAAACAACTGTGTGTGGGTGATGCTTACTCTATCCAGAATATAATGAGGATTTTGCAGAGTGTGGCCACCAACTCTTGAGAGTGGACCCTGGCCTCTTTGTCCCACTGCTGGGGAAGGCTCTCTTCTCTACATCCTCGTGTAAGAACCTTAGACCGTAGGCACAGGTTACTGCAAAGAGCCTAAGTTATCTGTGATGGCTATAACTCCAAAACATATCTGACTTTCCCATCAGACAGAGTCCAGTGACAAGGTAGCCAGCAGGCAGAGCAACCTGTGGATATTCCGAATACTGAGTGGTACTAGAAGTTGAGAAGGCAGGCAGAGCAGGGCTGTGCTCAGATGGACCAGCTATGTTTGAATCTCAACCCCTGGATGGGGCTCTGTATAAGATCCTTCCAACTCTCTCATTCTGCAAAGCAGGATTTGGTGCCTTTCTTCAGGATTGTTGAAGTGTTCTATAAAATATTCTCTAATATGAGGTATAGACTCAGACCAGACAGAAGCATGTGGAAATGGGCTACATAGGTCAAAAGAGTTTATAAACAACTGCTCTACGTGTCAGATAATTCATCCACCTATTCCTTATCTATCCATCTGAGTTCAAATTTAGATGGATATTCCTCCCTTCTATCCAGTATATATCCAGTAGCCAAGCTAGTCATCCATCCATCCATCCATCCATCCATCCACCCACCCAATCTAATCCATATATCTAGCCAGCCAGCTGGCCAGCCTCCTATCCATCCATCTACCAGTCCTCCCATGTCCACATAACTGGCCATTCACCTATTCATCCACCCTCCACTCACCTATCCATCTTTCCATTCATCAGCATCCACCTATCCCACCCAGCCAGCCAGCTTCCTATCAACCTGATCCATGTGTCCAGTCGTCCTTTCCTTCTCCTCTTTACTATTTTAACTCTTTTTGGGGGTGATCTTGTCAGAGACCAGACACCACACCACTTGAGGGAGGCTTCCCTGCCTTCAGAAACTGCCCTTTATCTGCATCCACTCCCCACTGCCAGGCTGGGAGCAAGAAGGATTTGGGTGTGATTGTTCACACATGGCCCTCCCTAGAATCTGCCAGAGGCTCACAAGGGCCTGCACTCCATTTACCCACCCCTGAGGAAGCTTTCTTCCTTTCCAGCCGGACTTGAGTTTTATCTACGTTCGACATGCTGGGGACATGATTCCTAAGGCCTTTCCAACCCCTGAGACCTCTGTGCTGATCATAAGCTTGTCTGCCAGCATGCTGAGCTGTCCCTTTCCCTGCCTTAGGTTTGTAGCCTCTGGTACAGATAAGTGGCAGGTTTGCTCCCATCCTGGTCTGCGTATTGTCCCCAGGTAGAGGGACCAGCTGAACCTCTGCTGTGGAGAAGGAGCAGGTATGACTGGAGGGAATCTGTTGACACTGTCACAACATACCAGGAACTCTCTCATGGGTTCACCTCATGGGAAGGTGAACTCTGGGTCTTGTGTGAGTTTATGTTCCAGCTTTCTTCTAGGAGCCATGAGTCTTGAGAACTGGAGGGGTGGTCCAGGGTTATTGTTAGGCTGGAGTGGCCAGTATCTGGGACTGGCAGAAAATTGCCTTAAAGCCTGTTGGTGACTGTCACCGTCCTGGTATATAGATCTTGGATTGCTACATCTTAAGAAAGGGAACACAAACTTTCTAACAGTGGAGAAAGTGACCGTAGCTTGTGGAGAGACTCAGATGTGACAGTGTGTAGAGGAGACTCAGGAAGGGAGGTGGCACCAGCTTTGGTGTTCGACTGTAGGCTAGAGGATCTTAAAGCAGATATGTAGACAGAAGCGGAGGTCAAGAGTAAAGTCTACATAACTGGCTACCGGCGACCCCATCTGGAGGAGGTGGGAGAACCAAGAAGGGAAGAGCTAAGGTTTTAATGTCTTCTATGACCCAGATGAACTAAAACTTTGGCCATTTGCTCAGAACACCAGCCTTTCTGACCTGGAAGCTTGTGGAAGCAAAGCTAACTCCTGCATTCTGGGCCAGTTCTTTCTATGAGGAACCAGATTGACTTTGGGAGGGACATACTGTAGCATGCATTGTTTTTAATTAGCCCTGTGGTAAAGTCATGAGGAGCTATGGAGCCTGCCAGAGCCTCCAGGGCACCTGTTGGTGGCCAGCCAGTTGGCTGTCCTCTCTTATCACTGGGTCATCGGGAGTACCATGGAGCCAGGGCTCAGACTGCCTTGCTCAAATGACAAGCTATGCCTGTTTATGCAGGCTAGAGGTGGAATAGCCTTCTCCATGGTAGATGCAGGGTTTGTCCAGACAAGGAGGTCATGGCCGGGGCCCTCATGTCCTGGCAACTCAAGGTACCTATCCTTAGCGGCACATATAAAGGGGCCTTGTCTCCCCACGATGCTGGCTATTGACACAGACACTCTTCTTCCCAGAGTCATCCAATAGCATGTTGGAATGTAGCTTGTTTAGAAGCAGTTTTGTGGACTCAGTTAAAACAAGTTCATATTGAATTAGAGCGAATCCCAAGTCAACGGCCCTGTTTTTATAGAGAAATGGGGTGGGGATACTTTAGGTTCAGGGACCAGAGTACCCAATGGGAAAGAGCCATGTGAAAATGGAGGCAGCATTAAGATGCCACTGAGGTGGCACACGCCTTTAATCTCAGCACTTGGGAGGCAGAGGCAGGTGGATTTCTGAGTTTGAGGCCAGCCTGGTCTACAGAGTGAGTTCCAGGACAGCCAGGACTACACAGAGAAATCCTGTCTCGAAAAACAAAAAACAAAAACAAAAACAAAAACAAAACAAAAAAAAGATGCCACTGAGGATACCTGGAGGTTCTGGAGATGGAGGACGTTAGTCCTTGCTGACTGCACACTATGTGCCAAGTCTGACATTGCCAAGGTCCAGACCAGGTCCTCAGGAGGCCACCAACTCCTTCCTGGGTAATGCTGAGTCCTTCTTAAGAACCCTGTGTTTGTCTGCTGGGCAGAAGCTTTAGACCCTGTCGTTGTGGCTTGCCGAACTCCTCTCCCAGAGTCCTATGCAGGTCAACAGCCAACCAGGTGCAAGTGGCCTGGGTTTAGCTCATGTTCCATACTCTGAGGCTCTAGTTCCGAGTTCGAGCTTGTGCCAACTGCCATTCAAAGCTGGTACATCATTCATGATTGGGGTACATGTATCTCTGACTGAGCCTCTTAAGTTAGGTTCAGACCTACTTGCTCTGGACAGTCTAGGTTCTAGTAAGTTTCACAGCTATTCTGAAAGACACAGGTCAGGGGTCAGTTCTGCCTACCCTAATCCAGTGCTTCTAGGTGCATCATGGTGTGCTTGACAGTACTTATGATCCCGATAAGTCTCATAAGAAACAGCCACTTAACCTTGAACACCCTGGGGAACCTAAATTACACCATGCCTCCAGTGTCCAGGGTCCCATGGAACTAACCTTGAAAAACTACACTAAGACCACCTGCGGGCTGCCTTGAGAACAGTGAGTTTGACAGGAGTGCCTTGATAGACAGGGATACTTATTTATCTTTTCTAGGCCCATCAGAGAAAAACAAGTCCTATCTTTCAAACACCCAGCTCTAATTCCTGGTGGCTTGTGGGCAGATCCTAAACTATAAGTAAGGCACATTTGGATTTCGGGGTAGGGGGAAGGAAATGATTTACTAGTATTTAAAAATTGAGAGATTTCACATGACAATCCAGGCTTCTGCCTGCCTTTTTTAGGAAGCGGGAAGGATATTGCTGTCACCAAGACTGTGCTGTCCCAAGAGAACCTCCTTCTCCTGTCTCCTGTGGGAAGACTAGTGGGCTTCAGACTCTCTTAGCCACAGCAATGGACCTGGGCACATCCTTCCTGCATAGCCCCATCTCCTAGCATGACAAAAAAGCCAAACCTGACCCAACTGGCTAGAATTCCAAACTGGGCCACCCTGGGTCACCTCAGTCCAACCTGGATCTTTCTACTAAGAACAGTCCCTGAATCTGTTCTGGGCCCCTCCCGGAGGCCAGACTTCAGGAGGACCTAGGCAGTGCTCTTCTGAAGCCCACGGAGACTGCTACATTGATGGGCGGGCGCTCGTGAGTTGGAGTTGTGAGCTGAATTAATCAGAGGTTGCAGCTGGGGGCTGGGGACTTTCGGGGCACAGAGGAGGCTGGTAGGGGCTCCTGCTGAGCATGAGGGAACGCCCTGGCAGGTTCTCAGTGCTGTCCCCTTTCCAGAGCAATTTAAAATTAATTAAAAATGCTGGTGTGAGCGGGGCTCCTCACAGGCAGCCTGGCAGCCTGGCACAATCCCCCCTATTTTTAACACTGACAGCAGATTCGAGGATTGACGGCTGTGCTTCCTGGCATTTCTTTTCTTGCTTAAAAACACAGCAGCGGCCCTTCTGCCGCCAAACCTTCTACCACCCTGCTCGGTGAGGCCACATTCGGGGAACCCTTCCTTAGGGTTTCATCAGAGTCCACTGGAAGGTGTGAACATGACTGTGCTTGCATTGGTTAGAGGGACAATTGGCCTTGCTTGGCACAGGCTGAGACCCTGAAAACAGGCTCTGTGCTTCCATCTCCCCAGGGGTCCTTATAGGCCTATGCCAAACAGAGGAGTACAGTACAGGGCACAAAACGGTCCAGAGGCAATCTGGTGAGGTGATGTGGGAGCCTCAAGTAAAGCCATTAAGTTCTGGGGAGAGGTGTTTCTACCCAGTTGAGCAGGTTGGGCTCTATGCCAGTGACTAATTCTTGGTTAGTTTCATGTGTGCAGAGCTGTCCTGGTCCTTAAGAGTTTCTTATTTGGAGTGTGTATCAAATGCTCTTCAAGGGTGGGTCCCATTCCAACAGTCTTACAGATGGTAGGAAGGATAGTGTCATGGTGTCCCCAAGAGCAGACTGTGGAGCTGCAGGTCTCAGCCAAGCTGTTTAGCCTCTCTAAGCTAAGATCACCCCCTGAAGTCATGGCATAGTAATGTGTCTTCCCCTGTGTTGCTGTAGCCATGAGACAGACCAACACTGGACATATTGCATGTGTGGATCCCAAGATAAATAGTTTGTAAATAACTGGTCCATGTTGGCCAGAACATATGGCCAATATTTTCACTATTAACCTACAGATTAATAATCTGAGATGTTGGGGTTTCAGAGTCCCCTCCCCACAGAGTACCCAGGAAGAATGGAGCCTTTTCTTTACACCTTCTATAAAAGTCCCCACCATCTTCTTTGCCACTTTAGCGCGTGGTAGCTCTATCAACCCGAGGCTGTGCTGCAGACTCTAGCTCACTGTCCTGCTTTGCCTCCAGAAGGCAAAAGTCCAGCGCTGGTCTTGGTCTCAGTCATTCTGGATCTGGCATCTCTGAGGCCACCCTCTGTGACAGGCTTTTCCAGGGTATGTGTGGACTATCCCAATGTCTTTTGAGGTGAGGTGTCTCCTTCTCAGCAGCCCTCCCATTCTCTGCTCTTGATGCTGTCTGACTGCAAGAATCTCACAGACGACAACTCCGCCCTGTGGCGTCCAGTCTTCTCCAGTGGGTATCTATTTTCAGCCCTGCAGCAAGCAGCTGGGAGCTTGTCTCTCCGCCTTTGTTCTGCTCCTCCTGCCTCCCCCTGCTCTGTAATTATGGGAGATGTTTATTCATTCACTAAGGGCCTGCCTGTGATTCTTAATTTCGTGATACCCCTCTCTATTACTGAGCACATAAATCCTATTCTGTATGGGCATCCAGCATCATCGGCCCTACCGTGCTACCTGCCATCCTGGTTTGGGCCTCTGGGAAGAGACTTTATGAATGGTAGGAGCTAACTGGATCCCACTCTTGCCCATGGTTGCCAAGACAACATCACCCACCAAAAACCTATCACAGTTCTCTTGAGGTTACTCAAGAGGACCAGAGCTAGCAGCCAGCCAGTAGATAGTACCTTCTAAGCTGGCAGCTTGCTGCCCACCTGGGGAAGATCCAGGAGCAGGAAAGATGAACGCCTGCCTGGTATCACCAGGATTATGGTCCATCTTCTGCTGGAAGGATGACCTCTGGCTTTGGCATCATTACTGGAACTCAGGGTTGGAACCTGGGCTCTCTCTAATGGTCTGAACAGGTCAGACTTGCTAACTCATCCTAGGTAGGCCAATTAAAGAGACAGCTAATAGTGAAAAGCAGAGAGAGGAGCCATTTGATATGGCTGCATTCGGAAGAGGGACAAAGAGGTGAAGTGACTCCCAAGCCTGTCTTCAGGGTCTGGACATGAGGATCAGACTTAAACACAGGGAGTTTAAGAGGATTGCAGAACTAAGAGTTCTGGTCAGGGTGTGGCCCTGCCCGTCACTGATCATCACTGTCTCCGCTCCAGTCTCTCCCGAAAGGTCTGACAAGTTCTCAGAACTCTGGGAGGTCTCTGGGAGACAGCTCTCCCTCTGTCTGGCTCCAAACTTCAGCCTTTCCTTCCCCAGCGTGAGACTCCTAGGGCAATTCCAATGCCTTGGGGGTCCACTGTTTCCATGGTCTGATAGGCAAAAGAAGGGTATACGAGTCTCTCTATAATATCTTTTTTTTTTTTAAGAGAAAATTTACTCCTAGTGGCTAAATTAGTTCTTCCTGTAGTGCCATTTGCACTAACCATAAGCACATTCAGGCCCTTTGGCCTGCGGCTTCCTTCTGCGAGAAGAAAGAACTCAGAGAAGCAAGCGCCACAGGCACAAAGATGTCCGGGCCATGCTACTGATCAAGCAAAGAGTCCAATTGCATCTCACCCAGCTCTGAAGAACCTGGCCTGAAAAAGGACAGCGAGAAGCCTCCAGGGACATTATATAATATCACACGGGACAGTACAGAGCTGTGGCACAGGGCCGAAAGCTGTGAGGAAAGGAAAGACAGACTTCAAGGTCTGATCCTATCTATAAGCTGGAGTTGTCCCCTGCAGCACGTGGGGCCATGTCGGCTCTAGAAGTTCACACAACATTTTTACCACTTCCTGAGTAATACCAGAAGGATCAAGTTCATGGGCAGAAAACTTCATTTCCCTCCCCCACCCTCCTGGGACAAATGTGTGGTCACATCAGGTAGCAGCGAGCAGGGAGAGTACACTTCCTGGATTGTGCTGCTGACCCAGATAGAAAAATGGAGCGTTCCTTGGGTGTTGGTAAAAGTGGACTATAAAGGGATGGGACCGATGTGGTAGAGGCCCCATCAGCCAGAATGGGGGATGGAAGGAGGGCTGGCTACAGACAGGTGAGGTGTGCAGGCTTACACCCTTGGGAGCTTGCACCCCATGGGGACCTGTGCTGTTGGTGCAGAAGCACTGGATTATGTCTTCAAGATGAGGTAGAATAGTATGAGGCCCTCTACCCAAGATGGGTTCCAAGACCCCAAAATAGCTCATGTAGAGGAAGCCTAGCTTCCGGCTTCAGCACTTGGTCCAGGACCCGAGTTTCACCTCAAAGGCAATGGACCACACCCCTGAGGAGTGTATATGCACTTCTCATTCTTTCTGAGCTGTTGGAAAAGTGCCTAGCTGGGGCTTCAGTGGCACATGTCTGCCATTCCATATCCCAGAAGTTCAATATGGAGGCTTGCAGGGCTGGCTCCTCCTGATGCCTCTCCCTTTTGCCCATAGAGTTTTCTCCTCGTGTCCTCATACGGCTGTCCTCTCTGTGTTCCTATCCTGACCTCCTCTAAATATAAGGACCCCAACAATATGTGACAAGGGCTCAAGCTAGTGACCCATTCTAACCTAATCACACCTGGAAAGAGTCTTCTTCAAGGTAGAAGCCAGAGATCAAAAAATAAGAATTTGGAGGTGTTGATTATTCTGCGTATAACATTGCTCCTCCTACATACGTAGACCACCAGAAGCCTGCTCAGCTTCCTCTGAGGGCCTCTCCAGAACCCATGAAATGTCACTTCAACCCCACCAACAAGTCACCACTTGAATGTCCCACGTTCCTCGTTACCTGAGAGCCTGAGGCTCTGGCCCTGCTCTGAGCATCGACTGGTAATCTGCAACTTGTTAGATCTAGTCTTCCATGTTCAATACCTCCTGGAACAGGCTTGAAGATCATGGAATGGACACCTCATCAGGATTCCAAAGTGATGCCAGGAGAAGTGGCAGAGGTCACCTTAGCCCAGTCATTCTCTAAAACCCTCAATGAAAGGTGAAATGCAGCTGGGAAGACAGGAAATTCCCTCTTGCCTGCCCACATCTCCAGTTACTGCCAGAGGGAGACAAAATGACTGCAGCCTCCACCTGTTACTTTCCATGTCAAGATTCTCTCCCCACCTTGTCCTACCCCTGTGCAAGTGAGCAGGACCCCATGTCAGGTCTGTCCCACTCAGACCCCATCAAAGTGACCTGGCCTAGATCCAGTGCCAATGCACCAGTGAGTCCAGGACACCCTCTTAATATGTCTCTTGGAGCACACCTTCCTAGACTGTTTTCAAAGTGTCCCTGGGTAGCACATATCTTCCTTGTAACAACTGTCTGTGGGCTGCTTCTGTCTGACTGCATGCCTTCCTCCTGGACTCTTCTTGGAGGGCTGGTGGGAATGTTTGTGGCTGAAGGGAGAGCTTCTGGTAGCCTCACATGGACGGCATCCTCTCCCTGACTGTTGGGTCTTGCTGGCTGCCTCTCTCCTCGGCCTCCCAGCAGTGTATCTTTAAGTGTTAAGGATGTCTTAGCTTCTTCCCCTAGCTGAATGGAGGAGCCAGATTCTATAAACCTCAAGTTATATGCTCTGCAGCCTTAGAATCCCATTAGCTGGTTGGGAAGAGGTGCCCATACCCCACCAAGGAATGTGAACGAGCTCTTGACACATATCTGCAAATCCACCATTGTGCATAGTTTTTCCTGCTTCTTAAAGCTAGAAGAGACTTTACAGAGCATGTCACTTAAGTCTCTTCACTTTAACCATGAAGATGCAGAGACCCACAGGGAATAAGTACCTTGGTTCAAGAACATAGATAATCCTTGTCATATGACAAACCTCGATAGGTATCCTGCAAGACCTCCTCAGTAACTGCCTTGGTCTTGAGCCTCCAGATTGTCTCTGGGGCCCTTCTTCTTCTTCTTCTTCTTCTTCTTCTTCTTCTTCTTCTTCTTCTTCTTCTTCTTCTTCCTCCTCCTCCTCCTCCTCCTCCTCTTCCTCTTCCTCTTCCTCTTCCTCTTCCTCTCCTCCTCCTCCTCCTCTTCTCCTTTTTCTTTTTCTTCTTCTTCTTTTTCTTCTTCTTCTTCTTCTTCTTCTTCTTCTTCTTCTTCTTCTTCTTCTTCTTCTTCTTCTTCTTCTTCTTCCCCTTTCCCTTTCCCTTCCCCTTCCCCTTTCCCTTCCCCTTCCCCTTCCCCTTCTTTTTTCCTTTTCCTCCTTCTTTTTTCTTTTTTATTAGATATTTTATTTACATTTCAGATGTCGTCCCCTTTCTCCTCCCTAGAAACCCCCTATCCCATCCCCCCTCCTTCTTTTTGCTTTTATACCTAAAATGATATAAAATACGTGCAAGTATTATGGTCAGTTCTAGGTTGAGGAACTAGCGATATGATAGATGCAAATAGT
This sequence comes from Rhabdomys pumilio, assembly GCA_030674055.1. Taxonomy (NCBI): domain Eukaryota; kingdom Metazoa; phylum Chordata; class Mammalia; order Rodentia; family Muridae; genus Rhabdomys; species Rhabdomys pumilio. Next base: position 131,134,258 of record JANHMN010000003.1, read on the forward strand.
CAAAGAACAAGCAAGACAATAAACATAAATAGTCAAAGAACAAGCAAGACATTAAACAAAGTCCCATGAGCATTCTCTGGGGCCCTTCTGAGAGATATTTCAGCCCCTGTTTGAGCCAGGGCTTCCACACAGCAGTAGGTGTATCAGGAGTACACACAAATGTCTGTCAACTTGCCTGGTAACATAAGGAGTCCACCCAACAGCCTCTCTATGCAATGGTTGGGACATTTCTTGGCTTAACATACCATGGTGATAGAAGTGAGTCCAATTCTATTGTGGGAAGCCATGGCAGGGAGTTTGGGGTCAGCATTTTAATAATAAAATCCATCCCCAGTTCATGGCAAGGGCTCACAGCAGCACCCAGTGTGGGTCCATGAACATGTGGGCCTGTGCCCTCCTTGCCTTCAGTCTCTGACTGTATATGCTGCTCATCAGTCCTCCCAGTATCCCCTGTTCATCCCCGGGCTTCAGGGATTTCCTGATGCCAGTTGCATCGAATATTAACCAGACTCCAAGTACAGTCCTGGAATTGATTTGCTTCAAGGTTAAATCAGCCATGGTGCCTCTTTAGTTCCAGGGCATTTGGATCCAGTGAGAAGAAGCTGATTTGAGTCTCAGAACCAGTTCCCAGCAGCCTCAAGAGCATTTCATGTTCTGGGTATCTCTGTGTCTCAGACTCATTTATCCCAGGCTAGCCTCAAAGTCTTTGTATAGTTGGTTATAACCTTGAACTCCTGATCTTCCTGTGTCTACCTCCCAAGTGCTGTAATTATGGGCATGTGCCACTACATCTGGTTTATACTGTACTGGGCATGGATCCCAGGACTTTGTGCATGCTAGGCAAGCACTTTACCAACTGAGCTATACTCCCTGCCATACTTTATTAGCTTTGATTGACTGGTACAGTAAACAGTAAACCCTCCTTTCCATTAGCCTTCACCTCTGGTCTCCCAGGGCCCTTGGATAGGAAAGAGTTGGATTTCTTTATTGCAGTAAAATCCCCTCCATGGATGTGCTCTTTCCTGGTGGTGTAGGAAGCCTCGTGACAAGAGCAGAGGCCTTGGGAAAGCTGTTTCCCCTCCTGCCTCTGTGGTTGGAGGCCAAGTCACTCATGTCACATAACCCTCCTGCCAGGAACAGTGATGAAGTGTGCATAAATACCAACCTGAGGGGACCAAAGCAGATATAAATAGAGGTTCTGGGCCCTGAGGAAAGGAAATTCCACCCCCCTCCAAGGAAAGCCCTAACAGATAGTGGGATCTCACTGGCTAGAAGAATTCATCTGGACACTGAGGTCAAAGTTTTTTAGATGGCTAGAAGTAGAAGAGCAAAGTTCTTACAAAGAGGAACACCCACAAAATCTTCCCCCAAATCTTCCTCAAATCTCTGACAGGCTCCTGAGCTCCTTATGTGTGCAGGGGAAGAACTGAAGGGTCCAATGGAAAACAGTAACTTAAGCTTGAAGAGTCCAGGGGAGATGTCAGGGGTTTCCATTGAAGAGGCAGTGGTGGAGAGGCAAGACCTGCCTTGGGGGAACTTAGCTTGCACCTTGGGCTGTCTATGGAATCCCTGGAAGGGAGAGTAGAATCAGACCTCATCCAAAGACTAAATAAAGCAGTAGCAATCCCTCCAAAGAACCCTGTAACTGGCTTCCTGTTCATGTTCTGCCAGTGATTTTATTTACTGCTAAAAAACTCAACACTCTTCAGATAACAGATACAGTTTGTACAGCATCTGACTCAGCAGATACACAAAGGAGAGCATTTTGCCATGTGTGAGCATTAATCTTAATCATCAGTGTGTCTGGGAAGGTTTTTCCACGGAGGTTTAACTGAGGAGTGAAGACCAACTCTCAGTGTGGCTGTGGTTCAGAAGTGAATGAAAAGGATAAAGTGAACTGAGCACCAGTGTTCATCTCTCTCTGCTTCCCGATTGTGGGTGGGATGTGAGTGGCTGCTTCATGTTCCTGCTGCCATGCCCTCCCCGCCACGATGGACTGCAGGAGCCAGGGCCATGCTGAGGGACCACAGTAGCTGTATGACCACTCTGGCTCCATATACAGCAACTGAGACCATCAATCATAACCAGAGCAACCAAGCCCCCATACTGAAAGCTAACATCTTCCAGTTTGTGTTCTGAAGTCCCTAGTGCTTCATGTGATGGGATCTGTAGATAGGGATATCGGAGAAGGTTGGGGTTAGATGAACCCATGAAGGAGGGAAGTCATGATTTATGATTCCACCTTTATTCTCCAGCATGTGGTGAGGTGCTATGTGGAGGAAGTAGTAGCTGTATAGGTCAGGGCAGCTCTAAAGGCAGAGTCCTCCCTAGAGCTCCTAGGGAGTCCAACCAGAACAATGATGGCCAGCAAGAGTTGATTCCCCTTAATAGCTGAGAGCTCAGCCTGTGTGCTCACTATGAAGAAGCAGCCAAGCCATGTGAGTATCATGCGTAGACTCTACCATGCGTGGACTAGACAGGATGCAGGCCTTGTTATATATTGGCCACGCAGAGGAATACCTGCCTGAGTCTCTGGAGTCCCTGGGTTACCTTGTAAGGCTTCCTGTGGAGGTGGGTGGTAGCAGGCAGCCCGTGCCACATGCTTGTGATAGGAAGATGCTGAGCTACATACTTTGGGTGGGTTTGGCACGTGCTCCCCATCTCCAGAAAGGCTGAGAGTGAGTCCAGTCTCTCTGGGTCCTAAAGCCCTTCCTAGGCTCTCTGTCCTTCAGGATACTCAGGGACCTTATGAGGCAGGCTAGGGCTTGCTTCTCTTTAGATGAGGAAGCTGTATCTTGGAATCCCACTTTGGACTACTCATGGACCCAGGATGCCCATCTGCTAGCTCCAGGCTTAAATTTCATGAATTCCTAGGAGTTGGACCGAAGGACCCATCAGGGCTGGAGGCTGGGGAAGGTGGGGGGTGCTGCATGGACTTGTCTCCCAGGCCGAGGACTGTACTCTGCTAATCAGCGCTGCTGGTAATTGGCTTACTCCCTGCAGACGGCTATCTTTGTCTCTCTGAAGTCTACAGGGGACCTTCGGGCGTCCTTCCATCTTGGGGGAAGGGTTCCTGTAGGAAGGCAGGACTCTAGGGCTCTCTTGGGGGAGCCGGACAGGTGGGGGTCTTCAGGTCGAAGTAGAGGCCAAAAACCTGATCCATGCCCTTCTGTCCACCAGAAGCTTCCAGGGCTCAGAGACAGGCCTAGGTGAGAAAAGACTAGGTCTGATACAAGGGTGCTGGCTGAGTCCTAAGGGGAAGTAGAGGTAATGTTTGAGTCCAGAATGGGATCAGGACATGCCTTAGGGTCTGAGTGTAGAGCACCCAGTCCTGAGCAGGCAGGGCAAGGTGGGCCTGACTGGTGAGGCAGCATTTGACACCTAGGATCTTTCCAGAATATATTCCAGTCTCTCTTACCTTTCTCAGGCCTCCAGAGCCCTTGCACTGGCTGTGCCTGGACACGTAACCAAGGTTACTGGCAAGAGGCTCTTACCCAGTTCCTACCTAGTCCCTCAGCATCTGTCCAATCCAGCCAGGCTCAGTCCAGTTCTGAAGTCTGCTCCTTAGCAGTGCCACTCACCCTGGGTGCCACACACCTTCCAAAAGTTGAGCCCCTCAGTGGCTCCTGCCAGGAATGGTGCAGACACCGCAGACGCAGACACCCACATCTTTGTGCAAAGCTAACCCCATGTTACTGCTGAGATGCCTTTTAATATCTGGCCTTATTTATATGGGTAATGACTCATTCACCAATTACTGTGAGATGAAGATACTAATATTTAAATTGCAGTTATCTGAAGCTACTAGAGAAGGAAGTGAGGTCTGCTGGTTTGAGTTTGGTAGGGATAGGTTCAAAGAATGGGGCTCTTGCCCCTATCTACCCAGTTGTGTTGCCTCTGCCTCCCTGCTCCAGTCTGACCCTGCTGGTCAAGGGCCCTATACCTTGTCCATTTCCTTTCTGAAATTTGTTGGAGTTGGGGTCTGGTGGGCCACTGAAATTCTTTTGGCGCTTCTCTTTATCCTCTCAGCTCCCCATGGACCTCTGTTAGACCAGGGGACAGAGCAGCCTCTGAGTCAGTGTTGAAAGCAACTCAGGTACTCCCCTGCTTCTGCAGTCTTGTCTCTCTCTCTACTTTGTCCTCCTCCCCTGAAATAAGGGCCAGTGAAATAAAACCTCAGGAGGCTTAGGTGGGAAAATAAGGACCACCTCAAGGCATCAAGGTGTGCTGTGCCTCAAAGCCTGGGAAGTTTGACTAGCTGCTTCTAGAATCTCCCATTTTCTTCTCTTTCACTGTAGTGGCACTACATGGGGGTGGGGGTGGGGTGAGGATGGGATCTTTGTGTCTTTAGGTCTCTAGCCACAGCTGAAGGGAAGCATGGAGACTATGCACATACCCAGCATGCCCTCAGTGCCCACCCTCAGTGTATCCTCAGAATATAGCCTTGTGCTGGCTGAGGCAGGTCTCTTCTCTAGGAGAGGCTCCTGGGGGGGGGGGGGCATCCTGATGTGAGCTCCCACATGTACAGTGACTAAGAGAGTACCATCCTGGCCTAGGTGAGTGCCTAGTTAAACTGGCCCCTGCCATTTACGTATGCAGTTCTGCTTCTCTTTCTGCTGCTGCCTCACAGGGTACTCCCCTGTATCAGAATGCTCTTCATTCTTCGAATCAGATGGGTGAGTTCAAGTGACATTAGAAGCTAAAGATGGGCTCTAGCTTTCGCCCAGCAAAATAAGGCTACAGTGAACACTGAAGACATCAAAAAGATTCTGAGAACTGAGTTCTGGTGCTCCTGTTCAAATGACAATCCTATCAGAGCCCTCTTGAACAGGCCTTCCCAGGTCTCCAGTCCTCTGCTTGGTGTGTCAGTGTGGCATGCCTCAGCATAAGCCTTTGATGGGGTGAGGCAGCCCTGTGTAGGGGTGGGGCTGGGTAACGGGCTTGCTGTTGCCTCATGTCACTTAAATAGGACTGGAGACAGACCAGCCTGCTATACCTGGAACCCAGTGAGTGGGGACTGGGTTCTTTAGTCAATCATTTAGTTTCTAGCACGTGGGGAATTTCTAGGTCCCAGTTTTCAGGGGAAAGAGGAAACACTGGCACCTCCAGGGAACATGAAAAACCTAAAGGACTGACAGCTTCACTAGGAATCCTGACAGACAGTGTCTCCAACGACAGGGTCACCCAGGGAGGTGTCTTGGAGGATGTAACACCCTGAAAGATAACAGAGGCATCTGGACATACTAAGGAGGGTCTATGTCGGGTGTGTCTACCACCTTTCCACCTGATGACTTGTAGTTTGGTGTTGGTTGGGGTCTTCCTGCTGTTGTTGTCAAACAGGGTGTCCTGTGGCCCCGTCTGGCCTCAAACTTGCTGTGTAGTTGAGGATCTTAAAATCATGATCCATCTGCCTTCGTCTCCTGAGTGCTGGGATTGCAGGTATAAATTTATATCAACCGTGCCTGCATTATGCTGTGCTGGGGATTGAACCTAGGGCTTTGTGCATACTAAGCAAACACGGTGTGAACTGAGCCGTGCCCCCAGATTCCATTACACATGTTCTAATGACACATATTACTCAGCCAGTGCTGACAGCACTATTGCAAATAGAAACACTTGAACTCTTGCTGCCTCTCATAAGGCAGCTCCAGGGACATCTTTTTATACAGAAACAAGTACAAAGAAGAGGGTGGCTTTTCTGGGGTCACAGAGCCTCCCTCCCCACTGGGTAGTTCTTCTCCAGAGTGCTGTGTGTGGGAACACTTTGTTTTGCCCTGAACACATGAACTCAGGTAACCCCACAGCCAGTACTGGGAATTGCCAAATTCCCCCAATTCTGCTGGTGGGGGAAACTGAGGAAAAGGGACTGCCTGAGCAGGTAGTGTCACTATTATGGCTGCAGAGGACAGTGCCCCAGCCCACACAGTCCAGCTCCCACACGCACGCCCCCACACACTGAAACCACAGCAAGGGGAGACACGCTTGTCATCAGCAGTAAGCACTTCCGAGTCTCACCACGTGCTTGTAGCACCTGCCATGTCCTCCCTGCCAGGACTTGAGAGCCTCAAAATGTTCTGATGCACAGAGAGCCTTTTTTTGTACAAGAAGTAAAATTATTTTCAGCCTGTTGTCAGGCAGCTGTCAAAAGACATGGAAATGAAGGGCTTAGTGAGTCTCTGGGAGGAAGTCCCACGGCCAGGGTGGGTGTCAGGACACAGGCTGTTGGCCATGCAGGCTGTAGAGTGGAGAGAAAATGGTGGTGTGGGGCTCACTCTGGGGTCACTCTCTTTCTGGAAACAGATCCACAATCTGACGTTTTTACAAGCACGCATGGACATTGAGTGGTCCCAGATGCTGATGGTGCTCACCTCCCTGCAGGGCTGGAGTCCATGGGTAGGGGTCTAGATTTGTGCTCTCTGCCATCTGAGCATCATGTACTGCCCCGTCCTGTCATCTAGAATAAAATCAGGTTGATGGGGCGAAAGCTTGTGGATGTGGGAGTGAACATCCAGGAGGCTGAGGCAGGAGGATGGTTAAGCTCCAGGCCAGGCTTAGCTTTGTAGTGAGGCCTTCTCTCTAAGAGTAAAAGAGAAAAAAGGAAATGAGGAAGTTGGTGTTGGACATGGTGTCTTCACACCCATAATGTTGAGGCAGGGTGTCCTGGTACCTCCAGGACCCAGGTACTTTACACACCTCTGCAAATCTCTAGAGAGTTCTGTGGGTAATCTCAGGGAACCCAGGATGGGGATGCCCCCAGAACATTCCAGAAATCTCAGACCCTCTCATGAGAAAGCACTGTGAATAAAGGATCTCTAGCAGTCTTGAAGAGAAAAAGCTTTTGGATTTTATCTCTCCCTTAATTTTAATTTTTAAGTCCTGCTCTATAGTTTCTAGTGTCCTTAGAGATACTACCAGTATTTCCCAGGGATCTGAAGGCTTGCTGCTAGCCTCAGTTAACACCATCCCGACTTTCCAGAGAAGCCTGAGTTGGTAGTTGGGACCTAGGTCCCCATAGTCACCAGGGTGGAAGACCCCAGGGGATGGCATAGACAAGTCTGTGCCAGGAGAGGAGGACTTGGGCTCACTGTCTGTTGACAGACCTGTGAGCACAGAGCCATAGCAGTGGAAGCCAAACCACAGCTACTTGCATGGGAGCATTGTTCACATGCAGCTGATGTTCTGCCAGCCATGCATGCTGGGAGGCCACAGGCTGCAGTAACATTATAAGAGGAGAGATAAAATAAACACCACTGTGTCTGTTTGCCATCTGAAGCCAGGAGGAGAGATTCACTGGTGGGGTCCAGAGCTAACATCTCCTTGGGGTAGGGTGCCATGACCTGCCTTTGACAACAAGAATCACTGCATGCAGATAGAGACCCCTTTATTGCTGGGGATATTCAAGGACAGCATGTTTGTAGGGTTGTATCAGAAGTGGCCCACTGCCCCAGCAGGAATTCTCAGGGTACAGCAGGAGGCACCTCCACCTCTCCATAGCAGAGCCTATCCCAGGCCAAGTATACAGGATTCTGTCTGCCCAGATCACTACAAAGGCTCACACAGTCTCTAACCCACCTGTCCACAGTCCTGCTTGTCACAGTCAATACACAGGGTCACCCCAGCTCTAAGCTGAACTGCTCTCAGCCTTGTCAAAGAGGCTTCATTTAGCAGTGGACAGCGGCAAATGCAAACTCATAACTGGCAGTTCAGAGAATTAAGTGACTGTAATGAACATTCCAGTCCTGCATGGGACCTCTGTAGCAATCCAGCCCTGCGTGAGACCTCTGTAATAACTTCTCTGTACTGCCACCCCCTATCCCCACCAAGGCTCAGGGAACAGCACAGAAGGAGGAGAGGAAGAATGCAAAGCTGGAGGATATGTGGAGCCTTGTGAAATGGCATCATGGGGACATAACATGGCCGTTGCTCCCATGAACTCATAGCACTGTGGTTACCTGTATAAGACCTCTACAAGACCAAGCCAGCCAGAATTCCAGTATGGATGGGAAGGAGCTCATGAACCCCACCCCCCACCCCAGCTGAAGGTCTGTTGGCAGTGGATGGCTGCTGGGGGAGGGAGCAGCCACTGGTAGGTAGCCCATGTTCTGGTGGTTGGCTCCATATCCCTGCACACACAGGCAACACTAATTGGACTCTGATCTTTAACTAGGGAAAGCAGGACCTGAACTTGTATGATATGAGGAGGTGGAGGGGCCCCTGGGATGAATGTGACCAAAATATATTGTACCTGTGTTTAAAAAACAACTAAAGGTGTCTGAAGGGAGCGTCCTCAGGTGTGGGATTATACTGTGGGGTCCTTTGTCACATCGTCTCCTATCCGTAGCCTGGTTGGTTTCCCCTACCTGGACATGCCGCCTGTGCCCTGTACCTGTTGCTCTTCTGGCCAGCACAGTTCACACTCCATAGCCTGATGGGACATTGAATTTGGGGTTGGGTCTAGTTGGCACTGAGGGAACTGGGTGGAGACATGGTTCTGCTTGTGGATATTCTCAGCTCTTCTTATTGGACAGCTCGGGGTTCTGCACACTTGTGAGCGAGTCCATCCAAAAGAGCAGCTACCTCGTCTATAGCTGGTGGTGATGGCAGCTGGGGGCTGTGTGACATTGCTGCCTTGCTGGAGTTTACTCTAGGGAAGATGGGACAGGAACCCGCTTGATCCTCACTCTTTTGACATATCTGAGGTCAGAGACCCATTGTGGAAAAGAAGGTTCTGTCGTGTTCTGTCATCTCCTTTATTCAGAAAAGGTGTGGCGTGTCACACCGCCCTCCAGGGAAGAGGCCTCCCCCCACAACCTCCACGAAAGGTCAGTGTCAGATGTAGGATATTCTGGTGGGAAGGATGACTGTGGCACAAAGCCTGGCTTCTAGCTTTGCCATCCAGTTGTAGGCACACATTCTCTATGCCACACAGTGGCCAAGGAGATGCCAGAGCAGTGGGTAGCAGGGAAATTAGGCTCAGATGCAGCTTTGTGCTTTCTGGAAGATATTGATCCCCAACAGATGGAGCAAGCCCTGAGCATTGCTGGTGTCTCAGAGAGTCCCCAGAACTCCGGCAAGTCCCCTGAGCCCATGTGTTTGTGGGTATGACTGGCGGGGTCCCTGGCCTCTGGAGTGGGGCTTCCTGTATTTGTGGACACTGGTATCACCATCCCAATATGGCCTCCAGCCGAGTGCTTCATGATGATCTAGAAACCACCATGTTGAAGCCTACCCAGGAAAGGTATCTTGAGTTCATACTTAAAAGATGGATCCTCATGAGTGATGCCACAGGCAGAGGTCCTCCTAAAAGCTGCTCAACCTTGCCTAGAATGTCCAAAGGACCATGGAGGCCACATGCATGATGAGGCAGTGAGCCTTAGACAGCCGCTCCATCTCTAAGCCAGCCGTTTTGATGCCACCGGCTGTGATACTACAGGGGAGGATGTCACACGGGCGGTTTTGACATTGCTGACGAACCGTGTGGGCCCAATGGAGATGATGTTTAAATGCTCAGCCGACACGAAGCTCACACACAGACACACATAGTGAATCAGGCACAGTCTTTTTCTTCCCAGACAACGCCTGGCACAGCATCACCCATTCTGAGAGTGCCTGGGATCCCAAGTGTGCTGAGGAAGGAAGGTGCCACTGCTTGGGCACGCCAGCCTCCTCTTCCTTACACCGCCATTTTTGTTGACATAAACTGTGTCGACCATATGGGATTGAATTCAGTGTTCCAGTTGCTTTTTCCTGTCTCTTCCTTTTCCTTTTCTCCCCCAACCCCCTGGTTTGGGAAGCTGTTCTCTTGGCAACCACAGAAGCAAAGCGCACTCTTAATTGCTGCCCCAGTGGTAGATGGCCCTTGCAGAGCCTGACCCTCGCATTCCCTCCTCCTCTGGAAGCACCCACCCTCACTCTGGTGAGGGAATCATTCCCTGTCCCACCCACTGCAGGGCACAGCCGTGAGCGCCCTCCACCCACTCTCTGCACTCTCTTTGTTTGCTATACAGACAGAACTTTCCCAAGGTGAGAAGGGGAGAGCTTCTCTTGTTTGACTTCTGTTGGGGTGTGAATGCCAGAAACACATGGGGAAACAGCTCTGAAGGGTCCATTTTTGCCAGCTGCCCCATATTGGGGTGCTTTACCTCTGAATACTTTGCCAGTTATTATTTCCCATTCCCCCACAAAGCAAATGTAAGCAGCAGGGGGCGGAGTCCTGCTTTTCCGGGGTCATTATCAGGATGGGGAGGGCCAGAGAAATAATGCCACTTGTATCTGATTCTTTCAAAGGGAAATAGGTCACTGTCAGAATTCCTGAATCCCTGGCATGCCTACTGGGGTGTTGATCTTTTAGTGACTTGACTGAATTGTGGATATTTCTCCCTTGACTTTCTTACCACATCTGCTAGCTGACAAATAGACTTGGCTTCTTCTTTAAACAAAATGTAAAAAAAAAAAAAAAAAAAAAAAAAAAAAAAAAAAAATAGAAAAAGCACAGTACTTTATATTTAGCCACAGGCGCACGGAGCGCCCAGCAGCAGCCGGGTTTCCTTGGATAACTGGGGCTCCGGCTCACAAATGCCTCCCGGTGTCTCCTGGCCGCCAGCTCGCGCGCAATCGCCTGCTCCATGTTAACCCTGCGTGGTGCTGCCTCCCCGATGCCCTGCTTGCTCTCCCAGCAGAGCGGCACTGCTCACATGAGGATCACCGCCAGAGGTAGCCGGCTCTGAGATCAGCCTCAGTCTGCGCACAGTTGCTTCCCAGCTGACAGACAGAATATGGGGTGGGCTTTGTCACCAGCACGCTGGGTCTGGCATGCCCAGCGATGCTCGGGGCTGCAGAGCGCCCAGACGCCCGCCACTGCTCGCCGGGTCCCAGCCGCGCCAGCTCCGAGGGGCCGGGCTGCGCGCCTAGCCTTCCTGCCCGCCGAGAGGGTTATATAATGAGCGGACCGCTGCCAAAGTCACAGGGAAAATGAAGTCTTTGTTAAATGCCTTCACCAAGAAGGAAGGTAAGGAGAAAGCTGTAGGAAGCGTGGGGTGTCTAGTGAGCAGCTGTGGGCTGCTTCTCGGGGGAGAGGGGACTCGGGTGCCTCCTCAAATTGCTGGTTGCGGTTCATCGCTCAAGGAATAATTGCCCCAGCTTTGTGATATGGTTTGGCTCTAGTCAGGTTTGGAAGATTAACACAGATGAAGGTGCCTTTGTATTTTAGTGTGTTCCTGAGCTACCAGCCTCTGGCAGAACTGCATTCCAGAACATCTCACCCAGAGAGCTTATGCCAGGGGGACACATTGGGAAACTAGGTCTTGGGGAAAATAAAAGAAGTTTTGGTTTTTGTCTTCCAGTCACCTGGAGGCTGTTAGCACCTGCTAAGTAGGGTCAGGGCACATGGCTGGATGCACCCAAGGCATTCTCTTCTGGTACCACTTGCCAGTTGTGCCTGGCTGTCCCTGGGTTGCAAAACCATGGGGTGCATGAAGAATCCCTCTTTTCCATACCTTGTATGATTTTTATTGTAGGGAAGGAAAAAAAACTGTATAAATAAATGCATGTAAGACAGCTAAGAAAATATCCACCCACCTAAGAGCTTGCAGATTGCCTGAAAGAAGGAAACCGTTGGGTGGCATATTAATCATTTTCAGACAGGAAAGGAGTTATTTTTAACACTTTTCATGAAAAAAAAAAAAAGCATCATTTGCGTGTATGGTCCCAGTCAGAGAGTTTTCTCAGATAGCAAGCTCGCTATCTTTCTGATGAAACCAGGTTTCCAAAGAGGTGACTTTAAGGGAATTAGGAAGCTCACTTTCTAACCAAGCTGTGAACTAAACATAAGAGATACTTCAGCAGCCTTGAAACTAATTTGATATGAGGCTTGGTCATTAAGCGAGACGATTTTCATTAAAACGTTCACTCTAATGTTACTTGTGTGGGTCCATTTGACTCACTTGCCTGGTCTTTGGGGTGAAATGTGTATAAAATGTCCTGGCTGTTTTGTTCTGTGACCCTGCCCATGTGGCCTCGCCTGCATGAGGACATCCTGCCCACTCCTTCCTTCTGCAGACCCAGGCTCTTCAAAATGGGTATAGAATAGATCCTCTTCTTTCTCTGATGAGGCTTACCAAAATTTGTCATGTGGGACTTCGATTTTTATAACCCACGGAGAGCATGAATTGCAACCATGGGTTAGAGTGTTAAGTAATGCTATCTCCATTCTGCTTCTGTGGACGTTTCTTTCCTATGGAGTCTATCTTTGCAATGGGCAGGGTATTAAGTGCCTTCACATCCCCTCACTTTGCTATTAAGGGTATTAATACCTTACTGGTTACACAGTCAGAACTGCCATCAACTGTACTCTTAGGGCTGGGTGACTCCACAGACACACAGTTGCAGGGTGCCAGCATGCCCGGGTCTTGGGGCTGTTTGGTACCCTCTACATGCCTTACCCAGGGTGTACTTCCAGAAGCCCTAAGGTATAGGCACTATTTGTCCTTTCCATGTCTGCTGGTCTTTTGACTTTCACACCAAGACAGTCAAGTCCTCCAGCCCCTGATCTCAGTAAGTGGCAGATAAGACTGAGACTGTGAGGTCACCTGTCCTTTACAAGGCCTTTTAAATCCTCCACCTCTGTAAGTCTCAAGATCACCACAGACTCCCTGGTTGGCTCCATGGTGAATACTCTGAGATTTCTCAAGGCCCTGCTCTGGCAGTGTCATCAACAAAAGGCTTTTTTTTTTTTTTCCCCCATCAAACACACTTGGTGGCCTGACCTGGCTATGGCTCTTTTGGAGGTGGGCTGCTAGGGCTGTAGGCCTAGCTCTTTAAGAGCACAGGCTTCAGGAAAGACACTACCAGCCTTTGGTGTTCCTGGTCTGTCCCTGACCAGCCCCTTTGTGTCACATGCTGAAGAAACTGGGAGCAAGATCTCACATAGCCAGGAGGTTTGCTGACCATCTTTTCTCATCAAAAGCTTGCAGAGAAAGCAGGGCGCATGACACATGCTGCTGCCCACTGGAGAGATGAGAATTCCCTCCATATATCACATAAGCCCTAAGCCCAGCAGCCTCTTACCCTAGCTTGGCATCTAGCTCTCATTCCTAGGAAAAAGGAGCATTGTCCTGAGTCACAGCTGATCTGAAAGAAGACTGTCAGAACCACCTCTGCCATCTCTGTCCCTGTGAACTATGCTGGGGCTCTGTCCCTAGAATGTCTGCTAAGGTCACTCTGTCCCCATGAGCAGATTGATGCTAGCTCCGTCCCCATGAGTTCTTCCAGAACCATTTCTATCCTTGTGAGATTTGCTAGGACCACTTCTTGAGTTATATCTGGGCTATCTCTAGCCCCGTGAGTTATTCCAGAGACACCTCTGTCCCTATGAACTGTGCCTAGGCCACCTTTGTACCCATGAGTTCCTCCAGGGCCACCTCTGTCCCTGTGAGCTGTGCTGGGCCACTTCTGGCCCCATAAGATCTGTGAGAGCCGTTCTGTTCCCATGAACTGTTCATAAACCACCTATTTCTAGTAGCGCCCATGTCCTCATCCTCTGGCTGTCCAGATGAGCAGAAAGCCATGGACTCTGATGGAGCAGGAATCTTAGCTCTCTATGAGGTGCCTACCTCTGACTCCTGACCTTGGGCAGCTCCCCTAAACTGTAGTGCTCTGCTTCTTTGATGTCAGGGCCCTTACACGAGTCAGTTACCCTGGAAGCCCTGTTTTTTTCTAGCTTCATAGGGTCCTGTTTATAGAATAGAGCCCTAGGATTTAGGGGCAGAAATCTTATAGCCAGGCTTCACTGGATATCAATTAAGAGGCTAGGGGTGTGTAGTATCTCTGATCACCAAGGTGAGGGTATCTGCTGTGAGTGCAGTGTGAACACCATACCTGAAGGTGCCCAGGTTTTCCTTATCTGAGTTCCCAGATATATTGGGCTCAAGAGTGTGAGGACCCAGTTCTGTCTAGACCTTTCTATGAGACACCCAGTGAAGTGGGGCTACCTGCTGCTGCCACATGATGCTAGGCTCCACTTGCTGAGAGGATAAAGGGAAGATTCTGAGGGTTTTGTGGCCTCATTTACCCAAGAAATTGAGGGCAGAGGTGACTGGCTTTCCCTGTGACCAAGGCTATAGACCTGAATGCATAAAGATGAAATACCCATTATTTCTCATATTGGTTTCTGACTATTCAACATTAAAAGGACCCGGGGCTGGTTTTCTGAGGTCTATCTGTGGCTTACAGATGATATCTTCTCTGCATCCTCATGTCTAGGATACAGTTCCTAAATCTCAGGATCTTGGTTATTGTTATCACATGAGATCATCCTCGTGACTCATTTTAACATAGTTATCCCTATAAAGGACTTGTCCACACATGTGGTCGCACCCCGAGGTCCTGGGTTGTATTCCCTAGTGTAAGAACTTTGGGTACATAGCTCTGCTCACAGATGTCAAGTTCAGATTTTTAGGGGATGCTCCTGAGTCATGTAATGCCCTAATGCTTGATGACATTGGGAAGCCTGTTGCTGGCAATAGCGTGGATTTATTTTTAATAATTCCAGCAACAGAAGCCCATCCTTACATGTCTTATGGTTGTGTCTCCCTGCTGAAGGCATGGGCTGGCTCAATGGAAAGTCAGACCTTGAGTCCCTTCCATTGGGGTCCTAGTTTGAGCTTCCATGTACTGGAGACATTAACTGTCTCAGTGTTTCTTTGTGTTCATGTTGGGGGTGAGTCAGGACTTGGGGAGCCCAGCACCACTCAGATCCTGTACCAAGTCCTCAGGGCCATCCCTGGCTTGCATGGGGCGTGAATGCATGCAGCCCTGGCCTTCCTGTGTCCCTGTCTCCTGACATTACTCATCTGCCTCTCTCTTTTTCTCCCAAACCCAGTGCCCTTCCGGGAGGCTCCAGCTTATTCCAACCGCAGGCGGCGGCCCCCCAACACATTGGCTGCCCCCAGAGTTCTTCTGCGTTCCAATAGTGACAACAACCTCAATGCTGGTGCACCTGAATGGGCTGTCTGCTCCGCAGCCACCTCCCACCGAAGCCTCTCACCCCAGCTGCTGCAGCAGACACCCAGCAAACCTGATGGAGCCACAAAGAGCCTTGGAAGCTACGCCCCTGGGCCCCGCAGCCGCTCCCCCTCACTCAACAGGCTGGGTGGCACTGGTGAGGATGGCAAGAGGCCACAGCCACATTGGCATGTGGGGTAAGAAGAAACTGGGTAATGGGCAGGGGTCTCCGTGAGAGATGATTAACCATACCTGCTCCTCATTTCAGGCTGCCCCAGAAAACACTTAGGCTGAATTCTGCCTTCTGAGCCTGGGGCCTCTCTGCTTAGCCTAGTACTCCTAATGCAGGGGTGAGGAAAGCTGAGCTGTGCAGGGGCCTTATGTCCTTTCCAGTGCCTTGACTCCTTGGTCCTTGAAGTGAAAGGGCCTTAGGCAGTCAGAGCGGAGAGTACGGTCTGTGCTAAGTGCTCTCCCAGCACTCTCGTCTGTCATATACATACTGTGCCCAAACCAGTGGCCGCATTCTCACAGCAATGAGAAATCTGAGCCTGGAGCAGAAAAGAAAACTAAACAAAACAAAAACAAACAAACAAACAAAAAACAAAACAAAACAACAAAGCTCAGAGGCATGTTACAGCACAAGAGACCAGCCACGTCTCCAGCAGCCTTGGCTTATGTTACAAATGCAAACTGTGTCTGCCCAGCATGGCAGGGGCTCAAAGCCTCTCCATCTACCTCTGAAGCAGCCCCAAGTGACAGGCTGGAATTGGGCGAGCTGAGGGGAACCACTCAGGGCATCATAGTCTGGACCTTCCCTAGAAAAGAGGCTTCCGACCTGCATAGCCAGGAGGGGCCTGGATTTCTGTGTCCAGCTCCCCAGCACACCTCTGCCTTCCTGAGTTTCTTAGCCAAGAGAAGAGACTCACAGGGATCAGTCGATTATGGAGGCCTTGAGGCTATATTTGGCGGCCATCAGAGAGATTTGGGACAGCAGGGAATGGTCTCACTGTCTTCCTGTGATCCTTGGGGTGGGCAGTGGTGGATGGTGGAATGTGGACCTGCCAAAGCAATGCCTTCACTGGGGGTTACTTCCACTCTCCTTTTTCTACTATCTTTTGTCTTCCCTTCTTCAGTCTCCCTTTTGATTTTTCTTCTGCCCTGCCCTGCCTAATACAGGTTGGCCCAGAAAGGGTCGGAAGCAGTATGCACAGAGCGCGCACGCGCACGTGTGTGTGAGTGTGTGTGTGTGTGTGTGTGTGTGTGTGTACAGTCTCTGCCCTGTGCCTACATAGCATAGGTTTGAGTCTCTGTGTTCACCTCTTCAGAGGCGGCACCCTCTAGTGGCACCTAGAGGCACAGCTGAGTCACAATCCTGGGAAACTTGCATTTACCATATGGGAACCCTGGGAGGTAGTTGGGGCATCCAGTACACTCCCAGGTCCTCTCTCAGTTGTCCAGATGTAGAAGATTACTCAGCATCACAGGGGGGTCTGGCTGTACTCCTCACGGGGACGTTTCACTATTGTCTCATTTGTCCTAAGTAACTTTAGCTTTGGCAGAAAGCAAAGCGGCTAGTAAGATCCCTAGGAAGACAGTGGTGTCATGGGCCACTCATAAGCTGTGTCCATCAGAGATATATGGCCCTTTCCAACCCCACCCATCTCTGGGGTTTCAGGTCGTGTGATGAGGATGGTGACATTGGCATCATCATCATCCATTACCCCGGGAAAAGCCAGTTCCTCAGTTGGTATCACAAAAGGACACTCATTTGAGACAAGGGCCTCACATTGTAGAGCAAGGTACCAGAGTCCATAGAACATTCTGTATGTCCCTCAGATTTCAGAAAGCACAAGCCACTCTAGTATTTCCCCGTAGGCTCTAGTAGATTCTGGGGTAACCACCTTGCCTGTTCATCCCAACCTACCAGACATGGATCTGAGGGTGACAGTTAGATGTCCCTGTGGCTCTATCCTCTGTCTACCTGTATTTCTCTCTCTGGGTCTATAGGAACATGGAGACGTGCACACCCAATCCTGCACTCGGTGGAGCAAGACATGGTTATCTCAGCAAAGAGAAGAAAGGGCTCTGTCCCCTGACTTCTATCCTGATCCCTGGGCTAGGTTAACAGAGATAGGAAAAGAGGGAGAAGGAGAGAGAGGGAGGGAGGGAGGGTGTGTGTGTGTGCACACGCGCACGTTTTAATTGAGTTGAGATCTCCCTAGACATCTGCTTGTCACCTACACCCAATGTGTGATAGCATGTCACCAGGACACCAACAGAACAGTGTGGGTAAGACTACCAGATTTATGGCTGAAGGAGGCCGGGTCAAGGGAAGGATATTTTTTGTTGGAACAGGTACACATCCTGGCTGCTTGTGAAATCTAGGTTCAGACAGCCCTTCTCCTTGTATAGTCTTCAGAGTGGCTACCCTGGCAGGCCACAGCTCTCAGGATGCAGGAGTTACAGAGCAGCCATCATTTCAGGGTAGAGGACTCCAGAGTTGGCCTTGAATACAGTCAGAACCCTGACCAACCACTTGGAGCCATTAAGGGCTTGTTGGCCATCCAGACAGAGGAGGTCCTCCTCCATTGTCAGCACAGTAGGGGTGTTGTACTGCCTACCTGTGAGTTGGATGGGCCCCTTACTCTATTCACTTTTAAAGATATAGTGGATCTGCCCACTGAAGGCTGATTGTTGCACCTTGTATCCTACACCCCTCCTGAAGAAGTCTTTTTTGTGCCAATGTCATGGGCCTATTGAACGAAGGTGAGTCCTTGTCCCTGTCATAGCTCCTAGGGATGGGTAGCTGAAGGCGGGATAAACTAAAGTGCCTGGCATAAACCTCATGTGCTTGCTAGTTTGGTGTTCCTTTCTCTAAGTCTTCAATAGCAGGAAAGGAACAGGATGGCACCTGTAATCTGTAGGCATAGCAATGATGGATGGTAATGCAGCCGGAGTTCAAGGCTGGGTATGATATTGGCTATGCCCAGATACCAGCTAGGAGTTCTCGCAGCTTCCATTATCCCAGGCCTTTCCCAGGGAGACACTGATTTCAGCAGGTGTCTGGCAGGTGACTCTTCCTGACCATATCTGGAATTCTTTGACTTTACACATCAGCTCTGCCCCACACCTTCCCAAGACCAACCACAGAACCTCCTTATCAAATGTCCAACCTCTGTCCTTGTGCCACTTCAGTACCAACCATGGTGCCCTAGGATCTACCTTACTGTGTGTTCCTTCAGATACCTTCTATGGCCTCACTTGCACTACCTGACTCCCACCCTAGCTCACACAGGCCTGCCTGTGTGCACTCAGACTTTGACTTTGGTTGGTGCCCTGGTCTCAGCAGAAACCTCACCCAGTTGGAGTCCACTCCAGTTTACTTGAAAGCCTGTGCGGCTTCTCCCATCTTCTGTGCTCAGATGTGTGTGCTGCCCTGCAATGGACCACCTGGGAAGTGATGAATAAATGAATGAGTAACTGATGAAGAGGGAATGAATGGAGGGAGCTCAGTGTGTGGGTAGTTCCCGTTCATACAGGGTAGCTGGGAAATGGCCCAATTTATCCTTCCCAGTCGCCCCACAGAACAGAACATTGGCTTTTTGGTACTGAGTCTCCAGCAATCTAACCCTTGGACTAAAGCAAGTCAGCTGGTGCTCCATCTGGCTGCTCTTGGCTAGAACATGAAGGAAACGTAGATGTCAGGGCTGGGGAACTGCTGAACCATTCTCACTGTGTGTGTCCTAACTTAGTTTCTCAGGCCAGCTGTCTGAGGTTACTCCTTACCTGGGGCCATGGCTCTGCTGTTGCTCAAGGCTGCCATAAGGAAAGCATAGCCCCTGGGCAGGAGGACACGGTTTATAAAACACCTTCCCTTGAGGTACAGGCTTTCCTGTTTTTAACTATACCACAAAATAGAGCATCAGGATGCGAGGGTTGCTCTGGCTCCTATGTGAAGCCATTACTCATGGAACCCCTTTCTTATCTGGGAAATGGGCTCAATTTTTTACCTGCTGCCTTGGGGTACTTCATGAAGTTCAAGTTAATAGTGATTATGAAGATGCTCTAATACCCACGCAGGACCACCCATCACCACCGAGCCTTACTGTATGTATGCCCTGCTTCATGACCAATGACCCCCCTAACCCTGTTCTTGGAGGCTTCTGGGCCTCCAGACTGATGACTCAGAGCTAGCTGTCTGCGGAGTAGGCTAGAAAACAGGGTCCCAAGCTATGTTTACATTGACTTCTGTGTGGAACAACACTCAGGCACTGGCTTGAATTAGCTAGAGCACCCAGCATTTTGTTACCTGCTCTGCAGTTGACACTGCACCATGTGGAGTAGATTCCTATTGATTTGTTCTCATGGTCACTCATGATGGGGAAACTGATACTTTAAAAGATTCACTGATTTATCCAGTATCTGATAATTAAGGGGTCAGCTGGGATTCAGGCAGTATTTCTTGAAATGTGGGTGTGTGAATACAGAGATAATATTCAGCTATTCAGTAAGGTAGGCCAGTGAGTGGATGGACAGATGATTGGCAATGGCAGGGTAGATGGATGAACAATGGATAGTGAATGGACATGTTGATAAATGGATGGATGGATGGATGGATGGATGGATGGATGGATGGATGGATGGATGAATGGATGGGTGGGTGGGTGAATGGATAGATGGGTGGGTAGATGGATAGATGGATGGATGGGTGGGTGGGTAGATGGATGGGTGGGTGGGTGAATGGATAGATGGGTGGGTGGATGGATGGGTGGATGGAAGCATGAATAGATGGATTGATTGTTATGTAGGAAAATAGATGGATGGATTCATGAAGACCCAAGATGTGGCTGGCAAGGCAAGGAGAGGCTATATAATGAATATATATAATGAAGTGAGGCTAAGGCTATCTTCTGTCCTCTACCTTACACTTGTCATCCTGGTGGTCACATGGCCCACTCAGGCACCTGTGCCTCTATAATTCTGTAACAACTGTATCCATGGTTATGATTTTGAAAACCTTGGGGATGTGTGGGAGTAGGTGTACATTGCTAGCCCCAGCTATAAGCAGCCTTTCACTTCCCTCAATAGCCAAAGAGCCGAGGTATGTTTTCAGGCCCTGCCTTCATGCTAGAAGAAGCCAAGAAGCCTGGCCTTTTTTTCCTCTTTGCCTTTACATGGATGAAGGGCAGATCCAGTCTTTGAGGCCAGGCAGGCCCTATGTATTCAGTGCTCATCCATTCTCACCAACATTATAAATGAGGACCTAAATTTAGCATGCCACAGCCCCAATTTCATATCTGTAGACTGGACTCCTCAAAGACATCAACTAGGGTCTGGTAGCTAGATCTCACAGTCATGCCAGATAGAAACTAAGAACTTATTGGCCAATGATGTAATGTATAACACATCTCACTAGTGACCAGATAAAGTAAGAACTATAATAAAATATAACAGAGAACACCTTTGCAGTTCTGTAAGCGCACCCCAAGCCACAGGGCCTTTACACATGTGGGCAACATGGTACAAAAGGCCCTGGGAAGATAGTCTCAATGAGGGATCACCTAGGTAGGTCTGGGTAGGCTTACCTGTGAGGGATTTCTTCTGCCTTACATGTGTGGAGAGACACAGGTGGCACTATTCTCCAGGCTTGGGCTCCTGGGCTGAATAAGAGAGGAGAAAGCTAGCTAGCTGTATTCAATTTTCTAAGCTCTTGACTGGATGGGCTGTGACTAGCTGTTTGAAGTTCCTGTCTTGACTTCCCTTCAGTAATAGACTGTGACCTAGAATTGTGAGCCAAATAAACCCTTCATCCCCCATATTGCTTTCTTGTCAGAGCATTTTCTCACAGAAACAGAACTGAAACTAGGACAAAAATTCACCTTAACTAATCAAAGAGCATCCCATCAGCTTCCAGAAATTCCCCTGCATGCCGGTTTCCCGTTGGTCCTTGTGTTAAGTGGCTCCTTTATTTCCTTGCAGGAAGTAGTTCAAGGCCACTTCTGTGGGCCTAGGGACCACAGTACTTAGGTTTAGAGACCAGAGCTGTGGATTTGGGCTCCTAGTCTAGGTTCAGACATGATTCCCATTCTGGAACCCTCTTCTACGCTTTAAATGACCACTCCTTTCTCTTAGCAGACCTCTTGGAAGGTTCCAGCATTGTGAAGGTGCTACTTACTTGGCCAGGGAAGCTCTGCAAAGTTGTCCTGACATCCTGACATGTTTTCTTTCCTAATGTGGTCACTTTTGTGTCAATTTCTGTAAAGAGAAGTGACAAGAGGTCCCCTTGAGGTTGTCCCTGATGAGGACTTGGGTGATCACTTGTCCCAGCATATGACAGTCAGTTCATTACCCAGTGGAATTCCACTGTACCTCATGATGAGGAAACTGCAGATTGACCGATGTAAGAACCTTCTGCCTACATGTCCCATTACTGGTCTTGATTAAGGCTTCTCACTGTTGGGGGAAGATGGGCCTGGGACACACATTCAGTGCAAAATTAACGATGTAAAGAAAAGTTCTCTTGGGAGTGGCCGGCAGGTCACTACTCCCATGGTCATGAGCACTTTGGTGACAGATTCCACTTGTATCCTTACCAGCATGACGAATGCTTGAAGTGAATTGGGAAAACATGGCAAGGGCTTTCTCCGATGACAAGGCCTCAGTTTGTTTTCATGGTTGTAGTCAAGACACTCGTGAGCTTTCCGGTCTTCATCGTTGTGTGTGCCCAGCTCAGTGGTCCCTGAGCTGAGTGTCCTGAAGTTGTTCCCACCAGGCATCTCCAGAACTATCCATCTTTCCAACTGAAATTTTGTCCCTGTGAACCACCACTTCATCGTACTTTGTGTCTCTGCGGATCTCATAGTAGGGACCACATAGGGATGGAATCATGCTGCTTATGGCTTTGTATGACTGTCTTAATCAAGCATAACGTCTCCAGGGCTCATCCCTGTGGTGGCACGGATCAGATATCCTTTTCCTAACTGAATGATGCTCCACTGCATAGGTGGTCAGAAGCTGTTCATCCAGGATCCATCTGTGAACACCGGAATGTGCACGGTGCTGCAAGGGACACAGTGTGCAAATGTCCCTTTGAAACCCTGCCTTTCTTCCATGTGGATGTGCCCAACAGTGCAACCACTGGGTCCTTCTAGTCTTTTCAGCCACAGACACTGTCCCTTGACCCTCCTATGCCCTTGCTGTCTGGCTGCACACGTACCAGTAAAGGCCGCTCTCAGCTCAGTGTTTGTAGACCACATTGGCCATGGTTGGCAAAATGTGACTTTCTTCTCTTTTCTCCCGTGTTACCTGATTCAGGTCGCCCTTCACTCCTGGTGCCAACAAGGACTCCCTCTCAACCTTTGAGTACCCAGGGCCCAGGAGGAAGCTGTATAGCGCTGTGCCTGGGAGACTCTTCGTCGCCATCAAGCCATACCAACCCCAAGTCGACGGCGAGATCCCCCTTCACCGAGGTGACAGGGTCAAAGGTCAGTCTTTGTCTTCTGCTTCTGGGGAAGGCAGGCCCTCTCTGTCTCCACAAAATACCTTGGTGAGTCTTCTGGAGCAGGGGCAGAGTTCAAAGCATCAGTTCAGCAAGGCTTATGACTCTTGAGAGGGCACAGTGACTCTCACTGGTCCCTTTGATTCAGTGTCCCCATTGCAGAATCTTTGTGACTGGAAAATGCCCATACACTCCTGGGTTCATTGTGGGAAGTACAGGGATGATCCAACCTGGGACTCAGTGAGTTAAGCCACTTTCCAGCCAGAAAATCCCATGAGAAAGTGGGCTTGGGGTAGCCCATGGCGTAGGTGTGAGTTTGATGAGTAGAGGAAATCAACCAGGTGAAATAAATTCTCTATAGGGGAATTCTGAGGGCCTTTTTGAACAAGCTGAGAAGTCCAATATTGTTCCAGGGGTCCTAGGGAGCCAGTGATCACTCACGTGTAGGTGAGGAGCCTGTGACATATTTTGGAAAAGCAAGGATAATGACAGTGTGGAGAGAGGAGGTGGACAGTGACTTCAAAGCCTGTGGCTCAGGGCCACAGAGGGCATTGGAGGAGGGGTAGGTGGGGACTGCAGGAGCCACATAGCAGAAGATATGGCTCACAGGTGGAGCAAGAAGGACACTTCACATGCTCAGCATGCCCAGCCCCTACTGCTGGACACAAGGAGAAATAGTGGCTCTTCAAAGGTGGCAGGTGGCTTCTGACCCTGCTTTCTCTATCCGGCCCTTGCTCAGCCCTCAGCAAGGGACACATTCGTTTCTTTGTCTGTGCACTCACCTGAGGTTAGTGTGAGGATCTGCAGAGCATGTAGCCCATGCTTTCCTAGCCTTCGAATCTGGCTTCCGTGCCGCTGCACTAACAAGTCCCTGGTGCCCTGTTCCCTTCTCTTTCAAGTTCACTTACTCTTGCCTCGGAAAACCCCTTTCCCCATCTCGTTCCTCCCGCGAGGTTCATAATTTCAAAAATTATGTTTTCCTCACTTTCTGAGCGTGTGCTTTAAATTGCTTCTTTCTCATTGCGGCGCCTTCTTAGGACTCTGCTGGGGCTTCTATTCATTGGAAACATGTGCTGTTTTACAGCACCAACACCATGGCTTGGCGTGTGCACCGCTTTAAAAATCCCCGTCTGATCATTCACCAGCAAGCACGGGCAGGAGGTTTACACTCCATCCATCGCTTTTGTCTTCTCTCTCAAGGACACGCTCTGCTCACCTCATTCACCCACTGACTTTTGTTTGTGTTCTGGACATCAGCCCTTCCCCTGGCATCCCTCAAGGTCTGTGGTTCCAGTTTCAACTTTCTAGTCCTTCCAGCTTCTCTCACTGTATGCTTTTCCTCTACGCCCTCCTTCACTGCTGGCCTAGCGATGGGGACTGTGCTCTGCCCAGGATAGACCAGGATATGGAGGACAGAGACTCTTGTAAAGCTCCTCAAGCAAGGGAGCATCCCCCAGAGCCTGGCTGCCCCTTCACAAGGTCTAGCCCCTCTCAGTGGTGGCTGCTTGCAGCAGGCTTTGTAACTGTTCTCCCCACTGGGGTCTAGTGAAATTCTTGTTCACCATGCCCAAAAGGTGCCCGGACAGTGCAAGTGTGGTTTAATGTAGTTTAAAATTTCACACGAGATATGGTTCTGAATTTCAGCAATATAACCCAACCATGGGCCAGGCCCTTTCCCTATACAAGTAGGTGATATTTGTTGATCTTACCACAGGTATATGGTGTGTCAGACTCAGCAGTGATACATGGGATATAGACTTTGCAGGTGTGATGGGCGGGCAGCTGGGCAGGTGCCTCCTTGACAGCTTTATCTACACTGCTAACTCAGACCCATCATAAATGTAAAAATCCAGGTGCAGCAGTACACATCTGGAATCCCAGCTCTTGAAGAACAGAGATAGGTAGATTCTGAAGCCCCCTGGCCAGTCAGTCCAGTAGAATTGGTGAGCCCCAGGTTACATGGGAGACCTTGTCTCAAAAAGTAATGTTTGAGGTGATTGAAGGAGACACTCATTGTCAGCCAGACAGCATGCATGCACAGGTGCACATCTACATGAACACACACACACACACACACACACACACACACACACACACACACACACTTATATTGTGGCCATCCCTGGATCAGAATCCATTTCAAATCCTATCAACATAGCAGGCCCATAGAAAGCCATAGCTTTGGATAGTTGCTGCTCACATCAGTGCTGTGGCCTCTGGAGATACATCTCACATCTCCTGACTTTGCAGATTGCAGAAAGACATTGTAGGGATGAAGTGGGGAAGCCTCCATCTGTCTGACCTTGTGGTGTCACTGTGTGGCTCTTAGACCACATATGTGCAACTGGCATAGTCAGGACAGAGGCATGAAGTCCAGGTTCTGAAGACCTCCCAGGACCCTCTGTCCAGCAAACATGTCCTCCCCAGACTGTGCCCCTTACTGCCATTCTCTCACAATCATCTGGAACCATTGCCAGGCATGGACAGTGTTTAGAAAAAGCTTGGAGTAAACAGGTCCCTGGCACTTTCCCAGCTTGTTCAGCATTGCCCGAGTAGCACTGGGAACCATCTGGATGCAGCCACTGCTAGTCCTGGGCAGTTGCCTCAAGGCAGCAGCACTGGCTGCCCAGGAGGTCAGGGTGGTTGAACATCAGGCTACATCCAAGCTGAAGATGGTATATGTATGGGATGGCCCAGGATGTGTCCCAAGCAGGAAGACATTGTTCAGGCCCTCACTCCAGGCTGCTGGTTGATTTTCACAGCAAGACTGGGAGGGGAAATTCCACCCTGTACATCTGTAGAGGGGAGTCTCCTGTAGTACTGTTGCCTGACTAGTGAGGCTGCACCTATAGAAAGTAGGCAGGGAGCTCTTTGCACCCATCAGGGATTTACAGTACTATGCTGAGACAGGTTAAGAAGATCCTTCCTTCTAGAAGGTTCTGGGTGCTAAGTGTATCCCTTCTCAGGAGGGGGTACCTGGCATGCAGTGTCTTCACCCTGTCCTTCTTCTAGTTGTCAGATGTATTGGCTCTTCCCTGACTCTCCCAGGGCCTTTAGAGACAACTGTTCCTCACCTTCTAAGTCTGCTCTCTGCCCCCTGGATGAGCCTCCTCTGCTCAAGCTTTTATTCCTAGCACAGTGCAGTTTCTTGTTCTGATGCGTGAAGGAGACTCCCTCATCTTTACACATCACCTCAAACAAAGAGAATAATCTTAACTATTCTGAATTAAACCATTGATTTACAAGGAAGCTTAGCCTGACTCCCTCTATACTAGGCAAGGTGTGCCCACTCTCACACAGACACAACTACTTCCATAAGACACTCCCACACAGACACACCCACTTCCATAAGACACTCCCACGCAGACACACCCACTTCCATAAGACACTCACACACAGACACACCCACTTCCATAAGACACTTACACACAGACACACCTACTTCCATAAGACACTCACACACAGACACACCCACTTCCATAAGACACTCCCTCACAGATACACCCACTTCCATAAGACACTCACACACAGACACACCCACTTCCATAAGACACTCACACATAGACACACCCACTTCCACAAGACACTCCCTCACAGACACACCCACTTCCATAAGACACTCCCACACAGACACACCTACTTCCATAAGACACTCCCACACAGACACACCCACTTCCATAAGACACTCCCATGCAGACACACCCACTTCCATAAGACACTCCCATGCAGACACACCCACTTCCACAAGACACTCCCACACAGACACACCCACTTCCACAAGACACTCCCACACAGACACACCTACTTCCATAAGACACTCCCACACAGACACACCCACTTCCATAAGACACTCCCACACAGACACACCCACTTCCATAAGACACTCCC
>JANHMN010000003.1:131160653-131195499 GCA_030674055.1 Rhabdomys pumilio
CTTCCATAAGACACTCCCTCACAGACACACCCACTTCCATAAGACACTCTCACACAGACACACCCACTTCCATAAGACACTCCCACATGGCACACCCACTCTTACACAGACATGTCTACTTTCATACTGTCATCCTGTTGTTTCTTTGTCCCCATGTCACTAAAATGCTCCAGAGAGCAGAGCTGGCAAATCCTAAAGTACCAGATGGTACCTCTCTGTGTACCTGCCTGTATTCACAAGCTTTTTGCTTTTCCTGGGTCATCCTGGTGACCTACCCAGACTGTATGCATGAGGGGAATCAACTGCAGAGCGGCATGCAGGGATCTCCCAGAGCAGGCAGTGTGGTAGGATGTCCACAGCAGGGATGGCATTCATGACTCAGTGGCACCATGAAGTAAGTAGTGTTCCTCTCTGACAAGTGAGGAAACTGAGGCACCTAGTGATAACCATCTCACATGTGGCACATGTAAGGTACGGCATGGTAGATTCCAGGTAGAAGAGGATGCTAGCCTGACCTTACCATCTCACTTATTGCTGGGTGCTTTGAAGCATCTGGGTTGACCCGTTGAAGGCTCTGAAGGCTCTGAAGAATGAGCATGGGTGTCTTTGTGGGCCTCACTGCACAACACAGATCCTCCACCCAGGACCACACCCCAAGATGACCTTCTCAGGTCCAGAGCTGGGAGGCTGAGACCACTGTCCTTCAGCTGAGCTGTGTGGAGGCAGGGGCTACATCCACGGGTCCATGCTTCGAGGAAATTGTTTCAAGCAGATATGATGGTATCAGCCAATCAGGAAGTGGCTTCTCCCTTTATTTGGGTCATTTCCTCAGATTATTGGGCAAGAATTTACAAACCTAGAGTTTGCTGTTCTGTCCTTTTCAAAACCGCAGGCTGGGTAGATCTTTATCTGCTATCTGAGGTCAGAATAATGGAAAACAAATGCTTGTGCCACGACCTCTTTTCCTCCACCACAGGGCCTCAAGCCTCAAGTAATTTAAAGACAAATTGAGATGTGTGGACAGGATAGTAAGCTCCTTCATGTTCAGACAACACACATCCCATTTTGAACAACTCACCACAGCTTCGTCTTCATAGCTGAAATCTTGATTCTAATGGGGCTAGAGTGTGTGCTGTGAGGTCCTTGGGACCCTGCCCCAGGCCCTGATGTCTTTGGGCTTATGTTTTTAGCTCATGCCCAGCAGCAGAATTTAAAAACAAGAACCTCAGTGGGAGAGGATGTGCCTACTCCTGTTGGGACAAGATGTCCCAGGGTGGGGTGGTACCCAAGGTGGGGTTGGGGAGCTTCCCCTTCTCTGTGGAGAAGTAGACAGGTTAATTGGGGGTAGAGATTTGTAAGGGTGGGGATGGGATGGGGGACTGGATGTAAAGTGAATAGAAAATAAATTATTGAAAAACAACAACAAAACCAAGTACCCAGGGCTGGAGAGGTTGTTCAGTGTTTAAGGGCACTGGCTACTCTTTCACAGGACTTGGAGCCAATTCCCAGCACCCACATGGCAACTCAAAACCATCTGTAACTCCAGTCTCAGGGTATCTGATGCCATATTCTGGCTCTGTGGGCATCAGGCATGCATGAGCTGCACAGATATACTTATAGGCAAAATATATATAAGATAAAAATAAATAAACTTTAAAAGGGTGATAAGGTGGATGGTGTCACTGAGGATGAGTCCCAAAGTTGTCCTCTGGCATGTGCACATGCCTGTATATACACACATACACACACAAAGAAGAAAACAAAAAAGGAAAAAGAAGCTGTCTATCCATTCTCTGCCATCACTCACCAGGTGGGAGGGGGGGTCCATGGGCTGGGGCTGCCTCACCCCTTGTCACTGTTCTCCGAAGGCCACTGGGCCTCATCTGCCAAGCTGCTGACAGTGCAGGCCTTGCTTCCTCTACCTGTGGTCTGCTGTTCAGCTGCTGGGCATCCCTTTGCTTGGTCCTGTCTGTCCCCTGTAATGATGATGCCTTTCTCCTTTCTGTCACCTCTAGTTCTGAGCATCGGCGAGGGAGGATTCTGGGAAGGCAGTGCCCGTGGCCACATCGGGTGGTTCCCAGCCGAGTGTGTGGAGGAGGTGCAGTGTAAACCCCGGGACAGCCAGGCAGGTAAGGTGACTTCACAGGGCCGGGTCATGTCATGGTGGAGCTACTCGGCTGGAATGTGTGGCAAGTGCCATGGCTGTAGCCACACTGTGGAAGGAGGACAGGTTACAAAACCAGGGCTTCTCTATATTGTTGCAAATGGCTTGGCTGGTTCTGTTCCAGTGGGCTCTGTCTAAACAAAAATCACTTGATAAGCTGGGGCACAGGTTCTATTAAAGGGCAGCTCGTTGTGTGTCTGGTGTAAACCTGGAGATGATTTAGGAGTGTGTGTCCTTGTCACCCTCAGAAGACTCTGAGGCGGAGTCAATGTCTTTTTTCTGCCTTCTGATTGGGTGTTAGAACACAAATTCCTTCCCAGTGGAGGGTGAAGCTCTGTAGACCCTCCCCAGGAAATACCACACAGTGCTCATGGCCAAAGCTGTCCTGGCACCATGCATTGGAGCTATTCCCCAAACCTGCCCTGGCTGAAAGCCTTCTGGTTAAAACAGATTGATCTGACTATGATGCCAATGTCCACTTACATGAAATGGCCTGGGTAAGAAGCAGAGACACCTGAGGCTTGGATGGAGGGGACTTCTTAGTGATCTCCGTTTACCTGTGAGTTCTGTTTCCTCTCGTGTGAGCTCCTGAGTTGACTGTGCACCCCCAAAAGCAGCCACATGCCCTCTGTAGATACTTGATGTGCTGTCTGTGTGGGCCTGTGACCGCTGAATTGGCTCAGATGTGTTCTTCATGATGTATTCTGAGGTTCCCTGTCTGATGCTCCACAGGGAGTCCTTGGGTCCTTGTCATGTCACCTGGGCCAGGGAGGATCTAGGAACGTATGATATGTGAAGCATCTCCCACTGCTGGGCTCCCTCGGGTCTGCCAAGCTTTGCAGTCTGTTGGGCATTCAGAACGCTTCTCTCTGAGAACTTGGCCTTGAGACAGTAGGGTTTGTGTGTCCTAAGCCTTCTACCATGGCACTGCTCAGGTGCAGCTGATAGGTTGTGTTATGTGTTATCTAATACCACACTCATGCTGGACCCTTTTGTTTGTTTGCTTATGATGTTGTTGTTGAGATGGCCTTCTATAGCCCAGGTTGGATTCTAATTCCTCATATAGGCCATGGTGACCTTGAACTCCTGATCTCCCTGTCTCCCCAACCCAAGTGCTAGAATTCTAGGCATAGACCGCATGGTTCATATGGTGCTGGGGATGGAGGGATGCAACTCAGGGCTTTATGTATGCTATATCCCCAGCCCACCCAGCCAGATCTTGAAAGGCAAGGTTGGAAGTGGTGTGAAAGAGGCTGGCAAATGAGCAGTGGGTTAGTGGGCGATAGGAACAGGTTTGGCTGGGTGAGGAGCACTAGTCACCAGGTATCAACTGGTCTTGCCTAATGCCTGACCCCCTCCAGCCCTGGTCTGGCCCCAGCTTCCCCCTGGGGAGGTAGACTCTGTTTTCTGCTTTTCTGGCTTCCAGAGGCTTTAATCTTTATCTGTGGCCCCTTCTCACTTCTGAGACAGCAGCTGTAGGTAGGGTCACTCCCAAGGCCACTCTCTAGCTGAATCTTTCAGAACGCCCCCACCCCCTGCCTCCCTGTCACCACTTTTAAGGCCCAGCCAAGTGAGGTTCAAGCTGCTTAAAGCAGCTCCAATTCCATCTATAATCTTTTAAGCTTCCATGTGTCGATAGGGTAACATTCCAAGTCCTAGAATTAGGACATGAGCATCTTTTGGGTGGGTGAGGAGCATCCTTTGCTCCAAATTGACAAATGTGACCAATATCACCATTTTGTAATGCAATAATAGGCCACAAGTCCTGCCAGCATCCCTGGGAGAGTGATAAACCTTTCCTCCTTATAAACTGATTAGCTCAGGAATTTTGTCATAGTGATGGACAACCATCTCCCTGATGGCTGTCCAGTCATCCCTCCCATCCCACCAGAGACAAGCAGCTTTCTGAATTGTGTCACCATAGAGGAGTTAGGTCTGTTGTTGGATTCCAGGCTGTCTTGACTCCTTCATTCAGCCAGTGTCTACCATGTTACATTGTGGTGTCTTGTATTCTGCTGCATAGCATTCCATTCTTTATAATTTTATGTGAGCAGTGTTCTCCACTTTCCTGAAGATTGCTGATTAGTTCCTCTGTGTGTGCTGACATAAACTAAGCTGCTGGGCTCGTTTCCATACAAGTCTCTCTGTAGATAATCTGGTTTCACTTCTCCTCACTTCCTTAGGTGAAAACGTGCTAGGTCACATGATAGGAACATGTTTAGTTTCCTAAGAGATTGTTACATGTGCCTGGGAAGATGACTCAGTGAAGTGTGTCCTTTGTGGACCTGAGTTCTGTTTCTAGAGCCCACAAACCAAAGCCAGCTATGCTGCTTCATACCTGTTATGCCAGCACCAAGGAGGCAAAGACAGAGGATCATTGGCTAGACAGCATAGTTCTGTGTCTGAACTCCAGGCCAGCGAGAGACCGTGCCTCAAAAACAAGGCAGATAGCATTGCTGAGGATAACACCAGAGGTTGTCTTCTGGCCTCTACATGCATCTGCACACATATGTACTCCTGTGGAGATATACATGTGTACACACAAATATTTACCTACACAAGATTAGTGGAAGGAAGGAAGGAAGGAAGGAAGGAAGGAAGGAAGGAAGGAAGGAAGGAAAAAAGGGAGGGAGAGAGGGAGGGAGGGAAGATTGTGACATAGTTGTCTGATTTGCCAGGCTGGCTCATGCCCACACCAGCAGTGCTGGAGCACTCCAGGTGCTCTACCCCAACACCAGCTTTTGGTGATGTCAGCCTCTGATACTGTCAGTCTCCCATGGCAGCCTGGTGGTTGTGAAGTTACTCCTTATTGTGAAGGTTGCCTTGTTTCTCTGATGGCTTTGGTGGTTACGCCCTCCTGCAGGCGTGGTTGCCACATGAAAAACTTCTTTTGAGAGGTCTCTGACTGTTCAGGGCTTCTGTTGCCTTTTCTAACTGGAGCTCTCTCCTCATGTGCTGGGTGTGTAGTGATTTTCCTGTATGGACCCTGCTTGTCACTGCTCTGTCCTGGCTGCTGTAGATGTGTCTCCCAGTCTGTGACTTGCCTTTTGTTCTCTAGTTGTGTTTCTTATAATGAGTAGAAGGTTTTTAAATTTTAAATGAAGTCTAACTTATCCTTTTTTTTCCCCCTTTGGTTAGTACTTTCTGTAGCTTTTTTTTTTTTTTTTTTTTTTTTTTGGACACTGGAAATTTGCAGCCCTTGAATATGCATAGAATCTGAAAGATGGTTCAGATATTGTTTCAGTGTTTCCAGTCAGCCGGCTCATTCCACGCAAGGTCAACTTTGTCTGAGCTGTGGAAGCCCTTTGTCTTTGTATGTGAAAAAGTAGAAGCACTCTTGAATATTCCACAGAAGAGGAAAGTAGGTCAAGGACTGAACCCCAACAAGAAGGGGCATACATAAGGTCCTTTCTGCCTGTAGGTGGGACAGTGAATTTCTGTCACCTGAAGATGGTTGTCAGAGGCTGAGAACCAGAAGCAAAATGAACGTCGGCCCTGGTGTCTTTTAAAATTGTCATTGTAATTGTATGTTTGTTAGTGTTTTGCCTGCATGTGTGTTTATTTGCCTTACACTTTCATGCCACTGTTCATCATCAAGGAAGTCAGGATAGGAACTCAAAACGGGTAGGAACCTGGAGTCAGGAGCCGATGTAGACGCCATGGAGGGGTGCTGCTTACTGGCTTGCTCATCATGGCTTGCTCAGCCTACTTTCCTACAGAACCCAGGACCATCAGCCCAGGAACAGCACACAGATGGGCTAGGCCTTCCCACATCAATCACTAATTAAGAAAATGCTCTACAGTCTTGCCTATAGCCCAATCTTATGGCGTCCCCTTTTCACCTGGGGTTCCCTCCTCTCATCTGACTTCAGCTCGAATCAAGATGACACAGAGTTAACCAGCATACTTCCGTTGTAGAGGTTACTTATCATCTCTGGGTAGATTTCTTCAAGTGTCTTGTGATGATGAAAGGTCTGTGGAGATTATGACCAGCATAGTCACATTTTCTGTGCCTGAGAGAGAACAGCATGGCCCAGTGTACAAAACTCTCTTACACGCCATCCCATGGAGCTGGCAGCATAGAGAGGCCCCTGACCACAGTGCTATGTACATAGCAGGCAGCACTCTGAAAACTTTCGGTTTAGCGTGTGCATGTCCCTCTCCCATCTTCCTGAAGTGCAGGCTCCTCAAGTCAGGGATAGCATCTTGATCTTCTTAGTCCTACAGGGTACACTCCAAGGACAAAGTGTCTAGCATTGGCTCTCTATTGTCTATGGAAGGGTGCTATTGCAATAGACCAGGAAACTGGCCAGCCATTTGTTGTGTAGACTCCCAAGCCTCACACCTGTACCAGGTAGCACCATGTCAACTGCTGTAACAAATATGCCCACTACCTTAGTGTATGAGGCAGCATTACCCACCCCAAACCTCCTCCATCTACTGAGATGTCAGTTTCCTTGCTTGTTGACTAGAAGTGATAGACTGGTGACAGCTGGACCCTTCCTTCTTCGAATTCTAAGGCGGAGCTAAAAGCAGGAATGTCAGAGAGTTGGCTCTTGGATGAGAAACTAAGATAAAGTCCACTAGTCTTAGTAGCACATACATGCAATTCTGGCACTCAGAAGGTGAGGCAGGACTGTCACAGGTTCAGTGGCCAGCCAGAGTTATGCTGTGGGTTCAAGGTCAGCTTGGAGTATATAGTGAAACCTTGGCTCACAAAGAAAGAAAGCACTCCAAAATTGGCACTTGGTTTCTGGGAATGAAACAGTATGGGAAGCCAGGATGCACATGTGTGTCATTTCCCATGATTCATCTTTCATGTAAATAGAAAACACTGTCTGCCAACCCTGGTTCTCTCCAGCAGAGTTTAATTGCTGAGACAAACGTCCTGACCATTGATGAACACTGGTCATATAAGACCAGAGGAGAAAATGACATCAGGAGTTCACTCCCCAGCCCCAAGGACACGTGGAATCTGTTCACCTGAGAGCTATCATTAGGGAATGGAGCTCAGATGACCAGATCTTGGGTAAAAGGTACCACATTCCTAACCATGCCTCAGTCATGGGTGACCCAGTGTGAGATCTGGAGTTCTGGGGCCTATCAGGTGTCAGAACCTGTAATAAGCTTCCAGAACCACATGGATTAAACTGTCTGAGATAGGATTTGAACCTAGATGTCTGAGTCCTGAACTGTCTTCTCATGGTCCCCTGCAGGGTCTTTTCTGGTGTCTTAGAATGAGGCCCCTGAAGGAGTCATCTCTGTCTCAGAATATTGCTTGACTGCTTGGCTCCATGTGCCATGCAGTGGTTAATGCCCTGAGGCCTCACCTGCAGACTGCATGAACTTCTGACAGGTGGCAAATTAATCAGTGTCTTGTCCTTCCTGTGTGTGACCTTAATAACAAAGGCAGTTCCTCAGCTGTGGTAAGCCTGGGCCAGGGACCTGCCCACCGGTGACTGTGCCTCACTGTCAGTGTTGAATCAGTCTCTAGGGTCTACCCATTCTCTTGATGACTCTGCTCCTCTGTTCACAATGGTCACTAAGTATCTTCTGGTATCACTCACAGCTCTGCAGTGTGGGGCCTTTCCAGTGCTCATGGCTACAAGCCTTTATATTATAGCAGTAGCCCTTCAGCCTTTGGTTTAGACTTTCAAGTGACTCTTGTGATCTTCAAAGTAAACTGGGGACTGGGAATAAATGAAGTAATGGTTCCCATTTTACAGATGAGGGCCAGAGAGGTGTATGTCTTATAAGTACTGGTCCAGGACCTGAATATAGATAGATAGGCCTGAGTCAGAGATCTGCCCCTTTACCAAGAAGGCTGGAGTGTTTACAGAACATCAGCCACCCTGGGTGATGACAAGATTTGGTAGCTGTGGAGTTGGGCAGTCAGGAGGTAAGTTTTTGGTCATAACAACATCAATAATGGCCATGGCAGTGCTGTCCATGGTGAGGATGGTGTCGTTGACAGTAATGTTGGTGTCCAGCTAGTGCTGTGATGATGTCATTGATGATGATGGTCATGAAGATGCTGACAATGATAATGATGGTGGCAATGGTAGTCATGGTGGTAATGATAGTGACAATCGTCGTGGTGATGGTAATAGTGATCGTCACCATGGTGATGGTGATAGTGATGATGGTCACAGTGATAATGATGGGGATAGTGATGTTGGTGATATAAATGATGGGTGGTGATGATGGTACTGATGATGGTTATGATGATAACGGTACTAATGATGATGTTAGTGATCGTTGTGGTGAGGTTAGTGATGGTGTTAATGATCATGTAGGGACAAAAGTGTTAACGCAGTGACAGAAGAAGAATACTAACAAAGTCTGCCTCTCCAGCTTGGGAGCCCTGCTGTTATGAGCATAGACTGAGAGTTCTACTTCCTCCCTGCCTCTGCCCAGTGGCCCCCCTTTCCCAGAAGGCCCCTAGACTGCTCTGTGCACTCCTAAACTGTCATTTGGCTTTGCCATACCAATTCGCCTCTTGGTATGGCAGGCTCCCTTGAGGAGGTCACTTTGCCTTTGCCTCTGTGTATATTGACTTTTTTCCCCCTGGAGTGCGAGCCTCTGCCTCCTGATACATCCTATAGTGGGTATAGGCTCGCCTGAGGTGACTGCCGGGGCAGAATCCACGCCACAGCTGATGGCCATTAGTATCCATAGCGCCCCCATTCTTCCATTTAAACTTTGGAGCAAGGGTCATAGGTGGGCACCATCATGCCCAGAAGATGCTGTGCTCTTAGCTGCTGTACACCTTACTTCCAAGTTCTACGCTAAGGGCTCATTTGATAAGTGTGCCCAGCATTAGTGCAAGGCATTGGCCCATTTATCTTTCAGGTCATCTCTCTAGTTCTTGCTGATTCAAGGGTCCCTCTTCACACACCCCAGAAGCAAATCTTGGACCAGTGATGTTCACTGGAGCATGGGATTCTTCCGTTCTCTGATGAGCTGTTGGTCTACTCTGTGACTCAGAAGGGGCAGGCATGGGCCTCGTGCCTCCTGTAGGCAGTGGGGCCGACTTCACTGTAATCCCATTTCCTTGTTTCTGCTCAAATGCACATGGAGGCTCCCTCCTGTCTGTGCCGGGGATGCCAGCTTCTTGTTTTAAACAAATTAAAGTGCTCCCTTCAGAAACACAAAAAGCTAATTGGCTAAGGCTGGAAGCCCATCAGGGATTACACCACACCACCTCATTTGGACAAGCCCCTTCCCTGGGTTGAGACAACCAAGTGTCCCTGAGGCTCTCAGGGCTGCCTGGATTGGGGAGTTTTGGATATGGGGAGTGGGGGGCTGAACAGTGGGGCCCTTTAAAGTGCCCCTCTCTTTATAAAAACTGTTCCCTTGTTGTGACAAAGATGCTGACCCAATATAAGCAGCAGCCTCTCCCAAACCAGCCTTATTAGGATGGCAGCCTGGCCCAGATGTCTTACCTGGCTTTCCTCTGATCCCTAAAGCAACCCCAGGCCTTGTCACCCTATTGTGTACTCTGAGAAGGAGGCCAAGAGAACCTGAACTGCACATCTGGCTCCCCAGAGCCCGTGGTTGTAGTCTAGAGGAAGCTCTCCCTCCTTAGTTCCATTCAACAAGATCCAGCACAGGCTACAGTGAAGGCAAGAACCCAAAAGTGTGGAAGCCCCAGATGTCTGACTCGCCATGTTGTAACACAGAGATCTTTATTTAAAAGGTAAAGCAGTTTGGTCTTTAAAAGTCAGCATTGTGGGGCTGGAGAGATGGCTCAGCAGTAAAGAGCACTTGCTGCTCTTGCAGAGGACTTGGGTTTAGTTCCCAGAACCTACACCAGTCAGGTCACACCTGCCTGTAACTCCAGCTCCAGGAGAATCTAATATCCACATCTGACTTCTGTGTGTACCTGCACACATGTACTGCACACACACACACACACACACACACACACACACACACACACACACACGATAAATAAATAAATAATCTTAAAAGAAAAAAAAAAGGCATAGCAGGCCAGGTAGGCATGGTGGTGTACATCTTTAATCCCAGCATTCCAGAGGTAGAGACAGGGACATTTCTAAGTTTGAGGACAGCCTGGCCACTCATAGAAATCAGCCAGGACTGCATAATGAAACCCTATCTCTCAGTGTGTGTGTGTGTGTGTGTGTGTGTGTGTGTGTGTGTGTGTGTGTGTGTGTGTGTGTATGTGTGTGTGTGTGTGTGTGTGTGTGTCTCAAATCAGACCCCTCATTTGGATGATAGAACCCAAAGGTCTTTGTAGGATTTGAGATACCCGGGGCTCCTGGCTCCTCTGTGCTGTGGAGCTCAGGCCTGGTGCTCAGAGGGGGTTAGGTGAGCTTCTGGAGCTCTGGTTCCTTTTTGCTTTTGCTTCTCATGGCCTCATACAAACTTAGTGGCAATTCAAGTCATCATCTTTTATTCTTTCAACTGGAGGCAAAAGCTGTGAGCCATGTCTGCCTGAGGAAAGTTATTAGCTTCAATAGTTGAAAAGTCTTCCATTGCTTATCTTCAGGCCCAGCTGGATCCAGGTGCTCACACTGATATGCCCAGGGAGGGCTTCCTAACTCCGGACCCTTATCTCCCCATGGAGGCCTCATCTTCTGTTCACTTTGGCCCTCACATGTTCCCTGGCAACCACAAGCCTAATGTCCTTGTAGATTCCAAGTCCAGGACAAAGACCTTTTGCTAAGCTTAGCCCTGGTCCCATGACCTCAATGGGATTGGTTTGACTCATAAGGTTAATTTCTGTGAAAGGGTTCGGGGAAGGGATAGAGGAAGGGATAGGGGGAAGGATGGGGGAGGGATAGGGTAAGGGATAGGGGAAGGGATGGGGGAGGGATGGGGGAAGGATAGGGGAAGGGGAGCTAGTGTATCAGGAAGGGTGGCTGGACTAGAACACAGATGGCTTGCTAAGGACAGACAGTGAGGCTTCTGTGACCAGAGGGCAGTCCCCTGTTGCAGATGTCTGAAGAGCAGAGAGGACTTTGCCCTGTTCTTGTCATCAGCAGGAGTGTTTTAGCGGGGATATAAAGATATGGGGAGTAGTCCTCACCTCCTTGGAGTTGGGTTGGTGGTGTACCTTGATAACTCTCTGTTAGCCACTGTGTTCGTAAATCCGCCATAATCTCAGAGTGGCCGGGTGGCCTATTCCAAAATAGAATGTGTCTGTTATCTTTAGAGCTATTAAAAATACAAGCAAATGTCTCTATTAGCACAATTGCAATCTAAAATATTAATAAGCAACCCCAGCCAGCTTCCAAAGGAGCCACTAACTGTTCCCTAATGGGACATAAAATAAATATGAAGGCTTGCCGTTCTGCCTGCTAACGACTGTGTGTTTGTTAAACAACCTGGTACACACACATACACCCACGCGTACACACACACAACAACCCCACCCTATCTTTTACACCATTTTATTAAAATATACTCAGAGCTGCTTTAGGGAAGGGGGTTGGGACTGCTGTTTCTTAGCAGCTGCTCAGGATTTTAAATACCAGTTTTCATGCCAGGGTTTGCCCCCAAAATAGAGTTGTGCCATCTCTGTGTGATGTTTTGGGTCACGTTGGGAGGATTTAGTCTTTGGCTTTCCTGTGGGACCCAGGCCTTCCTTGCCGCCTCCCAGGAACAGTGGTGGACTGTTCTGGGTTACCATGGCAACTTTGAGATTACTGGGTACCAGCCCTGCCCTTCTTCCCTTTAGCCCTTCCTGCCTGCCAGGAAAGTCACCTTGAGCTCAGTCACCTTGTGCAGGTTACAGGCTTCTGAGGGAGAGGTACTCGTGTAACCCAGATGCTCATAGGCAGGGAACATCTTTAGTGTTTCATTGGACCACAGTGGGAAGGGCAGTAAGCTGTGATACAGTTGTACTGTTTAGTTTGTCCTGAAGCCTGGGTATCTAATTCTTCACAGTTCTAGAGGTAGAAGTTGGGGATCTGGGGGGCAGGCTAGTCTAGGTTAAGGGCTTCCCCCAGCTTGCAGACCTTGCTATGCAAGCATCCTGGTGTCCTCACCTGCCCTCTGCTCCCTGTGTACCAGCCCCACTCTAACAGGAATCTCTGACCCTCCTTAAGCACCCAGTCTCTAAGCATAGCCATACTAGACTTGAGACCTTGACTGGGAGTGGTGCCAGTCAGGCACAGGATAAGGAGATGAACCCAGAGGACACAGGTGGGTGATGGCTCATAAGTACCTGCAGGTACAGTGAGGTGATAGGGCTATGATATGCCCTCCCTGACAGGAAGGACAAGGAGGGTGCAACTGACTTATGGCAGAGCTTCCCATACCCCACAAAGCCAAACAACAAGGTGCCAAGGAATGGGAAGAGAATCGATGGGTGGCTGGATAGTGGAATGAGGAGTTAGGTAGATGATAAGGATAGATGGATAAATGCAGACAATAGGCAGATAAAAAGAGGTAGATGGATAAATGGGAGGTGGGTGAGTGAATGAATGGATGGATTGATGGATGGGTAAGTGGGTAGATGGATGGATGAGAGGTGAGTGAGTGGATGGATAGATGGATAAATAAGTGTATAGGTAAGTAAGTAGGTAGGTGGATCTATGTATGTATGCATGAATGGATGAGTACCTGTGGGGTGGATAGGTAGGTAGATGGATAAATGGATATGTAGGTGAATGAGTGGATGAGTAGATGTGTGGATGGATGGATGGATAGATAGATGTGCAGGTGGGTAGGCAAATGGCAGTTGAATTGTCAGGTAGATAGGTGGGTGAGTGGGTGGATGGTGGGTGAATAAGTAGGGGGCAGCTGGCTGTACACCACTCTTGTCTCACTTGCCCTTCATCCCAGTTTTGTTACCCCTCCCATCTTAACCCCCACAGTAGAGCTCATGAGATGTTTCAGAAGCCCTGGGGTCTGTGAGCAAAGGCCAGCAGGGGTGTAAATGCTACCCTGGGCAAGGCTATCAACCTCCCACTGGCTGGCTTTGGTCCTGAGCCTGGGGTTTGTTTAGGCACCACTTTCCATCAGGGGTTTGTTGCCTGCCTACCCACATGCCCTGCTGGACCACAGGGTCTGCAGACTGCAGGCCTCATCAGTCCTTCTCATTACCCACCTGAGTGTCTGGATGCTGCAGTGTTTCAGAAGGCAGGCAAGGTCATGTACCCACAGGGGGGGATGGGCACTCGATGTGAACTGGTGGCCCCACTGCTCTGCCATTTGTCAGCAGGGATGATGAGAGGCCTGAGGGCAGGCCCACTTTGGCACCAGTGCACCTAACTCTGGGACAATGAGCCAGACCCGGGAGTCCCCTGGAGCTGGGGCAAAAATGGATGCCTCATGCCACCCCCAGAGCTGCATATCTTTCTGGAAAATGAAGGCTGTCATATGGCGCTCTGCTAGTGAATGGAGATGTTGTTTTTGGCTCCTCTGAAATAGACGATAGGAAACAGACCCAGAGATTATGAATAAACATTGGCTTATGGGGGCTGCGCACTGCTAATGGCAAAACCTCCACACTTACAGATTAAATTTAAGACATGCATATGGAAAGGAACTCTGGGGAGGCCAGACTCCTGCTTGAGCAGATCTTATAGCCACTGTGGGAGGGTGCACTGTGTGGCCCCTGTCCCTAGCTAGGGTCATGAGCACAGGAGTGCCAGAGTCTAGGAAGAGCCTGTGTTCTCCCAGGTAGCCAGGGAGGTGCTGCAGGGAGCAGGGGCCACCTTGGAACTGGCCACTGCCAAGGACTAGATTAAAATCAGTGTGTGACTTCAACCAAAGTGCCTCAGGAATCTTTAGGCCAGTTGATAAAATCAAGTCACAGAATTAACTCCTGGTGGTCAACTGTGGCCTGTCAGATGAGCCCTGAAGAGCTCCAAGGGGCATCTGGGGGTGGCCCATCAGTGTTTTGTTGAACTGTGATATAATCATTACACACACAAAAAAAAATTACCCTTTTAAAGTGCATGGCACAACAGCTTTTCTTTCCTTTTCTTTTCTCCGCATAGTTCTGAAAACCTCAGTGTATTGAATTTCAAAATGTTCAAGTGCCTTACGTATAAAGCTGGCACCCAAAACAGTCTCTTGCTTCCCTCTCTCATCAGCCTTTGGCAGCCACCAACTCTCCTGCTGGCTCCGGGCAGTTCATGTCATGGAATTCATCAGAAGATAGTCTTTCTCAAGTGACTATTTTAATTTAGCAAAAGGCTTATCATTCTTT
Source organism: Rhabdomys pumilio (assembly GCA_030674055.1). Lineage (NCBI taxonomy): Eukaryota > Metazoa > Chordata > Mammalia > Rodentia > Muridae > Rhabdomys > Rhabdomys pumilio. The sequence goes on from JANHMN010000003.1 coordinate 131,175,005, forward strand.
TTTGTGGCTAATTCCTTTGCATTTGCATACACATGGCACATTTTATCAGTTTCTAGTTGATGGGCACTTATGTTGTTTCCACCCTTTGGCTGTTGTGAATCATTTGCCTGTGAAGATTCAGGTATAGGTTTTGGTTAGAGTCTATTCGGTTCTCTGAGGTTTAAATCTAAGGGTAGAAATATTGGGTTGTGTGATGGCTGTGTTTAAGCATGCATGCACGTACATGTGCGTGCATGTGTGCATGTATGTGTGTTATATTTACATATGTGTGTTGGTGTCTATGCACCTGAGGAAGCCAAAGGAAGACATATGGTGTCCTGCTTTACCACTCTGCCTTATTCCTTTGAGACAGAGTCCCTCCATGAGCCTGGAGCTTGACTGGTAGCCTGAAAGCCCCAGTGAGTCCCCATCCCTGCCCCACACAGGGCTGGGGTTATAGGTGCATATGTGGCCCCAGCTAGTTTTTTTGTGCATCTCTGTGGATTTGAACTCAGGTCCTCATGCTTGTATAACAAGCTTCCTTACCCACTGAGCCATCTCATCAGCACTGATTAACATCTGAGGGCCTCCCAGGCTGTGCTTGGCTGTAACTGGCACTGGTGAGTAGCTTTGCTTTGTGAAAGTCACCCCCCCCAACCCCCGCCCAGGATGCAGATCTTTGAACTGCAGGCACAATGCTACTTTGCAGAAGCAAGGTACAATACTGTGTGGGCAGACACCTAGGGTGGATGTGGCAGCTCTCTCATTCTGAGTCCTAGGGAGCTCAAGAGGTCAAGGGGAGTATGGCTTAGTTCTTTACAGACTTGTAAAAATGGGAGCTTCCATGGTGCTGAAGCACAGACGTGGGAGACGGAATACACCTGTTCTCCAGCCAGGAAAGCTTGGCTTCCCAGCCATCCCACACGCCACCTGCTTCATGCTTATTTGATGCTGTTGAAATTTCTACTGTTTTGGACAAAGGGCCCTGCTGTCACCCTGCACCAGTCCTCACAAATGTGCCATCAGGCTTTGCTGGCCCCAGGATCCCTCCATGGTTCCCTAGAGATCTTCACCAGTAGACCTCTGAGGAGGAGCACACGGGTTAAAGGTCATCTGTTCTATGTGATTCTAGAGCCGGATGTAATGCTGGTAGTAAAGGCAGATGTGGACCGAGGAGCCAGTGCCTGGCTGCTGAGGTGAGCATCCAGCTCATGAACTTACTGAGTTGCTAAATCTAAGGAGCTATGTCCCTGCTGTGGGGGAGGAGCAGCTCTGTCCACTCTGCCCTCTTCCAGCCAGAGCCGAGGATGTGCACCAGGGCCCAGCACTTGCTCAGGGCCCAGCACTTGCTCACAGCCCTTCCTTCAGGTCCTTTGGCTTTGATTAGAGCATATCTAGTTGTGTGTGTGTGTGTGTGTGTGTGTGTGTGTGTGTGTGTGTGTCTTTGTCTCAGTCTATCTCTATCTGCACACGATGCTGCGAGCTCCCCTGCAAATGCCACTCAGCCCAGTGTAGCTGCTCCATACATGCTATCGACTTCCACAACTGTGCCCTCCTTGCCATCCACACTTAATGGGCCAAGATATAAGTGTGCCCTTTGTTTGAATACAGAAGATTCTTACACTTCATTTTACTGAAGGATGCCCAAGGCAAAGGGAGGAGAGGTGGCTGAGCAGCAGAGACTAGAACTCCCTCTCTGAGGGTCACACACCAGACTTTGAGCTAGAGGACCTTTCCTGAGGGCCCAGATCATCTGTTCAGCTGCTAGGAACTATCCAGAAGCCACACTGGCACACATGTTCTTCCACAGCTTGGTATAAGTAGGCAGTGAGAGAGTCCATGGCAGCTTCGTTGCCCTGTGTGAGCCAGCTGGCACCTCCCTGTGAAATGCAACACCATAACCCTCGCAGAACACCAGATGAGAGATGCCCGTGTACACATTCATGGCAGGATGCAGAGACATGCCCTAGTGTGTGCATGTACATGAGCACACGTGCATGGTGACATACATGTTCATGGGGGCATACATGTATAGACACATATCTGCACATGAATATGTACATAACATCACATACAACTGCATATATATGTCCAGATGTCTTCACTGTATTCAGACCTGCAATGAGTATATGCGTGATATCATTTGTAACTGCATGTGTATACATTCATAGTACTTACACTTACATGAATTTGTGTGCACGAGTGTAGCTACACATATGTTCACATGCTTGGTGCTTGCACCTGTATGTGTGTGCATACAATTTACACCTATACACATGTGTACATGTCCTTTGTATCTGAACACACCTATGCATGTGTGTGCATCCTGTTTCCTGCCCTGATTCTGAAGCCTAAGGCATGCCTGCTCAGGCTCACTGTGCCTGCCCAGCAGTCAGGTGGATACAGGACTTCTGTACTATTTGGGGCAGAGCTGTCCTTGAGTTCTGGCACAGATACAAAGCCCTGGTGACGACCTGACCCAGTTCCCATTCCTGAAACTCCGGCTTCCCTCGTGGACAGTCCTAGAAGGAGTCTGATTGCCAGGGTGACTGCCTCATTTGTCATCCAAACGGGGCCGCTTCCAAGAGCAAAGGAGAGCAGCAGAGCTGTGGCCGCTGAGGGAATCGGCTGACCCACTTTCTCCAGGAGCTGAGGTTTCCTGGCCTGATGCAGGCAGTGCTCCCCCTCCAGGCAGAGAAGGCAGCTAGTCACTTACTCTCCTACCCTCTACTGGCCAACAGAGGCTGCTTGATGCCTGGAGCTGGATTCCAGGCAGGAAGTCTGACACTGGGTGACATTTAGGGAAGGGCTGTATTTTCCTGCGAACCTGGGCCTGCTGAGGAGGCTGGTACAGGCTGATGATGAGTGGCTATCACCTAGGAAGGGTTTGTAAGGGAGATGTAGAGATATAGGGGTGCCCTCTACCTTCAGCAGGATACTCAGCCTATCCCAGAGGGTACCATGACACCGAGGGCAGAGGCAGGGAATGAAGGGAAAGATGCCTCCCACACAGAGGCTTAAGCAAATATGAACACTCAGGGCTTCCTTCTACCCATCTGGCTGGCCATGTCTGCCCAGAAATGTCATGCAGATCCCTGCTGGAATGGTGACAGCTTTGCCTCTGTGCCTGTGATGCGCCACACCTACAACCACCTATAGAAAGGGCTCTTCTAGGTGGGCTTGTAAAATAAGTCAAAGTCAGAGCCTGGATCCTAGCAGCCCTAAACATCCAGAGTTGGTCACCTTTCTTCGGTGAGCTAATTAGAAGATCTAAATCAATAGAGAAAAACAGGAAAAGGAACTTTATTCAATGTGGCTACACTGGGAAGAGGGAACACTCTAGTCCATCTCCAGGGTCCTGACAGGATGCCTGGGTTTAAAGAAAAGGCAGGGTATATGTATACCTGACAGCTGCTGAGGCGTGGTTCCCTCCACACATGGTGTCAGCTTCAAGTCTCCCCTGTATGGTGCTCTGATAAATACCAAACCTCTCCAGAAGACAAGCCCACGCCCCACCCCACACCCCCGAATGGCACCAGGCTTTAGCCTTCTCCCCATTCCAGCATGGCATTCATGGAGGAAATTCTATTTTATTGGTCCATTGTCTCAACAGCCTGGTAGCCAGAAGAGTCCAAATGTCTCCTTAGAATCTTCATTCCTGCCAAACAGGCTAGGTGCCTTCTCTGTGCACCCCAACCTGCCCCAGGCAGACATTGCACCCTCCTCAGGCTCTGATGAGAGTGCAAATTGTCCTCAGGAAGCACCAGACATCTTATGAAACAGGGAACTTGAATCCCCCTTAGCATTCACTTGGGGCCACCCACAGTCACCTCACAGTGAAGCCATGTGACATAGGTAGGATCACTTGAGTCCCTGTAATGGGTAGATACAGGGTGTAACCAGCACAAGTGACCCAGGAGTAAGCTGTACTACCTAGATCAGGCCAAACCAACAATGGCTTTACGGCCACGTGCTCTCCTCTGAGACCTGCATTTTCTGATAGAAAGCTCTGTCCCACCCCTCTACCCCCAGGTTGGTCAGTGTTGCTCTCCTACGGCACCTTGACCCACCCAGTGTCAGATCAGGCTCTCTTGAGGACCATAACCATCTACTGTCATACTCTACAAGGTGCATTTGCAGAGCTTGGCTCTGTGCTTATAACAGGGGAGTCCAGAAAGGCCAAGAGGCAAGCAAGAAAGGAACACAGATGGATCAGCTGCTGGAAACCCTGAAAGAAAAGATTGGGGTTGCAGACAAGCAGGAACACACTGAGGCCATCCATCATCCCCTCAAACCCTAGAAACCCAGAGAGGGAACCCTGTTCTGTGCTGGCAGCTACTGCCAGTGCCCCTCCCACCCTGCCCTCCTTTCTTTTCCATACCCCTCGATGCCCTAGGTTGTCCCCACAGCTTTGTTTCTCCTGCAAGTGAGGCCTGTAGGGAAACCAGTTTACAAGTGCTCATTATCTCTTTCTACCATATGGGTCCCAGGGAGAGAACTCCAATGGTCAAGCTTAGAAGCAAGTACCTTTACCAGCTGAACTATCTCCCTGGCCCCAGTTGGAAACCATCTCCCATGCTTTGGAAAACAATTAGAATGCAGGCTGCAGATTAAGATGCCAAACAAAGGCTGCAGGAACAGCCTGACTCCTGAAGTTCAAGGTCCCCATCTGTCTGAACAAGAAGCAAAGCATCAGGATGCCCCACACCTCTCTGCAGCCTAGACTCAGAGCACTGAGTGCTGTGTGTGCCAATGCTCTACCCATTGGTCTGTTCTGGCTGACCCCTCCTACCTCAGTGGAGAAGGAAAGGGGAAGGATGCAGGTCAGCACCCCTCCAGTCCTTCCCCCTTTCTTCATGGCATGAGGCTTCCTTGGTTTTTATGGCTTCTTTGAGCCACTCTTCTTTTGTCTCTCAGGAGATAGTGGCACTTTGTCTACCTTGATCATGACCTCTGGCTCACTGCCTCAGAGTTCTGTGGGTATCCAGGCTCCATGAACATCTATCCTGTATGTGAGATGAGACTCCTGTCTGCACACCATGAGCTATCTGCATTATGCTACTGGCTCTGGGGACAGCCCAGACCCCATGGCCAGGCTTTTGTCACTCAGCATTACATCCCCTGAGCCCCTTCAAGTGTGAAACTCATTCTTCCTGAGTCCAGGTTCCTCCCTCCATGCATGTCTGAGGATTCATCTGCCCAGCAGCATAGGAGAATTTAGATTTCCTGCCTTTAGTGTTTCAGGGTTTATAATTTTATGGAAATAGAATTACCATGTTAGACTTTTTGAGAAATGGTAGAAACTTTTTCATGCTCTAGAATATTGTGTTTGCATATGTATGCATATACATGTGGGGAAATCAACCTGAGTGTGTGTGTGTGTGTGTGTGTGTGTGTGTGTGTGTGTGTGTGTGTGTTGGGGGGTGTCTGTGTGTAAGTGTTAAGTGTATATGTGCAGGGACAACTGGTCAACCTCAGCTGTTCCTCCTTAGGACATGTTCCACATTGTTGTCTGAGACAGAGTCTCTCTGTGGCTTAAAACTTATCAAGTAGTAGGCTAGACCCAGTGAGCCCCAGGAATACACCTGTCTCTTCCTCTCTGGGTCTAGGTTTGCAGGTATGCTATGTAGCCCAGAGTGGCTTAGAGCTTACTATGCAGACCAGGCTGGCATCTGCCTGTCTTGGCTTTCTGAGTTCTTTGGATTAAAGGCATGTGACAGTATGCCCAACAACATTTTAAAAAATAAATAAATTTATTTATTCATTCATTCATTTTTATGTATGTGCCTCTGTAGTTTTATGTGCACTATATACAAGACCCTGAGAGGCCAGAAGAAGGCATCAGAGAGCTATGAGTTGCAGGTAGTTGTGAGCTGCCTTGTGGGTGCTGGGAACTGAACCAGGTCCTCTGGAAGAGCAGCCACTAATCCATCTCTCTAGTCATGCACTGGCCCTTTTTCCAAAGGGTTCTTGGACTTAAAGTCAGGTCTTCATGTTTGTGCAGCAAACATATTAACAAATGAACTATCTTCCCAGTCCCAAGTTCTAGTATCTTCCTGTACAGGGTTAGCTGTCTCTTGGGTAGAGCTTTCAGCCTGGCCTGGCACTTTTCTTCCTTTCCATGGCCTAAAGGCAAAGCCCAATCTGTCTGCTTGTCCTCATCTGTACACTCCCCAGAGCAGGACCTACCTGGCATCATCCCATGTCCCCACCTGGCACACAGTAGGCCCACTATAGACTCCTGCCATGGAAACCAGAAAAATGACAGCGTGTCTTAGAGACAGCTAGTTATTTTCTAAGGAACGTGACACAGATTTAGAATTCAGTGTGGCTAAGAATCAGCCGGCTTCTGCCGCTGAAAACTTGCTTGTCGTTTTGTCTGCCAAGAATCCCAGAAGCTCCTCCAAGTGATCACTGATGGGAGCAGAAGCCTTACCACTAAAATTAGGTGATGGAACAGTTGTTATGAAACACCAAAGAGACTGGCAGGTACATTTAGTGAGTGGGGGACACTCTTCCATGACATGACACCATAGCCGGAGCTGTGTCCCTGTGCCGGGGGCTGGATTTAGTTGGCCCAGCATTGTGGTTGCTTAAAGTGGAAACTTAGATATTTGGGAGAATGGTGCTTTAGACCTCAAGATGTAAACCCCAAGTCTCTGTCTCTGTACAGGCCTGCTCTTCTCTTCTGCCCTGGCCCTTGCTCTCTGCTAGAGTACCTGTGACATGCTGGCTGTGAATCCACAATGTCCACGCCATATTAGACTGACTTTACTCAGCAGAAAAGCACCAAGGAGTCATGGTTTGAATGAGTTAGAGTTTGTCTCTTCTCTGTTCCAGAAGACAAAAGGAGACAGCCCAGAGCTGGAACAGAGATGTTAAACCTACAGGGACCTAGTCTCCCCTTTTCTTGCTGTTCTGAAATCCTTAATAAGCTGCCCCATGGTTCAAGTATAGATTCCAGTCATCACATTTACATTCTAGTAGAGGAAGAAGGATTCCCCTAAATAAAGAAAAAGAAAAGAAAGGAAAGAAAAAGTCCTATCTTAAGGAAATGTCTAGCTATGGGCTGTCAGCCATAACACGTTATATGGGGTTTTAAGCCACTACTGGGGGATGAATAGAAGACCAGATATTAGAGAGGGTTTTAGTACCTCTGACCAATCCCAACTCCCCATTTCCTGAGTGTTTCTTGCAGCCACATCTCATCCTCTCACACTCCAGAGCAAGTCAGGACATTTGGCATAAGATATCACTATGTGATAAAGCAGTGTGGTTCTTCAGGTGCGAACACAACTGACTTCACACGAGGCAACACCCAAGGTAGAGCCTGTCTGCAAGGGGAGGGTCAAATGGCCACCTGCAGGCCAGAGCACAGATTCTAGATGCCTGCACTTGCCTCAGTGGGACCACACCTGTCAGAGCCCGCAGGTGCTTTAGTGAGGCCTCCTACTGACAGCTGACCAGCATCCCACCCAAGCTGAAGCTGCAGAGGGATGAAACAGTTTTCAGATTCAAGATCAGTAGCCTCAGACATGGCTAGATCCAGGAGGTCGGCATTCTCTGTGAACCTCATCCGTCTGCTTTTCTTTGTGGAACCCTTTGGCTGGTCCTCTCTAAGTCATGTGGAAGTGGCCAGTAGTGGCATCAGGCTGATGAGTGACTGTTCTGGCAATTCTGGCAGTTGTGTGTGGCATAGAGCATCCTCTCTGGTCACCGTGAGAGACAGCACAGGATTGGGTCTCATTGTGTGATGGCTCATCTGACTAACCTTGAATCACTTGGTCCAGTTGGCCAAGAGAGAAGGTGGGGCTGGTAGTGGTAATTCAGGAATGTAGACTGAGTTTAGGACATGGCTATCTCCTCCAGAAAATAGTAAATGGGCTCTGGCAGGCCAAACTCATGCTTCGTCTCTACTGATGCCTACATCGCACCACCCCTAATCTCCCACTCCTTATCTTGATTCTATTCTTTTGTAGCAAGGCAGAGATGTCCCAGCCTTGGCCTCCAGATGCCCCATTCAGTGGTTTGTCTTGTCTTTTACCACTCTTCACTCTCTGGTGCCTGAAACAACCTCCAGAGCCAAACCATGTATAATCAATCCTCTTGGTGAGGTCTCAGCACCTGCCAGCAAGAAGCATGGCATGGGCACATTCTGAGAAAGTCACACAGTGATTGGAATAAGGATAGGGAGGGAGAGGCAAAGGAAGGGGGAGATTGATGGATGAATGGTTGAGTGTAGGTAAATGGACCAGTGGACATAAAGATGGATGGATGGATGGATAGATGGATGGATGGATGGATGGATGGATGGATGGATGGATGGATGGATGGACAAGTGAATGGATGGACTGATTTATGAATGAATAGATGGGTGATTGACAGGTAGGTGAATAGGGAGCTTAATGGGCTTTTTGGTTGCGAACACAGAAAGAGTCGCTGTGTCCTGGTGCAATACTAGCAGTTTTGTGTAGCAACATTTCATGTCAGTGCTGACGGATATGCTTTTACCCTACTGTAAAGTAGTAGCAGGCCCAGGTAGGGAAGTAAGTGGGAGGAGCTGAGGGGCTGGTGGGAAGGCTCCAGGCAGCCTCAGAGTTGTGTGCAGGCTGTGTGCTTTGGGCTTGTGTTCTGGCCACCAGCCATGACTTTGGAATGACATGCCCTGCCACCTGCATATATTCTGAGCATTTCAAACAAGGCCACCACCTGTTTCTGCCTCTCCCCCTCTTCTTCTTCCTCTCCCCTTGACCTCCAATTCCCCTCCTCCTGCAGACATTGAGAGAGTTCATAGCTTCCGAGGAAGACAGGTAGCTTTAGCCCCTACTGAGGTTTGCTGTGTCCCTTGGACATTTATATGGAGAAAATCTTAGCCCGAGGTATCAAACCTGTGGCATTTGGATGTGGAACCTTTGCTAGGTAGTGAAATCAGATGTGGTCATAAGGAAGACCCTGAGGTGGCTTTTGAAAAGACCCTAGCATGCTTGCTCTGTTCCCATGTGATGCCCTTGGCTGTGTGACAACCTGACAAGAGCCCCTTGCCAGGTGCCAGACAGATGCCAGTCAATTTCCCAGACTTTCAACCTTCAGACCCAAGATCCACACAAACCTCTGTGCTTTATAGACTCCTGAGGCCTAGCTAATGTACCATAGCAGTAGAACATAGAATCAGATGCTTCCCTATGCTCTCTTTCTGGAAGTGTGGCACCTGTTCTGAAGAACACAGAGCGCCAGCCACTCAAATGGCAGGTACCAAAAACCTGGGCCAGAAAACTGTTTGGAGGCCCATGGGCTTGGAGCTGGGCCTATGTTTCACCTTGTTGAATCCTGACTTTGTTGCAAAGTGACTGGATTTAGGTGAAAGAACACCCCTGCACACCCTAGACACTGTCTAAGTGGCCCCACAATACTTAGCTCCAGAATCTGGCATGGAAATTGCTACAGCCTGGAGCTCATGGCCACCCAGGAGCCCCATTAATCACATGGACACAAAGCAGATCTCTCTTTGCCACAGCTCAGTGCTCAGCTTCCCCGGGGGGGGGGGGTCCCTCCATCTTGTGATTTGCATTCTGATCACAATGATGCTTGGAGACCTCAGGAGGACAAATACTAACAAAGCTTGGTGCATGCAGTTGTGGCTCTCTAGGAGGGTTCTAAACCTAGGATCTCATGAGAACTACAGCCCCTAGGGCCCACCTAGTTAGGGGACTCAGACTCAGATAGTCTTCCTAGGGCTTCATGAAGCCAAGAGCTACCTGTGAAGGTGGCTATGACAGACATGCTCGAAGACCCACTTAAAGATCCCACTGCTGGTGGTGCCCAGCCACTTAGCACACAGTATCCAGGCTTTAGCTTTCTTTTCAGGCTATGGGGCCAGTGCTATGGGACTAAGTAGGCAGGGAGTGGTGCTGATGTTCCCACAGTGCACAGGCTCCACCTCTACCCATCTGCCCACATGGAGAGGAGTCACCTCTCAGACCAGCTGCTGTGACCATAGGAATCAGATTGACAGAAGAATATTGCTCCCCACTCTGGAGACTGAACAATCAGGGGCTAGGCCCAGGAAGGGCTCACCCTCTGGGTCAGAGATGACCGCCTTCTCACTGTATCTTCATATGGATCCTGTCTTAGTCAGTATTCTATTGCTGTGAAGAGACACCATGGCCAAGGCAACTCTTTTAAGAAAGCATTTAATTGGAGCTTGTGTACAGTTTCAGAGGCTTAATCCATTATCATCATGGCAGGGAGCATGGCAGCAAGCAAGCAGGAGAAGTAGTTGAGAATTACATTCTGATCTGCAGGCAGAGAGACAGACACTGGACTTGGCATGAGCTTTTGAAATCTCAAAGCCCAGCCCTAGTGGCACACCTCCTCCAAGAAGACATACCTCCTGATCCTTCTAATCCTTTCAAATAGTACCACTCCTTGGTGACTAAGTATTCAAATATATGAGCCTATGAGGGTCATTCTTATTCAAACCAACATATGGCCAAAAGGCAGGGAGACTGGCTGCTGGTATTCTGAATGGAAGAAAAACACTTTTCCACAGAGAACACAACCTTGGCCATTTATCTGTTTAAAGTGTGTGTGTGTGTGTGTGTGTGTGTGTGTGTGTGTGTGTGTGTGTGTTATTCATGTGGGTGTACACATGTGAAGGCCAGATGTCAACTTCTGGTACTATTTTCCTCCAGAGCCTTCTACCCTTTTCTATGAGACCGGGTCTCACTGTGTAGCTCAGATTGGTTTCAAACTTGAGATCTCCCAGCCTCAGCCTCCTGAGTGCTGGGATGCAGGCAGCACCTCACCTGGCTGGTGATACTTTTCATAAAGACATCCCCCTCCTCATGAATTATCCACCTTGTGAGCTATCTAACCCAAGTCTTCTCTGAAAGGCTGGTCTACAAGGGACAGGGCTTCAGTGTTTAAAGGCTAGGGAACAGTTTGGTCCACACCCAGTAGCTTCATAAAATTTCCAGAAAGACCTAACCCCTTCCCCTGTTACCACCTCTCCTACCTGACACCTCAGCATGCGAAGCACACCTGTCTCTGCCCCACACTTTGAATCCTATTCATTCACCTTAAAGGACCTGATTGGCTCCTTCTTACCTGTAGGCCATGGATACCACATAGCCAGAAGTCCTCTAGACCATGGGTGCCTCTGTCCAGCTCTCAGAAACAGGTGCACAGTACTAGGAGAACAGGTCACTGGACTTGCTCTAAATGCCATGACTGCTCTCTGGGTTGATTCTGTGATGATCCATTGAGTCTTCTTGAGAACCTGTTGGGAGCTGAGAGGCTTATACCCCTCCACCCCCAAATCCTGCAACAATTGCCCATTAATAAAAAGAAGGCCAGGCATGACTGTATATACCCATAATCCAGTCCTTGGGAGACCAAGTTAGAAATGAGCCTTGGCTACATAGCAAGTTTCTGTCTCAAAAGCAGAGGGAGAGCCATGAGGTAGAGGCTGGCATGTGCAAGGCCCTGTATTCCATGCCCAGTGCTGCAAAAGACAGATATGTTGCAGACCTAACTGCTGTTCCTAAAACTCAATAGCAGGTAGGGCCAGTGAGATGGGTTGTGAGGAAAAGGCACTTGCCACTAAACCTGATGACCTAAGTTCAGTCCTGTGAACCTGTATGGTAGGAGAGAACTGACTCCCACAGGTTGTCCTCTGACCTACTCATTGAGCTGTGACAATGCACCCACATATACACTACATAAATTAAAATGCAATTTAAAAAAAATTAAAAAGAAATAAAAACTGGGTGCTATGGATATGTGTATAGCCAGCTACATGGAGGCTGGGAAAGCCCACAGGAACATAGGGGCTGGAGCTACTGGGCAGTGTTGGCAGACTATGTCAAGGGAGAGAGAGACAAGAGACAAGCAAAGACACAGAGGTACATGAGAGTGAAGGCAGAGACTGGAATGCCTGGCCACCAGCCAGGGGACAGCAAGGGCTATTGGCAGCCCCCAGAAGCTGAAACAAAGCTGGAGCAGACTCTCATTAGAACTGGTGGAAGAGACAGGCCTGACCATGCCCAAGTTTGATGTCTAGTCTGGAATGTGAGATACTACATGTGAGGTACCCTGTCTGTGGCAATTCCATAACTTTACAAAAGCCACTTAAGCCACTGAGGTCACAGGAGTTCCCAACACTCACCATACATCCTCAAGTTTTCTGAAGGACCTGGGGGACTCAGTGTGGAGTTGTATTGTTGTCTGAGATTGGTCACAGTGACACAGGTAGTACACCCATGTTGAGAACAGGCAGATGCTGCAGGATTCCACACAGCTCTGAATCGTCTACACCCAGGACGGAGCACGAGCTGCCCTGGAAAGATCATCCGTGTAAGGAAGCTCACAGGAGCCTCAGCAGTCAGGGCTGTGGTTTCCCCCGCTCAGCACAGTCAACAGCTTAGACTCCAAGAAGCAAGGCGAGGACTCCATGCCCAGGGTCTACAGTGTTAGAGTAAAGCCCGCAGGGCCTGCTGCAACAGGGCAAGGCACCAGCTGCTCAGGAGAAGGACTGTTTCAGCTCCTGAACACAGGCCCTGGGCTCTCCAAGGCCCTCTTTAGGGTGGCAGTCTTAAGAATCTGGAATCCTCACTCTATAGTCTGAATGACTGTAACAACAGCCAAAGTTGGTTGAGCTCCTGAGCTCCTGTAGCCATTTTAAGAGATGCACGGAATAGGGGCCACTCAAGCCTTGAGGGCAGGTGAAGAGCTTAAACACTGTGAGAAGATTTTCACCCTATATCACTAACATCGCATGTGTGTGTGTGTGTGTGTGTGTGTACATATATACATATATAGAGATATAGGGATATATATGTATATATATATATCCCTATATCACTAACATCCCATCTTCCACATTACATTACTGCAGTGGGATTGGCACCTGGTCATGTTGGCTCCATGGAGCCTGCCCAGACCCAGGAACCCAAGGACTAGCCAAAGGGTAGTCAGGCCATCAGCCCACTTGGCTGGAGGTGAGATTTGAGTGGAACAGTGGCCTCACTGCCTTTCCTTCACTGCCTTTTCTGGGGAAGGTGACAAAGGCCCTGTGTGCATGCACCATGCAGAGGGAGAATCCCACCACTCACTCAGGCCCACCTCTGTGCACTCCAGGGCCTCAGCATGGGCGTTTTCAGAGTTGCCTATGACTACCCTTACCCTATATTGCCCACGTATCGCCAAAGGATTTTTAAGGCTCAGGGAAGCCACATGGCTACTCATGCATTTTCCAATAACCTTTACAACTAAAACTTGGACATCTATGGAGTTGATGTCCCTCAGCCCCAGAAGGAGAGAGAGATGCCTATGCTCAGTCAGGAAGGCTTCCAGCTTTGCCCAGTGCACTGACTTCTGGGAGACATGAGGGCATGACATACATTACTTTCACATTGGGGCTGCAGATATAACCCTTAACTTGACATCCAGAATTCATCTTTATGTCCAGTGGTGGTAAATCTCGGAGAGGTTGAGTGGCTTCCCAAACATGCATAGACACCCCTCCTAAGGAGGCTGCCAAACTTTAATCCCTGTCCTTAGGGGATCCTGCTTGGGAACCAGCTCCCTGATGCATGTCTCCCTTTTCACCACTAGATGGCAGCCTCTAGGTGTAGAAACCAAGAAGAGATGGTGGCCAGCCTGACTTCCTGAGGAACATCAGGGACCAGCCTATGCTAAGAAGCCCAGTGGAAAGGCATTTAGGAAGAAGCATCTAGCCTTGTTGGCTGCTTCCTCTGTAGACCCAGACTGGGCTGTGAACACACCAAGAAGGACTCTAACTTTGTTTCAGGTGTGGAATCAGTGTGTGTCAGGGATGCTGAGAGGGCTTCCATCTGTTCTGGATGTTTCTACAATATGGGGCAGGTGTGTGTCTACACAGCCCCTCCAGCTAGCATCCTCTCTGAAGCAGCCTGGCCTGGGCCTCTGCAGTGATGAGGGCCAGTCAGCCTGGATGGGTAGCTGGACTTCTTTACCCAGATCCAAACCCATCTTCAACCTCAGCCAGTGTGTGACCTCTCACAAGGACACATGTCCCCTCAGTGCCTCAGTTTTCCCACACACAGAACCATCGGATTTACTTGTTAGTATCAACTGAGCAGGCAGAAGAGGTCACCAGCATTTCCCGCCCCTACCCCCCCCCCCCCCGCCCCCCAACACTGGTGTAATGGTAGTGGCTATTGATAGGGGTGGTTGAGTTATGTTTGTATGTGCCACTGAACTTGGTGTTTATAAACAGGACATGGACAGGGCATTCCAAAACTTGTTTCCTGGCATCTTCAGGGGATAGGCTCCAAGACCCCAGGGAATCAAATTCCACAGATGGCCAAGTCTCCTATGGGACATGGCCTACGGCTTGTGTATGTAGTGCCCAGACTTCCTATACATGGTGAGTGAGCTCTTCACAGCTTGTAGCACTTAACACTGTGTTGTATTTGTGTGGGAGTATGAGGGTATGGGGGTGCGGCCCATGTGCATATAGAGGCCAGAGGTCAATGTTATCTTTCCTAATCCCTCTCTGCCTCATGTTTTAAGACAGGGTCTCTCACTGAACCTGGAATCACAGATTCCACTACACCAGCTGGCCAGCAAGCCCCCAAGATCCACCCGCTGCTTCTTCCTAGGGCTAGGATTATAGGCATGTGCCACTATGGCATTTTATATGAACATGGGGATATGATTTGGGGTCCGCATGCTTGTATACCATGCACTTTAACCCAGACCTGCACCATGTCACTCAGGGAAAAATTATAAGAAAAAAAATCCCTTTGTTCAGTTTGTTTGTCCACAGCATTTTGTTCAATATTTTCTATATGTAGCTGGTTGAATCCATGAATGTAAAACCTGTGGGTGTCCAGGGCTGACTGCACTTCAGATATGTCACTGGTGATACCAATGTTTCCATTATTAGTATTGTTGTTACTGTTGTTATTATTGTTGTTTGTTGTTGTTAATTATTATTATTATTATTATTATTATTATTATTATTATTATTATTATTTTACCTTGTTAGCCCATCCTCATAGTTACTATCACTCTGGGATTAGTAGTGTTTCCTTGGAAACTTAAAATCTCCCCATAGTCAGCGTCTCCCCACATCCAGGGATGTGTTCGTTCTCATGGTACACATTGGTACTGCCTGCCCCAGAAGCTAACATGTATGGTGTCTTGGGGGTCCCACCGGCTGAGTACCTGGATCTTACCTCTACTGATGTCATTGGTCCCTCGGTTCAGGTCGTCATTGACATGATGATTCAAAACCTGTGCTTTGCCTGCTGAGTCTGGGTCTTCCCCAGGCTTCATAGAACCCACTTATGGGATATGGACCTGGGTCCTGGCTCTACATGACCACATCAGAAGGCCTGTGACCAGGTGCATCACTGTGAGTGCCAGGAATTTCCTCAAGCATGTGATCTGCAGCCCAGGGTAGAATCCCATTTTTCTTCATTTGTTTATAAAGTAGTTTGTATCCACTGGACTTTCAGGCTAGACAGGCCTCGGTTAATGATTTTTTTTTTAATTTTATTTTATGAATAAGATGGAAGCAATAGGTACTCAGTAGACACAGTATTTTGAATTATAAATCCTGTGCTGGTGGCATGGGTATGTGTGAACTTCTGCAGTGCTGGGCAATGGTGGTGAATGCAGTTTGCAG
Organism: Rhabdomys pumilio; assembly: GCA_030674055.1. NCBI lineage: Eukaryota > Metazoa > Chordata > Mammalia > Rodentia > Muridae > Rhabdomys > Rhabdomys pumilio. The sequence goes on from JANHMN010000003.1 coordinate 131,190,657, forward strand.
TGAGTCTGTGGTTGCAGAGACAACAGCCAACCCTGCAGTATAATATGCTGTGGCTTCGATGGCAGATGCCAGAAGTCAGGGATACTCTGTGCACCTTCAACTTAGTAAATTTTAACTTAAATAGATTGGTTGGGATGCAAAGCTCCTGGGCTGTTATGTACAGAACTGCACAGAAGCAAACTTGCACTCCTGGGATAAACTGAACTTGACGGTCACACATTACCCCCTTTCTATATTGCCAACTTTCACTTCCTAGGATTTTGGTGAGAGTCTTTGTATTTCGTTTCATAAAAATGATAGCATTTTTTTTCTTTTCTGTTTTTAAGACAGGCTCTTGCCTTGTAGCCCAGGTTAGCTTCAGAATTGCAAACCTCCTTTGTTAGCCTCTCATGGTCTTTACTTTTCTCCAGCCTTTGTCTGCTTTGGTATCACGTACTGCCGTGTGTTGCTATTTTTCTCATTGCTGTGACCAAATGTCTGGCAAGGTGTAACATAAAAGAGGAAGGGTTTAGTTTGCTCACAGTTCAGAGAACCCAGTCCATCAAGGCTGAAAAGGCAAGGGATGTATGGCAGAATCCACCAATAAACATGCAGCTGAAGAAGCCTTTTTAGGTGGTTCTTAAGCTACACCTTCGGTACTGTGGGGGTTGGGGATAAGACACTTTGTGCTATCTGTTTCTTCAGTGGGAAGTTTTGAAGGTCTGTTACTTTCAAATATTCAATATGTACAGCCGAAATGATTGAATTTATCCAAACACAGTTGCTTGTAGTATGTTCTGTCTTTAATTATTTTGTGTATGTATGCAAGTCAGGGGCTGAGGACAACTTGTAGGAGTCGGTTCCACCACATGGGTCTCAGGTATTATACACATGGTGTCCAGCTTAGCAGCAAACATTGTTACACACTGCACCACCTCACCAGATGACCTCTTTGTACTTTGTTCTTTATCTTTTCTGACCTTTAAAACTTATTATTGTTGTGATTATTATTATTATTATTATTATTATTATTATTATTTTATTATTGTAGATGTGCACTGTGACAGTCAAAGGGCAATTTTGTGGAAATATATTCCCTCCTTCACCCTTACCTGGTTCCACAATTGTGGTCAGGCCTTCAGACTTGTATCATCAGACAGCAAGGAGTTACTCCAAGGTTATGTCCAGGACTGTCTGCCGCCTCCTCATTTCATTGTTGGACAGCCTCCAGGCAGCATGATGAGAAAACTAGGTATCCAGTTATGAAACTTGAGTTTCTTTTTGATCCTATCGTATGTGTCTCTCCCTGGCTCTGCCAGCAGTCTCTGATGGAGCATTAGAGACCATGAGGCATCTACACTGGCTGTGAAAAGGAGCAACACCTTGGCAGGCACATGGCTGCCTGCTCTTGACATGCCCACTCTAACCAAAGGAACATTGTTCTAGTTTCACCTCTGGGGTCATAATTAATTATCCCAACAAAACACAACATTGGCGAGGAAAGGGTGTTTTTATTTACAGGTCATAATTGTGGATAAGTCAAGGCAGGAATTCAAGCAGCCTGTTGCATCATGTCCATAATCGAATACAGAGAAAATAAATGAATCCTTGTTTCCTTGCTTCTCTGAGCCAGCTTTCTCTACTCTTATACAGTTCTGAATGCCCCTTCTAGGGAATGATGCCACCCACAGTGGGCTGTGTTAATTAACAGTCAAGACAATCCCCTATAGCTATGCCCAAAGGTTAATCTGATCCAGGCAACTCCTCAATGGAGACTTCTTTCTCAGATGATTCTCAGTTATGTCAAGTTGACAGAACTGACTAGCTCAGACCCCAGGTTCAAAGAATCTCACCCCTGGGAATTGCTGTGCATGTGGCCTTACCATTGTAGTATCCCATGGGGAATGTATGTGCTATGAACATACTATCCAGCTATTCTATCCCTCCTCTAAGTGTGGCTGGGTCTGCTGGTGGGGATCCTGGGAGCACCTTGAAGTTCTTGAGACCAAAAGAGCATCTGAAAGCTAGAACTTGGGACTAAGAACTGAGGTCTTTCTCCTTTGTATGAGCCTCAGACAAATTCTGTTTTTCTAACCAAGAGATGGAGTGGCTGGGTAAGGTGACACCAGGCTACTCCCATTCATGATCTGCATAGTAATCCTGCCTCCTCCCCCTCCCATTCTACATCCGCCTCCAATGGCTATTGGCATTTACTGTGCCAGGCATAGTGCTGGTTAACCAAGATAGACAGGTGGTGGGCAGTACATGGGGACTGTGTATCTGAAGTTCACCTCAGGCTGGAAAGGTATCGAGAAGAATGAGAAGTTGGCAGAGCAAATTTAAGCATGGAGCGCTTCTGGGAAGAGGCACCCATGGAGAGCCATGCATGGGCACAGGGCAGCCATGGAGAGCCATGCATGGGCATAGGGTGGGTTCCTTCTGGGTTTTGGGGTTATGCTCCAACTCTTTGGAAATGGATGCTCATTACTGGCTTTTCTAATTCAAGGAAACTTGAAAAGGATTTGGCATATATCCTTGTGGCTTAGCCTGAGCCCATGGCCACAACTCCCAGGCTTTGCAGATGTGTTCCATGGAGCCTAGTGTTCTGAGTTGACACAATTGTTCTGTATTTCACGGAGGGATTCACAGGAAATCAGCTCTGCGGGCAGCCAGTTAGGAGGATAAGCCATCCTGAAAGCATCCTGCAGCCATCTCTTCTCTTACTGTCACTTACTGCCCAGGAACATGGACAGGGGCTGTCTGCACTCTGTTGACCCTCAGTGAAAGTCAGGTACCAACCAGACAAATCAAAGAAAAGGATCACTTCCAACCAAGGAGCCTCCTGCAGCCAGGAAACTATAGATGGAGGAGAGTTGCAGCTGGACAGTGCAGAACCATCTTACATGTCACCACGTGTCACTGATCTGGTATCTGAAGTAGAGTTTTATAAATGCAGACTGGTTTTTGTCCTTGTGAATTCAGAGCTCTAAGCCAGGGGCTGCTACAGACTCTTCAGGAGAGCAAAGCACGGGGGTTCCAAGATCAGAGCACCCCCCCCCACTGCTGACCTTGGGCCATGTGTGACCTTGAGCTCATCACAGAGTCTCCCTCTGCTCAGCTGTAAAACAGATGAAGGACATGGATCTGTAGACATTAGAATTCTGTAAAAGGCTCTTGGGAAGGTGATTTAAAATAACATGCAAATGTGCTACTTGATGGGTTTTCATGGTACAGGTAGAGAATAGTTGAGCTTCTGCATGGAGAAAGCCAGACTCAGGACAGGTTCAGCTGTGGTCAGCTGTGTGTTGGGGACCCTGCTCTAGAGCCCGGAAGATGGGACTTGAGTCCATGTAGTGAAGGAGATGAATGCTCAGCTCAGAGTAGGTACAAGAGGGAGAACAGGAGGATGAAGTGTGGCAAGACTGAGGCCTGGGTCTCTGATGCTGTAGAAGAGAAAGGGTTAACCAGAGAAGGTGGCACTCTCCAGAATACAAGGCAGGGGATGCAGCCAGGAGGGCGGGCTGCGGAGAGGCCCCCAACTGGTATAGGCAACTTTCCTGGACAGTGTGGTAGCCAGAAGTGTGGGTTCATGGATAGGCTGAGCTATGGGTCTCCAAGTGCATTCTGTCACTGATCTGTTCCCTAACCCTTGGATGTCACAGGAGTCTCCAGGGACTGGTGAAGCAAATGACTGTGGGTGAGGGGAGGGCCCTGATGGCATAGATTTTGAACAAAAGGAATTGACCCTATATCCTGAGGGCCAGAAGCTGCAAAAAGCTCCCCCCCCACCCGCCTTGAGTGGATCTTTCTGCCTCTTAGCTCCCAGAGGGTCCAAGTGTCCTCAGACTGTGGCTACCTCCTGCCTTGGTGCTCACATGACCTCACTTTCAGTGTATGAGCCCCCTCTTGCCCTCCTAGGAAGACACTTGCTATTGTCATTAGAGTCAACCTGCTTAATCCTGAATGATCTCCCTTCACAATACTTTACTTACTCATGCCTATGGAGAAAACTTTTCTCACATATGGTCCTGTGGGGAGCATCTGAGGATGAGGATTGGTCCACTCATGAATATACTGGCAGAGGCCAGAACCATGGAGGTATTCCTCAGCAGAGCCTCATGTAGCCCCATGAGGGTCCTGCAAAGTGGAACACACCATGTCAGAGCCCCAGGCACCCAGAGCAGAGCACAGGAGGGAGGATTCATAGGAGTCGGACTGCATCCTGTGTTTCTACGTTAGGAAACCACACTCTTGCAGGTGTGTGATGGGCTCCCACGGTGTTGATGGACAAGCTCTGTCTAGTTTGTTCCTTGTCTGCAGATGGGTTTGGGGACAGCAAGAGAGCCTTGAGACCTCAGGCTGAAGAGTCTGTCTGTTCATGACAGTCTAACCCGGGGTTTAGTTTGTTCTTGACCTTCCCTCTGTGGCTGCTGGGGCTCTGCTGAAGCCACACAGGCATAAGGTGAGGGTGAGCGTAAGAACCTGCAGCTGCCCGGTGGACAAATGGCCACCGCTAGCACAATTTCCTATTGAGGTAGTTGCCTTGCTCATGCTTTACAGTTGAGAAAGTGGAGACTTGGCAAGGCACAGCTAGACAAGGAGGAACCCAGGACAATGTACACTAGCACTGTCCTTCTGAACTTTTGCAGTCCCTACTCCCAAAGCCCACATCCTGCAGCCAAGGGAGGAATCCATGAGATGGAGCCTCTTTGTTTTCTTGCTCCTTGCTCTGTCTTTGTCAGTGTGTCCCCTCAGGACAACCAGGTGACTCTTATGATGGCAATTTACTGAGAATTCATAGGCAGTAGGGCCCAACACACACACACACACACACACACACACACACACACACACACACACACAC
>JANHMN010000003.1:131200697-131235044 GCA_030674055.1 Rhabdomys pumilio
ACACACACACACACACACACACACACACACACACACACACACACACAAGTACATGTACACACCCCATGTGGCGGCTGAGCCCTAAACCTATCTAGTTCTTTCTCCTTACCTCTCTCCCACATGCTCCATATTCTTCTGTTTTAACCCTCTGAGAGGGGATCTGTGTGCCCCAGTTCTCCTGGCCAGCCTCACCTGTCTTGTAGGCTGGAGCTGCCCAGACTTCATCCTTACAGGGCAGAACATGGCTGCTTCAGCCTTTGTAGCCATATGCCCTCACAGCTGCTTCCTCTGAGCAGAGGACACACTAGTGAATGGGGCTTTCCTGTACCAATAAAACTTTATTGATGATGGTAGAAAAGGACGGAACACATCACACTAATTATTAGTGTGTAATGTCACTGTAGGGACAATTCCATCTTTGGGCCTTTCTTCTCCACCTGCTAAACTCCTACTCATCCTACAAGACCCCACTATGTTAGCCCGCATCTCATGCTTCCGGCACAGCTCTAATGCTCCCAGTTCCCAGAACTCCTGGAGAGCCTCACATCTCCCATCACAGATGAACCCACTCAGTTGTGATGAACTTCTCTGTGTATCTGTCTACCCCCTCTTGCCCTCCTCCTAGCTTAGTCATCTCTCTTTTGGTGGCGTCTGACACGCAGACAGCTCTGGAGTCACTCATTCAGCAGAAGCTGCCAGATACTGTACCTAGAAACACAACAGCGAGTCAGATGACACCTAGGGGCACTGGACAATGCTGGGAACATGAAGCTGTTTTGGGGGAGTGGAGGGTCTATACATGACACGATCAAAGACCCAAAGGGAGCGAGGGGATCCCGGTGGATACGGGGGTGGAGGGAGCAGATAGCCAGGCAGTAAGAACAGTGAGTTTAAAGGCTGGCAAGGGGGCAGCCTTATGGGGAGAAGGGCTACATGAGACCCATGTCTGTTATATCTGTAGGGACAGAGGTCACCATGTCAGGGCACATCACTGAAAAGGCACACACATGGGGACAAAGGCATGGCAGCAAAGGCCTTGGGGTCATAGTGTTTCCTGAATGAATGCATACTGTTCCATTGTGTGTATAGAGATTTGAGGGCCCATTGCACCCCAATCTTGGGATCCCACCAAATGATAGCTAACATGAACTTATTCTTCCTCTCAGGAACCTCTGTGGGCATCAGCTGTCCAGGCCAATCTTGGTTGGGTACCTGTTGGTACAAGGAAACCAAAATGTAGAGAACACGGCTCAGCTGGGTTATTGTAGCCGTGCAGGCCGAGCAGGCTCAGAGCCTAGGCCTCCTGGCCCAGGTGTCTGCTAGCTCTACTTTGCTGTTCTGAGATATAATTCAGATAGCAGCAGGATTAGCCTGTTGACGTGCATGAGGGAGTAGCATCCTGCACACCCAGTCACCGCCTTCAGCGCTGCCTAGTTTCAGAACCTCTTGGCATATCAGAAGGAGGTCCATGTCATTGGTCCCGCCCCTGCCTGTACCCAGTCTTCTGGTTGCCACTCATCTGCTTTCTGTCTCCAAGGCTGTGTGTGTCCTGCAGGGGTCACAGTGAGTCCATCACTGTGTGGCCTTTATGCCTGGCTTCTTTTTCTAAATGATACATTTAAGGCCCACCTTTGGTTGCCTGTGACCCAAGGAGTGTAGTTAGGGCTTCTCATCCTACCAAGAGTGCAGGGCTTCTTACCAGCATCTTTCTACCCAGAGCCCCCTGACCCTTGTCTCTGGAGACAAGTGCCCCTTCGTGAGCAGCACATGCAGTCAGCATGTGTAGTGAGAACTAAGGACTTGTGTTTTGCAAATGCAGAGCAGGGCCCCATCCTAGTGCTTCTGTCCACCCATGGCTGTGGATGGACAGTATGTTGTTATCCTGGGGTTGTCACCATGTGTTTTTTCTGATTAGGCATGAGTTCTGTCCTGAGTATGCTGAGCTCTTGTCTGGAGTCTTTGGGGTCCTGCCAGTGGCTGAAGATGCTTCTGAGTTTTCTGCTGAGTTGATTGACAGCGATATCCTGTGATTTGTAACAGATCAGAGCACGATTTGTCCCACTCACCCCAAATGAAGGTCACAGGCTCCTGTAAGGATCCTGCTTGTAATAGAGAGACAGGACCCTACCCTATCCTCTGTAAACAGATTCGGGGACTGGGCATTGACAAGGCTCCTTTAAAGCCTGTTGTTTTCCCAAAGCACTGCTCTGTCTCCATGGAGATCATAAACAGAGTAAGGGAGATGGAGACCTGCACACCTGCCTGCCCCTGCCCTGCCCGGGCATAGGCTGCTTAGTCGGTTAAACTTCATTTAATGCATTCATAGCACGGGGGGGGGGGGGGGCAGTAAACAGGAGAAAGGCTTCTGTTGAGCCCATGAATATGCGTGGGAAATGCCAGCCTGCAACAGTCAAAAAGCCCCTCTACTTCCTTGGCCTTAATGTACTGTACTGTCCTTCAGTGCATGCACATGCGTGCACATGCGTGCACATGGGACCTAGAACAGCACTCAGCCCTCAGACACCAGAAAGGCGGAGTTTGTGTTACCACCTGCCTATCATGGGACCTTGGGAGGCCATCTGTCCTCAGTGACAACCTGAGCCACTAACATATTTGGACATGGTCACTGACCTTGCCTGTTCCCAACATGGGAGGCAGAGTAGGAAGGGGTGGCTTCTCTCCTACAAAGGCATAGTGGTAGCTAAGGGTCGGGACTCCTGAACAGTGTGTTACTTCTCTGGCTGTTGGGCACAAACAACTTAACTAATTTTGACTCACAGTTCCAGGTACGGTCACCTGTGAGTGATAGCACACACCACAGGCATATATGGCCACTCAGGAGTTGTCACTGAACCAAGGACTATCCTATGAGGAGAAGGGGCACAGTTCTCTCCAGTACTCTCCTCATGACTCCTTACTCCCTACATATGCTGTGTCCTCCCTTGCTCACTGGTGACCCACAAGGACAAAGGGGGAAAAAAGCAGGTCCAACACGGCTTTTGTCATGACCACTTGCCATATCTCCAGCCACCACCAACCCAGAACCCCAAATTCTACATTGATGGGCTCAGCCAGTCAAGAGTGAAGAATATTCTTTTATCTGGGCTCAGTAATACACACCTGTAATCCTAACACTCAGGAGGCTGAGGCAGGAGGATTGTACCAATACTATGCCTTCTACACGTTTCAGAGTCCTGGGTCCCTGCAGATGTGGGGACAGCTGCATGTTAATTATTTTGCTGTTGTGTCTTCTTAAGAAGACACCTCTGGTGGTGTGTGGCAGGTGTGAACAATGCTCACTGTCATAGCTGTTCCAAAATGAGCTTCGTGGGCCCCTGGGCTTGGCAGTTTCTATGTGACACAGGCTGGTTGTCCTGAGAGCTGTCTCTCTGGTTAGCCCTGAATCTGTATGGTTCCAACTCTGATCTCCCAGGTGAGTCGGTGAATCTGGCTGCCACATTCAGCATTTAGGAGTCCCCAAGTATTTCCAGCTGACTCATGGAAATGTGACACACAACCACTGCTGATAGGTTAAAGTTGCTAGCATGGGGTGTTAGTGGCATTTATGAATATCATAGGGAAACATTTACTCATGCAGCTTTCACACAGCAGAGGAAATCACCCCAGCTAGCACTTGCTGCCTGACGTATCTTTGCCCGTTACAGTTGCCTAACCATATAAATATGCACGAGGAAACACATCCACACTAAATTTCAGAGCGAGCTCTGCTGGACTAGGAGAGATGTGGTATTACTGTATTCCAGAAGAGGTTCATATCACCTGGGTTAACCTTGAACTTGCTAGGTAACCAAAGCTGGCCTTGAACTCTTGAACCCAGGCCTCTGCTTTCGCAGTGCTGGGATGATAGACATGAGCCATCATACTTGGCTCTTAGCCTCTTTTATGTGTGAGGGATGGCACATAGCCTTGTAGCTGTTTCTATACCTCTGTATTGAAGTGTGTGTGTGTGTGTGTGTGTGTGTGTGTGTGTGTGTGTGTGTGTAGGTGTGTGTGTAGGTGTGTGTGTAGGTGTGTAGGGGTATGTATATGTTTGTGTGTGGTGTATAGGTGTATAGGTTTGTGTGTTTTAAGGTGTGTGTATGAGTATGTAGGGGTATGGATGTGTATGTAGGTGTGTGTATGGGTGTGTAGGTGTATGGGTATGTTTGTAGGTGTTTAAGTGTTGTGTATGTGTGTATGTAGGTGTGTACGTGTATTGGTGTGTGTAGATGTGTGGGTGTATGTAGTTCATAGGTGTGTGTGGTGTGTAGGTTTGTGTATATGTAGGTGTGTATGGGTATATGTGTAGGTGTGTGTGGTGTATAGGTTTGTGTGTGTATATGTGTATGTAGGGTTGTGTGTGTATGAAGGTGTATGCACATGCACGTAGAAGCTAAATTCATACTCAAATGTTCCTCTGGTGCTATCCACTTTTCCATTTCTTTCTTGAGACAGTGTCTCTTATTGGCCTGAAACATTCCAAGAAGTCTGGGTTGTTTGCCCAGCAAGCACCAGGAATCCTCCTGTTTCCACATACCCAGCATGAGCCACCATGCCTGGCTGTTTTATCTGGGCTCTGTTCTAGCGATCAAACTCCTATCCTTATGCATGTGTGGCAAGGGCTTTACTGACTGAGCCTCCTACCAGTCCTGTAGTGAAGTCTTGCTAGGCATTTGCCTTCTGATCTCAGAGACTTGGGACATTGTCTCTTACCTCATCATCTCTCACATCCCCTCTGCTTCATGGTGTGGACACAAGCTTGCCACTTACCTCCTTGGTACTCACCTTTGCTGTTTAACTGGTTCTAGACCCAGTGCAGACAGACAGGTGGCAGCACTGACTCCTTAGCGTGAGTTCTGCTGCCCCTAAATTGTTGAGGGACACAAAGTGGCCTAGCTGTTATTGTCCACAAGGCTGAGATAATAACAGCCTCCTAGCGCCCCCGCCCCCCACCCCCAGTATGCTGGGTACCAGCCAGGGATCATCCCCTACTGGTTAGTCAGAGAAGCCATAACATGCACACTGCCACCTAGCTGTCTAAACCCTATAGTACACCACACACACATTCACACTGTGTGTGCACTTCACAGTAGAATGTGAGATGAGCTACCAGGCTGTGAGGAAGCAAGAATGGGGTGAGCTAGGGAACATCTTCACCATGGAAAGAGACCCAGGTGACTAGGACTGTGGATAAGGAACAGGGAGGACCCAGATGAGCTGAAGCCTTGGCTGGGCTGATAGAGATATAAGGACAGGCCCCCAGCCCCCAGGACTGGGAGAGGAAAACAGCAAGTCTAGGACTTGTCTCCAAAGAAGTTCTAAATCATACCCTCTCATCCCTCCCTGACTGGGAATGTGTGTGTGTGTGTGTGTGTGTGTGTGTGTGTGTGTGTGTGTAAGTTCATGTGGGAGTGCATATCTTTGCATTTGTAAGACTGTGTGTATGCACATTGCCTGAGTGTGTGTACATGGGTGTGTCTATACACACATTCATGTGAGTGTGTGTATCTTGGCATTTGTGAGAGTGTGCGGCTATTTATGTACTTTGCTTGAAAGAGAGGGAGGAAAAGAGGGAGAAGGAGAGAGGGGTGGGGAGGGATGGAAAAAGAGAGAAAGAGAGAGAGAGAGAGAGAGAGAGAGAGAGAGAGAGACCATCCATCCACACACTTATTGGCACATGCTGTCCTATCTGTGTCTGAGCATTAGAGACACCAACTGCTCATACCTTCGGCAGCCACCCTCCTCAGGAGCTCTCTGTGTCCGCCTATATTGTAGGCATGATAGATGGGTGGAGTTCAGCTGTTCTGTTCCCAGCGTGCATGTGCCTTGCCCAGCTTAGCAAATTCATTGTGCCTTTCACACACCCTAGCTGGTTGTCCTCCTGAACTCTGGGAAGTAGCCTTTTCCTTGTCTCTGCTTTGTTGTTGATGGAGGAGTCCTGGGGGCCAACAACTCCAATAATTACCCTCAGGTCCTGTAAGCAGCCAACCTCAGAGCAGGAGTTCAAATATATGTGGCCCTGTCTATAGAACATCAGGCTAGCTCTTTGCTGTTCCTAGATGTGTCTGTCTGAGTGTGAAGGAAAGACAGACAGATATAAAGACAGACAGACAGTCAGACAGACACCCCTGAGACACGTTCATCTTTGTGATAAACAGCCTGAGCCAGTTAGTTTTCGTCAACTTGCCACAACCTATAAGGAAAGACTCACTTGAGGAATTGTCTAGATCAGACTGGTCTCTGGGCATCTCTCTGGGAGATTGTCTTGACTAATTAACCTAGCCCACTACGGGTAGCTCCATTCCTTAGGAAGGGGTCCTGAACTGTATACACATGAAAGAATCAAGCTATACGCAGGCAAGGCTATGCATATCTCTCTGCTCTTGACTGTGGATGTGATCATTTGCTCGAGTGATCATTTGCTCACCTTGACCCCTCTCAGTGATGGCCTGTGACCTCGAAGTATAAGCTGAGCAAATACTTTCCTCTCCTAATTTGCTTTTGGTCAGGGTGTTTTGCCACAGCAACACAAAGGAAGCTAGAATACAATCCTATACTAGCAATGATAGTAGCACTTTGCCCAGTACCCTATAGTTTATACAGCCTGTTGGTACTCTAGGTGGATGTTTACAGGTGTCACCAAGGCTGCAGCAGAGACCTTGTGTGCTGTGGTTCCTGCCACGTGGAGCTGGCACTGATACTCCTGGTCCACTGGCCCTGAAGCAGGGTTCACACTTACCTACCCATTACTGGTAGATGGGTAAACTGAGTCCTAGAGACACTTGTCCATGGACACCAGACAGGGACCGGGCAGCAGCCTGTCATCTTTGGCACTCCTCAACCACTACTTCTGGCCTCCTGACTAACCTCATTCCTCAGACATAAAGACATCGAGGAAGGTAGAGGCTCTACCCTATACACTACTGAGCCCCTCACCTCTTTGATGAGAAAGGGCGTATCCAAGGACACAAGCTTTGAGATGTATGCTCCAAAGATTTCGAGGAGCACATGTGCCCGCTGTGTGGGGTGGGCCTGGAGAGGGAAGGCAGAGCTTCCGTGGAAACCCTGGCTATTTTTACCCCTGTCTCTCCGGCTTCTGCCTCCCACTGGATTCTCGGTGAGCTGCGGCGGCAGCAGCCCCCTGGGTCCCTCGCGTGCCAGGCACAGGCTATTTTTATGACCTTCCAATTTGCCCACAGATCATGTCAGACCACCAGGGGCAGGGTGGGGAAGAAAGGGGTACAGAGAAGCAAAAAAGTCTGTGGGAGGGGCCTGCATCCACTATTAAACTGCAGGGGATAGGATTAAGAGATAGCTTGAGATAAGCCAGCCTCCCAAGTAGGAGGGAACCCACTGCCTTTTAAAGCCACAACAACCAGCATCATCTCACTGTCCCCAGCATCCCCTGGAGCAGACCAGAAGACCAGGATTCTAGTCCTGAGTCCAGCCTTAACTGGCTGGGTGACTTTAGGCCATTCACCTAACTCCTTTGGGATTGGTTTTCTCATCTTTGCCCTTTATAGAGCATCTAGTCATGCTAGGTAAACAAGAAGTAAATTCTGTCAACAACTCTACAAAGTCCCCACAGGCCATCTGAGTCTGGCAAGAGTAGGGAGTAGCTGTAAGACCTCTGCACAAGGCATTGAGGACATAGATAATACGAAAGGTAGCCTTTCCCTGAGACCTACAGCATCTCTGGTGCCCTTTAACGTGCTTTATACATCTAATGTCTGTAGTATCCCTCTTATGGATAATTCGATGTTTGTCCATCAAACAAGTCAAGACAGTTAGAGATGTGCCCAAGGTCATACAGCTGGAGACTGGGACATGACCTTCCCCACCCACTCAGGGGCAGAAGGACACTTGATGAGCATTCCTTTCCTACCCTTTCCTGACTCATCTGCAGCTCAGAAATGAGAGGGCTCTTGTCTAAAGCCACGCACCAAGCTCCTCTACAGCTTTTTTTTTTTTTAAAGAGGGAAGCCAGATGTAGTGGCACATAGCTGACATTCAAGCACTCAAGAGGATTCTTAGTGGGGCCAGCCTGGGCTACATAGCTAGATTTTCTATCTCCAAGAATAAGCAGCTTAAGATTTTTTAATTGCTGGGTGATGGTGGCACACGCCTTTAATCCCAGCACTTGGGAGGCAGAGGCAGGCGATTTCTGAGTTTGAGGCCAGCCTGGTCTACAGAGTGAGTTCCAGGATAGCCAGGGCTACACAGAGAAACCCTGTCTTGAAAAACCAAAAAAAAAAAAAAAAAAAAAGATGTTTTAATTAATTAAGTTCAAAGAAAAAAATGACAGATGGCAAACAGAAGAAGATTCCCTGCCCTCTTATGTGACTTCAGTCCCTGGGGATGGAGAGAAAGGGAAGGCACCATAGGAAAGCACTCAGAAGGTGGTTGGCTCACCCCACACCCTGAGCCCCAGGTCCCAGCTCTGCCTCTGAGCATCAACCTGGTATTCGCCCACCAGGATCCTTCAGGCTGAAGTTGCAGCATGTCTGAATGCGCCCCAGATCTGCTTCCCATGAAGCACCAGAAGTTCCAAGCACCTGGAAGGGTACACTGTCCCTGAGACCCAGGCCTCCTCTTTGGCATCAGTTCCGTGAGGTTTTGGGGCTACCTTGCAGTCCACTACACAGAAAGCAGGAAAACTGCCCAGGCAGAGAAAATGCCCTGTTCCAAAATGAGAAAGCAATTACTGAGGACAAGGACGGTCACTGCCTACAAGTGACACCTCTGGCCCCTGCTAATAGTGGTTGAATCATTTTCCTCTCCCTGCTAATGGCGTGCGTAATTGCACTGGTTTTTCAGGCGTCCTTCACCCGTACTTATTTAGACTAGTGACTGATGCGTTGCCATGGAAACCGGCACTAGGAAAAAAAAGTCCCCGGTACAGTGAGGAAGTGGAAGGATGCAGCTCCAGTCTGCAGCTACAACTTGTGTCAAAGAACCGAATTTTCAGCCGATCCTGATTTTTCCGCCTTCAAAAGTCAAATTCGTGAACCTTCTCGTGGATTAAACTCTCTGGGGTTGTCTTCCTTAGTCCTGTGATCTATTCTTTTTTTTTTCTTCTTCTCCTTAAATTCTGACCATAGAAGACTGCAACTTTTTTTTTAACTCCTTGTTGGATTAACAGAGAATATAGTAAGTGAGGCCAGCCCCGAGGACCCAGTCTCCACATGGACCCAGAGGAGGAAGAGGCAAGGGACCGGTCTGAGTGAGATGGTCATACCCAGGTTAGGAACGATGGCTGAGAGCTCCCGGTTCAAGAAGAGAGTTCATTTTGGAGGTATGGTGCTACCTCCCCAGCCTGCTTGGGGTTGGCCGATGTGAGTCTTTGTTCTCTGCTGGAGCAGCGGAGACAGTAGTCCCGGAACTCTGGTGCTGCTGGCGCGCTCGGTGATTATGGTGGCATGCTCGGTGGAGGCAGCAGGCTGATCAGTCTATACTTTGTGCGTCTTAGAATGCGCTGCTTCGGGTGCCTGGGTTCCTCCAGGCTATTGTTTCCATTATGGCTTTCTCCTACTTCTGACTTAGAGAAAATCAAAGGTAGCTGACAGATCATGCCAGGATGCAGGCATTTCTGTGGTAGAGAACCCCACGGTCCTATTTGTATTCTTGAGTGGCTCTCTGAGCACTGGTGGGTTTCTGAGTCCAACTCAAACATCTGTTCCTAGTGAAATTCTGTGTCTAGGGAATTGACTGTATGGTGAGGGGTGGACTGAGACATCAGTGTCTCAGGATCCCTGCAAAGTGCATGGGAAGTCCCCCAAACTGGGACAGGGATGCTTGCTCTCCTCAGTGCAGGCTACCCTTCTTCAGAGAAAGCATGGCCAGCTTGGCTTCTGTTATTGTTCTTTAATCACGCAGACTCCCTGCCTCTCTTGTGGTGTGGCAATAGAAAGAAAGAAAGAAACAGAAGCTAACATGAGCTGCTGCCTTGCCAGGGTTCAGGCTAGCTTAGGGACACAGTAAGCGAGAGGTATCTCACTCCACTCCTGGATGTCACTTTGAGGTCTGCAAAGATAAATGTGAGTTGCCAAGATTCTAGTGACAGGGTGGGGGAGGGGACTAGTTCTCACTGCATGGCAGCCCTGTGTTCTGTTTGTCACCTGTGGAGTTTGTGCTTCTGGACAGGGGCTGCAATGTTAGTGACTGGCAGGGAATGAGAGCTCAGGGGTCAAGACGTTTGTCTGTAAAGGTCATGGCCAGGGTGAATCTGTGCTTTCTGTTTCCATTTGGACTGCCCAGTCCTCACCCAGAGCCACCCTGATAAGGAGTGTGCTCTGATACCCTGTGGTCCTGAGCTCTGGTTAGCCAAGGTGTGGATGCTGAGGCTCCAGTCTGCAGAGTCCTGGCTCCCTCCCACAGGAGGCAGCAGCTTCCTCCTGTTCAACAGGTCTCTCTTCTCTGTGCCCTAGTTCCCAAGCCTCAGCTGCCGGTGTCCTTAAAAAAGATTAAAAAGCTAAAAGGATCCTCCCGCCTCCAGTCCGGATCCCAAATTTAAATCCAGGCTGTACTCCTCCAACCTGTGAGCCTTGGACTTCACCCCCAGAAGCCTTCTCTAGGAGTGACTGACTCTGCCTTCTGGAAGGGGTCAGAGAGGGCTTGTTCACCAGGCTGCTCCACCAAGGGCAGTGCTAATTAGCAGCTGTTTTATTTGAGAAATTCTGATTCCCTGGGGGTGGAGGCCAGTTGTGAAGTAGGACCCACCCACCCCCAAGACCAGATGTTAGAAGTGGAGGCATCAGATAGATAGAGGCTGCATGCTCAGGCACACAAAATGGGGCCCACCCAGTCCACATGACTTGGCATGGCAGAGCACGGAAGCCTCGGCTGCCTTGAGGGCAGCAGGTAGGTTGACCCTGGGACAGGAAGTCTTATCTACCTGTTCTTGTGGGAGTGTCCCTCCCCTTCATTGTCAGTGAAGCCCTAGGCTGCTGGAGCCTGAGGCACCAGTTCCCCTGGCCTCTTCACCACGGGCTCCTAGAACACCAGAGGCCACGTTGGCAGGGCCCTCCCAGCCGAGCTAATCAGCCTTGTGCAAATCTGAGCCAGTTCATCCACCTACTGTAATCTCCATGAATCAAACACTTTGAAAAGTGCTGGTTTGTGCTGTGGATTGTGCAGGCTTGCAGAGTCTCTTAGGCTGATTTTCTTTCTTTTTCTTTTTCTTTTTCTTTTTTTTCAAACATTCTAATTACTACAGAACAGAAACCACCTCACTGACAGCCAACTGCTCTATTTATTTGTTCAACCAATTTGAGAGGTTGATCAGTGGGCATTGTCCTCAGAAAACATTACTACACCCGCCCTCAGTGTCCTTAGTTCCCCTTGGCCATAGAACAGCAAAGAAGGCAGAGGTGGGTAAGAGAGACGCTGATAGTCACCACCCGGCACCGGGCGCTCACGAGAGAGTTATCAGCTGAGCTCAGAAGGACAAAGGGAGACAGAGGTGAAGAAGCTATGTGCCCTTGGATGAGTCCAGCACTTCCAAAGTGAAGAAACTGAGGGTTGTTGTGGACTCCTCTCCCCAAAGCCGAGGATGCTCTCCTCTTCCCGAACTCCTAGTAAATCTCAAACAGCATTGTGGGAGTGTTACTTAAGGGGAATAGCTCACTGTTCAGATTTATCCTTTACAGATGCTCTAGGTGCCTTGGCTTGACCTTGACTCATACAGTCAGGTTGACCCGGGTTCGGATCTCAGGTTTCCTATTCAGGAGGCAATTGAGTTCTGCCCAGCTGCCTCCTGACAGAACAAGGTTGAGACAGCTGTGTAAGCTCAGCAGCATGCCCTAGGGAGCTCAGTCATCCCCCATTGCAGGTCACAAGGTTATTTCTGTGCCTCAGTTTCCTCATTGGAATTTTGCAATGAAAACATGACTCTCTTCTGGGTGTTGGTGGCTGAAAAAGCAGGGCGTGGCCATGCAGGCAGGAGTGCCTGTGACTGAGAGAAATGTGACCTTGGAGTCATACCTGGAAGTCACGGGGCTTGACGGTTTCTTCAACAGGAGGTCAGGGGTCACATGTGGGTAGGCATGGATTCTAGAACATGGAGACCTGTGAAGTCACTTGGAATTCTGACTTTCTGTGTCCTACTTGTCCTCAACATGCCCAGGGTGTTGATGTGGCTGCCAAACCTACCTTCCCTGTAGCCCACGAAGGGGAAGTACCAAAAACTACTAGGACCTAGGAGGTGTAGTGGGATGAAGGGAAGCTCCACCCAGCAGACCCTGCTCCATTTTATTGGCCAGGGTTGGAGCTACTCCTGGGAATAGGAGGGAGCATTAGTTCTTAGATTCTAAGCCACACATGAAAGTGGTTGCTGAATACCACAATATAGGATGTGCACAGGAAGAAGGGCACAGCGTGGGGTGGGACCTCTGATTCTGTAAGGGGGAAGCTCTGTAGAGCATCGGTTAAGGGCTGGATTCTAGAACTTTGCTGGCTAGGTTGGGTGTCCTTGGCGATTGGCTCGGTCTAGTCAAGCTTGAGGCAGAGAAGCATCTCATGTGTTCTACACTAGCGCAGTGCGCGTGACATGTGGTAACTGAGGCCAGGTGATGACTTTCAACAGATCCCTGTCGTGGTATTTCTTCCCAGCCCTCCCTCCCTGTCCTCCTTCTGGAGCCTCCTTTCCAGAATGTGCAAGTATTCTCTGTGTCGTTACAGCGAAAAGCGACATAAGCTAAGACACCCAGATAGGAAGCAGGTGCCAACTTAGAACTCACTTCTAGCGACCTCAGCAGAGTTAGCCTGGGGTCCCTTGCAGCCACCTTCATCAGTCTGAGGGCAGAATCCCCAGGAGCTGAGGATCTCCCCTCCTCCCACCTCTCATGGCCTCAACACACCCACAGAGTGATGCTTCCAGTCTGTGATACTAGGAGACCACAGCACATGCCCACCATGAGGTAGCTGACAGTCCAGTTTCCCATGGGATCTCCAACATGTGAGTGTACTAAGTGTCCAGGAGAACCTGGACACTGGACTGAGAGAGGGCCATTCACTGAGTAATAATGATCCTCCCTCCTCCCCTCCCTGGTTTGGTACCTGGAGCTGGTATTCTGAGGGCCCTCTGGTCTATGCATGAGCCCTGATGTCTCGAGGGTCTTTGATGGGGCAAGGAACATAGCTATACCTGGTTAAAATATACCACTTTGTAAAGTGACAGCTGACTGGCAGTCCCTTAAGTTAGTATTCAGCTCATGTTTCATAAAAGGTTTTCAGTCGCTAGCAAATTCCCAGGAGAACTGAGAAGAAACCACTTTGCTAGGGGGCCTACCTCTCTGAAGTGGTTTGTGTTTATTTGGGAGGGGAAAGCAGCTCATGTGCTGGCAACCTTCCTCCTCTGGCTCTGGTTTTAGATGCTAGACTTGGCTCTGGCACAATGCCTGAGTGTTTGGTCCCTATTGATGCAAGTCCTGGGACCCTGGTGGCCCCCTACACCCATGCCTACCTTGAGGGAATCAAAGGTTCTGTGTGTATTTGTGTTTGTGTGTGTGCATACATGCATACATGCATACATGCATACATGCATACATGCATACATGAGAGTGTGTATGCGTGTTTGTGTGCATGCATAAATGAGAGTGTGTATATGTGTGTTCATGTGTGTGCGTGTATGCACACATACATGAGAGTGTGTGTATGTGTGTGCATGCCAGAGCTCAACCTCTGGAGTCAGTCCTCAGGTGTCGTCCACCTTGACTTTTTAAAGAAATCTTTAAGTTTTACTTTTATTATATTTAATTATGTATACCTGTGGAAGCAGGACATTCCCATTAATGTTGGTGCCCTTAGAGGCCAGGGATGTTGAATCCCCTGAATCTGGGTTACATGTCTTAGGTGCTGAGAATCAAATTTGTGTTCTCTGGAAGAGCAGCAAGTGCTCTTAACCACTGAGCCATCTCTCCAGCTCTTGCTTTGGAGTTTTTTTTTTAAACATGTATTGTTTGTGTGGACGAAATGCATATGTATATATTTATGTGGTGTGAGTGCATGGTATGCGTGTGTGGAATGTGTATTTGTGTGATATTTGTGCATGTGTGTGCACATGTGTGTTTGTGTGTATGAAATGCATGTGTGTGTGGTATGTGCATATGGTGTGTGTATTTGTATGGTGTGTGTGGGTAAGTATGTATTTGTGTGTATGGTGTGGTGTATTTGTATGATGTGTATGTGTGGTATATGTATGTGTGTGGTATGCTCATGCATGTGTCATGGACCTCAGAGGCCAACTTTCAGAAGTTGGAAGAAGGGTCTCTCTTGGTGTCTCTGTTATACTTCATATGCCAGGCTAGCTGGTTTGTGAGCTTCAGACAGTTCTCTTGTCTCCACCTCCCAGCTCACCATGAAGTACTGGAATTATAAATGGCTGCCATGGCATCTGGATCTTCTGGCCTGCCAGGCTATCTTGTGACCTGCTGAGCCATCTTGCTGGTCCCGACCTTGTTTTGTTTCTGAGACAGGTCTCTCACTGGCCTGGAGCTAGCCAATTAGACCAGACTAGCTGGTTAGAAAGTTCTAGAGCTCTGCCTGTCTCTGCCTCACCGATGAGGGGATTACAAGGGTGCACCTTGCCTATGCCTCACATTTTTTAAGGTGGGCTCTGGGGATCAAACTCAGGTCCACATGCTCGCACATCAAGGACCGTGCTGATTGACCTGTTCCCCTAACCCAGAGTGTGAGGTTCTTCAAGAAGGCATTTCTCCTTTGTTTGTTGCTGGCTTCATAGCCAGATGCTGGGACACAGAGCTGGTCCAGGGAGGAGGGAATGAGCAGACATCACACACTACAGATGCATGCATACACCAGGGCAGAACGCCATGCTTCAGGGAGCTGGGGATAAACAAAAGTGATGTCTCAGCTGTCTGTTGGCGCCATATCTTACCACAGAGGCACTGAGACTCAGGGAGGTGAACATCAGCCTTGATCTGGAGATGGAAAGCCTCCAGGGCCTGGGTTGTTGGTACCGAGCAATTTCTGTCAGCTAAAGGGATCATCCCACAAAGACACAGAGCAGAACAATCAAAGATGCTATTCTCTGCCTATTTGATGAGTAAGGGGAGGATCCAGAGTGTGGAGCCCAAGACCTGGTCTCACTGTGGTAGCACAAGCACAATCTGGTTTTAAGTTGTCATTTGGTTGGTTTGGATATTTTGTTGGTTTTGATGTGAATGAATGTTTGCTCTGTGTGGTACCAGTGTGTGCCTGGTACCTGTAGAGGCCAGAAGAGGGCATTGGATCCCCTGGAACTGGAGATACAGAAGGTTGTGAGCCACCACGTGTGTACTTGGAATTGAAGCCTAGTCTTCTACCAGAGGAAAAAGTGCTCTTAACTGCTGAGTCATCTCTCTAGCCTCTGTTTTTTGAGATGGGATCTCATGCAGCCCAGGCTGGCCTCACATTCACTGTGTAGCTGAGGATGGCAATGAACCACGGCTCTGTGGTCAAGTGCTTCTAATAGAGTTCTGAGTCTCAGAGTACTAAATCTCAAAGTACTAAGTCTCCAAGTACTGAGACCCACAGTGCTGAGTCCCAGGTTCTGAATCTGATGAACAAGAGTCCCAGCAGCCCTTCTGGCCATGCTGCCCTGCAAAGATGGCCTTGGCCTGTGACAATAGTGGGCAGAGGAGTGATCTTAGAACATAGTCATTTCTTGGCCCCCAGTAGCTGTGGGTATTCCACTCCACGTGGCCAAGGGGAATTAAAATCACTGATGGAATCCAGGGTGCTCTCTGTCAAGCCTAAGGCCCCTAAATATCTGGGTGAGCTCTCTGTGACTCCAGCAGTCCTTAAAGAGAGAGGGTAGAGTTCAGAGTTAGTGATGAGATGTGGGAGAGACCGACATGCCATAGGCCTCTCTGATTGGAGGATGGGCTGGACCGAAGGAGCGCAGTCTGTTTAAGCAGCTAGGGGAAAGGAGGAAACACCTGCAGAAATGCCTTCGAAAAGGACCATAACTTAACTACAGTCTTGTCGGTCACCCAGGAAAACTGAGCCAGGGGACTGTAGGAGAACAGGTCCGTGATGTCGCAGGCACCCAAGTCTGTCTTCTATCATTAGGTCAGTGTAGTGTACAGGGCATTTGTGCAGTCTGGCCACCATGCCTCCTTTGTTTCTGCTCCCTTGCTGGATTGGGTCCTGGGTCCCAGAGATACTCAAAAAAAAGCCATCGTGCAACTGATTTAAGAGATATACTTGTGTGTAGAGTGAGTCCCAGATCTTACATTTGTTTTATAAGTTCTTTTCAAGTCAGAGTCCTGTACTTACTGACACTGGGTGCCGAGGTCCTTAGACTTTTGTCCCCTCGTGGTAATTCAGTGTGACTAACCACTAGCCAGAGAAGAGAATACACAGACTGTGAAGGTGAACTTCAGTCTGAAAAATGGAGTACCAGCTCCCAGCCTAGGTTCCCTCCAGCCCTGCTCAGCCCAAGAGAGGCCCCAGAGCTCAAGCCTGCTCTGGTGGCCAAGGGGACATGACCTGGCAATAGGCCTTTGCTGCTTCCATAGCTGTGTGTTTCCCCACTTCATAGAGAGCCCAGCAGGGTCTTTGGTTTTCACCTCTGTCCTCAGTTGTCCCCTCAGCCCTTATATTTTGAGTTGGGTGAATGATGTCTGGATTTAAAACCTGCAGAGAAACTGGACAGGCTGGCATATGCGTATACTCTCAGCACATTGGAGACTGAGGCAGGAGGATTGTCATTAGTTTGATGCCAACCTGGGCCACATAGTGAGCTGCATGACATCCTGGGATATAGAATAAGACCCTGTCTCAAGAAAACAAGATAAATGAATGAATAAAACTTACAGGAGATACGGGAGCCTGGGCAAGGAGTCAGGTACAGAACACAGGTGAGCCAGAGTCAAACAGCCTGGCCATGTTGTCAACCAGGGACCCTGAGCCCTTTGCAGAGGTCTGAACAGTTTCTTAAAGCTGTAAAATAAATCCCTGGCATCACAGCCCATGTGAGTGGGTCTCTGTCCTGTATTTGGGGGCTGCACATGGCACCCTCTTGCTCTTCTGCCATACCAGGAAGCCAGCATCTTGGTCTTCAGCTCCCCAGCCTCCAGAATGGCAAAGAGATTAATTTCTATTCTTTATAGACAACCTGGCCTTGGGTATTGTTACCACATCAGAAAGGGACTGAGCTGGGAGCCAAGAATGAGAACTAAGCAAGGGACCGGATTCCATAGAAAGAAGGGCAGAAATAGCCAAGGTGCTCGTCTCAGAAGGAGTGTGTCTAGGGCACAGGTACTGACATTCAGGAGCAGTGTCTCAGCTCAGAAAATGGCCTCACCACTGCCCCTCTGGCCCTGGCTCTGAGTCCCCAGCAGGATCCTTCTCCAATACTGAGGGAGGCAGTTCCAAGCCCCCAGGGACATCCATCCTGGAGTATAAACATCTCAGATGACTTCCTGCTGAGTCTTTGGAAGCCATTGTCCTAGAGGCATTCCTGCTCTGTCAGGAGCCCTCTCCCTTCTCTGTCCCAGACACTCAGCAGCTACCAGCTTTGCCTCACTCAGCCTTAAGTCCCCAGGCTATATATGCCTGATCTGTCAGCTCATGCAGGTCCCTTGGGCTCAACCCTTGTTCTCTCTGACTTTCTACCTCCACATCCCCATTTGTGGAGTGGGCCAGCAATAGCCCCACTGCCATTGGCTCACAGTGGGTGTCTACCACGATAGTCAACCAGCAGTTGAAACCTGATAAGATACAGAGGTATGTCAATAATACAAACAGCTTGACTGGATCTAGAATCACCATAGAGGCAAGCCTCTGGGCATGTCTGTAAGGGAGCTTCTAGATTAGGTAAATTGAGGGGACAAGAACTGTCCTGAATGTAGGAATCACAATCTCTCTCTGATTCCCCACTATGGCTGCAATGTGACCACATGTTTACCACCATGTCTTCCCACCATGATGGACTGTGCCCTCCATCATGTATAAGCTAGAATAAATGCTTCCTCTTCTAAGTTGCTCTGTTGGGCATTTGTCATTGTGATGAGACAAGTCTCTAGTACAAATATCTGGCACCTCTGACCTACAGTGCTCCACAGGTCAATCATAGCGTTACCCATGCTCAGAATCCACACTAACCCCTGCTGGTCAAGATCAACACTCTGCATGAGAGAATGAAGTGCTGACGGCCTCATGGCATAGACTAAAACTGTGTAGAATCCACAGCCGTATCACCATGAATGCCTAGTCTTAGCTGATCTCAGAAGCTAAGCAGCGCCAGGCCTGGTTAGTACTTGTATGGGAGAGGAAAACAGCCTGGTGGTCCTGGGGTTACCTCATGCCACTGTAAGCCATTGTTGTATCCATCCAACCTGGCTCTGATATTAATATATGTGGCACCCAGGGAAGGCGCTCAGCCACCCTTTAGCTTACACATGACCATTGTCCCCTCTGCTGTTTTATCCTTCTGTGACTTCTTGCTGTGTCCTGGCTGGGTCAAAGAACCTCAAGAAGATACTCCTGGACCCTCCTCTCATGAAGTACTCAGCAACACTACCATTGAGGCCTATTCCCTCTGAGGGAGACTGGTAGAACAGGCAAGCTAACTGGCCAGAGTCCTGGGACATCTTTCCTGTGTTCTTGATTCTGTCTGTTTAGACTGATACACCCATGTTCCATGGTCCCCCCAGCCCCAGTGCATGCATTCTTAGTTGAGCCTTTGTATTAAACTGTGTCTTCTGGATGCCTAGCATTGCTCTCCATCTCTTCCATAGTTTCTATGCTTCTTGTCAATCAAAACAAGGGAAATTCACCACTCAGCTCTTTGAGAAAAGAATTGACCAGCTCGGAGCATCATCACCCCTGACCCTCCCATAGTTAAGAAGGTTAGCGCCCTCCATCAGAGCAAAAGAACTGTCTGTCTTTGAAGTTAGTCTTCAGCCAGCATCCAGGGCAGAATCCCAGGGTCTCCCTGTCATTAACACAGATACTGAAGATACTTGACTCCTCTGTGCCCAGTGTTCTCTGTCTGGCCATCTCTTCAGCAAAAAAGTAACCTAAAAATATCAGTCATGTGGCCCCAACAGGGATTCTGGTTGAAGGATATGCTGCCCCCTGTGGGGCATCAGGAAATGGGTGCAGGGCTGCTGATTGTCACAGGAAATATGAAGGTAGCCATTCCTTTGCATCAGCTGGGGGTTAGCTCCAGGACCCCCTCCTCACCCATAGATACTGAACCCCCACATACTTTCAGTCCCAAACATAACACCCAGTGCAGTCTGTATGCTCCGCAAACACTAGTATACTGAATTGCTTGGAGGAGTAAGCACCAAGACATACCTGTTCACGTTCAGTGCACATAATTTCCAAATATGATCTTTTAAAAAGTTTAATAGCATTAATTTTAATTGCATCTCTGTGTGGGCATGTGAAAGTTAGTACAGATAGATACCTATAGAAGTGGCAGACATTAGATCCCCCTGGAGCTGAAGTTACAGGCAGTTGTGAGCTACCTGGCTCAAGTGCTGGGAACCAAACTTGGGTCCTCTGCAAATGCAGCAAGTACGTATAATCACTGGGCCCCTCTCCAGCCCCTGTTTTTCAAATATTTTCAGACACACCTTAGATTGATAGAGTTCATGGGTGTGAAAGCCACAGCTACATGAGGCCTGATGCAGTTGGGGACAGGGGCAGGGGTATTTAAAGCCATACCATGCTCAAAACAATCCATTCAGCAGCGCTGTGGGGTACATGGTTCAGCAAGCAGAGCCTGACTCACCCTAGAGTATTTCTACCTAAACTGATACTGGCTGGAAGGGAATATGAACGTCATGTGAGATGGCTAAGAAACAAAATGTACTCCAGTCTGTGGGGCTCAGCTTGGGCCTTTCAGGCCAGCCACTCAGGGCAGAACCCAGGGGCAAGTGGGTCCTCCCAGGAACTGAGACAGTGTGGCTTATCATTGTTGCCAAGAGTCTTGCGCACTTTGTCACTGTGTGACCCCAGTCCATCCTCTGTCCTCCACTTGCTGCAGCGCAGTGATGGGTCCTCAGCTGAGCAGGATGTCCAGGAGCAGAAGGTATCTTGTTTCAGGGCCCTGGGAGGGTGTTCAGTTGGCTTGGATAATATAGAGCCTTCTCAGCTCAGGCAGCAGCAAGCAGGAGATCATATGAGGCATAAATTCCTCTTGTATGAAAACCAGGTACACCATGTGGGCATCAGACAAACAGCAGTCACTAAAGAACTGGGGCAGCATCTTTGGTCAGGACTAGGAAGGGATGTGTACAGAAACATCTCTACCCTATTCTCTCTGTATCCCTGTATTGTGGAGTCTGCTGTAGACCAAATTGTAGATGGGGAAACTGAGGTTCCTTTCCTGCTTTGATCAGAAGGTCAGGAAAGAATTGAGGCTTAGGTTCGTCTTGTCTGTCTCAGGGGCAGGGGTATGGCTCAGTGATGGACAGCTCGTCTAACATGTGTGAGACCTTGGACTCCATCCCCATCCATACAATAAACAGCAAAAAGGGGAGGAGAAGGGAGGAGGGGAAGGAAGGGGAGAATGATGGGTGCTGTTTTATGTGCTTTATAGTCTATCTGTCCACTGGCATTCCAAGGGGGGTGTTACCCCAGGGAATATGTCTGTGGCTCAAAGGGCTTCACATTCTTCTGGTCTTTCAGGGAGCTCATACTGGTCTTGGAGAAAGCCCCTCTTGTCATTCCATTTTCCAGAAAGGCACTCTAGGATGGGAGGGCACAGAGTCTCCCAGGATGCCCCACCCTGGTTTCCTTGCCAAGCTGCAGGCACCTCCTCCTGGTTGCTTTGCATAAGGGCTATTTTAACTGCTGACAATCGGAGACTGTCATGAAATCTGTCGCTGCCTTCCACACATCCCAAGGGGTGTACAAAATAGAATTTCCAGAGATTCCCCCCACTTTTCCATGTAGATTTCTCAGAGTGGCGTTTTTAGGGCATATCAGCTTATATGCTGCCTTGTGGGGAGGGCTCATAGCTGCCTCCTGGGAAAAGGAGATCCCCAATTAACCTGGGATGTGTGCCATGAGGGAGCACCCACCCAGGGCATCCATTAAGGCAAGCATCCTGTTCTTTAAGTGAGGCAGGAACACCCAGAGGCCCTTTGAGAAGGTTCTTCCTGGTCACTGCCTTGTCCAGGGCTGGAACTGGGGGTTCCCCAGTGCAAAAGGGCTCTTTGCACTATGCTAGCAGCCTCTGGGAGGCACTAACTTAGCATTCTCTGTAGAGCCTTAAGCGCATCACAGCCAGACCAAGCAGATGGAGGTACCAATTTTCCAACGTTCACTCATTTACCAGAGATCCTGGGTGCCCACGTGGCCAGGTTGTCATAGGAGCCAGGGATCTGTTGGCACAGTGAAATCAGAACTGGGGAAAGAAGATTCTAGCAAATGCAAAGGCCCTGAGATGCAAATCAGCTTGTCTTCTAGGAGCAAAGAGCAAGGGACACTGGTGGGGATGAGGGTGCAGGAAGGGGCAGGGCTGATGGCAACACTGGACTCACCTTCCTTCAAAGTCATTAGAGGCTATGGTTGGGTAGGTGGAACAGATCACCAGGAAACTGGGAGACAGGAAGCTACTTCATGAGTCTAAGTCAGAGATGATTATTACTTGGACCAGGATGTTAATGAGGGCTGAACTCTGAGATGCTGAAGATATTGCAGGGTAGCCACTATTTGAAGAACTCTGACGCTGGGTGAGAAAGGAAACCTGGCAGTTAACTAGGTCTTACAGAAACTTGTAGAACTTTCTATACAGTAAAGGAAACAATAGTTCTCTCTTGATTGGTTAGCTTGTCCGCCCCTTTATCATCCATGCCTTTTTAGTCAAAGGCATGTGTTCTACATTGTGCATGTGGAATACCCAGCTATATACATGTGTGTGTGCAGTCACCCATGTGTGCACGTGTGGAGGCCAAAGGAAACAGTATCCTCTATCAGTCTCCACCTTCCTGATTAGAGATAGGGTCTCTCGCTGAACCTGGAGCTCTCCATTTTAAGCTAGGCTGGTTGGTCAGTGAATCTCAAGAATCTACCTGTCTCTTCCCCATTCACTGCTGGGGTTACAGGCATGTGTGGGCATACTGGCCAGTATATGAATGCTTGGGATTTGAACTCAAGTTTGCTGCCTGCTCTGTCAGGTTGCATTCCTTTCCTCTACTAGGCTGTTTGCTCCCGATGAGTTTGGGGTTCATCCTGATGAGATCCCCACTCAGCCTTTGTCTTGTTATCAGGCCTCTGCTGTATACATCTGTCAGGACTCTTGGTGCTGCCGACACAGATGTAGCTGTACAGAGCCGGAACCCAAGTGGAAGAAGAGCCTGCCTTGTGCCATTGAACAGGCCACACATATCTGTCACAGCCAGCCTTCCCCAGGTGATGCTGTGCAACAAGCATCCCTCAGTGTCAGTCAGGCAAGGAACAGCAAAGACAGTTCACACTCTTGCCACATGTCTGTGCCATATGCACACTGGTTCCTTGGAGTCCCTGGGTAGAAAGTAGTGATGGCCCTAATGTAGGCTCCATGCTCATGGGCAACTGTCCCACAATGTTCTTGGGATGTTGTTCATGTCATGGAATGCTACAATGGCTTCGACATTGGCTGGTACTAATATCTGAGGTTCACCAAAGCCTAGAGATGTGGTTCAATGGTTAAGAGCACTTGCTGCTCTTTCAGAGGACCCAAGTGTGAGTCCCAGCACCTGTGTCCAGTGGCTCACAACTGCCTGTGATTCCAGTCACAGGTGATCTGGTGTCTTCTGGCTTCCTCTGGCTCCTACACGCATGTAGCGTGCATGTAAATACATTTTTTATACTATTAGAAAGAGGTCTGTTAGCTCAGAGAGCTGAGGAATGAGATGTGAGCACTCGTGCCGGTGAGAAATACAAAAAACACATGACAATGGCTCTCATGACCTTCCTGGTCACAGCCCAGGGCCTCCATAGCAGAGCCCTGTGCCTTCTCCCAATACTCACTACCCTCATCTCACACAGAGGAAGCTTACCCAGCATCCAGGCTGCAGAATGTCTCAGAGGAAGGCTGCATCCCATACACATGTTGAGGGTCACTGGATAGGACTGGTGGAGTCAGAGACCAGCATGACCAACTTGGACCACATCTGGATATTATCACAGGTTGGGGGTATGCCCTGGCATATGAGATATCACCTTGCTAGGAACTCTATATGGCAGAGAAAATACCAACTCTCCAGTGAGGAGGTATAGCCAGTGAATCTATGACAGTGCCATCCCAAGGCTGACTGCTCCCTCGAGGTCCCATCCTCTAGCCATCGATGCACCAGTATACATGGCTGGTATATACATGTATTGTCCGAGCTCTTGTGCTGTCAGCAATAGGAGGCTAAATCGCATTGGTGAGAAATGACAGTAAGTGGGTTTGTGTGTTAGAAGTAAGAACTTTCTGGAGCTCCAACTGTGTTCTGTCTGTCTGTCTGTTCCTTTCACTGCCCCTCTCTGGATCCTATTCTGTCCTGCCTGTGCATCGTCTCATAAGGCAGGCCACAGTTGGAGGCCTAAGAAGTGGAAATCACAGCAACAGGGCAGGAACCTTGCACCAGATGAGGTCACAGGGGTGGCCTTGTCAGAGCCCTTACCAACTATTAGTGCCCAGAACTCGAGACCTCTACCAGGTCTACTGAGGAGAGACAGCAGGGTCTCCTACCTCTTTAGCAAGTATAGAGAAATGCTGGAGTAGCCACAGCCTGGGGGGTGATGTGTCAGGTTCAAGTGATCTGGTGCTTCCCTGAAGAACCAAGTGGGGATCCATCTGTCCTGGCCATTGTCCTTCATGGGTCTCAGGCCTCCTGCTCCCCCTACATGTTCTGGGGTTTCTTACTTGTATTCTGTGCCTGTACCTATGTACCCTATGGGGTTGCACACAGAATATAATGTAGAGCTGATGAAAGATAAACATTGGATGTATATAATGTAATATAGTGGGAAGGGTCCCAAGAACCAGCCAGCCCACCCATCTATCCCAGGTCAAAACTGAAACTGGGCGAGGACATATCCAAGAGTTTGTCTGAATTGGAGGCCCACACTTCCTCTCATATGCTATGTGACTTCAGAAGAACTGGGAAAGCAGAAACTCTGAACCTAAGGTGTGGCATGTGATAGCTGTAGCCAGCCTGACACACACTTCCCATGTGCTGCGTGCCCAGATGACCTCACCTCCAACCTCTCAGGTGCCTCTGTATGGGCAGGGCTGGTGCTCTCCCCACATCACAAGTGAGAAGACGAGACACAGCCAGTTGGTGTCAGAGCCAAACTTTGAACTCCACTAGTCTATCTTCAGAACCTAGTCCCTAATTTCCACAGTCTTCTGTAAGGTGGAGACAGGAAATGGGCTGCCTGCTGGGTGCTATGTGAGGACCGGAGCAGGTGGACGATCAGTGATGACGTGGGATCACTAGTAAAGCGCTTTGTCAGCAGACAGCAGCTAAGGGAATCTGCTACAGAGAAGGGGAGGACTTCAGGATGATTATACTGAGACTCTTGGATCTGCCAGCAGTATAAATAATGACACAGAGGCTTTTTAATATTTTAAAGCTTAAGCCTTTTAGCTAAGGCAGTCTCCTAGACAGCTATCATGCTTAACCTGACTAATCCTGGCACTACGTCCTGCCACGTGGCTAGCTCAGAGTGGACAGAGCCTCAGCAGGGCCTCTGCTCCTCTCTGCTCTGTCCATCTCCTCTGGGTCTGTTGGCAAATATCCCACATTTCATTTCTTCTCTGTCTCCCTTCCCCCCCCCCCAAGTCCCCTCTCACCCTCCACTTCCTGCCCAGCTACTGGCCGTCAGATCTTTATTATAGCCAATCAAATACAATTCTAGATTTCCTCTAGGCTAGTGAGGAAGAACAAACATTTACAAAATATGAGGCTGGTGTTGGGCCATAGAAATAACAATTCCAGGATCCTGCCAGCATTTAGCTCTCTACTGGTACAGAATTAACAATTGAAAATACAGAGACACATCTTCACACAACGTAAAAATGGTTACCCCAACAGATGATGGTGGTGGTGGTGGTGGTGGTGGTGGTGGTGGTGGTGGTGGTGGTGGTGGTGATGGTAATGATGGTTATGATGGCGGTGATGGTGCTCATCCACATGTATGTTCACATGCACACATGTACACATTTATTTACCTGTGCTCACATGCTCAAATATACACCCACACATGTACCTGTTTACACATTCCTTTCTTACCAACATGCACATACATACATATATGTGCACATGTATACAATTACATGTGTAAAGACATACACATGAATACACGCACTTTCACATATGCATTTGTGTGTACGTACTCCCATGGGCCTGTACACACGTGCTTTGCCACACAGTCATGTGAACGCATGTATCATCATATGTATCTGTACTCACACACATGCTCATATGAATGTATGCACACCCTTACATAATACAGTCACCATGAGCCTGTACATACAAGGTCTCTCATACACGTGTATGTGTATATACAGATTCATATGTCCTCGGACATGCATAAGCATGTACACAGAAATGCATGAACATGTACATAGGCACACATGAACAGGTACACAGGCACACATACGTATACTTGTACATGTGTACATGCATTTTACTACACATTTGCTTCTCTGTTCTTGGCCCTGTGCCCTCTGACCCTGCTGAGGCCCTGCCCACTCTGAGCACCCACTGGTTTCCTAGACAACCAGAACAGGACAGCCCCGTGTGATGGAAGTAACCAGAGCAACTCAGAGCAATACTAGTAAGGAGCCGTCCTCAGGCCCTTTGGTGGGTGGCTATGCTTCACGTCTCACTTTCCTTTCCTAGCCCTGGCACATGCATGACCTAAGGATGGATGTCCCAGGGACAGTCAGGCCTCCATGTTCCCCTTCATGGTGGTCTGATACCTGGGGACCTCATCCTGTCATAGAAGGCTGGTATACTTGGTCTCCTTCACCCAGCCCTGGGGTCCTGGCCACCTGCTCCTCCAGTTTCTTTCTAATCCCTGCCCTTAGTTTTTAAAGCCTTGCACCCATAAACCCCTCACAGGGTCAGGAGACCAGCAGGGCCACATCTGGTCACCTTTGCAGTGGAGAAGTGTGAGGCTAGATTGTCCACAGCCCAGCTAGTGGTCCTTGTCCACAAATTCTCACTCCAGTGCCTTGGACTGGGGTTATTCGCTCCCTGTGTGATGTGGGGGGAGGTGTTTAGTTCAGCAAGCCGTGATGAGCAGGGAAGTCATGATCAGAACTGCCTGCATAGACCTAGTGATGTTTAGAGGACAAAGTCACTCCATTTATGGAACCAGAAGTCTAAGATCAAGGGCCATGTCTGGTGCATACCCTTCCTACTGCTGGGGACTTCTGCCTTGCCCACACGTGGCACAGGCTATCAAGTGGTAAGCCTGGGCAAGCTGCCAGTTGAAGTCTCTCTTTTTATTCTTAGTAAGCCACTTATTAGCTCATGTGGGCTCTGCCTTCATGACCTTGCTCCAAACTGTAAGTCAGGAGGATGATTCAGAGAAACAAGGTAATGCCCCATTCTGGAGCCCTGAGGACAGCCCAGGATGTAGGTCCCTGATTCAACCTATGGAAGGAAGGAAGGCACTGGCAAGGGGTGCTAATTTGAACCTGAGTGACATGGGATAGGCATGCATTTGGTTTTGGTGATACCATCCATCAAATGTACCCAATCACCCCTGCCCTCCCTGTGAACAGATGCCCACGGGTTATGCAGGGGAGGGACAGGGCTGTTACAATTCAGATGGTGATAGCATGGGAGTGACAGGCATAAACAGAGGATGACAGCCCTTTTGCTGTCTTCTGTCTGCAGAAGACACTGTCCAGCATCTTGCCGCTCAGTGCCCTTTCTTTGTCTCAGCTGTATGTTCCAGCCACATTCTGTTGCTGCAATGAAACTATTACCCAAGTCAGCTGAGGTGGGAGGGATTATTTTAAACTTCCAGGACACAGTCCATCACTGAGGGAAATCAGGGCAGGAACTTGAGGCAGAGCCCTGGACCCAGGTCTGCTCACGGTTCCATGCAGTGTTACCTCTGACCAAAGAACTCATTCTCAGCCAAGGCCATGCAGTAGGAACCCTGGGGGAGCCTGCCTGCTTGCTCGCTCTCAGGTTAGTGCTCAGATAGCTTTCTTAGACAAGACTAGGAAATGGTGTTGCCAACAGTGTCCTGCACCAATTAAGTCAATCAGGACAATGCCTTGTAGACATTTTCACAGACCAACCTGATAAGGACAGTTACTCAGTTGAGACTCTTGCAAGTGATTCTAGGCTGCGCCGTATCTACAGTTGATTTTAAGTCTGAGTGACAGATTTATAATCCTGACAACTAGCTTTGAGCCATCCGTTTACTATTTGAACGGGTACATTTTCCAAAGCTGAAATTGCTTGTTTTGTTTGCAAATGCCATTGCTTTCCACTTGCATTGTGAAGGGACAGTTCTGGCAATTGTTGGCACATTTTTACCGATGGCCTTCATGCTGTGTGCCTTCAATACTGAGCCAAGGAGTGGTTGATTAGAGATGTAAGCACACGGTGTGACATTTAAACTACCAAGATGCCTCTAACTTCAGCTTAAATAAGACACTACCCCTGTGGAGGGGACCCACAGTCTGGACTGGCCTTCAAGGATGGCACTAACCCAGTGAAGAGGCAGAGGGGCCACTGAGCTGCGTGTATGCCCCTCCCTCTGGGTTTCCATGGTGGCATTTGACTGGGTACAGCAGCGGTGTTCACAGTAGGACTGGTACACAGAAGTACTCAGCTAGTGTCGGTGTGGAGAGGGGTGGCATTGTCATGGTTGAGGAAGGCATTGGAAGCCTTGAGCTGGCAGACAGGGAAAGGAGGGGGACAACAAAGCCCAGTTCGTCCGTCCGTCCGTCTGTCCTTTGAAGAGAACTAATCATGTGCCAGGGTAGCTGGGAAATGCAAGTCTAGCTTCCACATTGGCACGGCTCTTTCCACCCCAGGAGGGGACTCCCCACTCTGTAAGAAGTGGGGTAGTCTGTCTCTGCTTCTTAGCACATAAAGACCCACGGCCTCTCTCATTAACCTGCACTGGGAGGGGCGAGTTAAACAAATAATCATGTTGACCTTGGAATGAGAGAAGGAGAGACTGAACTGAGGCTCACCTGACTCTCAGAGCTCAGGCTGTTCTTCAAGCCATTTGCTTAATTTCTCCCATAGTTCCACAGGACCTCGGAAGGAGGCAGGGCAGGGAATCTTGTCTGTGAGGGGAAATACCTTGAAGCTCTCCGTGTGCTGTAGTGCTTCCAGCAGATGCATCGTCACGGTCCCCCCTCAGCCCTGTTACCATCTGCTAATCTAATTACAGCCGTCATATCATTTCCCACCGATCTCTCATCTGAATCTGCTGAGTCAGGAAAGTGAGGCTTAATTAGAAGTGTTAATCATGTGTGTGCTTGCTTTAGCCTTTTTTTTTTTTTTTTTTTTTTTTTTGTGGAAAGCACCCATCATCAGGATATTAATCCTGATCATATCTCTCTGGAATAAAGCCTTCATTGCATCACTGGAGGTTCCTGAGATGTCCAGAGGCCTGCCAGCCTGGGTAGCATCCTTTGGGCTAACAGGGCTAGCAGATTCCACATGAGATGGTTGTCACTGTTACAACTGGAAGGCTTATGGCCCCCTGCTCTGCAGAACCTCAATTGCCCCTCGGTGAATGGCCAGGGATTCACAGCATCTCCACACTTTACAGACTTGAGCCCCCAAATCATCCCCATCTCCCATGCCCCTATGTAGAGTGGCTGTCACCCTGTCTGGGGCCAAAAAGGGAGATCCAGCCTTTTGCTCATGCAAGGTGTGGGATATGGCTTTGCTGAATGGTGTCTCTCTTCCCTCTGCAGAAACCCGTGCGGACCGCAGCAAGAAGCTCTTTCGGCATTACACAGTGGGCTCCTATGACAGCTTTGATGCTGCCAGGTAAGGCATGCTTCTATCTTCCAGAGACCTCCTCAGGTGCTCCTGCATGCCTGGGAAGAGGGAGTCAATGCCTTCTGTGCTTTGTTATTCATGTGCCATCTCTGCTGGAGTTGTGGCAATCATACTCTACAGGAGAACCTGTCACAGACAGGGCCTGTGAAGGAAGCCCTTGAGAGAGGGCAGTGTGCTTTACAGAGGAGGGAAAGATGCCATCATTGAGAGAAAGCAATAGAGATGAGAAAAGGGGCTAGAGTGCAGGGCCTGAAGCTGAGTGATGGCATCCTCCAACAGGTTTTTAGGTCTTCCTGGCTCTGGGCTTACACCTCACCTGTGTGTCCACATTCTCGTGATGTCTCCTCCTAGCTGGAGTTTTGTTTAAGAAATCTTGCTCTCCTTGATGAGCAGGGCCCAAGGAGGCATCCATTCTATAGGCTCATAGGGTTGAGAGTTTGTAGAAAGCTGTGTGTTTCCCATGGTATGGCTGGCACAAGATACAGGATAGAATCTTCCCACAGAAGCCTTGCTTGAGCAGCTACTGAGAAAACTGGCCAGAATGGGCCTTTAACAGGTGGCCATAGTCAGTAGTAGCCTTAGCCCATATGTCCACCTAACAAGGAAGGTTCAGGCAGAGCCAGTGGGCCATAAGTCCCAGGGAGGTCTGGGAAAAGCTGTCACCATGGCTACTTGAAGGGCTGTCCAGGCAGGGAGCAGTGGGCCCTGTGGGGTGGGGTTGGGAGACCTAATGTGGAAGGCTCCAAGCAGTGATCACTCTCAGGTTGTGCCTTTGATGGGGCATGTCTGGGGATTAGGGCCAAACTGGGGCCAACCAGCAGCTTCTGAGCAGAGTATAGAAGAGTCTAGATTAATAGTTAGGAGTCAGCCATAGCTCTCCCACAATGAAGGGTTGGACAAGCTATGGGCCTCCCTTGACCTGCCGTTTCAGTTGAAGCAAACAAGAGTCACATCTGCCCTGTTTATCTGTCCATCTCACCAGCACCAGCCACCATGCCCTGGTCACATCCTCAGCAACCTAGTAAAGCAAGGTCACTGTCAGTGTGATAGAAAAACATGGAGACTGAAGAGGCCAAGAGGTGGGGTGAGTCCTCAGCCTCCAAAGCATTTATGCCTGTGTGTGAGGCTGAACCTGGAATCACCTGAGGTCAACATGTTTCTGCTCACAATGGCCTGGGGTCAGACCTGTTAGGAGGAGTCTTGGTGAATATCAAATTCTTGCTGTACAGAGCACCATCAGGAGGGAAAACACTGTTCCTGCGACTGACAAAAGACCATCAAGCTTGCTCATACAGATACAGGGATTAGAAAGGGGGCCAGCTTTGACTATGGCAGGGACCTGCAAGGCAGATAGAACCAGGAATTCATGGGTGGCGAGACAAAATGGTCTCCCATGCCATAAGAACCCCAATGGTCATGTCGCCCTGGAGGGGACATTGGAAGAGGCTGGCCATCTCTCATCTGATTGAGCAGGCAGCAGCCATCCTGGGGAACGGGCATCTGCAGTTTAGTGTACTCATCAGCTCATTAGGAAGGGCCAAAAGCGCAGGGAGACCCAGGAGCCATGCCACCCCACTGGCCAATTAGCCACTCTGGGTGGTGTGACTGTGGTCTGTGCAGGCGCCAACAGCTGAGGCTGTCTTGCTGCAGATGCTAATGTAATTAAAGAAAATGCTATGGGAAGTAAGGCTCAATGGAGACATTTTCCGAATCAGTTGAAAGCTTTCTCCCCTTCCCCCGCTTTCATGTGTCAAGTTAGCCCAGAGGCTCGGTGCTGAAGAGGTCAGCAGTTAGAATAAACCCAGGCATTAGCATGTATGCCCAGTTGCTCCACCTGATTCTTGCCTTAGGATTCTCTTCCATCTGCAAGGGGAACATGAGAGGGATTTAGAAATAGATACAGTAGTCAGAATCAGACAGCAGAGGTCCTGGGGCCACCACTGTACAAGGCTTTGCAGGTACCTGAGGGTCAGTGTTAAAGGCACATCTCAAGATGAGGTGACAGCTGCAAGTCCTCATTCCTCATTAATTTGGTCCCTGCCTCATCAGCATGGAGCACCAAGAGGAGCTACCTGGGTGGGCAGAGGAACCCCAGTGGTTGCCGTATTCTGAACAGGCTCCGTTCATCCACCCATTTTTTCTACCACTCATCCACTCAGGTATTTATTTGTACACATACATACATACACACACACACATACACACAATACACACATGCATACAT
Source organism: Rhabdomys pumilio (assembly GCA_030674055.1). Lineage (NCBI taxonomy): Eukaryota > Metazoa > Chordata > Mammalia > Rodentia > Muridae > Rhabdomys > Rhabdomys pumilio. Next base: position 131,231,907 of record JANHMN010000003.1, read on the forward strand.
GCACACATACATACACACACAATACACACATGCATACATATAAACATACATATACACATATACATACATACACATATACATACATGCATACATACAATACATGCACACATACATACACACACAATACACACATGCATACATATAAACATACATATACACATATACATACATACACATATACATACATGCATACATACAATACATGCATACATATATACATACATACATATATACATACATCTGTTCTTTCATTCAGTACTCATGTATCTGTCTATTTTTGTCTGTCTACCCACCCATCCATCAGTCTAATGACCTGGTTGCTTATCCATTCATAAACCCATTCATATATACACCCCTATATCCATCTGTCTGTCCATTCATCCATTCATTCATCTACCTTCTTTCGCATCCATCTATCCTTACATCTTTTTACCTTTCCATTCTTTCATACCTCTATCTACCTAAACATCCATTTGGTCATCATCTATCCTACCTGTCCACCCATCCATCCATCCAACCACCCATTCATCCACCCTCCCATATACCTATCTATTTCTTTATCTACCCTTCCACCAACCCATCCATCCATTTATCCATTGCCTCTATTCCTCCCTCTCTTTATCTATCTAACCATAGCTAGTCATCATCTACCCACCCACATCCATCCTTTTTATGTATTCCACTCATCTCTCCATCAGTCTAACCAACAGCTATGAGGACTTGCTTATTCTGCGAGTTAAGGATCGTGAGGTCATACGTAGCTTGATGGCTCAGTGGATAACCCACGTGCCGTGCAGTGTGAAGACTACAGTTCGGATCCTCAGAACCCCCATAAAGAGCTCGACAGGCACCATAGTTGCCCGTAAGCCTACTCTCAGAGCAGAGATGGGATTCCCTAGCGCAGCAGCAATTCTCAACCTTCCTAAGGCCGTGACCTTTTAACACAGTTCCTCATGCTGTGGTGACTCACAACCATAAGATTATTTTCATTGCTACTTTATATCTATAATTTTGCTACTGTTGTGAATTGTAATGTAAATATCTGTGTTTTCTGATGGTCTTAGGCAAACCCTGTGAAGGAGTCATTGGATCCTTGAAATCCACAGGTTGAGAAACTCTGCCCTAGGGCAAACTGGTTGGCTAGATTAGCTGGAGCTGGAGGACTCTGGGCTCAGCGAGAGACCCTGCATTAATAATTAAAGTGGAGAATAATTGAGGAAAGCATCCAATGTCAGCTTTGAGCCTCCACATGTGTGTATACACATGCATATTCACTTACATATGCACCAACACATGTAAACATGCATTTACATGCACACATATAAACATGCACACACACACACACACACACACACACACACACACACAAAGATTTTGAGGTCAACAAGAGAAACAGTCTTCAATCATGTAGATGGTGGTCTTATTAGTGAAGTCAAACAATAAAGTCACAGCAGAGATTTGCCCTGGGTGGTCAGTCAGAGCCACAGAGCAGACCAGCAGCCCTTGAGCAAGCCACAGAGCAAGCTGTGTGAGGTCAGAGCAACTGTCCTTGGGGGCAAACAAGGTGACTTCCAGAGGCTGAGAGGGAGCCAGATAGGACTCAGCAATGGCAGAGAGATTGGTATAGGCCGAGCATGTGAAATGGTAGGGAACAAGGGATGTACAGAGGCTGACGGCCTAGGGGCCATGGGCTTTGGAGAGGAACTGGAGCCTGTGTGACCTGACCATGAGACAAGCAGAGGAATGAATGGAGGTCAATAAGGGGACTGCCCTGTAGTCTAAGCTGAGCATGAACTGTGCACACTGGTAGAGGAGGGGGTAGCACAGGAGATGGATCTGAGGTGACATTGGAATGAACAGGACCCTGGGTATGGACAAGGGGAAGCAAGGAGGATCTGCTGTTCACCCTCTTTGAGGTTTTCCAAGGAGGACCTGGTGAAACAGCGGATGGGCTCCAGGCCCAGGACTAGCTAGCAGCAAGGTCCTCGTGGTCCCCACCACACACAACTGCACAGCCTGCTTGGAAGGAGCACTTCCTGAATGCCTGCCAAGGCAAGCCACTGCTATTACTCCTCCTCCTCCTCAGGAAACCCAATTTCCTCCTGGAGATTGATGGAGAAGGGCAGCAGATTGTGCCACTTCTACAGGTGACTACCTGCCGCCCGCAGCCACTGCTGGTGACTTTCAAGTATCATTCGTACATTTTTGAATTGGTAATAGAACATATGCACTTAGTAAAATATTCAAAATGTTTAGGAGACAATAGGGTGCAAAGAACAGACCCTCCCCACTCTGTCCCACCCAGCCTCCAAATTCTTCCCTGATAGAACCTCCCTTGATAGGTTCCTGAGAGGGAAAAGACTCTGTCTTTTCTTTCTAAGGGAAAGACTCTGTCTACGTGATAATGTGAAAAGCCTCTGTGTGGAGAAAAGGATATGTTCTATGTACACATTCGTGTATGTGCACATGTGTGTGTAGGAATTGGGGACGTCACAAGTACATGTGTGCTCATACATGCGGAAGCCAAAGGTCAATTTGAGTATCTTCCTCTGGCACTATTTATCTCATTGTAAAATTTTTTTTAAAAAATTTATTTAAGTATGTGTATATTTCTATGTGTGTATGTGTCTATATGTATGTGTGTGTATGTATATGTCGTGTGTGTGTGTGTGTGTGTGTGTGTGTGTGTGTGTGTGTGTGTGATTTATAGGCAGTCCTGTGGAAGCCAGAAGAGGCTCTGATTCCGCAGAGCTGGATTTGTAGGTAGTTGTGAGCTGCCTGACAGGCGCTAGGAATGGAGTTTAGTCCTCTAGAAGCAAGTGCTCATAACCTCTGAACCATCTTTCCAGCCCTGAGATTTATTTTCCTGTGCGTAAGTGTGCATGTGTGTGCGTGTGCGTGTGTCTGAATGTATGGATATGCACATGTGTGCAGGAACCCACAGAGGTCAAAAGAGGGTATCAAGTGCCCTGGAGCTGAAGTTACAGGTAGGTGGTTATGAGCCACCCAACTTGGGTGCTGGGAATTGAACTCTGATCCTGTGCATATGCTCTTAAAAGCTGAACCATCTCTCCAGCCCCCACATCATCATCATCATCATCATCATCATCATCATCATCATCATCATCATCATCATCA
>JANHMN010000003.1:131235054-131260702 GCA_030674055.1 Rhabdomys pumilio
CATCATCATCATCATCATCATCATCATCATCATCATCATCATCATCACAACAGGGCAGCTCACCAGCCCAAGATTCACAAATTTAGCAAACTCTGATGGCCAGTGTGCTCCAGGGACTCTTGTGTGGCACTCTTCCCGCCCTCCAGCCCTGGGATTACAGGCATGTGTCACCACTCCTGGCTTTGTATGGAGATCTGGACTCAGGTCCTCATGATTGTGTGGCGAGTACTGACTGAGCCATTTCCCTAATCTCCTTGCTTGTGCTGTGAGATCACGCAGGACAATCCATGAACTTCCGTCCATGATGGATTCCATCCTGGCATCCATCCCTGCAGGGAGGCGCCTGGCTCAACACTCTCAGGCCACATTTAGCACTTTTCCCAGGTGGCGAGTGGGTGTCCTGATGGGGGAGAGCAGGCAGATGGGTGGGGCGATGGAGAAGCAGCAGAGCAGTTGCTAGGGGAAGCTGGCAATCAGGCACACCTCCAGGCCGCACCCAGCAGACTGCCCTTGGCCTTTGGGTTATGTGGAGAGACAGGCCAAGGTAGGCAGGTACACCATGAGCTTCCTGTCTCCCTAATTCCTTAGCCACACCAGCAGCAGAAAGAGGGTGTTGACCCTCTTGTCCCTGGAATTTTCCATCGTCACATCTGCCCAAGGCATCTTCTCTCTGCTAAACCCAGTGCTGTGTAAGGTCCCCTGCCTCCCCTCTTTACAGCTGTCCTGTAATTGACATTTGCCAGTTTCCATAGTGTGAGAATTCTGCCTCACCCATCTCAAGCTGCTGGTGTGTTTACTGATCCTGGAGCTGAGGAAACATGCCCACTGCAAGCCCTGGCAAGTTGGCACGCTGCAGCATGCCCTCGGCCAGAATTATGTCTTTTTCTGCCTCCTTCACCAGCTCCCCCATGGTAGGCCCTCAATCCTGGAGCTAAATGAGTCCTACGGGGTGATTGTCAAACCAGGATGATCTCATGGACCAGCCTGGGAGTTCTGATGCCAAGGCTTTCTTCCCTGTCCTCATACAAACTCCCTGGGTAGGCCTCAGTTTCCCAACCTGTAAATGGCTATATTCTCTTCATGTTCTTTTTTTCCATGATAAATTTTTTTTGGATAGTTGGCCAGAAGCCACTGTAACTATTTGTCAGCATTCACTGTAAGGGAATACCACTGATGGTCTCCTTGAATATGCCAGATGCAGAAGCATGCATCTGTAAACCTAGCACGTCTGTGATGAGAGGAGAGGCAGAGACAGGATTCCTGGAAGCTCACAGGCCAACTAGCCTGATGTTTGTAATGGTGGGGTATTAGAAAACCTCTCTCAAACAAAAAGAAAGGCAAAACTGACCAAGAGCTGAGGTTCTTCTCTGAGTTTACATGTGCTCCATGGCACAAGCTCCTGACTACACACACACACACACACACACACACACACACACACAGAGAGAGAGAGAGAGAGGGGGGGGAGGAAGGGGGAGGGAGAGAGAGGGAGAAGGAGAGGGGCGGAGGAGGAAAAATTGCCAACATGAATGGGCATAAGCAGTAATGTCTAGGACAAATATGTCAGTCACTCTATATGGACATGACCAGTGGTCACCATGAACATCCACACCTGTTGCCCTGAAGCAGGCCTGTCAGGGCCAAATTTAAGGGCCACAGAGGTGGTCACAGGACAGCTATGCAGCCCATTCAAGTGCCAGCCAAGGAGAAAGAGGGTGAGGTAGCCAGGTCTGCAGGTGTTCTTAGGACTGAGGTGGGCACACCGGGTCTCCCCAAATGTCTGTACTGATCCTCACCTTTGGCAAGGTCCAGGTGCTTCATCCTCCTCTAGGCAATGGCAGCCTCGGGGGCCTGACTCTGGGGCCCACCTGACACAAGGCCAAGGACAGCAGCCAAGTGGCTGATTTGCATTTGCTTATATCTCCTCTACTTTGTATCAGTGCTGGCTCTGACTTGTCTCCTTCCCTTATCACCTGGGGTAGGGCCTGGCAAATGTTCAATCTCAGAAAAGCAAGGAAGAAGGGGGATTAATGGATGAATGAATGATTGATGGGTGAATGGATAAAGGATGGATTGGTGGCTAGATAGATGGCTATATATTAGAGTGATGGATAGGTGAATCATGAACTATGGATGTTAGATAGATGGGTTGATGATGATCAATGAATTTAAGGTGGATGATGGGTGATAGAGGATTGGGTAGATAGATGAGCGAATAGGTATTAAATTGATCATAAAATAGACAAATGGACAAATAGACATAGACTGACAGACATTAGATGGATGGATGTTAGATAGATGAGAATAGATGGAGGATGGATGGGAGGATGGATGGATACATGGATGGTAGATGGGTAGATGGATAGATGAATGTATGGATAGATGGATGGATTGACGGCTAGGTGGATTGGTGGGTAGATGGATGCACTGATGAGTGGTTAATTGGGACGGTAGATTGATGACTCCAGATGAGGAAAAATGCTCAGTTGGGGCATCATTCTGAGGCTTCTTTCTAGGTAGAACTGTGCACTCAGTTGACTCTCAGTAAATCCTATGAGGAGAGTAAGGGACAATGTGGCCCTGAGTGGGAGAAGATTAGGTACCCAGTGCCAAGCATCACACCATGCAGAGTTCAGTGCTATCAAAGGAGATTCAGCTGACCCAGCCCCACACAGCTCTCCTGCCTCCATTCCCTCAAAGGCAACACCAGGCACTTGCATTCATTGCCAGAGTTAGAAAGCAACACAACATGTTGTCAGGTCTGCAGGAGGGCTCAGCCATGAAAGCCTGCTGCTGTCTCTGAGATTTCCTCGTGGGGAGTTTGGACTAGGTGGCCAGCCTGTCCATATTCCTTGGCAGCCACCAGCCAGTCAGCAGCGCTTAGCTCTTCAGGACACATGCTGATTAAAACCTGACTCTGCTAACCAAGGTCAAGGCTGAGGCTGGCATAGTGGCCAGAAGCCTGGCATAGCAGATGGCACTCTTGTGCCTCAGGTTCCTTGGCCTGGACTTGGCTCCACGGAGCTGTAATGCTTGTGGACGAGCAGGACTTGGTGACAAACAAAAAGGCCAAGCTGGGGATTGGCAGGGTTGTATTCTATGAGGGACCTGAGACAGGGGAGAGGACAGTTGATAGGTAGGCTTGGAGCATGTCCCCTTGGAAGGGCTCAGGAGTGTGGCCCCTCTGGCACTGGCAGATAGCATGATGAGGATTGAAGTCAGGTGTCTGTCAGGAACTGGGAATGGTTGAGAACAGAAATGACCTCAAGCTTTGGCTGCATCTCTCTGTACCAGTTTCCACCTGTCCACTGCAAAGCTCAGGGCTTTGCTCACCTCTCCTTAGTGCTAGAGCAGAGGGGGATGCACCGGCCCTTCATTTCTTGAATGAAGATGTGAAGGTATGGGATGGAAGGGCCACAGCAATCACAAGGACAGGCTGGGACCTCGGAGCACTGGGAGGTTGGGTGGGGCATCCTGCTTGGTCTTCTTTCTCCACCCTTCTGTGGTGGCTGGTGGACAGGGCTCCCTTCCCATCACTATGGCTTGTGCTGTCCTGGTGTGAGGAGAGTGATACGCAGGGCAAGCTTCCCCCGGCAAAGACTTAAATATTCATGGTTTGTGGTTCTAAGGGCATTTCCCCCTTTTCAAGTGCAGTGAGTGGTTAGTGACAACCTAAAGGAGAGGTCACATCTGTAAAGAGAACAGACAGCAGAGAGCCTTAGCTGCCCTTCTTATCCATCTACCCACCCATCCATTCCATCCACCCATCCACCCACTCATTTGTCCTCTGTCTATCCATCTATTTATCTATCAGTTAATCCATTAATCCATCCATCCATCCATCCATCCATCCATCCATCCATCCATCCATCCACCCAAAAATTCATTTACTGGAAGAGAGGTAGCTCAGAAGAGCATTTGATATTCTTACAGAGGATCTAGGTTCAATCCCCACTCCACTCCCATCAAGTAGCTCTCAGTGCCTAGACCTTCATTTCCAGGGGATCTGACCCCTTCTTATGGTCACCAAAGGCATTTGCATATACATGGCACATATCCAGACAAGCAGGCAAACATACAAATACTAAAACTTTGTAATGCATGTACTGTATGCGTAGCTCTACAACACATGACTGGCACATATGGTTAGCTGAGTGGCCTTTAAAGATGTCCATATCAAAATTCTATCTGTTAACTTATGAGTCAAAGAAGGACTTGTCAGATTTGGTACATTAAAGCTATTGTAATAAAGAATTATCCTGGGGTACCCAGGAAATACATAGATGTCATTTCATGTCTCCTTCTAAGAGGACAGAGCTAGAAGAGGCCCTATGACCACAGAGGCAGGAAATAGGGAAATGCAACTGTAGCCTTAGTAATATCTGGAGCTACAATAAGCTGGGAAAGGACAACAGATCCTCACCTAGAACTTCCTTAGAAAGTATGGCCTGTGTTGCCTTGGTCCCTTCCAGTGACTCTCAGCCTTGAGCTCTGTGATGAGACAGACGTCTGCTTACTGGAGCTACCAAGTGTGTCATTGTTTGTCACAGCAGCTGCAGGAGCCTCATACTGTCTGTATTGGAGACTTGCAAAGGTCTTTTTATAGGCAGGAAGACACACTATCCATTGAGGAAACAGACAGTAGTGAGATCATGAAGAGGATCTGAAAGGCGGGGTGTATGGGTGGGTGGAGGGTGGGTTGCTATGGAGATAGGGTAAAGAGCTGAGGACAGCTCTGTCAGATCCTGAGCCACATGTGAGTGTAGACAGAGAGCCATCTAGAAGGCTGAGATCAGCACAGAGATGCCCCTCAGCGGTGGCGTGCGAAGACATGACTCAGAGCATGCCCAGCTCTCTTGTTTGTGTCAGCTTTGCTGCGGTTGATCCATCATGCATACAGTCTCCTACCTTTTGTGCCTCAGTTTCTTCTCCCTGCAAGGTGAGTCCTGATTCTAGGCATCAGTGAGGGCTCACAGTGCCCAGCATCCACCTCTATGCCATTGCTCCTTGTCCTTTCAACATCCCCCTGTGAGGCAGGGTTCGCTGTCGTCCACCGTTTCATCTTCTTCTGGCATGCTCTCCTGGATCATGTCTGTGAGTGTGTAGTCATCAGTGCTGGCCCATCTGCAAGTCTCGAGGCTAGGAGGAAACAGGAACTTCTGCCCTCCTAGCACTGCCCATTGTCTTGGACATTTAAAAACTGGCATATTGGATGTGAGGAACCTTGGAAAACCTGCACTCATGCAGCTCGTGGACGCTACTATAGCTTGGCATGACCAGGGTCCTTGAGGTCTGTAGCTCCACACTGCCCTTACTCTCTTGATATAATGTGTTCGTTAGCTGAGTGGAGAGTGGCCCTGGTGCCAGTGTCTGCTCTGTGTGTTTGGCATCCTGGGTGCAGCCTGGGTGGAGCTTGGGAGCTGCAGGAACAAGTTATCAGAGACGAGAGCTTAAAGCAGCAGGAGTTTGGCTTCTTACAGCTCAGGAGGATGAGCCCACATCCAAATGGGCACAAATCTGTTCTCTTGTGAAGACCCTGCATGAGAGTCACTCAGGTTATCTTCCTCTCTTGGTGGTCCCATGCCAATGACTTGTGGCTGCTCCCGTCTGTCCCCAGGACTTCTCTGTGTGTCTCCAGGTCACCTTCTGTCTGCTATGAGAACACTCTCATTGGATTCGTGCGTGCGTGCGTGCGTATGTACATGTGGAAGCCAGAGAACAACCTGTGGGAGTTGGTCCCTTCATCCACCATGTGGGTCCCAGGGACTTAACTCAAGGCATTAGGTTTGGATGCAAATGTACTTACATGATGAGCCATCTCACTATCCCATAACATCTCTTTATTTTAAAATGTATTTATTTTGGTGTATGAGTGCTTAAGTACGCACACATTGTGCTATGTGAATGCAGTATCTTCAGAGACCAGGAGAGGGCATCAGATGCTCCAGAACTGGAGTTTGGATGGTTGTAAGCCATCATGTGGATGCTGAGAACAGCTCCTACCTGCTGAGCCATCTCTGCAGCTGTAAGCCCATGATATATGCGAAGACTATTACTAGAGCCCAAGAGAGGCCCCTGATGGGTTAGGCTGTGGGTAACCAGAGGCCATCACTTCTTTAACAGCCTTAACAAGGTACATGTCCCACAAACAATGGCCTTCCTTAGACAGAGGCCACTCAGGAAGCCAGGATCATTGTCACCTTGTGAGGTCACATGTTTCCAAGTCATGACCGTAAGGGACATCAGAAGTCAGGAGGGATGTGTGATTTTACTTGAGTGGGTAAATGTCTGAGAAGCAGATAGCTAACCAGAGTTAGTACCCACCCAGCCCTCAGGATGCTGGGTGATAGCAAGGGCTAATGGCCATGCACTGGACACAGAGGAGGAAGCTGGCAATTGGCTGTACAGCTGAGTCCTGGAGGTTTCTCAGGGCATGGAATATGGCTGAGCAACCATTGGTTGGAGGTCTATGTGTCAGGATCAAAGCCGCATACAACTGCCAGCTATCAGGCCCAGGCAGGCCCAAGCCCCACCTTGCTTCCCTTGTCCACACTATGGCAAAGGTCTCATATGTCTATCATTCTCTGCTTGACTGACTTTAGCTTCCTGAAGATGTCATCACTCTGGTTGGCCTTGTCCCCAACCATCTATATGCAAGCCATTACATCAGCTTAGCTGTAATGCTCCAGGAACCTGGACCGCTCAGAGAACTAAAAAAACCCCTGAGCAGCTAAGCCCAGGAAAAGTGCTTGTCCTCAGCTCACTGCCTCTTGAACTAAGCCCACATAAGAGCAGGGGCTGTGGCTAGATCTTTCCTGGAGAGCTGAGCACAACATAGGACTTTACTCTACCTCCTTGTTCCTAGCCCCAAATATCAGCCCCTGTCCTCTGGGAAGGATTTGGCAGAGTCTGCGACCTTGGTGGCCAGCCCGGTAGAGGTCAGAACCAGTATTTGTCCCATAGGTCAGTTACAACTCCCCAGTCTCTTGGCTTTTTACTCATGGTGGCAGAGTTGCAGCTAGCACTCTGGTAATCACATCTCCACAGCACATCCTTTGCAGGGATGTTAGGGAAGGCCATGCTTCTCCAGTGCACTGAGTAATTGAATAATTCCCAGAGGCTCTGGCAGATTAGATACTCTAATCTCATTGGCTAAAGCCATGTCCTATGGCACAGCTGTCCCTGCTGTGACTGGAAACTGCAGGGGAGACTGGGAAAACAAGCATCTAGGTTTTCCAGGGTCTGTTGTGAGAAATAAACCAGGGGGTAGAACAAAGACTGTGCTGTAAGCTGGATGTGAGGGGGAATGAGATGAGGTTCGGCCTCATCACTGAGGGCACCAGCACCCCTTGAGGGACAGCAAAGGAGCCTCCTGGACATGATGACTATGAGGGCTAATGGGCTTTGACGGATGAATAGGAGTTAGGGAGCGAGTTAGCAGTCAGGGAAAGTGCTCCAGGTAGGAGCCAGAATGTAGGTTGGGAATATAGCTTGATGGTAGAGGACTAGCCTAGCACATGTGAAGGCCAGGGCACCCCTGGTGCATCTGTCATGCTTAGTGTCTGCTGTGTACTTGTTTCCATGTGGAAACCTCATCTTTCTTGTCATTGAGCACCCCATGAGCTGGAGTTGCTGCCTTCTTTGGAGATTTTCTGTTTGACTTGGGGTATAATCTACTGGCAGAATGCCAGAGTATTGTAGGTACTATCTGGCAGCTCAGCCACTTCCCAGTGCTGCTGGAGCCTGCTCTGTCCCCATGGAGACTCCCATCCCTGTCATCCTGGGATAGTGGCTGTGAGTGTTCAGGGCCTCCTAGCTGGGCAGCATCATAGGTCACAGAACGGTGTCTCCTGTGCCACCCCACCCCTGTAGCTGGTCTTCTTCTCTGGATTTGTTCTGCTGTGCAAAGTTCTATAACTCTCCATGCATGCCTTTGTTTCCCTAATCTATACAAGAGTCAGTACCTCATGTGGTGGTTCACATCTGTACTTAGAAAGCTGAGGCAGGAGGATTGTAGTAAGTGTGTGGCCAGCCTGAGCTATATAGTGAGTCCCAGGCCATGGTGAGATCCTGTCTCAAATACAACCAAAAAAGAAAGGAGTCAGTTTGTCTCAGGGAAACAGAAGGTTCAGTCAGTTATGCTGAGAGCACTCAGAGCCCATGTACACAGTCATTATGATAATTGGCATATTAATTACCACTTGATAATTATTGCTCAGAGAGGCCGAGTCCAGGCAGACCTCAACTGTGAGCCAGGCTAGGGGGCGAGAGGGCACTTTGCTTTGTGCAAAGAGCTCTCCGTCTCGGCCTTCAAACCTTTCTAGGGCAAGGCACGGGTGACCTGGTTTTTTTCCACAGCTCTCCGTGGTATATTAAGCCAGGCACACCTGTACCGGGCAGTGTTGTAGCTACTGAGGAAAATTAATTCTTTTCTTAGCTTCTGCTATAGGCAGTGATGGACCATGTAGGCTTGTTATTTGTGTTCATTCTAAGTCCTGTAAGGTTACTGAAGATATGTCCTGAGAGAACCCAGCCCGAGGCCCACTGCCTCGGCTGTCAATAAAGCTTTATTGGAGCAGAGCAGAGCCCAAGCTCTCTCATGTTGGCAGGGCTGCTACAGTGTCACTCCTAACTAGCCAAGGCTTCCCTCAGAGCCTGGACTGTTGACTCTGGGTCTTTATAGGAAAACTTGTCAGCGGCTGACCTGGGATATGGAAATTTTAAAGTGCTCCCTCTACCAGGGTTTGGAGGTGGCTCTGGAGAGGTGGGTGTGAGGACTTCAAGGCCAGCCTCCCCATACAGTAAATCTGAGGCCACCCCAGGCTATATTAGGCCCTGTGTTTTAAAAGAAAAACTCCTGACTAAGTAGGCATTTGTTTTATTTATTGTGACTAGGAGTCCCCGCTCCAAGACACTCTTGTGGAGGTCAGAGGACAACTTGCAGGAGCCAGTTCTCTCCTTTAACGTGGGGGTTTTAGGGATCATACTCAAGTCGTCAGGCTCAGTGGCAAGTGCCTTTACCTACTGAGCCATTTCACTAATTTTAATAGTTTAAAGCTAGGGTGTCCCCCATCCCACAGACCTGAGTGGGCTAGCCACGTGAGAAGAGCTAATGCTTGTTTCTTAGCCTGTTGGGCTAGCTTTGAGACAAACAGATGGGACAGGCCTAATTAGTGGATAGAGGAGAGGCACAAACAGCCCCTGCCTGTGCCTGGAGCAAAATTCCTAGCAGCTGGACTGCCCTGTGATATTCTAGAGAATGTTCCACACAGAATGGAGGCTGGGATTCCAGAGAAGCCCGAGCACACAAGTCACTAGGCCATAGAATCAGGAGCCATGGGGAACAGGATTTTCAGTGGAACCCAGGCTGAAGTCCTGTAGGAGTGGCCTAGGAAGGAGATACTCCTGATTCTAAAAATAAAGTTTCATGTCCCAGCAGAACAAAGCCAGGGGGTTACCCATGCCTCATGGGCCACACAAAGGTGTCACTTGGGAACCATTAACTGGCGAGACCCTGGAGGCCAGTAGAGGGCCATGAGGGGCGGGGGGTAGGGGCGAGTATTCTCCTCAGATCTAGCTGCTCAGCCCTTCCAGGGCTGGTACCCACCAAACACACAAGTCACTGAGGGACCTACATAGTGACAGCAATGTGGCTCCCTGAATACCATGGTAGCTTTGTGCAGAGAGCATGGTATGCAAAGACACTGTAGTTCACGAAGGGTACTTGTGCCCAGAAGAGGAGACAGCAGTCAAGCTGGAGCACAGGAAGTTGGGAGAGGCATTACAAAGGGTCGTAGCTATAGTGAGGATTGTAGATATTATGATGAGACTCTGCAGAAGGAGTATTTTAAATGGGAGACACGAGCAGTCTGACTTAAGGTGGTTTTGTGTATTCATACATACATACATATACATATGTACATGCATACATACATATATACACATATGTATTACATACATACATACATACATACATACATACATACATACATACAATGAAGAGAAAATTCAGGAAGACCCAGCATCAGGTCTTGGAGGAGGGATTCTGAGTCCTGAGAATATGTTTTTTTTTTTTCTCTGTTTTGGTCTCCAGAACCATGTTGGTTCCAGAGTCAGGGTGGAATGCCTGCAGGGCAGTTCCTAGAGAATGGTGCCCACATGTTTTGTTTTCCTTGGTCCTTAGGCCCTTCTCTTCTGTTGTTATCTTGAATCAGCTTCTCAAAGAGTGCTGTGCGCTACCCTGCTGGGCTAAGCATTTCCCTTTCTGGAGATGCCCACCCAGGCTCATGGAGGGAGACCTCAGGGCAGGGTCCTTAGGTTTCAGAAAGCTCCAGAAGGAGAGAGGCTGCTGTCCCTCTCTCGTGGGCCCCTGACCTTCACCTGCCTGCTCGGTGGGAACATCTTGCATCAGATAGGTATGTCTTGCTGCTTGCTGCAGGCAGTTCGCCCACAGGGTTGGGGTACACATGACAATATCTACGTTTGTGCATTGCATTACCAGAATGCAGCAGGCTCTGAAGCACTGAACTTTCTCCCAAGCTAATAGGCTTCCAGCCCTGCTAAGCCCCTAGTCTGTCTCAAATGAACTTTTCCTCACCATCCTTGGTGTGTCAAGGCTGCAGCTGACACCAGCATTGCAAGTGAGGCTAGCAAGCAAGACTCTCCTAAGGACCCTGTGTGAGTTCAGGATACGGGGACACATCCCACCTAGGTCTATGGGACCCAGACCCCACTCTGTGCATGGTTCTCCTCATTTTAGCTGGGAATGGTGATCACAGCTTGTCACCTAGGCAAGGTGCTTCTGGGACCATTGTCTTGAGTATGCTTTGGCAGGTAGCACATCGGATGGTGCTCAGGCAGTACTCGTGGGTGACTTATTGAAAGGTAATGAGGTGATTTAATTCGAATCAAGTTCTCTGCTCATGATTGTTTCCATCGGGAAGAAGTTATATTGCTTATCACGTTAGCAACGAGGAGGGGAAATGGCCGTAATAAACACCAGCAAGGCTTTTGCATAATTGCCCATCTGAGAAATAGTTTCTGTATCTCAGGAGCGGGTGTGTGGTTTCCACAGGTAAGGGTGACACAGTAACACCTCCATTCATCCCTGGAAAGAGTGACTCTCAGGAGCCAGGAGGAGTGCAGTCTGTGACTGTGTCCATCTCTTTCAGCAGGTAACACAACTCAGACTTGTTTGACTGTCACTGAAAGCCCAAGGTGGCACCCAGCAGGAGACTTATTAGCCCAGAAGCAAGAGAGCCTTATGAATCATGCTCCAATCAGGAAACAGGGTGTTAGAGGATGCCATCACGTGTGGTTAAAGCTAAGAGGACCCCCACTTTGGTGGCAAGTGACAAGTAATGAGGAAACCCTCCTGTCTACCAGCAGGCTTCCAAGCCTTCCCATAGACCAAGCTATTCTGCCCCTGCCCATCCATAGATAGGTCCTCTCTGCCAATCTACAGCCAGCTCTGCCTCCATGAGCTGGGCCAACTGCCCACACCGGCAGCAACATGGCCGGGCTGGCATCTCTGCTAGCTGAGCTGGGATACCTGTTAAGTCTTGGTCTGTGCCCCAGCACCTCCCTACCCACCCCCTCCACAGAGGAGCTGACAGCATCCTGCATGGCCCCATCCTTCCTGATTGGCAGAGTCCAGAAATTTCTAGGGCATCCACTGTCGATGCTGCTGCTCCCTGGGGACACATCTTTCTAATAGTGCTCCAGTTCCTGTGTGGACAGGCCACTGAGATACTGTCACAGGAGCAGTGGGGTTGCCACTTTCAGCCTTCTACTCCCAACACTGGAAATGTTTTGCGGAGATAATCTTGGGTTTCCACTACCTCTGGACAGGGAACAGTACTACCTCCCCACGGCCCACCTCACCACCAGTGGATTTTCCCAATGTGCCCACGGCCCTTACTCAGCACACTTACTAACCTTTTGGCCCATTAGAGTTGTCTAAAATAAGTTTCCCCTTGAACCCATTCAGCTGAGTCACTGTGGCCAATGCCCAGCTGTGCCCTCACACACTTAGTAACCAACAGCACTCGAGGATTCTCCTGAGGTGAGAAAAATCCAACTTACAAGTGATTTTCACACCTGAAGGAATGATGTTTACAGATACCAGATTTAAAAAGAAATGGAGTTGACCCCAGGTGAGATTCCAGAGACACTTAATCAAATGGCAGGCTGGCTTCCATGTTGCTGCTTAAGCCCTGAGGACTTTGAGAGGCACTGAATTTATTATTTCCCAGCTTGCAAATAGGCTTGAGAGTTGAAGCCAAAACCTGGCGGAGTCCTCCCTCATCTGCATGACTGTGGATAACAGCCTGTTACCTCTTGATGGTGGCCAACACACCTGCATGGTCTCAGCTGGCCAAAGTCCATCTCCAGTAGGGTCTATGAAGTCCCTTTCTGCAAGCCTCTATGCAGGGGACTTCTGTGATGTCTGGATCCCTGCAATAGCCAGCTCTTATATGGGACCAGCCTGACTTCAGCGTCTACCTTGTAGAATGTAGTGACTCCTTATAGAATGAGCCCCATTACGCAGAGCCATAGATTATATGTCCTCAGTCACACCCACAGGCTACTCCCACTGTCCAAAACAATAGTCATAGCCTCCAGGGAGCAAGACTAGGCTACTTGTGCTGACACCAGGGAGAGCTGAGCAAGGAAGAGGAACTGACTATCATGGCAGGACTAAGTAGGAATTCCAGCCACTTGTGTGTTAACCCTGTTGAGGGAAAGAAATGGCTCACCTGCTTGTCTGTCATCTTGACCCTCCTGAATGACACAAAGGGCTGGCTGGAGCTGCCACAGATTCAAGCATCTTGCTGTGTAGGTGCCAGCACTGGCTGTGTGTGCAGGTGGAGCCCAGCATCCCTGGACATCAGGCTGGGATCCGTGCTCTGCAGGCTCCCTCATGCCTCACAGCCACAGCCATCCACTCCTGGCATTCTGTGCCTCTGTCTCCTCTATGGAGAAACCGTCTAGACCTCAGAGCACCACCTTCTCTAATGTCTACTAAGCAGGTTTTTGTGACCACCATAGCTACTTGTTTTTCTAACTCCAGCAGCCAAATCCAAAGAATCAAAGGCATAGGCAGCCCTGTCTCATTTCCGACTCCCCAGGACCCTTTCTGGCCCCTCTTGTTTGACTGCAGTTCTCTTGTGAGTCTTGGCTAGTAGCTGCATCCCTGCAGACCTCACTCAGCCTCCATGGGCTTTCCCTGATGTCTCCGAGCCTCCAGCTCCCCCTGCTTATGAGGATATGGGAGGTATTGGTCACATGGGTTCCTAAACCCAGAATGCTAGAAAGGACCTGCCTCCAAGGGAGCCAGGCAACAGGAAGTAAGGATGTCCATTGGCAGGGGCACCATTCAATCTAGTTACACCCCACATCTCCATGGGGCCAGACTGAGCCTAGTCTGTTTCCTCCGAGATGCCAGGCACCTAGGCTGACCATTGGCTGACACCTAATAGGTGTTCACTACAAATGCCTGAGTTAATACACTAATGTAGTAGCTTCACAAGGGTCCCAGCTACCTCTGACCTGAGGCTGGAGCCACACCACTGCTGATCAAAGAGAAACCCAAGCAACATGATTGACAAGGTTACCATCCCTACAAAGGTTCCCAAGAGAGGTCAAGAGAGGCTCAAGTCTACACTCATAATCCCATGTTCAGAATCAATCTGCCCATGGTGGTCCTGTCTCTAAGAAAAGGGATTTTGTGGGATCCTTCTTGTTTAGTCTTCTAAACCAAGACCTGACTGCCTGTGGATCCAAGTTTGCCCTCCTGTAGGAGCAGCTGCACTCCCAAGGAGCTGTCAGTGTTAGCTGCCATGTGGGTGCATGCAGCCTTCCGTGACCCAGCATGCTGCCCCACAAGAGGAAGGCACCCCCTGGTCCACTATAAACGCTAGGAGGCCAGGTGTGATGGTTAATCTTACCAACTTGACAGGGTCTAGAATCACTTAGGAGACTGACCTGTGGCGTGTCTATGAGGAAGTTTCTAGATTGGATTAACTGAAGTAGAAGACTCACCTGAATGTGAACAGTACCATCCTTCTCATGGGCTTGGGTCACAGACTGAATAAAAACCGAGAAAGTGAGCTGAGTACCAGCGGTCACCTCTCTCTCTGCTTTCTATGAGTACAATGTGAACAGCTACACGTTCATACCACTGTGCTTTCCCCAGCGTGGTGGGCTGTGCCCTCGAACTGGGAGCCAAGGGAACCCTGTCTCCCTTAAGTTGCTTTTGTTGAGTGTTTTTGTCATAGCAACAGGAAAAGTACTACACCAGGTATGATGGCTCACATATATAATCCCAGCAATTTAGGAGCCTGACAGCAGAAGCTTAGGGGTCGGGGGTGGGGGGGGGGGAATCACCAAGAGTTCAAGGCCAGCCTGGGCTACACAGTAAACTATTATCTTCAAAAAGTAAAATGTAAACAAATGCCATTGTGGCTTGGCCACTTAGAACCCTACAAGGTAGACACCAGAAGGCATGTCACAGGGGTAAGGTCCTAGGATCCACTCTGTGGCAGACTTCAAGTCCCTATAATACTCCACATGTACTTGGCCAGTTAACACAAAATAGATTGGGGGATGGGAACAAACATGGCTGCCTTCTACATGTGGTTCCCAGAAGTCAATGTATTTCCTGTAGAAACGGCTCTTCCATTCTCCATGGCAACCAATGGCCCTGGCCTGAACTACAAAAGGGATCTGGTCCCTCCTCACGGCCCTGCCATCTGTCCACATGGCTGTAGTGAATACATGATCACAGATACTGCTCATGACCTGCACAGCTGTACTTATCAGACCTGTACCCCACCCTTCCCCCCCCTACACACACCTGCTGCAGGTAGATATTGTCATAGGAGGGTTCATGTGAGGTACGCTGGAACTCTTCTTCCCTGTGCAGAAAACATATCTGAAGAGCGTGTGCTGGCTTGTACTTCTGTGGGAGGTTTTTGTAAAACAGGGAACTTAGGGGTTTTTGCTCCCAAGATACCCACACTGAATGCTTTATACACCTGGTCAGTTATGGGGGAGGGAACAGGGCTCCAAAAGAAGCCTGAATGGGGTCACCCAGGAGCAGTGTGTGGAGTGTGGGAGCTTCAGATGTGTCCCAGTGAAATGTAGACAGTGGCCTTTGGGTCGAATATGAAGGTAGATCTGCTGGGGAGCCACAGAGTCTACCAGGCCCTTCGGCAGTGTTAGTTCTACTTACGATAAAGTGCTAGGGCAGTCAGTGAGGCTGAATTATCCTCACCCAGGGTCAGGTTACTGGTCAACAGAGGAAGGGGCTGCTGAGAGAGTCCAGGAGAGGCCTTCCCTCCAGAGTCATCTGCAGCATCTCCCACCCAGTTTACCATGTGCTCACCCCTGCCTCAGGTCCTGCCAGCCCCTAGGCATTCAGGGTGATCTGCAACAACTCACTGTCTCTCAGGAGACCGAGCCCCTTGAAGAGAAGGAGGCATTTGCTTCTGGGCAAAGCACAAGAGGGTGCTTGGCAGCTTGAGGGCCGAGTTCCCAGCACTGAGTCTGTCCACAGTGGTGTGTCTCATCAGTGGAAACTTACTTTCCATGCCTAAGTCTTTACCCACTCTTTTCAGGATGGCAAATGTCTGAATTTGGGGTTTAGGCCCAAAGCCTGTTTGTGGTTAAGGGTGGTGGGCACATAGTGGGGCTTGGCTCCTGAAAAAAACCATCATGGAGAAGAGGAACTGGAAATCATCTTCCAGGAATGGGAGGGAGGCTGGGAGGAGGAGGAGGTCTGCACACACGGGGCTGTCACAGCAGAAAGCTGTTAGGAAGGTCTTGGACGATCCGGATGTGGGAGAAGGCTACGGCCTGGGGTTGTAGAAGAGGAGAGTAATATGGTTACTGCCTCCAATAGTAGCTCTTTAACTGAAAATAATCCCTGTGTGTTAGAGCTGTCTGCCCACCAGGGGCTGCCCTGAGAGTACAGGGTCCTTCTGTTCCCCCCTCCACACCTCACCTCATAACCATGCCTGTGGTTGTGGGTCTCAGACTATAGAGCATGATCTAAGGCTTAAGAGGTCAGAGTGACCTTGGGCTTAGCATCACACTTCTCTTTGAACCATGCTCAGTGACACGCCTGCCCCCCTACAAGCAGTCAAAAGGAGACAGTCAGTCCAGTCAGCACAGCGGACCTGAGGAGGTTCCTGCGACTGGTGTGAGGAAGTGTCTGGATTCAGTCAGGTTCTGCTGGCTTCCTGAAGGCCTCCGTGGCTTCTTCCCTGAGCCAAAGTCAAAGCGGGTGCTGTTGCTCACCTGTGTAGGGGATCATGCGGACACTGTGTCTAAGACTTTCATGTTGGGCACCAGCCCTCAGCCACTAAAGCACAAAGAGAGAATGGGATGCTAGATTGGGCTGAACACCAAGGCCTCAGAGAGACCCCTGTGGCTAAGAAGGGGCATAAAGAAGCCACAGGACTTCTACTGGCTAGCCACTAAGGGAGCGTTAGGCCAAGACAGGTGTGAAAGCTAGAGGAGAAGGGGAAAAGGTCTTCAGTAAGGGTCCTGAGTCTATATTCCAGAGACCGAGGGGCACAAAAGTTCAAAGATCGAAGGGTCTGGCATAAGCTTGCTTCACCAAGTGTCTTGTAAAGTGCCTGAATCCATGGCAACAAGTCCCATCCTACCACAGCTCTCCTTCCAACCATTACTGTGATGGCAGGTCCTGGCTGCCAGCCAGGGTCTCTCCAGTTACTGACCACACTTGAAAGGGGTTCCCTGGGGCATTGTCACTAAACCACACTATCATGGGTATAATGGCATCCAACCACAGCAGCCCCAAATGACTGTGGGCTGTCCTCACAGCCAGTCGATATGGGGCACAGCAGATCTAGGGTCTGTCACTTCCTACAGGCCAGCCCAATGACTCACCCATAGGCTCTCATCACCCCTTCAGGACCTGCTAGAGCAGGGGGCTTTGAGAACTGAGTAAAAAAGGGTCTCACACACCAGGATCCAGGAGACTGGCAGGATATGTCAGCAGGATATATCAAAGCAAGGTTTTAGGTGAACTTCTCAGCTACCTCTCAGACTTCTGTGACTTGTCATCCTACCTAGACCACTGTGCTAACAGCTTATGTCACTGCCCAGCCTATGTTACCTCCCCCATAGCCAATTTCCAGAACACAGATTCTCCCTGGGGCATGAGTAGCATGACCCCGTGATGGGTAACTGTTGGTGACTTCTGTGACCTCGACACCATCAGTCTTGCTTGCCCAATGGGAACCTTGAAAAGCTACCACTCTGTCCTTACCTACTTCCAGGTGTGTCTAAACCAGCAGACCACTGGCCACATGCACCCAAGGCAGCTTTGAATAGGGCCAACCCAAAATTTTATACTTACTCAAATATTGTAAGATTGTTTTGCCATTTTTTTTCTTGTAACTTCATTTCCTAAACTTTGTAATTGGTAATGTCAACATAACGTCACAGTGACGAAAGGTTGGTCAGGCCTGCTAGACTGGTTAGAAGGGGCTGTCCTGTTCCTTCAGCTCCAGGGTGCCCTGTCCTAGTTAACTGCTATCTGCAGGCCAGACCCTACCTAGGTCCTGTGCCTCCTGCAGAGTTCCCTAGGGAACTCTGGGACTCAGAGCCCTCAACGCTCTTCACTCCCAACCTTCATTCCACCCATAGCCTTCTTCCTCTGTGTCAGGGGCTCAGCTACTCCTGTTGTGATTTCTGTCCACTATGTCCTGTGTCCTTCTATTGGGACTCTAGAGAAGAAAACCCTCTCCCTCCTTCTCCAGCCCTCAACCTCCAGACTTCCTGCCTTCTGACTTACTTCCGGGGGGCGGGGGCAATGGCTGATTCTGGGATGCAGACAGCCCTGTCTCCTGCCCCAGAGCAGCCACCAAAAAAGGCTGGCAAGGGCCAGAGTTGGTAGCTCTCAAGTCATTAGGCAGCATCGTTTCATCCTGTGTCCCCTGCGCGCACCTCTAGGTGGACAGTCAGAGTTCTGTTAATGTTGGTGACAGGCAGCTTTGGCCGGAACAGCAAAGTTGGGGCTTTTTAGTCTGTTTCCTTTAAAAATGGAAATGCTATACAAAGAGGTGAGCGCGGTGGTTCTTGGTCTTCCTTGCAGTGGGGATGCTGCTGCCCTCGGTGTCCTCAGCAAGGCATCTTCCTCAGGAGGGAGCCGCTGCCCTCCTTGGCTCTGGTGGGACTGAAATGGCCTGAGCCTCTCACTCCCTCACCCCTCAGCGTTGGCCTCCGTAGCCGGGAGAGACACAGAGCTGGCGGCGGCTCCCCCTCCCGCCGGCCACCAGCCCAGCCTGCGGCTCCTCTGCTCTGCGCGGGATGACGCCCAGGCAGCAGCGCCGGTCGCACTGTGGGCTCATCAGATGACTGTGGGGGCTCCTGCTGCACACCACATTCCCTAGGACGGGGGAGAGGGAGGGAGGGGGCGCTGGCTGCAAAGCACAGGTCTCTGCATCCCCAGTGCCTGCTGCTGGCTCGAGCACAGAACAAACGGAGAGAACCTGATCTCCTCTTTAAGCCCCTTCAAGAAATAGCAAAGCAGCTGTCTTGGTTATTCCTCCGGCTGATTTCTTCGGCTTCCCTGGAAGATGCGTCTGGCCGAGACAGGCCTGGGGACCTCCTTCACCACGCTGCTGCCTCTGCCGCCGCCACCACCACCCGGGCCACTTACTTTCTTTGCTCTGGGCGGCGGCGTCCTGGCCAGCCCCCGGGTCTCTTGAGCTGGGCCCCCTGCTCCCCCAGCGGCCTGGGCAGCCCCTCCAGCATCCATGACTCCTTCCCCTGGCTGGCTCCCGCGCCCGCCGCCCCCCTCCACATCCCACTGTGCCCCGCTCGCCCATCCTGCTACCCCCCCACCCCCAGCTCCTCCTGCACCGAGCTGCTGCCCAGGCTCCTCCATGCTGCCTGGATCTGAGCTGGGTGATTAATTGGCTGTGATGATGAGCGTCCCCGGCGGTGGAGCAGCCACCGTGATGATGACCGGTTACAATAATGGTCGCTATCCCCGGAATTCTCTCTACAGTGACTGCATTATTGAGGACAAGACGGTGGTCCTGCAGAAGAAAGACAACGAGGGCTTTGGATTTGTGCTCCGAGGGGCAAAAGGTGAGTGTTCTGGGATCCCTTCCCATGGGTGTGTGTGTGTGTGTGTGTGTGTGTAACACACACAGGCTTGTATGAAGAACCTTCCCCAGCTTGAAAATAAGCATGAAATAAGCATTTTCCTGGGGGCACTTGGTTGCTAGACAACGATGCTCTTTAACATTCTGCCTTCCTCAGAAAACATCTAGGCTTCCTGCAGGCATGTTTTTAATTTTCCATCTACAGAACTGCTCCAAATGAGCTGCTCTCTCTCCCTCCCTCCCCCCACCTCTTTCTCCCAATCCTGGGGAGACCCTGCAGCTTGGGCTTCAGTTTAGTCACAGTGTGCAGACTCTCAAAGCTCCTGATCTCTGATACCCAGAATGGCCCAGCCCAAGTTTGAGGCACCCGGAAACTGGCCTGTGCTAGGGGTGGGTTTCAGCTCTAAAGGTGGCAGGTGTCTGCCAACTCACCTCTAAGGTGACTTTGCAAAGGCAAGGAGAAAAGAAGGTCCCCTCTACCATCAACTAAGCTGGCAGCACCACACACCCTGTGGCCTGGGAGTGGGAGGCTCTGGGACACAGCTCAAAGCAGTGCCCCATGCCTGCCCCTAGTGTGGGGCTTCCCTTCCCAACTACAGCAAAATGGCATCAGCTTGCTCTAGAAGAGGCATCTGCCTGAGGCAGGTGGAGGTCAGCCATGTGGCAGTTGTACCTGTGCAGGAGACATCCTTCCCTAGCTAGCTTGCCCACCTGCCACAGGCTCTGGCCGCCCACGGCAATCCATCCAAAAAGAGAAGAGCAGAGTCTTCTCCACCCCCAGGGTACAGGTCCATGCCTGTGTGATGTGCCTTCCCCTCCCCCAACCTGGGCATCACACCTTCCCACCCGTCCACCCCCGGCCTCTCAGGAGGACCAAGAAAGTCCTTCAGCAGCCCCATGGGCCCCAGAAGCCCAGCCTAGCTCTGCTGAGAGGCATGTTGGTCATGTGATGGTCATAGAAAGCCAGGTCCCCCCTGGAGAGAGTTCAGAGCAGATTCCAAATCAGCAGCCACCCACTGGGTCAACATTGTTCTCTATCCCTGTTCCAAGTTGAATCCCCTGAGTTGCAAGTCTGTATAGCTGTGAAATTGGCAGGCGGTTTCAGTATGGTCTTTCCCTAGCTCTGTGTGGTAGAGGAAGGAACTTTTCCATTTTTAGAACTGAAAATGTTTAGTCATTGATACTTTTAAAGAAAATGACAGACGTGTAGACGTGTACCACAGACCACTTTATTCCATGGTTTCAGTAGAAGGGCCAAGAGGCATGAGGGGGTCCTGGCATGCACTTGGCTCTGTGGCTCACATTAGTATTGATGTGCATGTGAGTAAGTGACCCCTCTCTGGGTCAAGCTAGCCAGGACCACTGCCTCCCAATAGAGAATGCAGTGACCCTCTTCCTCCCAGGGTCCCATGGGCAGGTGGGATGACCAACTTGGAAAACACCCCCCAGACTCAAACACAGTGTTTCTCTGTCTTCCCAGCTGATACCCCCATTGAGGAATTCACACCCACGCCGGCATTTCCAGCCCTGCAGTACCTGGAGTCCGTGGATGAAGGTGGGGTGGCATGGCAAGCCGGACTAAGGACCGGGGACTTCTTGATTGAGGTAGGGCACAGGTGTTTGTATCACACTGCTTGGGGAGAGCGCCGACTCTCATGTGAGAGAGGATCGTGGTTTTAAGCACAACCATCCGGATGGTGGATGACTTAGGCCACATGGCTTGTATTTTCTTGAGTGTCCCCTAACCCCTGAGAATGAGTTTTTTCTCTGTCCCTGATGTTTGAGTGTTTTCGTGATTCTTTGTTAGGAGAAAGCATACGTGGAACTTGGCCACTGGTCTTCAAGAGGAAGATGGAGACATTGTCATGATGCTGGTGCCACACGCAGATCTGTGGGTGGCTTAGCTCTGAGTCCATAAATAGGAGGGGAGTCCTTGCCCACTCCTGTGTCCTAAGGGCAAGTCACCAAGCCTTTGTGTGGCGTTGGCTAACATGAAGTGTGCTGTGGGTGACTAAGAGTTGTTTGGTCTGTGTTCAGTGCATGGTTGATGGTCTTTAAGGACCACAGAGCATGGGGCCAGAGTGGGGGTGGGGTGGAGCTGGAGTAGGCCCAGAGACTACTGGAGAGCAGACTGCAATGTTCAGAAGCTATAAAAGCTAATTTTCATTCAAACCCAAAAGCAGGGTAATGTTTGGTCATTTGAGGAGTCTTCTTGTGTGCAAGTATCGGTGTCTGTGAACTGTCACCTGCAGTTGTATGTTGGTGCCAGTGAGGAGGTTGCATCCTGGTGCTTCAGGGCATCCTGCCTCTTTGCTGGTTTAGGTGTTACTTTGGATCTCACTATGCGAGACAACTTGTTACTCTTTGGAAGCAGTGTGAATGAACAAATATGCACTAGGTTGGAAGGATGGCCTTTTTAATGCTCTGATAGACCCAAACAGGCCTAGTCAGTAGCTTTTTGTTTCCCAGGGTTCACTCAGAGTCTTGCCTCAAGTTTGTCACAAATCACACACAAGTGGAGATGATAAACAGGTGTATCTCACCAGCCAATTAGGTGACCTCAATGCCCATCCATTAAGAGGATGTACCCTAGCCCGTCCCAGTAAGATGGCACATTAAGCCTTTGCTCCATGTTATACGTCAGCTGCCCACGATAGTTTCCATCTGTCCATCACAGTTTCGTATCACTCTGGAGTTTGTTCACACTAGTAAGGGTGACAGGAATAGAGAGAGAAGAGATTACAACTGTTAGGTAGAGGGACCAGTAAAAAGGAGTCATGTGTGGCTCTCATGTCATTGCTGAAAGATGCTTTAAACTACTCTTGACCGCGCAGAGCCTGGTCTGAGTGAGGCTCGAGCAAATTCAGGTTTCTGTGGGTCAAAGCAGTTGGAATCACTTCCAGAATGGAGAAACCGGAGCCAGCTGCAACTCCTTGAGTTCATGGGGTTTGTAACCTCCTGGAACTGCAGACTGGGTTGAATCATCTTCTGTAGGATGCGGTTGTGACGCAAACCCTCTTCCTGTGTATGAGAGACACTAGAGACAGAGGGGGTGTGGCCTGGGGCTGGGGCTCTGAGTGGTGTGTGGGTGGCCCTGTGATGGCAAAGAAGGGGGCTCCAGAAGGTTGAGATAGGTTTCAATAATAAATGAGGGCTGCAGATGGATGCACACCCCCTGATGTTCAGCTCACTTGACTGTCTCCGTGATAAACTAGTCAATAAAAGAAGCCTGGGCCTCTGTGGTGGAAGTGCCTTGCTTGGAGTGGTACTTTTTCTGGGGATGTCCTGCGTACCACTCTACGATTTTCTGTTCTTATAGCACTTCATTTGACTTTTTTTTTAACCTCTGATATACTAAGCTGCCTTTGGGGAACAGGCATTTTGTTCCAGTGGCCTCTGAGTTCCAGGATTCTAGGCTTGTCTAGCTTGGCCCCCAAGGCCTGTTAGGGCTGTGCGTTGGTCTGTGATTTTGTGCATGGCCTATGGAAAGACTTAGCACATCAAAGCCATAGTCCCACAAAGCTGACTGTCACTTTCATACGCTGATGATGGGGCTGTGGGGGACAGACCCTTGGAGGTGGCAGACAGGCTCCCCCTCTTCTAGTTCCCAGGCTGCCTGAGGTGAAACTCAGAATTTCTCTATGTTAGGTGCTTGGATTTAAGTCCTTTCCTCCCCATGAGTTGTCTCTTGGCTGCTGGTTTTTGCCATCAGGATATTAAAATCATTTATAAGTCCTTACACAGGCGTGTGCTTCCCAGGGGACAACCGCTCTGTATTTGCTGTGAACGGTTTTCCATCTTGGAGAGATTGTTTGTAAAAGCGTTATGTGTTCTCTTGTGAATCTGTGTGGGGTGAAGCTGTCCCCTACAGCACTCCATGAAGCATGGGTACCTGCGGGCAAAGCTACCTCAAGTGCCAACGTGTGATCCTCATCTCCACACCCTTTGGCAACCCTTTTCTCTGCTGCCTGGAAAAAAAAAAACTGCAAAGTATATCAGACTTTGTATTTGCTCTCTAAAATCGCGTGCTGTGGTTTGAACCTCGGGACCAAGGGGCCACTTTAGAAGTGGGGGTTGACTTTTAACATCTCAAGTGTCCACAAAGCTCCATCCCTCTTTCTTTAACTCGGTCAGATTGCCCTGACATTGTCATTGTGCCTGGTGCTGGAGTCCGTAATAAAGAGCTTCCTGCCTGTTGTACAGGATTTTCTCTAGTCTGCTGTCTAGAATTGCTTTTTCTCCTGATAAAGTGTTAAGGAGAGAGGTTTTTTTTTTCTGTTGTTTTGATCTTTCCGTCGTGACTACACTTCATTCCCAAAACAATGCTTAAGATTCAAGTAAGCCCTGTCAACCTTTTAAGTCTTTTAATATTTACTTTGTCTTTGTGTGAACAAGTGTGTATGTGTATGTGTGTGTGTGTGCTTGTGTATGTATATGTGTATGGGCACACCACTGTGCTCACCAAGTAGGGTCCAGTAATCAAACTCAGGTTCTGAGGTTTGGTGATGACTGCTCTTATCTATTGAGCCTTCTTGCCAGCCCCTTTGATAAGCTATCTTGAAGTCAGGGATTAAAAACAAAAGCCCCTGGGGGTGAGCATGAGAACTCAGCTCTGAGTGAGGGTGTGTGTGTGTGCACCCCATGTTTGAGGGAATTTGACTAT
This sequence comes from Rhabdomys pumilio, assembly GCA_030674055.1. NCBI lineage: Eukaryota > Metazoa > Chordata > Mammalia > Rodentia > Muridae > Rhabdomys > Rhabdomys pumilio. Next base: position 131,258,863 of record JANHMN010000003.1, read on the forward strand.
AGTCACTCTGTTCACACACTCATCCATCACTGCTCAGAGCAGTGTGGCTACAGGCCCCCAGTGTACCAAGGTCAGAAGATATTCTTGCTCCTTGTAGAAAGTGGCCCAATGCTGATGGAGAATCCATTCAGCTCCTCTGAGACTTGAGAGCAGCTTTCCATGCTTATACTACATAGTAAAGGCTTTGTCTATGGTTGTTAGACTAAATCGCTTAGGGAATCATGACAAGGGGAAACATCTGGGTGTGCTTAGTATAGGCAGTGGGTTGGTTTTGTTTCTGCTTTAAAGCATTTTCTGTCCGTGATGATAGAGTTTGTAGAAACAGAGCCCTGTGCTAGAACACTGGTGACTGCGTCTCTACGTTTTTCTCATTAAGAGACTTGACAACCGGCCCAGTAACAATGGCTAGGAAGGCCTTCAAAGAACATGGAGTGGCTGGGAAAGTGCTCTCTCTGTGCAGCTTGGGTGAGAGGCTGGGGATTCCAGTAGCCAAGAAAGCCATAGAAGGATGTGCATGGCTGGCACAGGAAGAGAGGAGAGCTGGCTGTCATTGTGATGTCCTGTAGGCTCGTAGGCTCATCCTCTGAGACTTGGCTGCCATTGCCGTAACCAAAAATGCCTGTTAACGATGCAAGGCCTGGTCCCAGACCCTGCCTGCTAGGCCAGAACAAGTGGAAGTTTGGGCACAGTGCTTTCACAAAACTGAGGTATGAGGCTAGGGAGATGGGTCTCTCAAGAGAGTACTGCACAAACTTGTGGGCCTGAGTTCAGATCCCCAACACCTATATAAAAAGTGGGGTGCAGAGGTGCATCTAATCCCAGCACTGGAGAGTTGAGACAAGAGGATCCCAGGGCTCAGTGGCCAGAACTGAAATACCCCATGTCTTATTAGTAGCCCTTAAACCAACTCACCAGAAAACACACAGTAAGCAAACAGCATCTGTTGCAAGTACCACCGAAGGCCCATGTCCTTCCTCACTGTCATTAAGGTACACCAGTCATGGTCATTTCCCCCTCTGATTTGCACAGAACTTTAAAACCCGACCTCTAAAGTCATTATTTTGTTGTAGAAGAGAAAACTGAGGCACGGAGAACTTCAGTGACTTCTTGTGAGGTCACACACTTGATTATATTAGACGCTCGGCTCTGCCCAGACTGCCGAACTGGATGCCCTCCACTTCCTAGAGCTGAGACCCACACCCTTCCCCCACCTGTGCACAATGCAGGAAGTGAGGCAAAGGGCATGTGCCAGGTTTTTTTTCTTTTCTTTTCTCTTCTCTTCTCTTCTTTTCTTTTCTTTTCTTTTCTTTTCAAACTAGCAACCATTTTTCAGAACTATTGTACCTGTTGCTGGTGACGACACATTTGTGTTGTTAGAGCAAAACACGGAGTGCCAGGAATTCTGGGGAGGTCAACATGGCAGCATGTTACGGGAAGCAGAGAGCCGAGCGGGTAATTTCATATCTAAGATTCCATCCTTAGGGAACTGTGTCGAAAGCAAGCAGCATGCACAGCACGCAAATAAAATAATAAGAGGATGGGAAGGAAGGACAGCAAACATCTGCTATGGCTCCATGAGGGAGCCTTTCAGAAAGCCCTACAAGGAGCCCTCCATGTGCATGGGGTATAATGCAGTTCTATTTAGTGAGCAATGCAGAATCGGAATTATCTGCATAATCCATCTACAGGCAGGGAGGAAAGCCTTGCCCCACCCCCACCCCCAGGGGATTGAAGAACACACTCCGCTTGCTTCAGACCTTTGTGTTTCTCAGCTTTTCTGCAGTGTTCATTTGGTGTGTGTGTGTGTGTGTGTGTGTGTGTGTGTGTGTGTGTGTGTGTG
>JANHMN010000003.1:131260712-131285115 GCA_030674055.1 Rhabdomys pumilio
GTGTGTGTGTGTGTGTGTGTGTGTGTGTGTGTGTGTGTGTGTGTGTGCGTGTTCATTAATTTTACCAATAGAACATTCCTTCGAAGGTTATGGAGCGCTGTGCTGTGGAATGGTGTCCTGGTCTCCTGGGCCAAGGTGGCATGCATCCAGAAAAGGGTTTTCTGGTGTTAGTAATTGTCCCAGGCCTTCCCTCAGCAGCCAGCCCGTGCTGGGCTGTGAAAAACTCCTATGGTTTCTGTGATTGTTGTCTTAGCCCTGAAGTGGCCGATCTCGTTTTTTGTGTTAATTTCCCTAAATAGGTTTTTCTTTGCAATTAAAGCAGGCGGCAATATTCTTCATCCTCGAACAGCCACGCTGCAGATCGCTAATTACCTTTTCCTCATATTAAACACTTGCACCAGCGATGCCTGGAACCGTTTTTTATAATCTCGGTTTATATTGAAGGGAGGATGCTAAGAGGGATGTCCCAGGGTTCTCCTTGGAGACTTAGTGTGTTGTAAAAGCTTTTTTAGGTGGGTTCTTAAAGATGGGACTTGTCTCACACACATCTGCCTAAACCATTACTACCAACTCATTTGAGCTGGCATGGCAGCTTCTGCTCCCTCTAAGACTGCATCCCCCAGCCTCAGACCTCAGTAAGGCTTGTGGGAAAGGCAGCCAAGACTAGTCAGTCCTAGTATTCTATTGAGAGCGTTATTCATAAACATATGAGGGGCCCACCACCTCATTGGTAACATGTGGTACTGAGAATTAAGTCACCTGAAATAAATTGCATGTTAACCTAGGCTCTCCAAAAAAGATTGGAGGTCAGAAGTTCTGGCACAAAGCTAGCATTTGTCAGTATCTGTTGCTGAGTGTCTTGTCTTTTTGCCTCATTAATATGCTTGACTCAGAACAGAAGACTGGAAAATATTTGTCAAACAAATAATAATAAGTTATAATGATGGTGAATGATTTTGCCTTGGCAGTGACCCCTTCAGATGTGTACCATTGTACAGTGACAAACACAAGCCAGACTAGGTGCCATTCAGTACAAGACCCTGTTAAAGCCTCCCCAGTCCCCTGGCAGGCAAACTTGGCTTATACCTCTGCTCTCTGCACTCACCACCCTGCACAGTCCTGCCCTGTCACAGGCCTGGTTTTCACATAATCTTGAAGTTTCCATTTGCCATGCATATGCTAACCTCTAGGGACAAATTCCAGGGTTAAGGAAAAGCCTTTCTGTGGCTTCCTCAATGCCAAGTTCCCTCTGGTCTAGACAGCAGCTGCACCTCTTAGTTCACCACTTTCTCTCTCTCCCCCTTTCCCTCTCTCCCCCTCTCTTCTTCTCCCCCTTTCCCTCTCTCCCTCTCTCTTCTTCCCCTCTCTCCTTCCCTCTCTTCCTCTCTCCCTCTCCCCCACCCTCATCTTTTGGAATATCACTAGAGACTATCACATGCCCACTGGTGACCCCAATGGCCAATGTAAAAATTCTAGTCTCTGTCTCCCCCTAACTCTTTATATCTTATTAAAACAGTGCCCATGGGCATTCAATTCAGTATGATGAACCAGGTACCAGCAGACATTAGCAGGGCTGGGGCTGAAACACCTGGCCTGGTGTTGTGTTTGTGCTTGGGTTGTCAGCTTTGGTTCACATCAAAGATGAGCAGTGCCTGTCTTCATCTCCCTCTTGAGTGTGGAGTGTATCTGTTCCCATACAGCTGTATCTTCTGGCCAAGCCATCGCGGTCTGCTTGCAGAGGATCACAGCATCAGAAATCTTTGTCATTCTAGGACTGCAGCCATCAGAGTGAGATCCCCAAGGCTGTTGACATTGGCTTCTTTACTCTTGAGAGTTTAAAGTGACTGTTTCTATTAGGAAAGTCCCTGGTCATCTGGGAAGCCAGATTCTTTTACTCCAAACATCCCCAGACCCAGAAAACTGATAGCTTCACCTTCCGTATTGACCAAGAACAGGTGGTTTTTGGCTCAAAAGTAGCAAAGAGATTCTGCTGAAAAAGTGGATGCAGGCTGCTTCACCGTAGCAGCTCCGAAAGCTTGGCTCTTTCATTGTGGGGTTCTAATTTGAAGCATCAGTGATTTCAATTTCAAGCTAAAAAAAGATCCCGAATCACTTCAGGGGACCATGGTTGCTGTGCTCAGACTCTGTAGGATTGGCAGATGGCAGTGCAGTAGGTTAGAGAGAGAGAGGAACCATGGTCAAGGACACAGGTTGCTCAGCCAGCCCAGGTCTGAGTCTGGGCTCTGCCTTGTCTTAGCTGTGTCAACTTGAGCACATCACTCACTTCAAGTCTCCCAGTTTCTGTAAATAAAGACACATGTGGAACTTACAGCATAGCTTCTGACATTGTGGCTGCTCAACAGATGTTGGGAAAAACTGACATCTGAAAACCCAATTCACTGATTCATTTCTGCAGCTGATAAATGGGTTCCCAGGAGGTATTTGGCTGGAGGAAAAACAAGAATTAGCCATGGCTTCTTGGGAGCTCTAAGTCTAGAGGGGAAAAAAAAAGAAAGTTTGTACCAGGGAAGAAGACATTATTGCCTCCAGGCTTTAGTGGATAAGAAAGGTCTCCACAGTTGGTGTGGAGGAGGGAGAGCTTGAGCTTAGGGGTCAATAACATTCAGGGTGAATGTAAGCAATACACAGATGTAGTGGTACTGACAAAGGCTGGGACTGGTACATTAAGGCCTTGGATGGTCCTTCGAGCAGGTGTAGCTGTGGGTGGCTGGTCACTGTGCAGGAGAGCTAGAAGGAGGTATAGGCAGGTGGTAACAAACAAACCACTTCAAGCTGGAGGCACTGTCCATGGTTCTGAAAAACAGCTCTGTGGGCTTTTCTCTGTCCGTGGTGCTGAAATGGACTCCATATATTTCTGGAATTCCCAACTCTCCTTCCCTGTATCTTCCACGAAATCCCCTCCCCACCCCATGTCCTTGGCGTGTCCAGGCACGGAAGATCATTACTTTGAGGCAAAGCTCATCTGCTTGGTAGAGAATTCTCTTCCAGGAGGGTGCATAGAGGATCTGGTGTGGCAGAGCATCTGTGGTATCCTGTGCTTTGTTCCCGCCTTCGCCTTGTTGCTAAGGTCTCCGCTCATGTGCCAAACTCCCAAACAGGCCTTTCCAGGACCATCTGGCTGCCCCTGACTCTCATGCTCATGCTGCATGATTCTGTCACTGTCAGAAAAATTTCCAGTGTCGGTCAGGTGGTTGACTTCCCATCATTTCTCTTGTACAGTGTCTCTCCCTATGGGTCATACACACTGTCAACACAGCACCTGTCACATAATAGAGGTCTTAAAGTGTGAATCTGGTGGTGGCCAGCCCTGGGACTCTTGCATTACCATCTTTCAGATAATAAAACTGAGCCTCAGGAAATTACCTGTCTAGGACCTCATGGGAGGTTTGAGTCTTGGCAGCCTGCAAAGCATGTCTTTCTTTTTGTGTGTCTGGTCAGTGCCCTGGCTAAGTCCTGAGTCATGTGATTGTATCTTATTTCCATCCATCTCTACCTAATGTATCTTTACCCTGCACAGACTGTAAAGATGAGGTCCTAAGGAGGCAGACGAATATCTCCAGATTAGAAGTTTGGGGTATAGGGTCCTCTGATGGACCTATTGGTTAACCCTGGAAGGAGAACACAGGGACCTTTTTGCCTTCTATCCATCCTACCAAACTTCCTGTCTCTCAGAGTGCCTGGCAGGAATCTTGTTAGCATTGATTTGTTTCTGTCTGTGGTGCCCTTTTGTGCTAGGGAGTTTTATGATCCAAGTGGTTAGCTTGGTAAATGAACTGAAGGAAGGGTGTGGGCCAAATGCCCTGTAGGACTCTAATTGATAGGGCTTGTCAGCCCTGGAAGTTGTGTGTGCACATCAACACTTGCAGAGCTGAGATGAGAAGGAAGAGGAGACAGAGGTGTGGGAGCCACTGGGTAAGGCTGTGGGAGTCAGAGAATGGCCTCTGCAATTTAGTCCCACAGGATCAGCCACGCATTATTAACTACTTTCTCTCAACTAGTCTGCCCTGGGTGGGGCAAGATGAGAGAGAGTGGGGGCATAGGAACCTCTATCAGTATGATCAAGGTACCCAGGGCTAGCGTTTTGTACAAAAAGAGTTTTTACTTTCATGGGTGATGGTTGTTGTTGTTTGGCCCTGGAAAGGGCAGAAACTGCCTAGCCAGGCCAGGCATGTACATCCCCCAAGGGAGAGTTTCCCCGTGTAACCTGCCATGGGGTGTGGTCTCTCTCATAAGCTGTGAGTATCACAAGGGCAGAAGCTGACTCATTATGACTGCCCTGTGATAAGTCCTAGGCACTGGGGATGGGATCAAAGCCAAAGAGAAAGGTAATTGGTCCTTGAGTTGACCAGAAGTCCATGCTACAGGTAGCCAGAACTAAGCTGGCTAACTAGGACTAAGTCCTGACTAAGAAGGAATAACTAGGCCTGAGCATGGCAGTGCTGGGCAGGCCAATGCCTTCTGGATGCCTACATTCCAACACAGTAACTTGAGTTTGGGGGTTTTCCTAGATATACACCTCTCTAATACCATTCTGGCTGCTTCTGACATGGTCTTCACCATTGCTAACTCTTTAACCCTCACCAATATGGAATTCCCAATTTCCAAAGATACTGGAGCATAGTGGGGTTAGCATAGGTGATAGCAGCCTCAGATCACAGAGCTTCAGAGTGGCAGAGCTGAGATTTGAACAGACTTGGTCCCCTTACTAGTCTCTAACTATAGCACACTCCAGTCTCTCTGCTCTTGTGGGTTTAGCAGCTGAGACGTTAGTCCTGGGTACCATTGTAATTCCCTGTCTCCTGGGGACTGTTACCAATTTCTCATCTGGTCCTACCATCTGTGCTGTCTGCAGCTCCAGGGAGAAATGTCCTGTCCTAGAAGCTGGCCCTTGCCTTAGCCTACAGGGTCCCAAGGTTTAAGGTTTCAGCCTCAGAAGGGGTAGCTCCTCACTCTTCCCTTCACCTAACTTGACTTGGTCCCTTGACTTTTTGCTGATCCAATGATACACCTCTGCCTCTGGTTTTTTTCCCCCCATGTTCCTTCCCTCCCGCTGGGACACTCCCCTCTTTTTCTTACCATTGTTTCCTGAATTTCTCCTGGCTTCCTTACCTAAATTGCATGAACTCCCCCAGCCTCCTGCCTCTGCTAGGGATGTGTCTCATCTCCGCATTGCCACGTGTTGCATTTGCATGGCATGCAAACTTAATGGTGAGTGTCTCTCACCAGAACCTGAGCCCATCAGAAGCTAATAGCTTCAGTCACAGAATGTCAGTCACACAGGTGATACAGCAGACAGCCATGATTAGGGCCTGGAGAGACTTTGAATCCTTTCCCAACAAAGGGATAGTTAGTTGTTTCTTCCCAGATTCACACACTCCAAGAGTACCAGGAACCCCAGGGATCAAGACACAGCAGTCCAGCCTTGTCTGACAGTGTCTAGCTCTCTACTCCACACCCATCGCAATCTTGGCGTTTTCAGAGGTTGTGTGTGCTGATTTCAAAAGTATTAGAGATTTTGTTAAAATTCCACTCCCACTCTAACTGGTAATCATCTTTCATTAACTCTTCTTCATCCTGCCTTGAGTAAGTCATGATCCACACACACAAGAAAGGAAGCCAGTGAGACAGGAAGGTGAAGGGACTGCCAGGCAGGGAGTATATGCAGCACAGTGTGGGTCACAGGGCACCTTTAGAGTTTCATCTTTCTGGTAGCAATGCATGTTATCAGATATCCTCACTTGATTGCCTTTATTTCCTTGGCTAAAATATACACTCTAGAGCTGGAGAGTTCTCATTGCCCTTTCAGAGGACCTAGGCTCATTTGCCAGCACCCACATCAAGTGGCTCACAGTTGCCTCTAACACCAGCTCCAGAGGATCTAATGCTTCAGGCACCTGTACTCAAACATGCACAAAGCTCCACACACATGTACACATAATAATTTTTAATTGAAAAAGCACATGCCGTGAACATTATTTTATGCATTTAAAAAGTATACAATGCAATGGCTTTTAATATTTAAATTTTATTTATTTATTCATTTTTATGTGTGTTTGTACATGGAGAGGGGCTTCTGTACCATATTATACATGTGGAAGTCGGAAGGCAACTTTTGGGAGTTGTTTCTCTCTTCCCACCATATGTGTTTTGGGATTCTACCTCAGATTGTCAGTCTTGGTAGCAAGTCCCTGTACCCAGTGGGCCATCTTCCCGCCCTCAATGGCTTCCTCATTCAGCACTGCCCTCATACCTGTAGCTCTGGGACGTTATTATCGACACAAAGATAAATCCTGTTGCTGTTGGCCATTACTCCTCATCTACGTGTCAGCCCTCAAAATGGCCTCTTCTTGCTTCCTCTTTCTGGAGGCTGGGGGTACCTACTCAAGACATTTCAGACATAGGACAAGGCAGCATGGCACCTTCAGGGATGCTTAATGTTATCAACTTGATAAAATGCAGAATGACCTGGGAGACGGTCCTCTGGGCAAGACTGTGGGAAGTTATCTTGATTCTGTTAATTGATGTGAGAAGACTCATCTTGACTGTGGGAGGAACCATTCCCTGGGCAGGGGAGCCTGGGCTGTATGAGACAAGGAAAACCAACTGAGCACTACCAAGCATGAACTTCATGCTTTCTGTTTCTTGAGTGTGTGTGGGATGTGACCAGCTCCCCCGAGCTCTTAGGAAATGCCCACCACTGCCCTGCACCTGTGGCTTCCCAGCTATGATGACTGTAAACCTGCAGCTGTGAATCCAAATAAACCCTTTCTCCTTGGGTTGATTCTATGAAGCTATTTTACCTCAGCAACACAAGAAACTGAGACCCATCCCAGCACCGTTGTTTATTGGTTTCATCCATGCCATATCATGCATTGGTACTTTGTACCTTTTAGAGGTAAATGGACTTCATGGTGTGGCCTGACCACATCAAGGTGCCCATTCATCATTCAGAGGAATTTTGGTTTGTCTCCACTTCAGTCTTTAATACATAAAGCTGCCACTGTGGTTTGTAACTTCCTCTCAAACCTCACATGCTGGAGACCAGGGAGTAGCTCAGTAGATGAGAGCACTTGCTGAGGACCTGAGTTTGAATCCCAAAATCCATCTAAAAACCAGATGTAGCCTGTAAGCTCAGCACTGAAAGAGGCAGAAGGGGGATCTTTGTGGTTCGCTGGTCACTAGCCTAGTGTCTGTCAATGACAGACACTCTCTCAGGGGAATAAAGTTTAAAAAAAAAAGATAGAACAGGACACCCAGTGTCCTCCTCTAGCTTACACCTGCCTGTGCAAGTACACACACACACACACACACACACACACACACACACACACGGAAAGAATTGCAGGATCACGTTTTCCGTGTTAGAAAACACTATTCTGGAATCCATACTGCTATGTTGCTGTTTGGGGTGTAAAATGTGGATGACACTTGTCACCTATCTACTGGTGCTATTTAGGGAGGCTGTGGAACCCTTAAAAGGTGGAAACTCACCTTTTAAGAAGCAGGACTCCAGAGAAAGGCTCCTGAGGGTTATTTCCTGGTCCCTCTTGCTGTCCCATCTCTGTGTCCTAGTCAACTGAGATGTAAGGCAGATTCTGTGCACTCTGATACCCACAGAGCCACCAAGCCATCCCCGTCATGATGGACAGGAATCATCTCAAGCCATGAGCCCAATAACTCACCTCCCTAAAGTTGCTCCCACCAGTTATTTGACCACAGTGATGAAAAAAGTCATGAGCACATGTGTGCTGATGGTCTTAAGAGATGGGCCTTTGGGAAGTCATTAGTGTTAAATGAGGATGGTCCATAACAGCCTTTATGGCTGTATATGAAGAGAAAGAAAGATCTGAGCTGGCACACTTGTCCTACCTCACCACACCATGACCCGGCACAGTCCTGCAACCAGATGTGGAGCAGATGCTGGCTCTGTGCACCTGGAATCCCCAGTCTCCAGAACCATGAGTCACATAAACACCCATCTACTATGAATTTCTTGGGCCCAGGCATTTTAATACAACATCTGAAAATGTAGCAAAGATGGCTTCTGGGAACATTTGTATTCAAGCCTTTATCTGAGCTCTTGTTTTCAGTCTGTTCACACCCGGGGAGTGGAGTCGCTGGATCACATGGCCAGTCTGTGCTCATCTGCAGAGCAGTGCTCACTGTCCACTTAGGAACTATCCACCACCACGGCCCCTCACTGTGCAGAAGCAACGGTGACTGGAGAAGAAACAAAGCCTGACCCACAGAGGCCAAGCTCAATGCACCACAATCTCACCACGCTGACTGCAGGAAAATCATCAACTGCAAGAACACAGCATTAGGTGAAATGTCTGTGTCTCCCGAGCACCCTCTATGCAGCAAGTAGCTTTCTTGGAATTTCTCCTTCACAAACTCACACGCTCAATTTAGTTAAGATATTTCTGTCTTCTCCTTCTTCAGTACAAAGAGACTGAGATCCAGAGGACACTCTCTTGCCCACAGGGCCACAGCCAGAGAGTACAGAGCCCAGGCATCCCTGGCAGATAGTGTCTCAGAGCTTCACCCGGAATGGAGCTGGAAAAACGGTTCAGGACAAGGGGAGGTGCTGACTCAGCAGGCTGAGCATCCTTACAAAGTAAGGATCAGCTCTGTCCCTGAGAACAAGCAGGATGAGGAGCCATCAAGGCTTCTAAGGATTCTTGCATCCTTCCACTCGGGGTCTGGCTGAGTGCACATCCGTGTCTGAGGGTTGGGTGCTTCTCTTGGCCTGTGAGGCTAGCTGGCTGCTGTCGAGTACAGTGATTCTCCAAGTCCTGGCTCATTCAGCAAGTTAAGCTCCTCAGTCATGGTCCAGGATCAGCCAACATCCTTCTTGCCCCTAATGATAAAGGGGCACATGTCTGAGATCTAAAAGGAGGTGGTGAGTCTCCATGTGACACATGGGGAGCATGAAGGGAAGTGCTCAGCGAGAATGTACTGAAAGTGGTGCATCCATCCACACATCTGTCCATCTCCCAGTTCCCTTCCACCCTCCCAGCCTTCCACCCTTCCACCCACCCACTCACCTGTTCATCTATTCACCCATCTATCCATCCAATCAGTTTCGATCCAATCAACCACCCTGTCATTCATCTATCCACTCACCCATCCATCCATCCATCCATCCATCCATCCATCCATCCTCAGATACATACATACATTATACATACATATATCACACATACATCATACATACATACATGCTCCCATCTATCTACCCATCTACCCATCCATTCATCCACCCATCTTTTCATCTATGAACCCATTCATCTCTCTATCCATAAATAATTCATCCCATCCACTTAATCACCCATCAGTCTACCCGGAATTTATATCTCCATCCCTCCCATCATTCATTCCTCCATCCACTCACCCACCATCCAAGGGTCCATTTAGTCATTCAGTTAGGGGTGTAACTTATTGGTTCCCATCAACCCTTCTTTTTCACATGATAAAGAGAAGGGAGCCTTAGCTGATACGGTTTATTTGTGATGCAGAGACTAGATGATAAGGAAAGAGAGAAAGAGGAAATATGGGGATTTGGTAGAAATGATAAAGTAACAGCAGTAAAAAGCCCGAAGACAGATCTTTTATGTACCAGTTGTGTAGAGTCAGGCCTCCAAGAGGTGGTACTATGTGCTCCTGCTCAGATTCCTATCTGTAGCTAAGAAAGACCACTAGAGACCTGAAAACCTCTCCTTGGTGCGTGGACCTTAATTCTCTGGAACTCCTTCTCAGCAGACTGGTGCCACAGTGTGCATCTGAGTTACATGTTTGTTTCTAGATCAGCTTCTATATGTGGGCTGAGGGTTTGGACTAGTGGCTGGTGAAGTAGTCATGGGTGAGCCCTGCAACCCATGTCTCCATCTCCTCCACACTCAGGGCTCAAGGACTTCCAAAGTGAAGCAACTTTGTAAAAAAAAAAAAAAAAAAGAAAGTGGGAGGGGGAAATAGAGAGATACCGGTGATGTAGTCACATGGGGAAGGCCCAGGGAATTCTATGCATTGAGAAATGAGCTGTAGCCACGAGGTACACCAGTGTTGATGGTGACAGCCTGCTTGTGTACCTGGGTTGGGACAGACTTGAGGGGAAGGGCTGGCAGTGCCTTTGACCAGCTGGCCATGTTGAGCCAGGCACGTCAGACAGCCAGATGGACCTTCCCCATCCTGCCCAGAAGAGAGAATCATTCCAGTCCGAAGCACAAGATGGGCTACTGACAGAAATGGGCAGAGAGCATAAAGGCCCCAAGACATAGGAAACCAGAGCATTTCTAGGCCTTTTTGGGCACTGCTCTGCAAGATGTCGGGGTCCACATAGTGCTGGAGTCAGAGGCAGCGAATGTTTCTATCCCTGTTCTGCGTGCTGTAGCATGCTGTTGGTGCCAGCATCTCCCCACCCTCAAAGGCTCCAGGAGGGAAGCTGAGCACATGGGGAAACAGAGGATGAGCATGATATGGTCAGGAGTTGTAAGGTTATGGGAAGGCAGTGACGGGACAGTACTCAAACCCACATTCAACACTGGATCCACAGTTTCCTAACACTGTTATTCCAGGGCAGCAAAAACACCAGGGATGCTTGGGGATCCTGGCTGCCCTGGGTTGGGGTCCCAGCCCAGCTCACTCTGCCTGGCCTCAGCCTTCCAAGCTTGTTCCCAAAAACCAGAAGTGTTGGTCACTCGGTCAGTCACAGCACATGAGGTAACTCAACCTACAGGCCTGGTGGCAGGCAGTGCTTTCTCCAAGCCATGCTACACGCTTCATTACGTCCTCACGGTTGTGATAGCAATTCGGCCACTGTGGCACCCACACGGGGTGGGCAGTAATTTGTTTTAATTCCTGTGTTTGCCTGACCTCATCTGCTCTGGGAGGAAATCTTATTTATTGTCAGTTAACGTTCTCTGAGTGGTTTTGATGAGCCTTCCAGATAGAATGGCCTGAGCTGTCCTCCCGCTGGGTCCTTTTCCCTGGAGAGCAGGCTACAGGCCCTGAGGCCATTCTGATGCCAAGCTTCTGTTCTCTCTTCTTGTCCCAGAATTCTGGCCTCTGGCAGCAGGGGCTTTCATAGACCCTCCTCTCCCCCACCCTCATTCATGATGCTCCTTGATCTTTTGGCTAATTGCAGACATGTCTATCATCCCTGCAGGGTTCTCTCTGTCTTTCTCATTTTCTGGTGTGTGTGTGTGTGTGTGTGTGTGTGTGTGTGTGTGTGTGTGTGTGCGCGCATGCGCGCGCGTGCGCGTGTGTGTCTGTGTCTATCTGTGTGTCTGGAGCACAAATGTGAGTCAAAAAGGCAGAAGCTGTTGTCTGTTGAGGACATGAACAAAGAAGGCATTCATGAGACGGGAAAGACAGGTTGGTGGGTAAAATGCTTGCCATGCAAACTGAAGCACTGAGCTCAGATCCTCAGAACCTATGTAAAAATCTGGATAAGGCTGTGTGTGTGTCTGTAATCCCAGCACTCTCACAACAAGACCGGAGGTGGAGACAAGAGGATCCCCATGAATCTCACTGTAGACTTGTGTTCACAGCAAAACATGAGACACCTTGCTTGAAGAAAGGAGAAGACACCAGGGGTTGTCCTTTGACCATACATATGACATGGCCTGCATGTGCACATACATACATACACAGAGAGGACTTTTGTTTGTTTGTTGTATTTTGTTTTTAAATAAAAAATAGATGGGAATAAAGTGACCTGAGCAAACTTGGGCTCTGGGAACAGGTGAGATTTGACAGGCAGGTGTATGTGTGTGTGTGTGTGTGTGTCTGTGTGACTGTATGTGTCTATCTATATGTGTTAGTGTGGGTGTCTATGTGTATATGTATCTGTGTGTTGTGTCTGTATATATGTGTGCATGTCTGTGTGTCTGCATGTGGTGTCTGTGTGTGTCTATCTATGTGTGTATGTCTGTGTATGTATGTCTGTGTGTCTGTGTGGTGTGTGTGTCTGTGTGTGTGTGTGTGTGTTCCCCTGTTTAAGAGAAGGTCTCTTGTTGTTTGACCACTGTGGATGCCAAGCTACTTGGCCCATGAGCTTCTAAGGATTCTCTTCCCTCCACCTCACATCCTAATGTGTTGCAGTGAGATTAGAGACACACACCCTGTCCAACTCTGTTAGTTCTGAGGATCCAAACTCAGTTCCTCACATGAGTTTGATAAGTCCTCTCCTTCCCCGGAGCCATTTTCCTGATGCACACACAAGTTTCTAAGATGGGAGAGAATGAAGAACAGAGAAGAGGTGGTTCCCAGGCAGCTGGGGTGAAGCTGCTGTGTTGGGATGGCATTCGTACTTTCTTCAAGAGTTTGCAAAAAATACTGCCCACACTCTCATGTGTCCAAGGACGGCTCTGATGCAGTCCAACACAGAACTGTAAACTTAAAACATTATGAAGAGACTTGGTGGGGTTTGTTTTTTTGAGGTGAACATTCAATGTCAAATGACTGGAAGAGAACATAAATACAAGGAAGAAATCATGGAAGGCAGCTGGGTGTAACGGCTGACACCTGTGACCCTAGCATTTGGGAGGCTGAGACAGGAAGATTGCCATGAGTTCAAGACTGACCTGGAATGCATAGTGAATTTTAGGCTAGCCTGGTCTACAGAGTGAGAGCCTATCTTGAGACATACCTAGTGATCATGGGGTTACCTTAAAGCAGGAGATGGGAAGGGAGTGAGGGAGCAGAGACCCAGCTCTCTCTCTCTCTCTCTCTCTCTCTCTCTCTCTCTCTCTCTCTCTTTCTCTCTCTTTCTCTCTCTCTCTCAAGTTGCCATTTTCTTCTTATATATCTTTTATGTATATATTATATATCTAAGAGCAAGCAAGTCCAGGAAATCACAGCTCTCAGCTGAGGGGTCTTCACTGCTCATTAGTTGTGCAGAGCTTGCTCCTGTCATTCTCCACCTCTGGCTGATGCTACAGAAAGTCCAGTGTATATGTCCTTGATGTTATTTCTCTAGGATGAAGGATGGTGATGTCTGGTGAGGTCCATGTCAGTGGGAAGGAAGAACACTCAATATAAACACAGGGTGTGATACATCTTAAGCTAGCATAGACATGGGGAGCACATCTTGGGCTTGTGTGGACTTGGGAGGCATGTCTCCCTCTAGCATATACATTGAAGGCACACATTACTGCACCCTTAATACCATTAGCCAACCTCAGCCACCTCCTCAGAAGCTAAACTGAGCCACTGCTCCACCCACAAAAGCAGCTTCCTCTGGGACAGAATCAGTGTGGACCCTGTTCCATCCACAGTCACTGCTAAGTGGACCTTTGTCACTGCCTAGTGGCTATATCCTCTGGGACCCAGTCTCCAGCCAGCTCTGCAAACAGATTTAAATTCACATGGTATGGGAAATCAGTTACTAGGCCCAGGGGCACTGTTAAGGAAAGAGGTTTATCTCTGGCCAGCCCAATGGCCCAGTGCTGAGCAAAGGCTGAGATCAGGGCACTGGGTAGGAAGTCCTGGAATGCTTGGGTCTCAGTTCCTTAGAGCCTGGGACAACTGGAGAAATGTGCAACAGAGGGCCTCCCTAAAGAAAGCTGGTGGCATGTGGTGGGTCTCAGCCTCTGTCTTATGAGACTTGCTTGCCCTAGCACACGGAGCCCTGTGTGCTCATCTCCCTCCCAGAAGCCCCTGAAATGAGCCATCTGAAAGAGTATAACCAGTGAGAACAGACAGATCAGCCCCCTTTACACAGCAAAGCCCTGAGCTGAGGCACAGCTCTCATGCACTCCCTGTCCCTGGGCACCACCTCTGGCTACCCTTTGCAGAAATTAATCCATGTCAGACTTTGTATCAGTTAGGGAACTGCTAGATGCTGTAACAAACATGTTCTTTTCCAGAAGGATGTGGCTATTCATTTGAACAGAGTTGACTTCCTGCTCCTCCTGCCTGAGTGCTGACAGGCAGGCAGCTCACCTCTGTGCCCTGAGACAAGCTGTTTCCATTCAGCCTCAGCATATGGGGGCCCAGGTGGCCAGCCTCTGCTGTAGCCACCTCTACCACTAGAGAGTGAAATCCCACAATATCCCGTTCCCATCAGGAACAGTCAACTGCAATTGCCCTTCCCCCGTTGTCAGAAGGCTGGGGCACAGGAAGGGACCCCACAGTGGGCCTGCAAGGAATACAAACCCCACCCTGTGCTGCTGATGAAGCAGGCCTTATATTAGACCTTGGCTGAAGCCCTTGTGGGACAAACACATTGCAGAGTACATGTGGGGGTTTTCATTGGTCTCATTAGTTTTGATGCTTTTTTTATTTTTTAAGACGGGGTCTCATATAGCCCAAGGCAGCCTCATACTCACTATGTAGCCACCAAGGATGGCCTTTAATATCTGACCTTTCTGTCTCCACCTCCCAAGGGCAAAGATTACAGCCACATGCCACCAGACCTGGCTTGTGGTGCTGTGAATCGAACCTAAGACCTTGTGCATGCTAAGTGAGCATTCTACCAGCTGAGGCATAGCTGTTTTATTGGTTTGTTTTACTTGAGTGTGGTTTGAGATGACTCTGTGAAAGAGGACAGGGAGGGACCCTAGCCTAGGTGTCATCTACTTTGTCCACCCACTGTGCTCACAGCTGTGGCATACCAAGGGATTATTAGAAATAATCACAAACTGGTGGCTTGAGCAAGCAGACAGTGGTCTTGCAAAGTCCTTCCTGCTTTTTCCAGGTGGAGGTCTCCAGGATTCCCTTGGCCTGTGGCCATATTACTTCTCTGTCTTTATGGGCTGTTCTGTGTAATGACCTCATCTCTCTTTGCCCTTTCTCAGAAGTACGCTTGGTAGTGGACTTAGAGACTATGTAGGAAAATCAGGGTGACCTTTCCACCTCTAGCTCTCCAACTCATTTGCATATTCTTAGATCCCCTGGTCCTAGGCTGCTACTCTTCATTCCCCTACCCAGGATCATGACAAATACTGCCTAGGGGTGCCCATCCCCACAGTTAAGATCTCAAGACAATGGGTTATAAGAAGAATCAGATGGAAATAAATTTAGGACAAAACAAAATCCAGACCCTCCATGTTGCAGGCCAATCCTGTGCCCTCCCCAAGATCCATGTGGGCAAAGACCTCTTCCTGCAGTATAGTAGGCAGTCTTGAAGGGTATCTGGACATGGTAGCATCTCTCAAGAATGGGATTGCTAAATTTATTTTAAAAGGGACCCCAGAGCATGAAGAGATGGCTCAGATGCTAGCAGAGGACCAGGGTTCAATTCCCAGCACCAACATGGCAACTCACAACCACCTGTAACCCCAATTTCAGGAGACCTGATGCCCTCTTTTGGTCTCTATGGGTACTGCGCATGTGGTGCACATACATATGATCAGGCAAAACACACACATACACACACACACACACACACACACACCACATACACACACATATAAATAACATATAAAATTATATATATATATATATATATATACATACACACACACACACACACACACACACACATATATATATATATATATATATATATATATATATATATATTTTATTTTAATTAAAAATAAAAATATATGCCCTAGATATGGTCCCTTCTGCTGCATGATAGAGCAAGGGACATTGCTGTGAAGGGCCATCAGGCCTCATCAGCTCTAAGTCATTCAGGACTCTGGACTCACAGCCTGTGAGACAAACCTCTTTCTTTAGCCACTCAGAATTGGGGTATTCAGTGACAGCCAATGTGGACCACAGCTTCTTCCCCAAGACTGACCAAAATCTGAAGCTGCCCTCTGGGCCCCCAACACAGAGACTTATGGGTGTCCTGAGAAGCCTCAAGAGCAAGCATCTTCTCATGCCAGGTTCTGCCTGCTCTGGGCACCTCACCATGTCAGTCATTGTGTGCAGCTATTTAAATGATGTCAGAATAGGCATTTTTCTAGGAAATTTTCCTACTGGCAATTATTAAGATTTAAAAAAAAATTCTTATACAAGTAACTCTTAAGCAGACTAAATGAAGCTGGGCCACATTGGCCCCTGATCTAATGGCTCATCTGAGCTAAGTCACAGCCCTGCTTGTCTGCAACCGTGACTCATCTTTTGCTTTAATACAAAGGAGGCAGGATTGGGAGGAGGAGGAGCATCTGGTGGGGCTGGGGTCCCAGCACCCTGGGGTGATACACCACCGACCAATGTTCTCTCTTGTCTGTCATTGGGGTGTGTGGGTGGCCATGTAAGCCCCATGTCAATGCAGTGCCCGATACTCGGGTGGGTTCTCAGTGACTGGAAATGTTTCCCTCCTCACCAGCTCTGAGAGTTGCATTTCCTGGCAGTATGTGCTTCCTGCCTGCAGCAGTGGTCTTATTCTGCGCCAGGCCCATTCCCCCCTGGGTCTGAGCACATAAGCTCGGACTCGGAGCAGTGCGGCGAAGATTAGTGTATTTACCAGATTAGAGGATCAACTTCTTTGCAGGAGAAAATTAGCCCCAATTTGCCGTGTTTCTCACAGCCCACTGTGGGCTGCTTGCTGTTCTGAGGATGCCTAGCCATGCCCTTCCCCCAGGGCTGGCAGCAGATCCTAGGGTAGGGCCTACCTCACACAGGCCTGGAGGATAAGTCTTGGAGAGGCAGAGTGGATACTGTGTGAGTGGCCAGAAGCTGAAGACCCCAAGCAGGGCTTGAGCCAGCACACGGCAGACTGGCTGGCTGGTCAGCTAGAGATCAGCTGAACACGTCAGTAACTCACTGGGGCCCACCATAGGCTCTGCAGAGTCTGGGGTTCAGAATGAAGGGGATCCAGGGCTCATGTTTCACAGGCTCACTGGATTACAGGGAGGGGGCACCTGGGGCTGTCAGAATCTGGAATTGTGGAGCTCTCCAGGGTCTGTGGCTTCCCAGGGAGATGGCACAGCATACTCATATGCCCTGTGTCCCTTCTCCGTGGCCTTATGTACTGGACACAATAGAGTCCTCCCTATGGTGGCTGCTCCCTAGCAGGCTAGCTGAATCCTCCAGCACTTGGCTTTTTGAGCTCTCTCCTGAATGCACATATCCTATGTCAGCTCCTGGACTACATACCAGGCTGTGTTCTGAGGCTACGTTGCTCTGGCTAGGAATATGAGAAACCTCACAAGGACACTGGCACCTGATCATGCCACCTGCAAACTCTCATGGTTACCTGGCTTATGGACTTTCTATGCAGACCATCCACTGGATATCTGCATTCAGTAGGTATGGCCCCTTTTAAGGATCTCAGATAAAAGTAAGACAAGACCTAGGCTGCTAGAACTGTTCTGGGAAGGTGGAAGCCAGTGCGTGCCACTGTAGTGCTCATGGTGTCAAATGAAACGTGTGTGCGTGCACACACACACACACATACATGCACATGCACACAGGCATACACATATGCACAGGTACACAGTTATGTATGTATACCCATTGCATGTGTGCACACACAGACACATACACACAAATGTCAACACACAGCATCACTGCAGTAGGAAAACAGTGATCTCAGCCCCTGAAGCCTGTAAGCCCAGCCATAGGAGGGGGGTGAGTTTTTGCAGGGAGTGTAAAGATTGACTCATAAAGAAGGTTCTGGAGTTTTCACCTGAAGTATCTTGTGTTATAGGGGAAATTGGGAGATTTGATACACATGAGGGGAAAAAACAGATGACCGTAGAGATGACAATGGGAGATATGTGGCCTTGAGCCAAGGACCACCCAGAGTTACCAGGAGCCAGGAAAACAAGGAGAAGCTTCCCTCGGGACCTTTGGAGATGTATAACCCCTCCCATACCTGAATGTGTAACTCCTGTAAGAAAAGAAATTTGCTTTTACCTCTGGTTTCTCTGGGTCTGGGATGCCTGTGGAAGGTGCCACCCACTCTGAAGACACGTCCTCCCCGCTGCAGTAAACCTCTCTGGAAACACCCGCACATGCATAGCCAGAGGTGTGTCTCCTAGGTGATTCTAAATCTAGCGAACACAGCAATGAAGACTGACCACTGCACTAAGCTATCTCCAGAATGTTCTCACTTTCCTGCATGTCCCCATTCCGTTCCTGCTCCATAGCCCCCTTCCCAGCCCCTAGCATCTCTGTCCTCCTTCCTGTCTCTCCAACACCAAAAGATCTCAGCCCCTGAAGCCTGTAAGTTGACCTAATAAGGGGGTGAGATTTTGCAGAAAGAAGTATGGATTGACCCATAAGAAAGTTCTGGAATTATAAAGTGACCTCACATTCATGGATCATGTAGTATGTGGTTTTTCCTGCCTGACTCATTTTGCTGAGCATAGTATTGTTCAGGGTCACCTGACAAATGTCAGAGCCCTGTCCTTCCTAAGACAGGCTGTCACAGGCATGAGTAGCTACATGCATCTATCCATCCACCTCCCTGTGGCACCTAGTTGTTCTACCTTAGACTGTCGGGACTGAAGCTGCTGTGGGCCAGGGCATGCAGATTGCTCCTGAAGACCCTGACCTCAGTGCCACTCGATCTAAGCACTCGTGTGGGATTGTGCCTCATGGGGACGCTTTAGGAAGTGCATCACTGCTCCCACCAGCCATTCACACCAGCCAAAGCACACCAGCAGAGCACACCAGCTGTGTATGGATTCTGTCATTGTCATATCCTCCCCGATGCTGGTTGCTTTCTGGTGCACTCCCAGCATTTCCCTGGACACTGGGGTTGAGGGTGGGTGCTGTACAGACTCTAGTGTGCTCACTGGCTATGTATGCCCTCTCTGGAGAAACAACAGTCTTTGCCCACATTTGTGTGTATGTGTGCATATGATCCATGCACGTGTGTGCATGCCCCTGTGTGCAAGCAGAGGCCAGAGGAGGATATTGGATGTCATACTTCATCACTCTTTCCCTTATTCCCTTGAGCCAGGGTTTGTCACTTAACCTGGAGCTGGGCTAGCAGCCATCAGGCCCCAGTTAAGCCTCCTGTTACTGCTACCCGCTGTACTGGGTTTACAGGTACTCACAATGCCTGAATTTGTTTTATGTCAATGCCAGGATGTGAACTCAGTTTTTCATGCTTGTGCAGCAAGCACTCTCAGCCACTGAGTCTCCCAGCCCTCTGCGACTATGTGGATCTGGTTTCTTTATGTGGTGGTGGGTGGTCCATTTGCCCAAGTTCTTTGCTCGTTCTGGATATAAAGTGTTTGGCATGTGTAACTTGCAAGTGTTTCCTTGACTTCTGCTACATCACCGTCCATTCCACTGATTGCACACTGGCTGAGCATCAGCGTTAATTCTCACAGGGTCTCATTTGCATCCTACTCTTGTTGGCCCACCTGTCACTGTCAGGCTCGAGAGGCCACCACATCTGTCCATCCCCTTTTCACTGACTTTCTTTAAAATGTTTTAAGTTGTGCTTGTTTATTTTGTATGTTTGCTCACAGGTGAGCATGCCCTGTGTACATGTGTGGAACTTTGAGTACAGCTTGCAGCCACAAGGTCTCTTCTCCTACCATATATGGGACCAAAGAATCAAACCCCTCATGTCATGAGGTTTGGCGGTGTGTTTCCACACTCTTGCTAACCCTCATCCTTTCCCCAGCACATTGCGAGCATCGGGTCCCCTTGCTTCCATTCTTAGCCTGTCATTTCTTTCCGAAGCATGTATGGGACCCAGTGCCGATGTCCCACATAAACATCAAACAGCAGCCCATTGATGGGATCTAAAACCTATCCATCCTCATATTCCTGAAGGTCTCAGTGTCCATTCCTGGCGGTGGCTTTGATCTGGGACTCAGGTCCCACACCACCTTGAGCAGACCTGATCTCAGTTGATGTGGGACCCAGCGTGGTACTTGGTAGAAATGTCCTCTGGGGTCTTGTCCCCACCCCATCTTTGTCTGTCTACTGTGTATTGCAGTGCTGGATTGGAGTCTCTGGAAAGCTGCCTACCTGCATGGCCCTCCTTCTACTTCCTGTCTGTGAATGAGGAAAGCCTTACTTAGCAGGCCCATCCCATTAAGGACTCAGAGTTCAGGTGTCTCACTAGCATGGTAAACCCCAGCTGGCTGCGCTGGGCAGTGGTGGCGCATGCCTTTAATCCCAGCACTTGGGAGGCAGAGCCAGGCGGATTTCTGAATTCGAGGCCAGCCTGGTCTACAGAGTGAGTTCCAGGACAGCCAGGGCTATACAGAGAAACCTTGTCACGAAAAACAAACAAACAAACAAACAAACAAACAAATAAATAACACAGCTGCCTCTCAGTGAGGAATCTCTCTCTGTAGGGTGAGCTCTGACACTGTGGAAGAATCCACAGTGGTGTACTGGTGATGGTGTCCTTGCTCTGCTCTCCCTATCCTACTGTGCCCCAGGCTCCTGCGCATTACCCAGAAGTACTTGCACAGGGAGGAGGGGTAGAGTGCCTGCTTTATTCTCCCCTCGGTATCATAGATTTCCCTGGGATAAATCGATACTTCCAGGGCCTCCACTGATGACCACCAAAAAGAGTTAGCATTGCCTTACCAGGAAGTACAACATCCCTCCAGCTTCCCTCTCTTACCTCCGCCCTATGTATTGCTTACAAGGTGACAGTGTCAAAATTGGTTGTAAACATCATTTTCTCTGAGGCCTGATTGTCCCGGTGCACGTTGGTAATGTCCCAGCTTGTGCCCAGGTATGGGGAGCCCACAGCTTCTGTATCCTCTCTGTTCTATTCTGTCCTCCCCAACTCAGCAACCTTCTATTTGCTTGTGTCTTTGCTGTGACACAATACTGGACAAACGCAACTTAAGAGAGGAAGGGTTTATTTTGGCTCACAGTATGAGGTTACAACCAACATGTAGGGGGAAGCAGGAAGGCAGGAGAGTGAGGTGACTGGTCATATTGTATCCACAGTCTGGAAATAGAGAGACATGAATGCTAGTGTTCCAATTGTTTCCTCCTTGTTCTCCAGGCTGGGACCCCAACCCATGGGATGGTGCCTTCCACATTTATGGTTGGTCTTGCACCTCAGTTAACCCGGTCTGGAACCTTTCTCACAGACATGCCCAGAGGTTTCTTCTCACAGTGGTTCTTAATCAAAGTAGCAATCATAACTAACCACAACACCTTCCAAATCAGCACCACTGATATATCCTGATATATCTCTTTTCAAGAAATTCTAAAACTCTGCTGTCAATTCCACCTTCCCCCAGGTTGGTCATTATAGTAATAGTGTTGGCACATCTAGCATATGCAGGGTGATGCCAGTATGTGGCTATTTGCCCACCTCTCTGGTATACCAGGGTTGCCAGGCAGCATCCAGTGTAGACAAGGTAGTGAGATAATTTCATTATAGAAGATGGTTTTCAAAGTATCAAAATGTGGAGTTTATCAAGGGAAGAAGAAAGTTTGGGGGATCAGAAATGTGGTCTGACTCAAAGACTTCCAATCTGCCTCCCAAAACTGCCTGAGCCTGGATGGAGCCAGAACACTAGACCTGGAGGTCTCTATGACACTTGTCCCCAGGCTCATCCTGAGCAGAATAAATTGTAACCAGTGCTTAGCTTCTGAGAATGCAAAAAGTGTCTTTGTGCCTGGAAAAGTCTTCAAAGTCCTCTCTCTCTCTCTCTCTCTCTCTCTCTCTCTCTCTCTCTTTCTCTCTCTCTCTCTCTGTCCCTGTCTCTCTGTCTCTCTGTCTGTCTCGCTGTCTCTCTCTCTCTCTCTCTCTCTCTCTCTCTCTCTTTCCTTTCCTTTCCTTTCCTTTCCTTTCCTTTCCTTTCCTTTCCTTTCCTTTCCTTTCCTTTCCTTTCAAACTTGAGAAATTTAGTCTCCTGGTTCCCCATGTGTTTCTGGCAAACATGTAGGGAATTGCCTCTGGAGGCCTCCTGCCCTCTCTGAGCCTATGGTGCCCACAGAGTGACCTGTGAGCATGGCCACTCCAAGATGCTTGTTAGACCCCCAGCCCCATTCCTTCCACCTGGATGCTGTTCTACTGGAGGCGGGGGGGGGGGGAGTCACACATGACTAACCCAGCTATCCATCTCAGAAGTAACCCACATTCTCCTAGCTAAATGTCCATCTATCATTTATCTGTACCCCCCTCTCTACTTTGAGGGCAGTTGTGGTTATGTTCAAACACATTTATATAAAGGCACCTGCTGTGTTGGCCACCTCGGGCTGGAAACCACAAGCTCTGACCTGAGGTGGGTGGGTTGCCACCTGACCAGTGCATTGTTGGGAGCTGAGCCCCCAGGGTTCCTGCCTCTGGAGGTAAAGTTGAATGCTGCATAAAGGGCACCAAGAGCATAGCTGATTTGGGAGAGGAAAGACTGGAGCAAGGTGGATATTTAAGTGATCCAGGATCTGAAGGCTCTGAACAGCACAGACCCCACTTCCATTTCCACAAGTATGCCCTGTGCATGGATAGAAGTTGCCAGGGAAGCCCTGCCCAGCCTGTCCTGCCTCAGGCACCCTGAGATGTGATCATTGCATGACAGTCATTGCTCTGCCTCTGCAGCCAGCTCTCACACGACTCCCAGCCTACCTGAGTCCCCTCCTACAAACTATCAAATGTTCCTCTCATTAACACCAGAGCCCACTGAGGGCAACAGTTTCAAATGCAGGCCCCTGTCTCAGGCTGTAGCTAGGCCTGCACTATCCAGTCTGGAAGCATCCTCGGGGTGTCTTTTCAAGAGATGAAGAAATGCTCTGGCAGGATCTGTGGTCTCACCCTGCTCTTTAGGTGCTTCCCAGCCCCTCACTAAGAAAAATGCCAAAGACAATGACAGAGGGGGCCTCACACAACAGAAGACCCTCAGCCTTCAGAGAGACCAGAGTCTAAAGTTCAGTTGCCAGAAGGACCTGGCTAGTGTCTCAGTGGCCTCACATAACAGAAGACCCTCAGCCTTCAGAGAGACCAGAGTCTAAAGTTTGGTTGCCAGAAGGACCTGGCTAGTGTCTCAGTCACCCTCATCCCCGCCAGCATCTTCACAGAATACTCAGCCTGTGGCTCTATGTCTTTATTTTTCTCTTATAAAAGACTCTGGCCACAACTGGAGAGACGGTTGAGCTCATAAAGGACTTGCGCATAAGCGTGAGAGTGAGTTCAGATCCCTGGCATAGCAGCTGGATGGGGCAGGAGGGAAAGACAGGAGGATTTTCCTGGACTCTAACCAGCCAGTCTAGTCAAGTCAGTGAGAGATGCTGGCCTGGTTAGGGTTACCATTATTGCAATGAAACAACATGACCAAAGCAACATGACCAAGGCTTAGCTTTCCACATCACTGTTCATCATCAGAGAAAGAGCAGGAACCTGGAGGCAGGCACTGATGAGAGACCATGGAAGGGTGCTGCTTACTGGCTTGCTCCCCGTGGCTGGTTTATTCTGTTTCCTTTAGAACCCAGGACCCACTAGCCCAGGCATGGCATCACCCCAATAGATACCCTCCCCCATCAATCACTAATTAAGAGAATGCCCCACAGCCAGATCTTGGGGGGCATGTTTCAGTTGAGGTTCCCTCCCCTCTGATGTCCCTAGCTTGCATCAACTAGCCATCCCAAACACAGACAGAGGAAAGAATTTTAGAGATGCAGTGTTGCCCTCCACACACGGGTGCTGGGGTTGAAGGTATGTGCTGCCACACCCAGTTAGTAGTTGGCTTTAATTACCAACTTCACTGGATTGAAAGGTGCTCAACTGATTAGTAAAGCACACTTATGGGCGTGCTTGAGAGGGTGGTTCCAAAGATGATTGGCATGTGGGACAGCAACTGAGAGAGAAAGGCCTGCCCCTTTCCCAAATGTACATGGGCTCCATCCAGTAGAGAAGCACTTGAGGGTCATGGAGAAACAGGAATCCTCCCTCCCCCTCTTCCTCTCGTCTCTCTCCCTTCCTCACCCTCCCTCTCCTCTCTTCCTCACCCCCATTCTGCTCCCCCATGTCTCCCCCACCCCCATCTGTTTGCTTCCCACACACCTAAGGTGAGCTTCTCTATCCTACCACACCCAGCCCAGAAACACAAAGCTAGCCCACCATAGCCTGAAGCTGTTTGCCAAAACAAATATTTTCTCATTTAAACCCTTCCCCTGATGCATTTGCCACAGGAATGAAAGGTATAATGTGTCTGCACTCTGCTAATGTGAAGTCCAAAGGACTCCAGATGCAAGTTTTTCTGCTCACAGATCCCCTTTCTCCCATCAGTCAGGGCAGCCTGGGGGTAGCCTTCTGTTTCCAGCCTTTGCTATCATGTCCTTGATCAGCATCCTATCCTGAGGGCCTTCTGGGGCCTCTCTACTTCCTGTCACCTGCTCGTCAGGGCTAGCCCCAGAGGTAGGATTATTGTTATCTTGATCTACCCTGGAGTAGATCACTGTTGCTGTTGCAGAGCCCCGGCAGGGATTGAGCCAGGCCTGTGAGAGTGTGTGTGTGTGTGTGTGTGTGTGTGTGTGTGTGTGTGTGTGTGTG
>JANHMN010000003.1:131285125-131347101 GCA_030674055.1 Rhabdomys pumilio
GTGTGTGTGTGTGTGTGTGTGTGTGTGTGTGTGTGTGTGTGTGTGTGTAAGCATGTAAGCGTGTAAGCACAGGTCATCGTGGCCAGTATAAGGCCCTGAGACAAGAGGGTGCAGGCCAGCTCAGGCCCTTAGTGGATAGTGAAAACCCTTCAGCCATGCCTCTTGCATCTCACTGCTAAACCTGTGTCTGTGTCCATGTTGGCCCAGGCTAAGGAAATGGCTCAACCAAGTGTCCTAAGGAATCTACAGCGAGGGCCCCAGGATAAGGAAGAAGGAGATATTAAGACTAGGGTATCAGAAGACAGGGTCTTCTAGTAGACAAATGGCCTCCCCTATATATTCCCCACTGGACACCAGAGGCCCAGAGATCAGTTAAGTTTGCCCTAGACAGTAGGTTTGGATGTAGGTGAGATATAGACTCTGACACTACAGGCTACGTACACTCTGGTATCCTAAACCCCACAGAGAAAGCCCCAGTGAATGATGGTGAGTCCATATTATTAGGATCTATTAAAGTAATAGGGAGAGGACACTTAGAAGACATCCAAAGGAATGGAGTGATAGGCCCCTGAAAAGGACCTGAGCAAGAGCCTGAAAACTTCCAGGGACCAGGAGACACAGCTTGTTGAAGGTCCAGGACTATCTTCATGTGTTGGTCTCCCACCCCAGCCCCTTCCCTACTCCCGGCCCCTACCCCTCCCCACCACTGGGTGTGCACAATTCTAAGGGTCTGCAGTGATAGAGGAGGCCCTTAGTGGTGACTCTTTCTACCCTGTGTGGCCTCAAAGCTGAAGTGGCCCAGACATCTGTGCTACTGTCCATCTGTCAGGAACGAGATCCCTGACGCCAGCATAGTCACTAAAGGTCTAAGCTGAGTGACAGAGCACTGTACATATGCACATACAGGTGGCTTCCATGAGGCAGTTCCCTTCAAACCTCTGCCCTTTCTCTACCCCATTGGACCCGGTCACTGACAACCAGGGACAGCCTGGGTGTGGCCCAGTGGAACACATATAGCCCAGGCCTTCCAGACAGGATGAGGGGCCAAGACTTCTTTAGGTGGTGAGGTTGGGAAGTAGCTTGGAAAGCTAGTAAGGATAGGTCCCTAGGATGCCTCATCCCCTGAATTCAGGCTGCAGCAGCCATGTGCCTGCATGCCCAAACTCCACCCCTTCCGAGTGTTGGCTTCTTTCCTCCCAGGCTGAAATCGACTCCAGGCTTAAAATTAATTTCTCTTCCGCTTCGCAATGATGCTGCGGCCTCTCCCGGAATAGCCTGTATCCGATTGTGCAGAACATGCTCTGCCTTGTTGGGCTGGGCCCTTGAGCCCCAGAACTCAGATTATTTACCCAGCCAGACAGCCTCCACATCATCCATTTGCCAGGTGTGCACCTATCCTGTAGAGAATACAGACAAAATATGGGGACTGCTGCAGCCCCACCCCACTCGAGGCACTGATGCCAACAGGAGGCAGATCTGAAGGCCAGAATCTGGGAATGGAGGGCAGATGGCTGCCTGGTGCTGGGGTGCGGGGAGGCGAGCAACTCTACCATGTCAGGGTAAGGTGACCTTGAACCTTACTTACTAGAAGTCAGTCGCCTGACTTCTAGGCTTTCGGGACCTCATTAAAATGCTGCTCTGAGACCTGAGGTTCCTGTAGGCAGAGCTCTGTGTAGTGAGGTGCTGCCTCAGCAGACAAGGCTGGCCCTCGAGAACATTCCTATCTGCCCTGACCTAACCAGGAAGGAACTTGAGGCCCCAGGAAAGGAAATCGGATTAGTCCAGTGGTAGGACTGGAAAGAAGCCCCTCCACCCACTCATCCCTCTGCCTTGTGTTATCCCTTCTTCCCACCAGGACTTCAGTCACAAGGCTGAGGGCTCACCTAGTCCAACATGCCTTGCACCACACAAATCTCCCTCCTGACCCCCACCATCTCTCCGGCCCGCGCTAACAGTAGTTGCTTCCTTAAAAGTCATCTTGGCAGCCTCTCTGCTGCCTCCACCCAGGGACACCAGCCTCTGGGTATCTCAACTTCTTCGTGTTCTGGTCCACAAAGTGAGTGTACACCACATACATGTACACACACACACACACACACACACACACACACACACACAGAGAGAGAGAGAGAGAGAGAGAGAGAGAGACCCAGCACACAAACATATACAGATACACATTCACACACACCACTAGCTATAGCGTCTTCCATATGTATGCATCTGTGAGGCCAGAGAGCATCTGGTTTCCTTCCCTATAAGTCTTGGCCTCTTCCTTTGAAGCAAGATCTCCTACTGGATCCAAACTTCACATTTTCTCAGCTAGGCTGGAAGACGGCAACACTCAATGATCCTGCTTCTGTCCCCTACCCCCAATTACAGCTGTGTATAGGAGGCCTGGCTTGTTACAGGGGTATTGAAAGCTGAACTCTGGTCCTCATAATTGAGCAGCAGATACTCTTAACCACTGAGGCATCTTTCCAGCCCCAAGTCTTCTGTTTTGAGACTTTGTCTCCCCTGCTGGTGATGCTGGCATTGTGAAGGGCATCTTGTAAGGTTTGGTATCACCTAATCAATACTAGTCAGTTTGCAGTCACAAGCAATCCCAAGCTTACAATGGCTTACAAGCCCACAGGCACGACCCTAACCCTGGCAGTTCCCACTGAGGGCGCAAGGGACCCAACCACATGGACTTTCCCCAGCTGCCAGTATCAGAAGCTGAGTTGAAGATATGATAACAGTCTTGTTGCTCCGGGCTTTTCCTAAGCACACCATTGCCAGCCTGTCCCACTGGCCACACCCAGCTTCCGGAGTGTGGATAAGTACAGTCCCCCACGTAGTCAGAAGTAGGAAGTGAGGAATGCCGTGAGCAGAGCCCTAAAACACAGCCCTAGAAGCAAGTGCCTCTTGCACTGGGAAAAGTCAAAAAGACATCCCCACACATGCCTATCCCCAAACCAGCCAAAGGCCTCCCCAAGGTCTCTGGGTTCAGGACTGACAAGTGAATGGAAAAGTGAGTAACCATCACCTCTGCCCACATAGTTTTCCCTCTTCCTACTGCCCGCCCACCTTGGACTCAGACCTAGCCTCTGTCCTGGGGCTGGAGCCCCTCCTTTGTGGTGAGCACCAGGCTCACCTGGGATCAAAAACAGGGCTCCCAGAGCAGTGGACATCCCTGAAGGCTTCACATCCTTCCACAGAGAAGTGGGGGAGATGCATCTGTTTCATAATGCTTACTAAATAGAGTGTCAAAGTGCTAGCGAGGACCCAGGTAAAGGAAAATGCTGGCAATGCTTGCTCAGGGCCGAGGCGGAGTGGACAGGAAAACAGGCCTCCCTAAATGGGCTGGCAAACTGTGTGGCTGGGGGTGTTTTCCGTTGCCAGCTGAGTTGTGACTCTCAGCAACCGTCTCCTAGCAACCATGCATGCGGGGTACCTAGCTCAGCCGGGATGTGTGGCTGGGACAGAGGCTGCTGGGAGAGAACAAGGCAAGCGGAAGTGGAGGGGATGGCCTACAGCTCCAGGATATCCAAGGAGGAAGGGGTCCACTGAGACACCAGGTCCCCCACTCACCCACTCATATTGTTCCAAGGGTGTCCTTCATGCCCTCCACGCTCCTGCCTGTAATGTGTTTCACATACACACGTGCTCCATTTCCCTTTTCCATGCCACAGTTTAAAGAGCTCTCTGTTCCACAGTTTGCTAAACAACTAGATTGGGGTTGCTGCTGGCATGGGCTTACTGACCTCCAGAAAGTGGGATGTGAGAAGTTAAATATTTCAGGGTAAAAGAGCAGGAGGCAGAATCTCCTCCCCAGTGCTCAGGACCTGAACAGGCTCCCTACAATCTGTGCCTCAGTTTTCCAATCTTCAAAATAGAGGCAGGATTGCATGAGGGTAGGGAATATGGGGATAGGATCTAACCTGACTCAAAGATAGGCTTGGACTTTGCCTTTGGCTCTTGGGAGGAGCTCTGGCCCAGAATATTCCATTTTACAGCAATGGTGTAGACCACCATCTCTCATTCTTGACTTGAGTTCCTAAAGGATTTAGCCCCATGGACCTGGAGACTAAAGTAGAACCTCACAACCCAAGGGAACCCACCCTAATCCCAGCTCTGAGTGTTAGGGGCTGGGGGCTTTTCTGGCCACCAATATCCTATGTACCTTGTGTAGGTCAATCCTGGAAGGGGTCCCCATTCCTAACACATGGAAAGGGTCCTTTGTCTGGCTCTCGGTCTGTGGTGGATTTTAACCCAGTCCTTTTCCTATAACCAGCATTGAGGGCACAGAAGCGTCCAGTGAGAACTGAGAGGCTTTCTTACAAATCCTCCAGGTCATGGGGATCCCAGAACCTGTGGCTGGTGTCTGAAGTAAGTGTGGATCAACCTTTCCTTCTGACGACAGGATCCTCAGGCCTCTCTCGTGAGCCATCAGGAGAGCTGGCAGATGGAGGTGGCACTCCAGGTGGTGACATTTGCAGAGCTAACCTTCAAGCATGGGAAGGGGGCAGTAATTTCAGAACCACTTGGGCCAGTCCCCTGCTAGAACCTGTGTTGTATATCACAGCATCCCCCAGTTGTGACAGTCAAAATATCTCCAGGTATTGAAAAATTTCTCCTGGGTGTAGAAGGAGGCAAGAACAGCCTTGAGGGAGGACCTACCACAAGGAGAGAGTGATGTCTCCTGCTGTTTCAGAGACAGGCTGACTAGTCACAGAGCCTTCTATGGGAGACCAGCTCAGAGAGTCTGAGCAGGGAATGTGGTCTGCTGTTTCTCTGAAAGAGCCAGGATGTCTCCAGAGAATGCTAAGTCTCGAGAACCATGAACCCCCTTCCACAAACAAAAGGATCAAGGGCTCCCTATCCTCAGACTGGGTCAGAGCTGGCATCCGGCTCTATCTCTTCCCTTCCCTGAAGAGAGGAACAGGAAGGAAGCCATGCTGTGAAATTTGCCAAGAGAGTAAGGAGCCTGACTTGAGCCAGGGTATCAGCTTGTCATCTTTCAGTGGGTACAGATGGTGTTCCAGAACCCCACGCCCTTCTCCAGACCTGCCCTCCCTGGCTGGGCTCATTGGCCAGTCTTGGAGGACTGTCCCCAAGGCTGTGAGTCACAAACTGAGCTCAGCCCTCCCCAAGGACCCAGGGCTCTGCTGTGCCAGCAGGGTGATGATGTGGGGTTAGCTCTATTCCTTGATGACACTTGGCCCCACCACATTCCCATCTCTAGTACTAAGGCAGAACACCTGGCCCGCCCCTCACGCACATCCCCAGTTGCATGTAGAAGACTCTGTGCTCCTACCTTCAGTTCCTGCCTTCAGTCCCACGGCAGTCTGTTTCCCAAGAATAGATAAGATGTCCTGGGCTGCTCACAGCACTGTGGCCACCTCTAACTGTCTCCTTGTTCTGGAACAACTCTCCAGTAGAAGTTTCTAGAAATGACCAGTATGCTTGATAAAGTACCAAGGGACACACACACACACACACACACACACACACACACACACACACACGGCTACTGAGCACTGGAAATACAGCTAGTGTGATAAAATGAATCTGCTTCCACAGTAATGTATGAATCCATGACGGCCTCTATGTTGACCTCCACCTGGTGAGGCGGGTTTGTTCCTGGGAAACAAAGGAACTGAGAAAAATATTCTTTCTCTTCCTCCATCTTTCTTTCCCATCAGCCCCTCCTCCCTGTACTTGCAGGCACCCACCCATCCTATTCCCCTTGCTGGACCACTGCTGTTGTTCAGGGAGCGTGGCAGGTGATGTGTATAGAGGTGGATAGTAAATAAATGAACCAGGTTTTTCTCCAAAAGGGCCAGTGGTGCTCAGAGCATAATGCAGTACCATATGGTGGGGGATGGAGGAGGCAGGGGCCCCCTTCCCAAGGTGGCCCAGAGCTCAGCTCAGAGCCTGGAGCTGGAAGCAGAGAACCCGCTGTCTCTTCCCAGGCTGGGGAGCAGCACTGTGAAGCCCAGGGGCCCAGCTGAAGCCTAGTGAGGTTCATAGGGACCCACGTGCACCCAAGTGTGGGGAGCAGAGCAGTGCCCCTCAGCGTTCTGATTTTACCCCCACAATGAAGAGAGTGTGCAATAGGCCCAGGCACATGGAGGCCCAGGCACATTGTTTATTTGATACCAATTTAAAGGGGGGAAAGTATCCCCAAAACTCATGCGACTGGGAGCCTCCTCTGGAAGTGGGACCTTCGCAGAGGTTATCAGTTGAGGATGCTATCTCTGACTGAGTGCTCCCTTGGTTTTATGATGAAGAGAAGGAACTTGATGGAATAGAAGAGGGGCCCAAGACAGAAATGGAGGCTCAGGTGGACGTTAGCACCACTCAGCAGCTGGAAGAAGGAAGAACAGATGTTCCCTGCATCCCAGGTCTCACTTTTGACCTCCAACCTGAGGTCAAAACTGAGCCTGTAAGGTAGTGTCTGAATCCTCAGCCTGTGATGCTTTGCTCAGCATCCTTGGAATGCCGATAGGCAGGAAGCCACAGGGCTCTGACACATGGATAGTCATGTTCAGCATGGCCATGACACTGGAGTGCAAGGAGTCAAACCACTCCTCCTTCTTCCCTTCCTCCCTTTTCTTCTTTCCTCCCTCCCTCCTTCCTTCCATCCCAGGAATCTCAGGTGAGGCTGATATGGCCAATTCCTGGCCCTGATGGCCCCTGCTGGGATGGGGAGGTTTGGAGTGGTTTGGACATGGACAGGATACAGGCTGCTGTGCTAGGATAGCAATTCTATGACATGTCCTACCAGGGCCAGATGGTCTTGAAGATGCCAAGAAAGGGCTGGCTGGCAGCTCTTGTGGGTTCACCTTCACACACACATGCCAAGATAGATTTCCCTGTCCCTATCCTCCAGGAGTGTCCCCTCCTCTGCCAGAGTCATATGGCCTAGCTTAGCCAGAGGGCTCAAGTCCTATTCAGCTCATGGGTTCCTGCTGTGACATTAGACAGTTCCTTGGGCTAGAGTTTGCCCATCTGAACTGTAAGGTGGGGATCCGTATGGAGGGTGTTCTGAGTACTCTCCAGGACCACCATGGGATGCATATACCTCAGAAATGGGGCCACCAAGGAAGATAGGGGAGGGCCAGTAGGTGTGGAAATGTGAGTCAGGAAGATGTCTCCTCACCCTGCTGCCTCCACCAAATCCCCACAACCTGTGGAATGGATGTTGTCACCACCCTACCACAGTTGGGGAAACTGAGGCCTGATGGGTGTTTCACAGATGCCATGTTACACCTGGAAGCCACCCAGGTCTCCTTTGGAGCAGGTAGAAAAAACACAAAGTGGGGATGGGTGACACCATTCCCACAGGACACTAGTGTCTCTGCTCATTTAGCAGACTATCTGTGCCACTTAGTTAACTGGCAGCCACTATCCTTGAAGCCCAGAGGTGTCTTAAAGGCAAAGCCATACAGCAAGCTACAGCACTTCTGCATGGGAAAGGATAGGCTTTCGATGTCTGTGTGACTGCCTGGGTCTTAGGGAGCCTGGCTGCTGTCGGGCAGGCAACATAGACTGAACACACACACACACACACACACACACACACACACACACACAAAGAGAGAGAGAGAGAGAGAGAGAGAGAGAGAGAGAGAGAGAGAGCATACCATTTATATACACATACACACACCACACCACTTATATAGACATACATTATACACACCACAGACCACAAACACACATACACATCACACCACAGACCACACACACTACACACATCCCACACATAAATACACCACACACACACCACACATACAGCACACAACACACAGCCCCACAGACCATACCATTTATACGCATATACACACACCACACCATTTATATACACATATACCACATACACACATACACCATACCACATGCACATACACACACATACACACCCCACACCACACATACCATACATATACACATCACACATATCACACATCACATACCAAACACACACACACACCACCACCACCACACACCACACACACACCACACATATACACCACACACCACTTGTGCATTGGAGCTCTCTTCTGCTCTCCTGTGCAGCAGGGCTTTAGGGGGATTTGGGGATCAGATGAGGTCAGAAGGGTGGGCCTCACAGGGGGATTAGTGCCCTTTAGGGAGATACAGAGCCCAGAGCTCTGTCTTCCAGAAGGACATGCTGTTGCAGTGGCTAACACAGTCCCCAAATGTAAAATGTTCTCACCTCACCTTCTTACTTCCATCATGATTTCTTCAGAATTCTCCCCTCTGCTCCCCAAGGCCTCAGGGAATGAACAAAGGTGTGTCTGAGTCACAGAGAGGTTTGACCTGCTTCTAAGCCCCAGGTCATATTTCTCACAGTGAGCTCTAAGCTAAGCACCTTCTGAAGGTCAAGCATTCAGATGGGAGCCAAATGCCATTACAAGGCAACTAGTATTCTTGTCACTGTGATCTCAAAAAGGTTGTATCCTGACTTGTGGTTTTGGGATACTGTCCATTGTGTATGGGGGTGGGGCATGAGGTTGGAGTGGCTCCTGGCTTGACTGCAGGAATGAGGCTGCTTGCTCACATCTAGATGGATCAGGAAGCAGAGACAGGACAGGAAGTAGGACAGGCTATAACCCTCAAGGCCCACCCCACAGTGACCCACTTCTTTTTACTGGTTGGGCCACTTGCTGTTAGCTCTAAGTGTTAAAATGCACATGCCTGTCAGGGAGAACTCATACCCAATCCTCAGCACGTGTGTTGGAAGACAGACCAAGAGCAACGGCCGACCAGATGAGTGCATAAAGTGGGGGTCCTTGTGCAAGAATCAGAGGGATGTAAGGAGAAGGATATGGGGTGAGCACATACATCAGAGCCTGCCATGATTCCTCTCATCCTCCTTCTACTGATCACTGAGGTCGGAGGCTCACTGGATGTGCTCCCTATTCCCACCATGATGCTGGGTCCACTTGACACGACCTCCAGGTTAGTAGATTAGTGTCCCTGTGGGCATTAGGGACAGTCCATGTCTTTGTGAAGTCTTCTACCCAGTTTCCAGGGCCATGTTTTTATTGCATACAAAGCATTCTGAGTCTTGTGATAGGGGAGAGGGCCATGTTTTGATGTGGGCTGATTTAAACTCAGACATTCTCACACTGCCCAGGAGCCTTGGTAATTGTGCTGAATTGTCCTCATAAACCTCTCACATCTTGGCATTCTTCTCCAAGCACCAGGCTTGTGTTTTGTAGCTTGATTACTGAGTCCCAGCCATGCAAAAGTATCAAGTGAGACAGACCTGAGAGGGGGACTGGCCAGGGCCTTGCCTCTCAATGGAGGCCCGTGGGAGTTAACCGAGGGTGCAGGCCTCCCATTCCACTGGACATGAACACCGGTTTATCCTGCAGACTTTATTCTTGAGTTGAACCGTTTTTCTCTGAGTAGGCTCATTGTTAAACTTTAAAGTCACCTGGACCCAGACATGCCTTCTGTCAGACTGACCACCTCTTAACGCTTTGCTGAAGGAGGCTTCGTACCAAAAGTGGCTCACAGCTGAACCTATGTGGAACCTGTGTGTCCCCTCCTCTTACTCAATTGTGGCCCTATCAAATGGCGTATCTGGCATCAGCCTCCCTGGGCCTGTACACTCAGAAACTTCCAGCACCAATGTCCACCTGAGTTGCAAGCACCTTTGAGCCAAAGGGCTTGCTCAGATCCCATAGCTGGACACTGGAGACCTGGAGGAGTCAGGGCCCCTGACCCACCCCAGGAGTCCTGTCCCCTCTGTGCTGGGTGCTCAGCCTCCCAGCAGCCTCTGCCTCCTGGGTACTGCACAGCTTGGATGCCCATCCTGCCTCTGCCTTATCCCCTGCAGGAATCACCCACACACCCCTCCTGGACTGAACGCTTCCTCTTGGGGTCCCGGGAGATGATTCTTGTATCTCTGACAATTCTTGACTCGTATGAGGTAAGGCCACCCAAGGTCTGTGATTCCTAGTCTCCAAGTCTGGGAGCTCCTGGAGGGAAGAAAAATGCTTATTGGAATCGGGGTGCTGATCAAGGAGCCTGTCAGGGTGTGTCACATTCAACTGGCAGCATTTAACAGTCTTTGACCTACAAAACTGGCTATTTCAGGTGGCTGTTCCTCAGGAGAAAAACCAAGACTTGAATCAGGAAGGGAGGGCTGATGAGGGATATAGCGAGAGCAATGGGAGCCAGGGCTTGCACACCCAGGAGTGCCTCTAATACCATGTTTCTGCATACAAGCATTTTTTTTTTTGAGTCAGGGTCTCATATAGCCCAGGCTACCTGAGACTCAATATATAGCTGAGGATGACCTTGAACTCCTGATCTTCCTGCTTCTACCTCCCTAGTGTTAGTATTAGCAGCATGAACCTCCAGGCCTAGTTAATGCTACTAGGGATGGAAATCAAGACTTCATACATGCTAAACAAGCACTCTGCCTCCTGAGCCCTGTCCCTAACTCCATCCGTAACACATGCAGGATGGCAGATGCCAGGTGAACACACTTGCTCCTCCTCACCCTGATCCAGTCAAGAAGAAACCAGAGCAAGGTGGGGAGAGAGGCAGCAGACAAATATCATTGCCCATGGACCTGATACCGTCAAAGTGGCCCCAGGTCAGGCAGAGGCTTGCTCCAAGAGCCAATGCCCAGAACCAGCCTGCCTGGCCAGATAGCTCTGGCCCTGGCCATGGAACCTGTGCTCAGTAACCTTGTCACTGATGTGTCTAAATCCTATGAGAGCCACATCATACACATGGCATTAGCAGGTTGTCAAGAGAAGCCCCGGGTCTGTTGCTTGGCCACCCTAAGGCTCAGAACATTCTGGGGTCCAACAGCACACCCCTCTTTCACTAAAGCTGAGAAGCCTGGAAACCATCTGCATTCTTCAGTGCTTGAGTTCTCCCCAGGAATAAACATAAAAAAGGGGACACAGGATCCCTGTGTGGACCAGTCTATGGGGTTCATATCACAGTCAGAGACTGTGATTGATGCCTGAGAAAAGGAGAGGGGTCTTGTGTGGCTAAGCCCCAACCTATAAGATCTGACACTGGTCCCAGGTCCATGATGGGAGAACTAAATTGGGACACCTCATGGGCCTGGACTACCACAGAACGACTGGCTCACGTGGCATATGGGACAACCCCACGTTTATCACAGACAGCTCACAGTAGACAGCGGCTTCACTCTTCCTGTCAGTTCAGGGCAGGTAGAGACGCATGCACGGGCAGCAACAAAGCAAGAAAAGAAAGCAATGCATTGAAAATAGACACAGGCTCGAGGTCCCCAGGAGTGGCCATGAGGGACTCTGGCCCAGCCCTTAGCACGGGTTCATCCTCTCTTGTTTGTCATGAGCCTTCCTGACTGTTCTCTTTGGACTTGTGAGTTGATCTAAATATATTTGTAGCTGGAGAAGAAAGAACGTTGTAGAAATCACGTGTACGCACGTGTGTGTATCTTCGGCTCACTACACTGCTGTGAAACACCTGAGACTGCCAGCTTTATGGGGACAAAAGCCTGCTCAGATTCCAAGGCCATGTTGGGGCTCAGTCAAAGCATAGATAACTACTCACTGATTTGATATCTGGGGAGGGCAGGGGACATCAATTCAATAAGTCACCTCTCCAACCAGAACAGAGGGACAGTCAGACTCCAGCTTTTGTAACAATCCCAAACCTGCCATCTGAAGACACTTCCCCGTGATCTAGATCCTCTCCCAGGTCATTTCCAGAAGGTATCATGGGACTTTTTAGGAGAGGTGCCCTGGGGACCAAGCATTTAACCCTGACCTGGAGGATCCTACAGGACACAGTGAACCTGGCAACTTAGATATAAAGGAGGTGTGCCATCAGTCATGGGTAGATACCTCTGTCTGTAGCTGCCTGTCAGATCACACCTGTGCTCTGTGAGGAAGGCCCTGGTGCGCTTGCTCCTGCCTAGGATCTATGCACTGGGATCAGAAAGGCTCCCTGCAGGGCCTCCTGTGCCCCAACAGCCTAGCCCTGGTGGCTCGTTCTCTTCTTACCCTGTGGCAGCAGCTTCACAGAGCTGGCCCATCCAGTCCTTCAAACCTTGCAACAGTGCCCTGTGCCCCTTTCCCAGGATCTCAACAGCAAGCTTCCCTCTAGCCTGCCTTCCATGTCCATGTCCCTGTCCCCACCGTGGGCGCCATCAGCAGCTGGCAGGTGGCAGGGAAGGAGGCGTTTGCTTCTCTTCTAGCAGCCGCCAGTTTCTCGCTCCCGAGTGTTGCCAGGAGAACAGAGAATTGCCTTTATCCATCCTGCTCAGAGGAAATAAAGCCTATTTTCCCAGCCCTCCCAATGCTCTTGCATGGCCCATGCCATGGGCCTGGCTACCTAGAAGTCTTCCCCTTGGTGACAGCACCCTAGGATGCCCTCCCAGGTTGCTCAGACATTGGAGTTGACTTGAGAACACTGCTTTTTAATCTTTCCAAAATCATGGCTCAATTAAGTGTAGAAAGAACCCAAAAGATGAGCGAAGTCTGAGGCAGCCTTGAAGTTAGACACCATCTGTCCTTATGATAAGAAAGTCTCCAAAGATCAGCTTCCAAGTTCCTGAAGGTTCTGTGGCCACTGCTGGGAAATCCCAGGAAAGACAGATGGGGAGCAGCCAGAAGCCTCCTTGAGATGAAGTGACAGGTTGGAGTAACAGTCCAGCAATGCCAGAGCCAACAGATGACTGTGAACTTGCCCTGTGCCAGCTGTTGGGGCTTCCATGACACTTTTTTCACACTGCCACACTCCTGGAACCTCAAAGTGCCTTCCTGGAGGGGCTGCCACTGCCACTGCCACAAGCACAATTCTTCCCAATGTGGGCAGGCAAAACTGGGGTGTAGGCACCCAGAGCCACAAGTCTTGTCTCTTCAACCCTGGCTATGAGTCCCTGGCTCTCTGAGTGTTCACAGTCTCAGGAGCTTCATGCTCAGGCTTCAGGAAAGCAGCAGCCTGATGCCTCCCCACTGTGACCAGAACTGCATTTATGGCCAGGTCTGCTCCAGCCACGCCAACCAACCATTTTGCCTAGTAGTTCATTTGTCTTTAATTAATATGAAATAGAGACAATTAATGCAGGTGTGATCCACTCAGAAAACTGCCACCCTTTGAGTCGGGGACAGCAGAGAACAAAGGGCCCTTTGGAGCCTCTACCTGTCCCAAGGTCCTGCTGTTGTCTAGGAGAAGCTGAGGGACTGGGGGAATTGGCCTGGGATTGTAGGCATCACTGTCTCATCCAACAGACCCTGGGGCTTGTGCTGGTTCTGGAGAGCCAGACCAGTGAAAACCCAGGTATGCCTGGCTCCTGGATAGCCTGAGAGGCCTGGCTGCTGCATTTGTGGATGAGCGATGAGGACTGGAGAGATGGCTTAGATGGTAAAGTGCTTGCTGAATTTAGATTTCAAAGATCTATGTCAAAAAAAAAAAGCCAAGTGAAATGGCATGTAATTATAATATCCCAGTACTGGGGATCCCTGGAACCTATCAGCCAGCCAACCTTGCAGAATCAGTGAGTCCCAGGGTCTGAGAGAGACCCTGTCTCAAAAACTAAGATTGGGGGGGGGGGAGTGACTGGGAAAACACTCAGCAACAGCCTCGGGTCTTTACACATAACACAAACACAAACTACAAGCATCTACCACGCACACACACATACACTCATAGAAAGCCGTGACCTATGCAGAGGCTGCCCTGGCAGACATAAGTACTGCAGACGCCTACTCTCAGGCCCTGGGGTTTTCACTATAATAGAAACTGTGTGTCCTCCTTTCCAGGTAAGCTGTTTAAAAGTAAATGTTTGTGACCTCCTAGAG
Source organism: Rhabdomys pumilio (assembly GCA_030674055.1). Lineage (NCBI taxonomy): Eukaryota > Metazoa > Chordata > Mammalia > Rodentia > Muridae > Rhabdomys > Rhabdomys pumilio. The sequence goes on from JANHMN010000003.1 coordinate 131,298,952, forward strand.
TAGAATAACTCTCATACCTGTGTGTCACCTCCAAAAGAAACTCACTCTCCCTAGTAGCCACACCCCCCAGCACCCTCTAGCACTGCACAGACAGCTCTTTGTATCTCTATGGCTTCACGTGTTCTGGGTGTCTCTTATTGTGAGTCACACAGGGTAGTGTCTGTGTTATGATGTGTATGTTTTGTTCCTGTTCATAACTGAGATGTGTTTTGTGTTATATGTTCCATATTTTCATTCTATATATACTACTGGGGAAAGCTGTCCTCCAAGGCCCTGGTGTTACAGTCTTAGTCCATAGGGTCCAGATACTTACTGAAGATGCTATGGACCCTATGGTCCTTTGGGAGGCCCTTAACTCATTGGGATGTCCTTGAAGGGGACTTTGGAACCTTGCTCTCTCCTGTCAACTTCTTGCAACAGTCTACTGTGCCCACCAGCAATGCAAAGCAAAAGGGCTTTACAGTCCTAGACTGGGGCCGCCAGGTATGTCAGCTAATAAACCTTTTGAGTTCATTATAGTAGTGGTAAGCGGGCTAGTGCTGTGTGTGTGTGTGTGTGTGTGTGTGTGTGTGTGTGTGTGTGTGTGTATACAGACATGTGTACCTATCATATCTGTAGCAGGTGTATGTTGTGGGGTCTTGCCCACTTTCCCTGGTAATAGGGTGTTTCCATCACCTCGGCATCTGTGAGTGGAGCTGCTAAACACTGTGTCTTCACTCCTCTGCCGCAGTGGAGTCCCCCTGGGTCACACTCAGAAGCCAAACTTAAAAATGCCAAAGTGTAGCCGGGCGGTGGTGGTGCACGCCTTTAATCCCAGCATTTGGGAGGCAGAAGCAGGCGGATTTCTGAATTCGAGGCCAGTCTGGTCTACAGAGTGAGTTCCAGGACAGCCAGGGCTACACAGAGAAACCCTGTCTCAAAAAACCAAAAAAAAAAAAAAAAAAAGCCAAAGTAAAAAAGCCAAAGTGTAACCATGTAACTGAACACAGCACCTCCAAGCTGTCCTCTGGCCCCAACTTTATGAGGACCAGGACAGATCAGAACAGGTGCAGCCACCCCCTGGATAGTCTCTTTTTGTAGTAGGAGTGTCCTGAGCTCCCCCTTTCCTGGTCTGGAATCTCTGCCCAGGCATAGCCAGGTGCTTTTGTTTCTGGCTTTTTGGTCTGTGAACATTTCCAAAGTCTGCATAGGAGGATTGGCAAGCTGGACTGTCATCAGGGTCCCTCATTACTGGATGGGCTGTGACAGCAGGAGACCCAGCCCTAGAGTGACTGATGCACATGCCCTTGCACCGCTCTCTTTCCCCTTCCGGGATGACCTGAGTGGAAAAGCTCCTCAAACAAGACCGTTAGTACAGGGCCATGTCTCTGCTTCACTGCACTCCATGCAATGTCTTTCCAGAGGGTTCCTGGACAGCATAGCAAGTTAACAAGAGGTATGGGCCAGGCAAAGGTCTGGTTCCTCAGGGCTACTCACTCTCTCTTCCCCATAGACTATGTGGGGAGCAAGTCCCCCAGAGGTTCTGCTGCCTTGTCCCTGCTCCTGGACATCAGTCAGCCACTGTGCCTGCCCACAGCTCCAAGCATCATGGCATGGTGCAGATGAAGAGGCTGCAGCTTTGAGAAAGGTGGGCTGTGCTGGTGAAGGTTCAAACCTGCCCCTCACCAGCTCAGCAGCTCAGAGAATTAGTTGCTATTTTGGGGGCCCCTTAGGGAATGTAGACCCCCTACATGTCTGACTAAGCCTCAGCCTATGGCTCTTTTCACCGAGAAGCAAAGGCAGGTGCTAATATGTAGAACTGAAATGGCCAGCATGGTGTTCAGCCGCTTCCTTCTGTTTCTATGGAGAATGTGCCTGCATCAGACATGGGGGTGCACAATCAGGAGAAAAGAGGCTACCTTTCCTGTTTGACCTTGGATTGCTCACTCAACATCTCTGGTCAGAGTCAAGTGGAGAAACAAGCAGTTGCTCACCTGCCATGTGGGAACTCTAAAGAGATTTTAGGGCTGGAGAGGAAAAGGCTCCTTGGATAAAGCCCTTGCTGCATAAGCAGTGGAGCCTAAGTCTGTCCCCAGTACCAGCACCAAGGCGTGCAGGCCTGTGATTCCAGCACTGGAGAAGTAGAAATAGAAGAATCCATGGGGCTTGCTAGCTGACCCCAAGTTGAATGGGTGGGTGAGCTCCATTTTCAGAGAAAGACCCTATCTCACAGAACAACATCAGGAGAGGTGGAGGAAGACGCCTGGTGTCATCATCCATGCACACACATGTGCACCTGCACTCCTACACGGGGCGCACATGGACACATAAATGTGGCCCAAAGAGTCATATTTTGTGGTCTCTCACTGCCACCTCACATGGCTTCCTCCCTGGCCCTCCACTAACTTCACAGCAGAGCAGCCAGCTGGTCATCAGGCTGTGGTTGCTTCAGAGAACAGTGGAACAGCCAGTGTGGTGTGGTGGGATACCCAGATTGTGGTGTCTGGGAGCAGCTGTGACCTTTATTCCCCTTGGCAAGGTCAGAGAGGTGAATAGGGACTCTGCCCCTCCTACAGGACCAGCCACTCTCTTCTGGTGTTCATGGTGTCTTACTAGAAGTCTCTGGCTCACTATACCCAAAGTGGCCTTGTCATGAGGAGTCAGTGACCTGTGTCAGCCAGTGTCTCCTTGGGCCTCTGAACAGGCCTCGTCAGGGGTTTTGCCTCTAGGTGTATCTGCCCAGGCCCCAGCATGCATCCTGGAAGAACAGATGGTCGGTATCTAAAGTTGGGAGAGCCTTCTTGTTGTAGGGACCGGCATCCCTCAGTGCCCAGGGAATAGATGGATGCTTCCAGGAAAGTCTCCTCCTGAGAGGCCCAGGCCTCAGAGTACTGTTAGCTTGCATATCCACTGACCCAGTTCTATGCAGAGGCAGAAGCAAGGTCCAGATGGCAGGGAGTGATGACAACAGGGCTTTGCCTACATCCAGGGCTGGGGGCAGGGTACAGGAGACAGGAACATTAAAAGAAAGTGGCTGTCTGCCCCCAGGCCTTCATACACACACACACACACACACACACACACACACACACACACACACCCCTCCTGCTACTTGACCCAGCTTCAGATCAGGATTGAGTGGAAGGGTGCCCAAGGCAGGGAGCAGACAGGACACTCTATCCTAAGCCACACCTGGCATATTATAGCCCCAGGTGAGGTCTTGGGGTGCTAAGATGGCAAGGACATGGAATGGTCCTCAAGGACGGGAACTGAAAAGAATGCAGGGTTACAGTAGACGGCTGTAGTGGCCAGAGTTCTGGATGCCTGGCCTCCCAGCATGGCTCCAAGCCCAAGTCCTACTAGGACTGGCTAACTTGGCCAAAGGAGTCAGGATAGGCTATGCAAAGCCCTGGGGAAACTTCACAGTCCCAGGGAGAAAGCAGAAAACCCAGGAACAGAGAGTTTCCAAATATGGGGCAGGCTGGTTTTTGACTAAGACTGAGTTAGCTCAGCCCAGTCTTAGCTGCCTCCCAGCCTGTGTGGTCCTGGACAGCAAGTCTCTGAGAGGTAGCCTTGTCTGTATTCATCATCTACAGGTTCCTCTGTCCACCAAGATTCTGCACTATTAATACTTGAGGTATCTTTTTATCCCTGTGAGGTGAGACCCTTTAAATAGTGTACTTCTGGGTCTGTGAGATGGCTACAAATTATATGGGTCTCAGAGTTCCTGTTCCCTGATCATCACACTCTTCGGGGAGTCCCAGCCAGTAGAATGAAAGACCTGAAAAAATGAGGTCACTGGGGACTGTGGGCTGTTGGGAAGTCACAGGAGCCTCCTCAGTGGTTGCAAGGCCCTTTGACCCAAAGCGTCAATGGATGAAGGTCGAGAGCCCAGAGGCTTAGGAAAGCTCAGGTCTAAGTGTTGTACCTGAAGCAAGAGGCAGTGGGGACTTTACGGGGAGAGGCCCTTTCTGAGCAAACATTCTTATTGTCCACACCACACAGACCTGTCACCTGTGCCTCCTGAGCCCTGCTCTTTTGTGCTGGCACCCACCACAGGGTCACAGGATAGGGGCAGACACAGAAGCCAGGACAGCTGACTTGTGGGATCAAGTGTCCTGAGGGTGGGCACAGGTATTTAGGTTTGAGCCGCCCTTTTGTTTCTGAAGCTTGCCCTGTGGAAGCTGCAGTCCCCCCAGACCTGTGTGTGTGTGTGTGTGTGTGTGTGTGTGTGTGTGTGTGTGTGTGATATCTCTGTGTCACATACTATATGGGAGAATCTCCAGGCCTTCTGCTTCCCAACCCATGACCACTGGTGAGAGTCTCAGGCCTTCCCTGAGCCCAGGGTTCTTCCTGTCTATGGATACAACCACAGTACCTAACCTAGGAGCTAAGAATCACTTTGCCCAGGCTAGCCCTACCCCAGGCCCTTCCAGAAAGCCCCCAGGAGGTGGGCTTGAAATCCTTGCAGAGGTGAAGCTGTTCTGAGGGGACACCTGTACCCTGCCCATTGCCCCAGGAGTCTCACACTGGGGAGGGAAAGGCTGAAGTCTGGAGCCAGACAGAGGGAACTTGTCTCCCAGAGACCTCACACAGGTCTGAGAACTTGTCAGACCACCTTGCAGGAGAGACTGGAGCTGAGACAGTGATGGGTCAGTGATGGGCAGGACCACACCCTGACCAGGACTCTTAGTTCTGCACCCTTCCTGCCCTCTGTTGAAGCCAGAGCCTCACGTCTGGACCCTGAAGAGGAACTTGGGAGTCACTACACCTCTTTGTCCCTCTTCTCAGTGCACCTGCATTCAATGGCACCTCTCTCTGCTTTTCGTTGTGACCTGTTTAATTGACTGTGGAGGAGAGTGGCCGAGCCTGGCTAATTAGAGTCACCTGGGCTCAGGCTCCAAGCCAAAAACTGGTAGCAGACCCATGTCATGGATGGGGGCCATTCCCCAAAAGGACCAAGGGGCATATGGCAGCCTCCTGAGCACACAGTCCTGTGTAAGGCCACCAGAACCTGTCAGTGGGTTCTGGTGGCTACTGACACAGACCCTGCACAGGAGAGAGCCACTTTCCATGTCATTAAAGGAAAGGTGGAAGGTTCTAGTAGACATTCTGAGGGCTACCTGGGGTTAGTCTGCATTCTGCACTGGGCTGATTTGGGCTTCAATTGCCCTCTGGTTCCAGCCCTGGTACCCTTTGACCTGTGCCTCATAGTCCACAGTTAAGTGTTTGTTTATATCGTCCTTCTGGGCTGGCCCACGTCCCCCATCCTTCTCTGGGTGTTGATGGCCAGCGTCACCGTGGTTGTCACCTCTGCATGTTTGCAGACTGGGACAGGTCCCTATGAAAGAGTGCCACAGGCATTCCCACCAGGTAAGCTGCAAATGGGGAGATAAGGGACATCTGGTGACCTGTGTCCTCTCTGTGCCCCTTGGGTTTTCACAAAATTGCAGAACTTGGGAGGAGGTGTGCATGGAAGACATGTGCCCCCAGTATCTCTGCTCAATACCTTACTGCTGTGTAACCTTGGGCAGGTGACACAGCCTCTCTGTTTCTTAGCATCATTATGGTGTTTGTTAGTAGCTCACCTGCTGGGAATGATTTGTGTCTCTGACAAGGATCCTGCTAGACAGAGTTGGCAATGCCAAAAATATTTGTCAATGAGCTTGCTGTCTAAGGAGGCAAAACATGAATGGCAGCTGACAGGTGACAGCACTGAGGACCCAATCCTGTCACATGACAGATCTTAGAGGACTTCAGAAAACTGTAACCTGCATAAGGGCTGGGCAGGACACAAGTCAGGTATAGTAGGCTGAACTGAGTACTGTGGCAGGGGAGATGAGGTCTTGGAAAGGCTTTGTCCTGACCTGAGTCTCATTCAGGTGAGTGACCTGTCAGATGGTCATCACAGCTATGTACCAGCCACTGGGAAGGCTCAAGCAAAATAAGAGGGATCTAGGACCCACTTCCATGCTCTGAGTAGTTTGGGACTGGGCTGCTGCATGGAGCAGACAGGAGGGACAACTCTGGAGTGGGTCTTATGACAATGTCACAGCCCCTCCAGGCCCTTGCCCTGCATGATTCCTGTAGCCTGGACTCCAGGCACACTCTGTCCCAGCCTTGATGTGGCCCACAAGTAATTGTTTATGTTCCTAGCCTAGAGGTACCTGAGAGGAGCAAGCAAAGCCAAGAGCAGTTAAGGGACACAGTTAAGACTGCACAGACCTGCTGTAAGGAACCTCTCTGCCTCTCCAGGACTATCCTGGGATCTGCCACCAGAACAGGCCCCAGAGTGTACCTTCCAGCTTCCTCTCGTGAGTTTAGCCATGCCCACACTCACAGACTGGCCCAGACGGCCTGGGATCCTCTGAGAACTGTGCTGTTACTCAGTTCCAGGCCTATAAGATTCTGTCAAAGGTCAGGTACTAAGTCCCTCACCCAAAACCCAGAGCCAACAGGCCTTACAAAACAAAGATAAAGCACAGACACACACTTGATGTCATAAAAAATCGATGTTAGGTGTGGTTCCAGGTTCTGCCTCTCCTTTTGAAGTAACTGGACGCCAATGGTACACCAGATTGGAGAGGACTGACACCACCTCTTCCTTCTGGGGTATCAGATGCTGTTTCCCACCTGGCCAGGAAGGGGTGAAGTAGTCAGGGGTGGGGTATAGAGGGGACTTCTTCAAGAATCTTAGTGTTATGGCTCTTTTAGGCAAAGGCCTTCTCTTGAATGAAACAGTTCTCTGAGGCAATCCTAGCTTGTTCATATTTCTTTATTGGGGGTGACTTTGAATGTATACTTTTATTTGGGGTGAACCAAGGGTTATATAGTTTTGGGGGCAGGGCATGGGACAATCCATGGAGGGAAAGGTCACTGGCTAAAGGCTAAGGCTACTGAGATGCCTCATTAGCATGGAGAGATGCTCCAGGTGCTGGGTATGTGACTGACCACCTCATGTGCTCCGAGGCAGGCTCAGAAACAGGGAAAGAGCAATTTCTACTCCTGCCGGTCTCAAGTTTTGAGATTTCCAGGGTTTGACCAGTTCTGTGCCAGTTCCTCTGGTGGTATGATCTATGTGCCCCACAGTTAGGGGCTTAGGAGACAGCTCAGTGAGTAACATGCTTGCCACAAAAGCACAAGGACCTGGGTTCAGTCCTCAGAACCATGTGAAACAGCCAGGCTTGGGGCTAGAGAGACAGCTCAGGACTTACAAGCACTGACTGTTCTTCCTAAGGATCTGGGTTCAATTCTCAGCACCCACCTAGTGGCTCACAGCCATCTATAACTTACAGATGATCCAACACCTTCTTGTCTCTAAGGCACCATATACATGTAATACACACAGACGAGCAGGGATGTATATGTGTGTGCGTGTGTGTGTGTGTGTGTGTGTGTGTGTGTGTGTGTGTGTGTGTGTATTTTGTAAGTGGCTTTGTAGTGTGCACCTGTAATCTCAGGGAGAGAGGGACAGGAGAATCTAGCTTCCGGACAGTCTAGCTGAATCCATGAATTCCAGGTCAATGAAAGGCTTGCCTCAAAATGCCAAGTGGAAAATTCCTGAGGACTAGTACCCCAGCAGGCCTCTTGTCTCTACATGTTTACACACACAGACACCCTGGTGCTCACACTTAAGTATGTGATGCTTTTACTGCAAAGTATCATCTTACAAGGTGTGAAGTCCTGTCCGTCATGTTTGTATGGCCCCAGTCAGGTAGCATCACATGACTAAATGCGTTGGTTTTTCTGCCTAGAAACACAGGAAGATTGGGCAGAGCAAGGGAAAAAATCAAGGCACTCATGTCTGCCAGGGTCTCTGTTCACCAGTTAACTCATAGAGGACATAGAAAGGAGTCACCTTCTGCTTCCAGAGCCTGGTCCACATGGGGACTTGGGGAGTAGGACTGTGGATCTCATTTCAGAGATTGTTTTATGGGGAACCCTCGGCTGTGTCCTCATTTTGTGGCTGACCAGATATGCTTGCAGCCCTACAGTGTATACCTCCTGACGTCACCCATGACATCAGAACAGTTGCTAGGTCAGCAGGAGCCACAGATTCAGCTTGGCCAGCGGGTGACTAGTGGCTTTCCATGTGGCACTCCAGAGAGCTGGGTGACATTTCTCCTAGCACCTCCACATTTGCAGTGCCAGTGCTGGTAGTTCTCACCATAGGAAAGGTTTTTGTGGGTTTTCATAGGCATCTTGATTGACATTTCCTGATGATAGACAGATTAGAGCATCTTTTCTGTCTTTGGGTTTTGGAGCTAAGGATAGACCCAGGGCCAGGCACATGCAAAACATACTTGGTCACCAACCTACACCCCAGGCCTAGCTATTAGAGGAACAAGATCTCTCTAGAGAGCCCAAGCTGACCTACACCTTTCAACCCTGCTGCCTCAGATCCCTGACTACTAGGGTTACTAGCATGCACCACAGAGCCCAGGTTTTTTCCTTATGTGTCTAGCCACATCGTCCTTTTTATCTCCCATGCATGGTTTGTTCTTGTTTTGCCCAGTTTTCCCTTGGCTGCTCCTTATACTCTGTTTTGTGTTCTTTGTGTATCCTGCTGATCAATCCCTAATTTGTGCCTTCACTCTTTTATGACGCCAATTGTTTCTCATTTCGCATGAAAGAATTTGTCAAACACTCTGAGCTCGTGACTGCTGGCTTCCTCTGAAACATTCTTCCTTACCACAGGGCCTCAGGGCTAGTTTCCATTGTATCTTCTGGAAATTTCTTATGCTTGCCTCTTGTTTGTAAGTGTCAAAAAAAGGTTTGTTTTTTTATGTGTGCTGTGAGGCCAGGAGCCAAGTTCACCTTTTCTGCTTGCTGTGGCTAACACAATCTTCCTGTGACATTTCTGAGTGTCACATTGTATCAGTGACCTCTCTCATTGCTGGGACAAACACTTGACCAAAGCAACTTATTTTGCTCACAGTTTGATGGCTCACAGTTTGATGGTTTACAGTTTGATGGCACAGTCCATAAGGGGAAGACAGGAAGGCAGAGTATCAGGACCCTGAGGCAACTGGTCACATTGTATCCACAGTCAGGAAGCAGAGAGAGATGAACGCTAGTACTCAGCTCACTTTCTGCATTTTCTTCAGTCCAGGGGCCCAGTTCATGGGATAGTACTGTCTACATTTGGAGACTGTCTTTCCCCAGTTAAACCTCTCTGGTGACTTTCTCACAGCAATGCTTACAGGTGTGTCTCACAGGTTATTCCAAATCCCATCTAGTGGACCTTGCAGATGGACCCCATACTCTCCCTTCTTGGTGTTCCCCATCAGCAGCTCAGTAGTAACTATGTGTCCACATGCTGTGTGTTGGTCCATGTGTCAAAGCTCTACCTTAGAGGCATCTGGAGGGGTCTTCACTGCACTTGCACTGACCCGGAATAACTGGTTTTGGGAAAATGAATGTCTTTGCTGCGGTGCCTGCTGAACCAGGAACCGGATGAATTTCTCCACTTGATTCAGCCTTCCTTAATTGTCTTCCAAGCAGGCCTTATGATCGGGCCTGCCTAGAGCCTGCCTCCACAGCAATTTTTTATATTATTATTCATTCCTCAGGACTTTAGCTGACACTTTGTACATAATTTTTGAACTTGCTCTTGCTGGCTCTGGCTGAAATATTGAGAAGTAGCTGGCTGTGGAGTATCGACCCTGGATTTTACCAGCACCTTGCTGAATCCTCTAATTAATTCTCCTATTTTATGAGCTGCTTGTGCCTTTTATGGCCCACTTCCTCCTCTCTCTGCTTGCTGGGAAGGGCAGTAGAGAGGGCAGGTGTCCCTGTGTTCCCAATCTTAAGATTTGATCTCCAGACTTCTGTTAATTTGGGTCATCTTTTTCTAGTATGCAGAGATGTTTTTCACCTAAATTGAAAATAGATTTTTTTTTAATTTTGTTTGTTTGAGACAGGGTCTCATTTAGCTCAGGCTAGCCTCCAACTCACTGTGAGGCTGAAAATGATCTCCAACCTCCGCCTCCTGAGTACTGGGATGACAGCAGTATCCCGCTGTGCCCAGATTACAAATGGCTATTAAGTTTCATCTACTGCTTGTTTTTTATCATTTGGGAGGAGCACGTGGCTGGTTAATAACATTAATTGATTTTCCACCATCTCACTCACTGTAGTATCTCTGCTAATCTTCTAATCTAACAGAGACTGAGACTCCTGCTGCCTCCTTCCCTGCCAGTGCCACAAGGCCACAGCTGGAGTGCTCATCCTAGGAAGAAAAGCTTGGGGGTGGGGGAGGGCTGCAGTGGGTGGGGCTTGTGGTGGGTGGAGTGTGTGCTGGGTGGACTCACAGTGGTTGGAGCCTGTAGTGGTGAAGACCAGGGGTGGAACCTGTGGAGGTGGAGCACCTATAGGCAGCTGGATCAGAAAGCTGCTATCTGTGTGGATTCTTGTGAGTTTTGTGGTGCCTAGTTAGTGCTGACTCTTCAGGTCCAATTCCTCTAAGTCAGGGCTGGAAGCAGAGCCTTGTTTGCCTCCTTCCAGCTGCCCAAAGGCAATTGTGTCCATGTCTGCCCCTGCCCCCTTTCCTTCCTGTCCCCCATGGGACTCAGTCAACATCCAGTGTGTGTATATGTGTGTGTGTTGGGGGGGGGCTGACCTCTCACTCCCTCATCACAGTTGGAAATGACCAGTCTGCCCTCTCATGTAGTGGACTCATCAACAGCTGGAATTTAGGAGTTTAGAAGGCCTTCATCAGCATCTGTCAGGGGCCATCTATGGATGGCGTAGACCCATAGCTGCAGGACCTGCTTTTCCATAGATAGCCTGGTCTGGGGCCCTTGGAAATATCTCTGAAAGGACATTTCCAGTGAGGCCAGATGTCATGGTTTGGGAATAAAATGCTTCCATGGGTGCATGTGTTTGAACAGTTGGCCCCTAGCTGATGGGAGTTGTGGAACATTTAAGAGGTGGGGTCTTCCTGGAGGAATTGGGTCACTGAGGAGCGGACCTTGAGGGGTAGAGTCCAGCTCCACTTCTTGTCTCATCTCTGGTTTTTGATCTGCCCAGATGTGAGCAGGCAATCGCCTGTTCCCATTTGTCATGCCTTCTCAGAATGACAGAAGATCCTTTAGACTATGAGCCCAAAAACATCCTCTTCCCTTAAACTCCTGGTCGGGCATTTGGCCACCACGAGGAGAAATGTAACTAATAGACCAGGTAGGCTTTCTCCCCACAGGGAGCCTGGCTGGATGCCTTGTCTCATGGGGTCAAATAATGATTCCCAAGTCAGCCCTGGCAACCCTTAGGAGCCATGGTAGTTGTGCTGGGGGAGAGAGTCAATGCCAGCCAAGGGCAGAGTGCAGAGAGAACACGGGAACCTTGCTTGAGTAGGCACCCAGTGGTGCCTTATGTCAGAACAGACTACATTTGTCACCATGTGCTCTTATGCAGCCACCTTGCTGCTGCCAGGGGTGGGGATAGAACCTTACACTCAAATACCAGGAGACTGAGCTCAGCCTTTGCATATGGCCCCTGGGAGCTCAGGCTACCCAAACATGGTGTGAACCAAGTGCTTTCCCTCAGAGCTTCTGCCCAGGCTAGACCTCAGCCATGTACCATCTCCATCCCCACCTATCATAGACTCCACTTCCTCTGCTGGGAGAGCCTGAGTTCACACACTGGGAGGGCCCAGCTCCAGGTATCATCCTTAGCACTATTATATATGACAATGTGATCTATATCACACTTAAGAATCACGAAATCAAATTACACACACACACAGGAACACACACACACACACACACGAACACACACATATCAAATTTTAAAAAATTTTACAGTGTTTTAAGAAACCATCCCCTTTTGTGTTGGGCCCTGTTCATAGCTGTCCTCAGCCATGCACACAGCTTGGGCACATCTGCAGCAAAGTGAGCCTTGCTGAGGCCCGCATGAGCATCTCAGAGATATAAGCATCGTCTTCAGAATAAGCCCCCATTATATTATAAATAAATTTATTCAATTATAAGTTGCCACAGATGGCACTGGTATTTTTAACAGATCCAGGCAGACAACTGGCTGTTGGATGCCTTCAGGAGAGCTGGCACAAGGCTTCCTGGGGTGGTCTTCAGGGCCACCCTCACTCCTGAATCTGGGCAGGAGGGACCATGGAGCTTCCATATGTTGGCAAGGAGGTGGCATCTGTGTGAGCGGGTGATCCAGTGAGTGAGAGGAAGCAGCAGCAGGCCACACCAGAGTAGTAGCAGTGAGGGGTCCAGGTCCTCCTCCTGGGTCCTCTGTCTGCTCTGGGGGACTCCAGACCTCCTCTGTCCTGGCACTTGTTCAAGTGTATGCTAAAACACCTCCAAGAGAAAAGTGAACCCTTTGGGAGTGGGGAAGGCAGCCTAGCCTGGCCTCAAGCTGAGTATCCTCCTGCCTCCACTTTGCAGATACTGGGATTACAGGTATGCACTGCAGGCCCAGTAAAACTTCACATTTAAAACAGAGTTTAGCTACCCTTGCCCCGTGTTTGGACACCAGCTTCATCCGTTTTCAGAACATTCTCTCACATACATACACGGTGACTCCCTGGACCCGTTGAGCTGAGCCCTCCCCCACCCGTCCCAGCATCACTAAGTGGCAGTCTCTGCAGACTTTCCGGTCCCAGACATCTCAGGGGAAAACACAACACGTGGTGTTTCACTGGCGGCTTCTTCCATTACTCATGCCATTACTCATGACCATAGAGTGCCATCCATATTGCAATACAGACAAGGTCCTTTTTGTGGCTGAGTAATAAATAGTTCACTGTATGGACACCTAATGGCTTGCTTATCTGTTGATCTGCAGTGGGCATTATTAGAAGGAGAGCCAGAGTGATAGCATTTTCAAGACTTTATTTATTTATTTATTCATTTATTTTAATTTTTGAACAAACAGTCACTTCATGAGTCAGGCAGCCAGTGCAGAGTGGCTCTATGGTGAAACTAAGAGACAGCCTTCACAGACTGAACGTGGAAGCAAATGAAAAGGGCCTCTGCCTTGTACTTTCCCAGCCTCCATGTGGTCAGTCCCATCTCGGAGCTGCTGGTTTAATTGTGAGTGTTCAGGGTGTTCCTGACTGGTTGGCATGAGGTCTGCTCTTCTTCAGCCTAGACAACTGGCCAAGTTGTCTCTCATGAAAGATCAAGGTCAGGGACAAAGCCTCGCCTTCCCTGCTTGGGATTCTTTGAGTCTGTTCTGTAGTTTAAGTCCATCTCACATCAAGTTTGCTGGTTGAGGGACCAGCTTTCTGTGGGTACTGAAGGTTCGTGGACCTGGACTTACTGTGCTGCAAGACCACAGCACACCCCTGAGGATACAGGAGCCAGTGGGTCATTATCACAGGTACCTGGCCATTCCTGCCTGATTTTGACCCTCTGACAGCAAGAGACTAGGTATGGTCCTGGGTATCAGAGGTGTGGACACAGCCAGGACCACATAGGAAGGCGGGGGTGTGGCTGCAGCCTTGGGCTGACAACTGTGAGAGAGTTTCCTCTTATGCCTCAACTTTGCCAAGTGGCCGTGGCTGGTGGAAGACAGCCTACTTTTGTCAGGGAAGTGGAGAGCTGGGCCACACATACCTTCCTGAGAGCCCTTCCCCCACACCTGCAGCTGGCAACCTCCATGAGTGTGTAACTCATTGTTGTACCACTGTAACTTGGAACAGAGAATGAGGCATGGTTGCATGGATGGGTGCATGTATGCATGCATGAATGACTGGATAGATGAGTAAGTACATGAATGAATGAATGAATGAATGAGTGAATGAATGAGTGAATGAATTCATGGGTGAACGAACGCATGAAGGAGTACATAGGTGGGTTAGTGGATGGATGTGTGTGCATGCATGAATAAATGAGTGGGTGACTGAATGAGTACATGAATGGATGAAAGGTGGGTGGATGGATATGTAGATAGATGAATACATAGATGAATATATGAATGAGTGAGTGAATGTGGGAACAAATGAATGGATAGATGGATAGGTCAGTACATGGATAAATGCAGTTGGTTAGATGGATGCACATATGCATGCATGAATAATTGGGTGCATGAATGAATTAATGCACACATGCATGAATGGATTGATGAATTAATAGGTGAAGAGATACATGCATACACACATAGATGGGTGGAAGAATGTGTACATACATGTGTGCATGCATGCATTAAGGAACTAATGGCAACAGTTATCCAGTCTTCCAATGGGGCCTGCCCTCTCACGGCTTCTCTGGCTCCCTGTTTGTGAACCTACTCTCTTCTTGTGACAAGGGCCTCTGGCTGTGAATTCTCAGGGGCTTGCCCAGGACCATAAAGGAGACAGTTGTCCTTGAGCAATGCAGACACCATTATACTGGTTTCTCATCCTTCTGTTCATGCCATGAACAGGGAAGTGCACCTGGCTTTGGATGCTACCTCAGGAGTGAGTCTCCTTGGGCTCCACCCACCCTCTCAGGGTCTCATCTCTAGAATCAGGAGCCTTACTTAGCCTCCTGTATTCAAGACTGCTGCATGGCCAAGATCACCCCCCAACCCCCACACACCTGGCTCCCTGGCTCTCTGATATTCCTCACTGGCAGAATCAGGAGCAGAGACCCAGCCCTGCCACACCTTCCTGCCCTCCCCCTCACTGTCTGTCAGTCAGCATGTTCCCTTCTTGTTCCCTCTGAGGGGCTGACTATATAAGGCTGTTCCCTGACAACATTGTGAGCCCCGGAAGGCAGGGTAGCCACTACTACTTGGGTGGGGGAACTGAGGCATGGGTTGGTGGACTAGCATACCCTCCTCCAGGACATCTTTGAGCTAAAAGGTCTAGAAAAGGCCTTTCAAGGCAGAAGAACAATACAAAAGGCAATGGAGCTGCAGAGTAAATACTTCATCGTGCTGTGTAAACCTAGGTATGCTGAGTGCACATTCCTCTACAAGCCTGCTAAATTAGATTCTCAGAGAGGAAGAGCTATCAGAGATCAGAGTCACTGAGAGGCCACACCCTGAACAGAAGCCATGCCCTACCACAGTGCCCTCAAAATGCAAATAGGCCAAAATGCCCTCTATGAACATGTGTGTATTTTTGTTGGACATGGCAGGAGAGGGGGCACTTTGAGGATCAGCAGTGGTGATCTCAGGCCTGAGATATGGGAGCAAAAAGACAGGCAGATGTGGGAGATCCCTGCAAACATCACCGCATGGAATGTCATTCCGAAGGAAGGAAGTTCGGTTCAACACAACTTAGTAGCTGCTGTTGGTTCAAACATCAAGAATCTGACGCTGGGTAGTCTGTTGTAGGCATATTTAAGCACCGCATAATTTGAAAAAAAAGAAGTTTCCTGGTGATAATTAACTCAAGCCCATGTGCACATCAAAGTTTAAGATGCAATTACACTGAAACTCTACATAAAGTACATATGAGATCTTCCGTAAAGATTGGTTCCATAGATTAACTGGGAAAGCAGGCTCAAGGTAAACAAACGCAAGGGTCTGGTGGAGGACCATGCTAGAGATCGTCTGAGACAGGCTCAAGACAAGAGTCTGAGGGAGCTGCTGGGGTCTGCATTCTAGGTCATAAAGATAGCACAGAGTATCCCAGATTATAAAAGACAGGCTGTTATCCACATTCATTCCCAGCCTTTGAGGTGGGAGACGGGTTATACATCTCTCCCTTTGAAGAGACAACCCTGAGTGGTTAACATTCCTGGTTTCCTTAGTACTTACTTGTGAGCCTAGAGATCTATATGTCGTCTATACCCAGTCTTGACCAGGAGCCATACATCATGGGATAAGGCCCCCAGAAAGCCTCTAGCTTCCTGCACAGGTTCATTCTGCCTTCTGGTGAGCCGACAGACCCAAGTCAGAATCAGAGGCAATCCATGGTGGTCTGGGTTGTAGGCAAAGGATGAATGTACCATAGAGGATTTGATGGACAGGGGATGCAGACGTAGACACAGAGTCCACGAAGTGGTCAATGAGAACTTAGGGTTCTGGCAAAAGAGGGGAGGAAGCCACGGGTCTAGAGAAGACTTTCAAGTCTAGGGCGGCTTCTCTGGAGAGTGAGGAAAGCAAACATGGCTTATGGCTGGGCTGAGCACGTGAGGAGCAGATGGGAAGATAAGAGGCCTGGCCAGGTATCTCAGATTCCAGGCACTGTGCAGTATTGGCCATCTTCTGAGTGATGCATGGTATTGCTTGGTGGGTGAGACCTTCGATTTCCAAGATGATTTTGACTGCTGGGTTGGGAGCTGTCCACAGAGGATGGGAACAGCCTTAGGGTCTACAAGAAGCTCTTAGCAGTAGGCCACAAGGTGTACAGAATTCAGGTCTATTGAAAAGATGGGGAGCTGGGCTGGTCAGCAGGTAGCCTGGGGTCAAAATGAGCAAGGAGGACTCCAGGGTACCTAGACTTTTCGCCTAAGCAGCTCAAGACAGAGGGCTCAACCCTTTTAAACTTGGCCTTCACAGAAGAGGAGCATCTGTTCTTTCCGTCATCTTGGGAACTGATGCTCCTGGCACTGCCCCTTAGCATCTTGCAGATGCTGATATTATATGTTGGCCCTTGTCTCATCCCTGAGCCTGGTCTCCCTCTTAACTTCTTCAGCCTAAGCTTTTCTCCCAAAGGCTTCTTCTCCTGGCCTAGCATAGGGTAGACACTCTCAGGCTAAACTGGACTACTATTGGAGTCCAGAGGCTAGTAATGCATTAAGAAGAAAGATGGTCTCTTAGTGCTTCTGGAAGCTTCCAGTACCCACCAGCCTAGATGGCCTCTGCAGCTAAGGCTCCAGACCCCACATTGTCAGAAAGACGTGGCCTGTGCACTGAAGTATTGGCCCTACAGGTCCCCCTACCCAGCCCCAGAGTGACAGAGTTCTAGGTCTCTGTCCTAGGTCACTTATAAGTCCTAGGTCACTTATAAGTCCTAGGTGTCTGTAGCTACCACTACAACAAACAAAGCCAGGCCAGGCCAAGGCTGAAGATGGCCTCAGGCCTGAAGAAGAGGAGGTTGTTTGAAAGATACAGCTAAGACATCCCCCACTGCTATCATTGGTCCATGGCAGAAGACCTGTCCAACCTCTCACCTCATAAGCCTCTCTTGATACCTCTTATCATTCACATGTCCCTGTTGGTGGCAGCATGCAAAACCCAGATTGTCTGGGATGGGGCCATGCCACCTATGTCCAGGATTGCAGCCCAAGCTGTGTGTATGTAATTCAGTATCCTATTGCTGATGGGAGATGCCTGTGGCTGACTGGCCACTGACAAGAGCTACAGCATTGTGGGGTGCTGACAGACACCACTGGTGTCCCCTGGGCACTTAAGCCATTCATGGTATAGGACTGAGCCTTTACCCAGTACCTTATTCATAAAAGATCCAATGGCTAGATGCATGCCATGCCTCCGCGCTGGACCTTGGTCCCATCAGCACCCATGCTACTGACAAACAATACATACATAGTTCTCTTGTAATCCTGGAATGTAATTAGGTCCCATGGATTTAAGGCAAACTGTGTTGGGGCTGCTCTGTTCCCAAGACTCCAGGGAAGGCCCACTTCCTTCTTAAACTGGGTACTGAGTCATCCTTCATTCCTCCATTGACTGGGGATTCTAAGTCCCCTCAGATAATGTCTGGGCTCCATGGTTCCACGTGTGTCACAGTCTCCAGATGGAGAGAAGAGGCTGTGCCTTAGTGGTGCCCAGGTGTGCTCCAGGCTTCAAGTTTACCACCCACACTGGTCCACAGAGGATTGAGGAGAGGAGGCCTCAGTATAGCAGGTGAGGGGCAGTGCTTTGGTATCCAAAGTTGTCAAGGGAGCAGAGTAAAGATGTCTGTTGTCCTTCCTACCTGCTTGCATGAGTGCTTCGTTTGTCCTATCATCCTCTGGGCCCTTAGTCCTCAGTGCATGGATCACCCCAAGTTCCCCCAAGTGGATGACACCATTGACAGAAAAGTGAGGCTGAGGAGAGGGACAGAGACTGTTCTGGAGACTTCTTTGAAACTGCACAGTGCTCTTGAATATCTTCTACTTTTAAGCAGAGAAACCAAGGCACTGGCTGGACCAGTGCCAAGGCTATTCGGTGGACCAATAGGATACAGACGAGAATGTGGCTTCCTTTGTTTGTTGTAGTGGTGGCTATAGAGACCTAGGACTTATGAGTGACCTAGGACAGAGACCTAGGACTCTGTCACTCTGAAGCAGGGTAGGGGGACCTGTAGGGCCAATACTTCAGTGCACAGACCATGTCTTTCTGACAGTTTGGGTCTGGAGCCTCAACTACAGCCTGTCCTGTGCTTCCTGCTGGCACTGATACTCGTCCTGAGGCACAGGGTCCCACCTGCCACCCCTCCCTCATGAGCGGGACTCCCACTAAGCCTCTATCACAGGTTCAGTGCCCTAGTCACCTCTAGCCCTTCCTTCAACAAGGCCACACTTCCTAATCCCTCTCAAGTAGCACCACTCCCTGATGACCAAGCATTCAAATATATGGATCTATGAATTCTTACTCAAACCACCACAGACTCAGAATATAAAGATGGCCCCTCCCAGAAGCATCATCAGGTGTAGGGCTCAGAGATCAGTCAGCTCACCTCACCCACCTTACCCCCTCACCACCCCAAAGAGCAACAACAAGGAACAGTGTGATTCAGGCACTGTGCCCCAAACCTGAATCTCAATCTAGGCAACATTGCAGGGAAAAATCTGGGAGGTCATAAACCTGTGTTTGCCCCAGTACCCTGTTTCCCCCAAATAGATTGCCATCATCCCCAACACACACACACACACACACACACACACACACATACACACAGAGAGAGGGGAAGGAGCGAGGGAGGGAAAGAGAGGGAGAGACAGACAGAGACACAGACAGGCAGACAGAGACAGACACACACACACAGAGACAGACAGAGAGACAGAGACAGACGCACATACTAGATGGGGGGATGGTTCCTTGGAGCCCTGTGATGGAAACCACTGGGTTTCCCTAGAGTTTCATTGAGATGTCACATCAGCACACAGTAAACACCTCATACTTCCAGTTTTATGAGCATCAGTGATTGGCAAGGCACCAGCCAGGTCACGGTGCCAGTGAATCTAACAGATGACCTTTGTGCACCAGAGGAGGGCCAACCTCACCTCCCATTCTCCTGTCCCCAGCTACAGCAAACTCAGTTGTGTGACTTGAGGACTTCTCCTTGAGTGGAAGTGTTACCCACGGGCAGTGCCTTCTTGTAGGCATCATCACTATTCCGAGACCATTGATATCTGTACCGTTCCTTCTTACCCATGAGTGACATCAGTCCACCCATCCCTCACTGATGGTTTAGTTGCCGTGAAGGTTGATGTCTTTGCCCTAAGTAGATACTTCATTTCAAAGAAATATTTTACTTGGGAACAGTAGTGGGGGGTCTCACAGTAGGGTCAGGTGGTGAAGAAACCTTACCAAGGTACCTCCAAGTCAGCCTTACCATCTGCATTCCTAGCTCCCTGCCCTGAGCTCAGCTACCCACATACTTGCACATGCACATGCACATACACACACAAGTGCACACACTGTGAGCCCAATCACCAGCACTAGGGCTCAGAGGTCCCCACTTTCCCACTGTAGCCCTCATTCCTCTGGATTATGAGAACAGCTGGGCCCCGTGGCTGCCATGTTCATCTCTCATGTGGCCTCGGATGCCTGGCATCTGCCCATCTGTGTTGGCACCTGTTGGGACTTTACATAGAGAAGGATTCTCTCTTGATTTCTTCACTCCCTCCTTTCCCTATTCTCTTCCCTTTCCTCCGTCTGAGCTCAATCCTGGGGCCAAGAAGCAGCAAGCATTTCTTCTCAGGGATGTGAATCTGGACATCTGCAAGGCTGGGTTTCTAAAGAGCTCTGCGGGGCCTACAGAAGATAAGGTAGAAGGCAGCTGCCCAGAGCCTGTTTCCTAAGGGCTTCAGTCCTGTCAGGAGGCCTGTACCCCAGTGACCAACTCTCTTCCCATAGGCTCTGCCTCCCAACACCATCTCCTTCAGATAGCACATAACCTGGGGAACACAGAAAAGCTACCCACAGCCCCTTCTCAGTACCCACTCTCACTAGGCCTAAATTCTTGCCCTTCCTTCCCTGCCCACCCTACCCCTACCCGCTTACAGCCTCTGGTCCAGGATCAGCACATGCCTGGCTACATCTTTCCTTCTTACCCTGAAGGTGGTGCTGGTCACCCTGCTGGGTCAGGTGGCCACTTGTGCTCAGTTGGCTCATAGGGGCATGGTTTGCCTAAGGTGCTGGGGCCATCCTCCAGAAAGATAGAGATGTTTGGACTTCTTTCTTAGAAAATGAACAAGAAGAAACCAGCCCGGCCAGGCAGTATGCCATCCATTCTTCCCCTTCGGGGTTCTGTTCCTCCTGGTTAGTCCCATTGTTCACCCAACAGAGAGGGTGGAAATGACCTTCCTTCACTCAAATAAAACTCTGCGTACACCTCCTCTGTGGTAGGCTGAGTGAGAAGTGGCCCCCACTGGCCCAGCCATTTGATACTTGTTTCCCAGTTGGTGGCTCTGTTTGGTGGGGGGGGGGGGGAGTTAATGGAGAGGTGTAGTCTTGCTGCAGGACTAGGGGTGGGCTTCAAGAGCTTAAAGTCTCACCTTACTTTCTATTCGCTCTCCCTGCTTCATGGTTTTGGGTAAATATATGTGCTCCCAGCATCCTCTTCTAGCTGCCGCTTGCTGCCATGACAGAGTCCAGAGCCATAAGCCAAGGTAAACTCTCCTGTAAGTGCCTTCATTGCGGTTTTGTATCACAGCAACAAAAAGAAGTAACTAAGACATCCTCCCAGCATTCCTGGGGCATCAGACATGGGGCTCTAGCCATGCCATTCCTGGAACCAGGTGTCTCCTGTCAGGGATCAACAGGCCTGGTCATTTGTCATCCAGGTAGCCCAGGAACCCATCATGTGGTCCCAGAGATCTATGTCATATAGTCTGTAAGGAAGGGACTCAGGGTTCAGGACTACCTGGTCTTAGGAGGATCGGGTAGGATGCAGGCTGTGTTAGGAGGCAGCTCACAATATCCTCCTGCTGTTGCCCCAAAGTCAAGAGGAAGAAACAGCACCCGCGGTGCATGGCTTAAGCTTGGGGGTAGGCAGGTGGCTGACCTTCGCTGTCTTCAGAGCCCATGAGCCAGCTCTATGCACCCTGATCATTGCCTTGGGCTGCCTCTGTTGCCCAAGTCTGGATGCCTGCCTTTGATCCTGCCTGGCCTTTGGTGCCTTGTCATAGCTTCAGTGCCTTGAGCCACTCTCAAGATTTCTCTCACTCTGGTGGTTTCCCTGCATGACCATCTTCAGTACCCAGCTTTACTCATGTAGTACTTGTCTGACCCACCCAGCCCATGGCTTCCCACTCTGAAGAGAAGACAGCATTGACCTAGGAAGTGATGGGCTGGTGACCGCAGAGAATGCTCCTAAGAACAGGAGGCAGAAGGTTCCATAATTCAGAGGCTGAGCGGCTCCTCCATAGGGGTAGTGGGGTACCAGTGAGATGTGCAGCACTAAGGAAAGACACAGACTTTTGCTCTGATTCACATACTGTTCCAACTAAGGAGCCTTAGCTTCACAGAGCTCTACTCTTCCTCCCTTGGTCCCATCTGTTTACTGTTGGATCGAGCAGGCCAGTCAATTTGATTTACCCAGGTTATACAGATACCTGCCTTCCCTCCAAACAGCACCTGTTTCAGCTCAAGCCACTGAAGCTATGACAAGGCACCAAAGGCCAGGCAGTACCAAAGGCAGGCATTCATCATCCATGTCCCGGAGGTGACAGGCCTGGCTTCTCCCAAGGCTCCACTCCTTGGCTTGCAGATACATCTCCTTCCTGTGTCCTCACATGCATGTCCTCTGTGTGTTTGTGTCCCAGTGTGCTCTTACAAAGATAGCAGAAGCAAGAAATAACCTACTGACCTCATTTTAGCATAATAACCTCCTGAAATACCCTGACTTCAAACAGTGACACTCTAAGAGTCCAGGAGTTGGAAGGTCTTCAGGTGACCTTGGGAAAGGATTCCACATAAGGGCATGGCAATCTCCCATGCCACAAGCTCTGCAGACCAGCTCCCACAGACTAGAACCAAGTATTTTTTGACTTAGGATGGGAGGCCACCTACTTCTGATGATGGCAATGGCGCCTGGCAGTCACAGAGAGCGTTCTAGACCATTTCACCATCTGTGACAGAGAGGGGCACATCTGAGGACCTAAGGGATGATCAGAGCCAGCAGGGGGTCCCTCTGATCTTGTTTAGCAAATGTGCCACTGACAGAGAGCCCTCCTGTTTCCTGCCTCGGTGATTAATGAGGGGGTTCAAAGGCTCAGGGCGTTCCTGTGCACATCAGTTATTCAGATTGACACCTCCAAAGGTCTGGAACAGGAAATAGAGAGGAAGGGATGGCTAAGCAGTTTTGAAGGGAACTAGATGGATTGCTCATTAACTGCCATGACAGATCGGGTCTGGTGAGAGTCTAAGCTGGCTTAGCTGCCCAGCAACAGACCCATCCTATCTGGAGGGGAGGTGGGAAGGTGTTCCAAACTTTGGAACAGCAGGAGCTTTTTTCAAGCTCATTGCTCACCTGGGCCTGTCTGTCCATCGTGATAATGAACCTCAGATTGAGTCAGGCAGGTATGCTAGAACTGATCTGGAAATCGGGCTGTGGAGCCACTGCAGGGTAAGCTGGGTCTGATCGTTAGGAATTGAAGGGGCTCACAGTCCACTCTGTGGAGAAGGCTGGGGTATTGTTCACTGTGACTTCAACTGTGGAGAGGTCAGCTCATGATGTATCCAATAGAGATGATTTAATGTGGGAGTGTGTATTGCTTCATTGATTGCGATGCTGCAAACCCAGCCAGGGAAGCTTCAGGTAAGGCAAAGTCCCCCCTCCCCCCACCTCCCTTTGTCTTTGCTTATGTCCCAATCTTCCTTCAAGGAAACAAGAATCTGGGCCTGGTAGCACACATCTTTAATTCCAGCTTTGGGGAGGCAGAGACAGGCAGATCCCTGTGAGTTCAAGGCCAGCCTGGTCTGCATAGTGGTTCCAGGCTAGCCAGGGCTACATAGAGAGACCTTCTCTCCAAAGAAAAGCAAAACAAGAAATGTATGATGCTCAAAGACACATCTATTTCTACTTGTAGAGATACAGATTAAGAGTTACTGTTTCCCATGAAACATCTAGACACTGGGCTTCAAAGGAGACATGGTGGAGGGAATCTCAGATGGGCTATCAGGTGACAAAGGACAGCAGTCATTGAGGAATGAGATACAGGAAGCCAGCCAGCATGGGTTCTGTGCTCTCCCAGCTTGCTGAAGTAGCATGTGGGGGAAGGGAAGCTACAGAACAGAAACTGAGGGTCTGGAGAGACCAAGGCAGCTCACGTGTGTGAGGAGAACCAGGGGGAATATGTCACCAAAGGGGCCCTGGAGAACTACAGAGCTCCCAAGGGTCAGCTGAGTGATCGGAACCTGTGGGAGAAGAAACTTCTAGAAGCTGGATAGAGTGTTACCCCAAAGATGAGAGACTGTACTCCACCCACACAGTACCGAGCAGTGCGCCTTTACCTCCACCAGACTTCGAACTGCTCAAAGCTTGTGGAGTTCTTAGAAGGACTCAACTATGAAGGAGGGTCACCTGTGACTGAAGGAGATTTTGATCCCACCTAACACATTTTTAAGTAAAGCACTCAGGAGAAACTCAAGAACATTTATAAGAAGGCAGAAATTGTCAGCTGCCAGCAAGACAAAATCCACAATGTCTCACACTCTCTTAGGAGTCTCAGCTCAGGCAATGAGGCAAAGAGAGATGACCTGTGAGAGAGTCTCAGTTAACCACAAGTAAGGAGACATGGCCCATGAGAGAAAGAGTCGTTAACCACAAGCAACTGCAATCTACACAGATGTCGGACTGCAGACAGAGGCTTTGAAATACTCATTGTAACTATATTCCACATGGCCAAAGAGTTAGGTAAAGCCAGCCCTGATGCCACAGTCCTGTAATCTCAAGTACTGATAAAGCTATAGCAGGGGCTTTGCAAGTTCAAGACCAGCCTGGGAAGCTTAGGGAGACCCTGTTTGTAAAAAAGTAAAAAAGAAAAAAAAAAAAAAAGGAGGGGGTGCTCAAGCTTGTGTAACAGATGGAGCCCCGAATCTAATACATAGCTCAGCATAAACTGCATGTAACTACACCTGTAATTCCAGCATGAAGTTCAAGGCCATCCTCGGCTACGTAGAAAGTTTAAGGCATGCCTAGACTATGAAAATGAAGAATTTGCCCAATATGATAGACCATGCCTTTAATCTTAGAACAAAGGGGTTAGAGGCAGATGAATCTCTGTGAGTTCCAGGCAGCCTAGTCTACATAGGGAGTTCTTGGCTAGCCTGATCTATATAGTGAGCTATATAGTGTCTTAAGAAAGGAAGGAAAAGAAAACAAGAAAAGGTTGTCTAGATATTTTTATTAAAAAAAAAACTGAAAATTCAAAGAACTGTACATTTTGAAATGTTTTGTGTATTTTGTCATAATTGAAATTTAATTTTTTTACCCGAATCAGAATTCCAGAGATGGAAACTGTACTGTCTGAGGTGAAGAGTACCCAAGATTGGGCACTGGAGAGGTAGCTCAGCAGTTACAGGCACTGGCTGCTCTTCCAGAGGACCACATTCAGTTTCCAGCACCTGCATGGTGGCTTACAACCCCCTGGAACTCCAGTTTCCGAGGATCCAGTGCCCTCTTCTGGCCTCTGTGGGAATTGCATATACATGTGGTATACCTAAGCACATGTAGGCAAACACATGCATATTCAATAAAAATAAATAAAATGCCCAGAACAGGTTTACTAGAAGATGGGACATTGTGGAAGTGGTAGCTGTGTGAAAGCAGCTGTGTGGGAGAAGCCATCTCAAATGAAGCAGAGGAAGACTTGCTGTACCCCTCCCGCTATGCCCTCCCCCTTTGAAGAATGCTCCTCTGAGCCACGGGACCCTGGCAACCTGGCAGATGCCAGCAGAGTCTTGAGAGGGGAGGAACTGGTGTGTGGAAGTCAGAACACAGAGTTGAAGAAATAATTATGTAAAATTTCCCAACTTGAAGTAAACTGTGAATTCACAGATTCTAGCAGCCTGTGATCCCCAAACTCAGGACACGTTTAAGAGAAGAAAAACCTACAGAAACACCGGAACACCCAGCTTCCTAATTGTTCCAGATCAAAAAGCACCTTGAGGTGGTGAGGGGGCTCAGCATGTGAGCAGCTAAGTGTTGTGCTGCTCTTGTAGCTCCTGAGTTACGCTCCCAGAACCCACACTGCCATTTGCCCAGTGGCTCACAGCCACCCAGGACCCCAACTCTTGGAGATATGACACCTTCTTCTGGCCTCTGCAGGTACTGAAGGACACAAAACTACACACAGGCACACACATATGCACTAACTAAAAATAATAATTTTTCTAAAGAGTGTTTTATATATAAAAGAGGTCAGGCCATGGGCAGATGTATGGCCAGAAAAGATACAGGGAGGAGGCCACCTTTCCATTGTCAGAAGGAAAATGACATTTATAAAAAGAGAGTAAAAGAAAGAGACATGGCAAAAACACAAGAGCTTGGCCAATTAATCCCAGAAGACCACACTATTGTATATCTCCTGGGTAGCAAGAAATAACATGCAGACCCATGCAGGGACAAATGCAGGAAATATTTTCTGGTTATTTAAATCTCTTCACAGCAGACAGGATGACTCAATGGGTCAGACACCTTCTGCTCAGCCTAATGACGTGGCCTCAATCCCTGGGACCCCTATGGTAAATGGAGAGAACCACCTCCATTTACACACACACACACACACACACACACACACACACACTAAATACACATATATACAAATAAAATGTAATGAAAATAAAATTTAAATCTGTTCGAATGGCAACTAGATTTATTTATTCACTTATTGATTTGGGCCTTTTTGAGGCAGAGTCTCAAATTTGCAATCCACTTGCCTCAGCCTCCTGGAAGCTGGGATTCCAGGCATATACACCATACACAGTATTCAGGATGGTAAGACAAGGATATGGAAAGCAATGAAGACTGAAGGAACCGTGCCCATACAGATCCCCTATGACTGGCAGGGCAGCATAAACAGAGGGCAGTGCAGATTCTGGAAGTGAATGACAGCGGCTAAACTAACAAAACACTAGAGGCTGATGGAAGAAACAAGACGGAATCGTAAGAAGGTCAAATCCTGGTGAGCTGTTTTCCTGGAATCCAGCACTCAAATGGCTGAAGCAGGAGGATTGCTGAATTGAAGCCCGCCCTGGCTACATAGCTAGAGTCTTTTTCAAAAAACAAAAGGTATAAGAATAGAGAATGGGGAAATAAAATATACAGAGAAAAAGATAAAGCAAACAGGAGGCAGGAGCATGGCTCAGTAACAAGGTACACTGTCTTGGGGTCAGGATCCCACAAAAAAAAAAAAAACTAATCATATCAGTTATTACACTAAATATAAATGACACAAATACCCAACTCAAAGCCAGGGTTTGAAGTTAAACACTTGTCCTCAAAGTACTTTAATTGTAAAGACACAAGTATGTTCAGAAGGTGAAATTATATACCACATTGATATTACTCCAAAGAAAATTATCTATATTATCATGAAAGTATTCTCAGAGTAGAGGGCACAAACAGATCCCCATCCCCTATAAAGAGCATTTTATAATGGTGAGGGGCCAACTCTGTGAAAGGGCAGAAGAAAACACTGACGTCAACCTTGGGGTCCCCACCCATACACACCCAGCACACCACATAAATGTATAAAAATGAACAAAATTGTATAAAAATATAAGAGTCTTAGTGGGGAATGATGAAACAGGAAGCTGGTGCTCAAGAAAAATGTAAATTAGTAGCAGTGGAGTGAGGGCGGGGCCATCCTTCAAGTCAGCCCACTCTGCACTTGTGTACAAGGATGCCTTTCTTTTCTCTGCTTTATTCCCCAATACATCCATTCCTCCATCTGTCTATTCATCTATCTGTCTATCTCATAGGACACCCTTGATCACTATGTATTTCTCACCACTTTTGGCCTTCTGTTTTTGTTTTATTTTGATTTTTTTTATTGAAAAGAAAAACTTCCTTGCAATATATTTTGATCATGTTTTCCTCTCCCCTAACTCCTTCAAGGTCCTCCCCACCTCCCCACCCATGGTCACCGCATCTTTGTAACAGGCCCTGGACTAGGCTGGGGTAACCTGTCAGCTCTGTCCTGTCAACACTGTGTCTAGTTGGTACTTATTTCTGGATCACATTCCACTCCTCTTGGCCATGCCTTCTTGGGTGGTATCTAAATCTTGCAACTTTTGTCAGATTTATCCCTGCTTATAGTTGTTTGGAGATACTGTAGAAATATCTTTAAATTTCTATTGGTGGCCGTGAAATGCTCTGATATTAAATTACAGTTTACTTGGGGGCCTATGGGACTGTGCATTTTGGTCCACTGTACATGTAGCCCCAAGGGAAAAGGGAGGGGAATTTGTTTTTGAAGCCCTTACTTATTATTAAAGTCAGCTTTACCCATTTGTGCAGAGTGGGTGGGCTGGACAGCAGGCACCTTCTTACATGTTGGAAGTCATAGTGGCACACATACCCTGAAGAAGGCAACAGGGCCGTTAGTTACTATGGGAACACAAAGTGCCCATGTCCTCTGACCACTGTGCACTCTGGGACCATGTCTTCTACCTCTGCCCATGTGGATGCAAACCCAGACCTGCCCCAACTTCCCAGAAGGCATCAGATTTTCAGGGAGCCAAGCTGCCCCATGCCATCATCAGGAATGTGATGTCTAACACCAAGGGCTTCAGGTGGAAAGGGTAAAGACCAGGAGAGTGTTCTACTCGGCTACTTCCCACACTGAAAAGAGAGAAAGAGATGTGTCTTGGTGTGTTTCTTTTCTTGTTACCATGACAACAGACCTAACAAAAGCAACTTAAAGGAAGATTGATTTATTCTGGCTCACAGCTTAAGGGGATACAGTCCATCATGGCAGGGAAGGCATGGTAGCAGGAGCAGGAGGAGCAGTCATGTTGTGTCCTCAGTCAGGAAGGAGAAACCAGACAAAAAGTGAGATGTAAAACCTCAAGGCCTACTCTAAGCCACACACATCCTCCAGCTCGGCTCCACTTCCTAAAGGTTCTAGAACCTTCTAGAACAGCACCACCAGTTGGAGGCCAAGTGTCCAAACACCTGAGCCAGAGGGTGACATTTCCCTTTCAAACTGCAGCACATGGGAAGTTTGGACTTCTTCCATGATTTTTCTGTGTACCTAAAACTGTTCTAAAACCAACCTGTTAGATGAAAGCCTTTAAAGAGGCAGGTGTGTTGCCTGAGTTCAGGGCCCATTTGCAGTTGGCCATGTAATATGTAACCTGTGAGCTGTGTGTTGAATACAGAGCTGCCTGCTTCCCTGGCACAACCTGAGCCTGGGTCACCCCCCAGAACTCATTGTGTCACTCACTGTGTACCTCCCACAAGGGATAGCAGTATACAGCCTATGTTTCACAGGCTTACGTGGTACTGAGCATAGAATATAGCTATGCAGAACCTCAGGCTATGAAGAGGCAGGGCCCAGGTGTATGCTGAGTGCTACCCCCAGGCATAGCTTCAGATACATAGCATTCTGGTGGGGGGGGGACATGGATCTTGTTCCTATGTGACAGATGCAGAGACTGTGGCATGGAGAAAGTAACTTGACTTGCCTGTCTAAAATTGTCCAGCTGAGGTGTATCAAACTTGGAATTTGAACCCTGGCAGGCTAGTTTGAGCCTGGGAGGAAGCTGGTTTCTCCTTCTTTTTGAGCACCCCTACAGATGTTACTACCATCATGTGTTACCAAGATGATGAGCCCCCAACCTGCTACTTCCATGTGGGCAGGTAATACCTGAGGGCACCACCTTCCTGGAAGACAGGTGGTGAGTGAGTCCCAGTAAGCCTGCAGCCTGGGGACCTGAATGAGGAAAGTATCTCTTTTAGAATCCTCAGGAGAGCCAGGCCTCCTGGGTGGACCACTGGAACCTTGCCATGTGCCAGCTGGGGAGAGTGGGCCTAGGCCCCCTTCTGCAGTTTCCCCTCCTCTCCCAGCTCCTGGTGGCATTTGTGTGCTGAGAAGATGGATGAGTGGAGCTCCTGGTGGCATTTATGCTCAACTGCTGCTTAATATGTTTGCCAAAGGCTGTCCTTTTAAAGGGGAGCATGTCCAAACAGCAGCAGTGACTCAAGCCCCAGCTCAGTCCCCTGGGAACTGTGGCAGCATAGAGCCTGGCCATGGGGTCAAGGATGGGTTCTGCTGCCTTGGGAGCACCAGAATGCTTGAAAGCCACACAGTTCCTGTGCCTGGGTCCTAGGAAGCACTGCAGCCTTCTACTCAAAGAGAGCCAGGCCCCAGGGGATTTTGACTTGTCCTTCCCAATAGGAGGAATCACAGGAGTATAGCAATGGTGTGAGAGTCAGCTCCCCATTCTTGTATCCCTGCCCACCACACTTCACAGCCCACTGCCACCCTCCCCGACCTGAAGTCACAGTATCCACTTCAGGTGGCTCACAGACATCCACATTTGTAGTTCCAGGGGTTAGACGCCCTCTTCTGGCTCCTGAAGGGACTACTCCCACAAGCATACACATAAAGACGTGGGCGTGGTAATCTTTTTTTATTGGATATTTTATTTATAAAATATTTATATTTTATTTATTTTAGATGTGATCCCCTTTCCCCATTCTCTCCCCACCCAGGAACCCCCTATCCCATCCCCCCTTCTCCTGCTTCTATGAGGATGTGCCCCCACCCACCCTCCTACTCCCACCTCCCCACCCACAAATCCCCCCACACTGGGGCATCCAGCCTTCACTGGACCAAGGACTTCCTCTCCCACCTATGCCCAACAATGTCATCCTCCCCTTTGTTTAAAAAGAAGAAAAGAAAGTTCCCTGGGGAAGCTCTGTCATATTAGTGCTTCTTTTAGACTTCTGGGTGGGCAGCTTGGTTTGCTCTTTCCTTGGGAACTCACCTTATATTATGTTTGCTCACTTTCTTTTTGCCTAATTTGTGTCCTCCTGTGGCCAGGTAATAGCGTGGACTCTGGCCCCTAGAATAGGGCAAGCTTCTAGACTGCGCTCCAGAAGCTGATGCACGTGTGAATGAGCAAGAGAACCCTTCCTTGCAACACTGTTGTGCAGTGAGCACACGAAGCATGGAAGCCACCAGGGCCGGAGTCACAGCAGTGATGTCACAACATAGGTTGTCATGGGTTTGGAAAAATAAGGCCAGGCTGTATGGATGCATCCAGCAGCTGTGTTCAGAACTGCCCAAAGCCAGATGCAGGCAACAAGTCCTGCAGGGGGTGAGTGGACAGGCCACAGATTCAGACAGCAGAGTATCAGTGGACAGCAATGAGAAGTGAGCCATGAGCCACAGAAGACAGGAAAACTATGCATATGGCCAAGCAAAGGAAGGGAGACTGGAAAGGTGGCTTGCAGTGTGATTCCAGCTCCGTGGCACTCTGAAGAAGGCAAAATGGTGGAGACATGCAGAGATCAATGGTGACGGGTGAGGCAGAGGACACGTGGCCAGGGTGACAGCATGCCTGTGGTATTGTGACGGTGGACACGGGACATATGATCTTTGCTGTAGCCCAGAGGCTGAGCACCCAGACTGAGCCATGTTGTGAATTGATACTTGGTAGATAAAAATTTTCCCTGTTAGTTTCTTAAAAGCCACACATGTACCACGTTAGGGAAAGACGTTAGCAATATAAGACTCCTTGGAGTGGGAGGAGAGCCACAGGTGGGGACTTGACTCTTCCTCAGCAATTTGTCCACAAATCCAAAATGCCCCCCCACCAAAAGTCCTAGTTAAAATCAACTGTGATTGGATCCAACCTCCAAGTTCTCACTTAGAGGTACATGGGGAGATCCATGTCCCAAACAAAGGACACAAAAGACAGATGATTCTAGAATGTTCTAGAAAGCTGCACAAGAACAGATCTTTGGGCCGCGGACTTTTGTTAGGTTTGTATCTTTGCTTGCTTGCTTGCTTGCTTGCTTGCTTGCTTGCTTGCTTGCTTTTTTAATTTTTTATTTATTTTTGAATGTGTATGTCCCTCCTCGTCTATATGTGCACCGGCTTGTCTGTATGTGCACCGGCTTGTCTGTATGTGCACCGGCTTGTCTCAATGTGTGCCTGATTATCTATATATGCAGTGATCTTATAGGTCGGAAGTGGGTTCCTCAGAACTAGAGTATGAGCAATTGTGAACTGTCTAAGATGACCGCTAGACACTGGACCTGGGACCTCTGCAAAAGCAGCAAGCGCCTAATTGCTGAGCCCTGTCTCCAGCCTTGTTCGCTTGATTTCTTAGGCAGGAAGTTGCTATATAGTACAGGCTAGATTCATGCTACTGCCTTAGCCCTCCAGACTGGGGTTACTGACCTATACCCAGGTCATACCCAGGCCACAGGCCGTGGGTCTAACTAACAAGCAATGAGTCCTGGTGGCTGCCTTAGGTAGCCTGTGGCTTGTCTCTAATCAGCCTCCACTGTGCAGGTGTGGGTGGGAGGTGACAAATGGCCTTCGAAGATGAAAGCCCACAGATCAGAGCCTCGGAAATGAGCCGTCTCATCCCTTAGAGAGAGGATTAATTTTTTGCTGTTGTCTGAGCTGGAGCACTCAGTAAGTGGTTTGTGATAAGGTGGAACACAGAGATGCCAAATGGAGCCATAAATCTCCCTGGGCTGGATGTTTGGCCCCAGTCTGAACTTACTGCAAGAGGAGAGATGGGAGCCTGGTGATACATCGAGGTTGTGTGAGTTCTTTAGGAGGGTGCCTCCAGAGTTTGGCCTACATCGGAGAGACCTGTGCTCTGGTCATGCCCCTGCCTCAGGAAAGACCAGCTGCTGCTTGTTTTTTAGTGTCCGCTTGTGGTCCTGATGGCTGGGCCCTGGAAAGCAATCTATCGCCTCCTTTTTCAGCTTGCTGCCTCCTCCAGGAAGCCCTCTGTGCAGTCTTGCTGGCCTTTGTCACCAGTAGGTCCGGAATTGTTGGTTCACCCACCCTCTTCAAACAAAGCTGCTCTAGTACCAGAAGAAAGGACCCTATACATCTTGTGCTTCCCATCCTCATTGTGGGATTAGGTTAAACAGCACAGGTTTGGTGAGGGGACCTTCCCTTGGGGCCATTTGCGCCCTTCCGCATCTGCTTCAGAAGGACTCACTTGGGTTCCTGTTGGTTGATGCTTGAAGCCCAGTGTTATAGGCACTCCAGACACGCACTGGTCTGTTCACTACATTATAACTGAGGGACCAGCTAGTCACAACCCATGAGCAAACTAAAGCCCTCAGTGTCTATGTCTGTTGCTATTGCCCCACAGCCCTGAAGGACTGGCAGGCTAAGTAAAAGGAGATGTCCGGACCCAGGCCTGACTGCCCACCTCCAAGCAAGAGGAGCTTTTGCCCAGGAACCTGAGCTAAGAATGGGCATGAGCGCCAGTGACAGAGCCATCCCGTGTCCTCATCCCCAGGGCTGTTTGCAATGTGATTTAGTGATATCTGAGGGCTTGTGAACCCACTGTCAGATCAGTCTTGAGGAGCATGCCTCCTGAACACTCCTCAGATGCTGGTTGATTATTGTGGCAGAGCTGTCTGGATGAAGGGGTCAGCTCTCTATGTGTCTTCAGCTGCCCCAGCTGAGGCAGAGGTGGGAGCCTGAAGAGGCCTTTGTTATGTGTTCTAGCTTCATTTCTGTTTCTGTGAGATATATATTTATATATATAAATAATCTGACAAAAACAACTTTGAGGAGAAAGGGCTTATTTAGCTCACACCCCCTGGTTAGTCTGTCACCTCAGAGAAGTCACAGTGGCAGCTGGTCACAGCCCATCTGTAGTGAAGAACAGAGAAATCAGTGCAGGCGGGTTTGCTCGCTCGCCTTCCCCTTCATCAGGGCCCTGCCTAAGAAATGGTCCTGCCCACAGTGACTGGGCCTTCCCAAATCGATCAGCAGTCAGCAGCATCTCTGCAGACATGCAAGACAGGCTGATCTAGACAGTCCCTCAAGACTCTAAATCAGTGATCCTTTAATAAGTGCCTCATGTATTGGTGACCCCCAGACGTGAAATTATTTTCATTGCTACTTTATAACTGTAATTTTGCCATTATAAAATGTAATATAAACATCTGATGTGCAAGATATCTGATATGCGACCCCTGTGAAAGAGTCGCTTGACATCCCTCCCCCAAAATCAGGAATCACAAATCACAGGTTAAGAACCACTGCTCTAGGCAATTCTAGGCTGAGTCAAGTCACAGGTAAAGATAATCCATCACATCCTGAATGCAGGCTGCAGATTCCATGCCCTGCGTGTGCTGGTGTTGACTCTCACTGGCCAACAGCTACCGCCCAGAGCCCCAGCTTCCTGGAGAATTCCAGAAAGACCTCCAAAGAGGAAGTACTCCCTCTCTCTCTAAGGATTCCCAATGAAGGAGTCCTGGCTCGGGGACAAAGGTACCAAGACTCTCTGGCCACTAGCAGTGGCAGGTCACATCCTGTCCAACCTTCAGACCCTGAGTGGGAAGCAACAGCTCCTGCCTGCCTCACCATGCTGCCTTGATAGACAGAGCACAGCAGAAGGCAAAGATCATTTTGCCAAAAGTCATTGAGGCCACCCTTGATAGCTGATGTCCCACCTCCTTGGAGGAAGCAGCTTCTATCTCTCACAATGGGCCTTGTGTATACTGGGCATGTACTCTACCACTGAGCGGCACCCACAGCCCATAGCCCCATTCCTATGGGACATTCACATGGGGACAAATGCTACTGTGGAACTGAGTGAGAGTATAATAGACACATCCAACTTTATGAGATTGTAGCAAGATACCACCATCTATAGAGTCCATACTTGAGTCAAGATCCACAAACAGTAGCTTACTATTATCTGTAAGATGAAGAGCCTGACCCAGATAGGTATTATAGCCTGAGCCTTAGCTTTGTCTGGAGGCTAATGGTCACCAGGAATGAGATGAGTGAGGTTGTCTTCCCTAACTTACCTTGACTTAATTTCATTACATCAACAATGAACCTTCAGAGGTTCAAAGCCCGTGAGCGCTCATTTCTGAGGTTGGTTATTTTGAGTGTTTCTTTTGTTTGGCATGTTTTTTGGTTTTTGTTTCAGATGACCTTGAACTTGCAATCCCCCTACCTTCATCTTTCAAGTAGCTGAGATTCAGATACACTTATCCAGGAGATTTTCAAGTACCACAGGATGCTGTGACCCTAAAGTGAGGGTGCAGCCCAGGCACCAGCCAGCTGCCCCAGAGGCCAGTCCTGACCCTGGGGATGGAGGGAGCTGTGCCTTAACACCTGTTCTTCAACATCTAGGAACATCAGGCAGATGTGCAGACCCTGGAAGAGCACAGGCTGCCAGCCAGCCTCTCCATAGTCTCAGATGCTCCCACAAGAGATGCCACCTGAAAGCAGGGAAAGGGGAAGGAGGACAAGAAGGGACAGTCTCTGAAACAAAGTTCCCTGTCTAGGACAGAGCAGTCCCATGAGTAAGAAAGGGATGCTCCAAGCATCTGGCATGCATACACATAGATTGGAGACACCACTCCAGAAGGTGGCAGCCAGGAGGGAAAAATGGGGTGGGCTCTCAGGCAGGAAGAGGCTGGGTTAGAAGCCATTTGTGTGAGGTTTGGGCAAAGAATGTGACTATTTTCCGCCCTTGTCCTGAGAACTTGCTTGAGGCTAGCTTCTAAAGTAATGGACTAATTTCTTTGGAAGAGGAAATTTCAAAAATAATGTGACATTAATTTCATTATATTTTTGTTATTGATAATACTTATGTAGGTCTATGGTAAGAAAAAAACAGAGTAAGCAAAAAGAAACACAAAATACAGTGTAAAGAGAAAACAACTGGAAGTTCAATGTCACAGCCGAGGCTTGTGCTGGAAAAGAGAGGTGGTTAATTATTAAGACTATTAGCATTGTTAAGGAGAGACCTGCTCTACCTGGAATTAGGAAAGGGTGCTCTCAGGACAAGATCCCACACAGCTAAGCTTCCAATATCTTCAGCTCTAAAGTACCTCAACTCCACAGGCAACATGTATTGACCAATGCCTTCAAAACTGTGAGCCAGATAAGCCCTCTCCCTGTAATGTTCTGTTCTCAGTGACAAGAAACAATTAACTGTGCCTGTGAGAGGCCACAGGTATATGGACAAGCAAATACTCTTTGCCCTACCTCAGTAAGCACAGGAGTAGATATGCAAGATTGTGCCCAGAACATTCCAAAGTTGGCAGGACCTCATAGGCAGCAGTGAAATATGGACCCCATACTGTAAGACCAAACCTGGTTACCCCAGGTAACCCTAGGTTACTCTAGGTAAGCCTAGGCTATCCAGCTGCTGCACAGGCTAGCAGAGCACACTTCCAGGGACCTCCAAGGCCTGACTCAGCCCAGCTGGCAAACAGGGACTTAGCCAGGACTTCACAGAGTGGCGGGGACCCCAGTATGAAGGGCAGGAAGCAAAAGGGTCTAGCTCTTTTTTGTAATATCTATTTAACTATATTTTCTTTTGATGATGGTGGTAGTGTATGTGTGTTTGTGTGTGTGCACATGGCACATGTATTCATGCATGTATGAGTATTGTGTCCATGTAAATGGAGACCAGAGGCACCTGGTCCCCTAGAGCTGGAGTTACAAGTGATTGTGAGCCACTTGATGTAGATCCTGGGAAACAAACTCAGGTCTTCTAGAAGAATGGTGTGCTCTCTCCACTACTAAGCCATCTCTCCAGCCCCAGGGTCTGGTCCATAAGAAAAGCCTACAGAACAAGGCTTGGACATCTGGGTGGGAAACAGTGATGCTATGACCAAAAATATGATTCCTGTTTGTCTCCATTTCCTAGCATGGAATCAACACCGAAAGTATTTTCCTATTTAATCTGTTTTTAAGATATTTTAGGGGGAGGCCCTCCATAGCTTCAGGGGCTATTGCCAGAAAATCAAAATGTTAGAGTCTCCTACCCACCCCTACTCAGCTGCCTAGAGATGTCACCAATCATGACTAGCCTGGGATTTAGCCAGGGATTTCCAGGCCAGCCTAAATAATAGCAGAGACTTGTTTAATTAGAAGTGAAGTCCCCACTATAGAACCTTAAAGACGCGGTGAACCACAGGTATGGACAGGGAGGCAGAAACTCGTTGGAAATAAGGAAGGATACACAAGTTATTTCAAAGCAATAACCTTTGGTGTCAAGAATCTGTAAAACTCCATCTGCCCAAGATGGGGTATACAGCTACTGAACACTCTGCTCACTGAAGTGTGCAAGGCTGTAGCTCTGCGAGGCTGCAATAGCTCTTGGCACCAGGAACATGAAGTGAGCCCTCCCCAGGCCCTCGCAGATTTAGCATTTGTTGCTGGAGTTTGGTCCAGGTGAGTCTCCGTTTGGACCTAGAGAACCTTCACAGGTATAGCACAAACTCTGAAGCAGGGAAAGCTTCCAGGTTGGTGGCACCCAGAGGGGATGTGGAAGCCCTGGGCTTTGTCATGGCATTGCTGTTCCTGCTCATCACATGGGGAGTGCTGTCTCGAATCTTGTGAAGGATAGTCAGGCATTTGCAAGCTGAAATGAGGGCTGTGGGAGCCCACAGACCCAAGCCCTTTGCCTGAAGGGTCTTGGGAACTCTGCAGAGGGTGTCAGAGCAAGAATGGATTGTGCAGATTCAGCTGATGTCACCCGTGGGGGAAACCAGTAGTTCTTGTGGACACAGACTTGGTATGAACAAACTCAATAGCATGGTAGATGCCATGCCCATGGGTCCTGGGTCCCCCTGTCTCATTATTCCAGCGCTAGAGGGGTTGACATCATCACTTACCTACTCTGAGGAGGAAGCTGAGGCCCAGAGGCCAGGACCCTTAGCTCTATCTAAAGCAGTCACTACCAGGAGGGCACATAGCACATCCTGACTTACCTACACACATGAAGACACACCTCAGTATATCTGAGTGTCCATGTGAGCAAAGGCTGAAATGCCAAGGGAACCATTGCTAGAAGCCTGGCCAGAGACCTAGGGCATGTTGTAAATATGAAATACCATAAGTGATATCAATGACCAGATTACAAGCACAGAGATGCGTAGTCAGTGGTTTCCAGAGCTGATTCTGTCCTTTCTCAGATAGAAAGAGACCAGCTGTGTGACACTGATGAGGGAATCTGATCCGAGGTGCAACCATGAGCTCCCATTCCTCTGGAACCAACCAGCCTCTGCCTGCCTGGCTCTCACACTGGGCATTGGCCTTTCCTCTATTCTGCAGAAACAGACTTTCAAAACTGCCAGTCTGGCACAGAGCCCTGGCTCCTGGGGCTGAGACATCACTGTTGGTTTCTGGGTTGGTCCAGAGACTTTCAGGCAGAAACTCCAACAGGTTCTCAGGGAGGACAGCCCTGGTGACATTTGCTTCCAAGGTTTCTCCTATCGTGGTTCTGAGATAAGGGTTCCAGGTCATAGAACCTGTAGATGGTAGGAACTCTTTATTTCCTATCAATAGAAGGCCACATCATCACAGAGGTGGTGTGAAGACACAGCCTAAGAAAGTATTCACTCCAAGGGGAGACTCTATGTGGATTCCCATGAAAGGCCATTGGAACCCAGAGTTGACACCAGACTTGGGCACCTTCAGACCACAGTTCCAAGAAAGAGGCTCTCTAATCCCCAGCCCACCCCGCCATTGGCTATCTATTGGGCTTCTGCTGGTCCAACATACCTCCATGCCTGCCCTCGCAGAGACCATATCAGGGCCAGGACCCCAAGCATAGCAACAGCCCAAGACCATATATACGTGTACACACACACACACACACACACACACACACACACACTACACATTTGCACAGTGAACAACTAGCATGATATAACAGGGCAGCTCTACCTGGGAATGACCAGAAGGACATGGAGCTCACACAGGATGGGAGCTGTGCCTTGTGGGGCCGACATGCTTCTGAAAACACCTGTTACCACATAAACTTCCATCCATCAATCCCTGGTTCTCACAGATGGTGGAGGACCTGGAGAGCTTACATTGCCCTCTGGCAGGGCTGCAGCCTAGGTGCATGATGGTATGTCTGCTTGCCTGGCCAGCCTCAATGCTGAGGTTAGGGTTAGGGAGCTACAAGGTGGAAAGATAAATGGTACAGCAGGCTGAGAGAGGGCACCAGCCTATCAGCACAAAACAAGTGACCAAATGAGCAAGCTGTGCCCAGATCTGGTTAGTTAGTCCTTAGTCAGAAAAGTAAAGTCATCAGAGAGACAGAAGGAAGAAGGCATGTGGGCACAAGACCCCAGCTCATGGGGTGTTTCAGCCCACATTCCTGGTGGATCTTCAGTCCCCAGTCACACCTCTCTGGAAATGTACTCCTTGGCATGCTCAGAGGTGTGTCTCCTGGGGGATTGAAGATCCACCAAGCTGACAATGGGAATGAACCTTAGACAATGCTTCAGTGTGCCCTTCGTTGCTTCCACATTCCAGACAGGCCTGTGAGTACTGTGCACACATGTTTGAGCTCGGGAACATGTATGTGTGTGAAGTCATGGGAGGGGCAGAAACTGATCTTCCTCCTTTCAAGGGAAGAGGTAGACATGTGCCACACTATGTGAGTCTCACCAGTTCTGCACACTGAATTTCTTTTTTTATTATTTAATTTTTTGAGAATTTCATATATGAGTACTGACTGTATTTACATCATTTCTGCCCTTTCCTGTCCCCCTCGAACTACTCCTGTCCCCCACTCCCTCTCCCAACCTCCTTTTCTAAAATGATAATTGTTTTATACACACACAACTATTGAGCCTATTCAGTGTTGCTCTTTTGTATATGTTTTTAGGGCTGACCATGAGGGATTAGACAACCTATCAAGGGCTCATCCCTGCATATAACTGATTTTCCCTCCCTCACCAGGAATTGGTTGTCTGTAGCTCTTCATCTAGGAGTGGGGCCTTGTGAAATTTCCCTATCCACCTGATATGTCAACTGGTGTTATTATGCAGGTCTTATTTAGGTATCCACATGATTGAGATTACATGGTTACAGCTTTCTCGGTTACATCTATAAGATGCTAACAGCAGGCATCCTGGTGTGTTCTCTCTCTCAAACACACACATGCATGCACATGTGAGAGCGCGCACACACACAATCTTTCTTCTCCCTCTTCTGAGATGTTCCCTAAGCCTTGAGTATTCTTTGTGTAGTACAGGGGGATGGGACCCAGAGCATCTTCCATGCTAGGCAAGTTCTGTGCAGGCAGAGGTCAGCGATCAGCCCTATTGCTCAAGACTCACACTGCTCCACCACATGGATGATGTTATGGTCAGTGGCAGTGTGAATCTGACAAGCAGTCAGCTAGCAAGATTTCACGGGACTGTGTCATTAGGTACCCACAGGGTCCCTTCAGACCCTGGGATTGAAGCAGCAATTTTTGCCATTCTATAGACAAGGGGTTAAAGGTAGCATGTAAGATGTGAATCATCCTTCTTGTGCCTGGACAGTAGAGCAGAGGAAGTCCTGCAGCCTGGGGCGAGCACAAGGACAGACGTGCATCATGGAGAAGCGGGACCACTGTGCCTGCCACTCCCCATCTACCTTTCCAGTGTGAGGATGCTAAGGATTTCAGAGAGGGGTGGGGATAATCCTAAACTCAAGACAGCAGCAGCCTCTGCACCTGATGAGGTTTGTTTACTGGAGAGAGTGGCCACGGCCCTCAGCAGCTGGTGTACAGCTGTGACCTTGTGATTTGCAAGGAGCGAGCAGTTGGCTCACACCCGATGGTCAGGAGCCTGCCAAATGCTCCGAGATCCACACACTCTGCCATAAGGTCTTCACAGCCCTTAGAGAGGTCTGGTCAGCTCCATGGCCCAAGACTTCAGACTGGTCCACTGTACACATGATGGTCATCCCACCAAGGGCTATAAATGCACAGCAGCAGATGTGACCTGACTCTGGAGACAGCTGGGCAGGCTGCTGTGGACAGTTACACTATAGGTCCTCAGCTCATGCAGACTCTATGTTAAAGGGCTAGGCAGGTCCCTGTAGCAGTCCATCTGTCCGGCCATATCTGGGCCTTGAACCCAGCACTCAGTGGCCTTACTAAGTTGGGGCAATGGGAATGGCTCTGTTTTGGCCAGTGAGAGAACAAAGGGTGCTGTAGAGTGACATCACCCTGGCTGTACAACATCATCCCCACTAGACATGTTTCCACTCCTTTGGACCGAGATGCCAGAGCTCACTGGGAGAAGAGACAAAGCCCCTAGGGGTCCTGATCCACACATAGCTCATCCCCAGCTAGGCAGCTCCACCACTGTCAGAGGTTATGGGAAGGCTTTAGCAAAGGGAGGATGTAGACCAGTGAGACAGAGGGATAATTTAGGATGAGCTGAGCCTGGTGGGTCAGGCAGGCCTGGCATCCCAGCTACTCAAGAGACTTAAGCAAGAGGATTGTAAGTTCAAGGCTGGCCTAGACTCTAGAGTGAGGTCTAGGATAACCAAGGGAAATTAGTGAGACTTGATCTCAAAATCAAAAGTGAAAAAGAGGCATGCTAGAATATAGCTCTTGTCTAAGAGGTGCAGGGCCCTAAGTTCCGTCCCCCCCCCCCCAGTACTGCAGCAATAATAAAATGATGATGATGATGATGCTGGTGGTGGTGGTGGTGGTGGTGGTGGTGGTGGTGGTGATGGTGATGGTGATAGTGGCAGTGATTATAGCAGCAATAGAAACCAGGAATGAAGGCAGCTAAGGTTTGACAAGGCAGCCATTGCTCCGACACAGCCTGACAGCATGTGGGGAAAGCTGCTTAAAGGCATACCAGAGGGAGGTATTAGGTGAAGATGGATGGCCACGGCTCCCAGCAGCACGTTTCTAGGGGCAACAATGGTTGCTAAGAGAGGAACTGTTGCTCGGGGGGCATTCTGGACCCAAGGAAAAAGCCTTTAGTGGATCCCTTAACTCTCTGATAAAAACTCCTTAGCCTGCCCCACCCCCCATAGCAGTGAGCAGGGAAATGGGGGGCAGCGGGGGCTTCGCTCTGCTCCTGCATTCTTTGTGCTCTCTACAGTGGCTAAGGGACTAACACCCACTCTGGGTAGATGATGGGGCCGGTGGGAGGCAGCTTTTAGAGCACATTTGTGAGCAACCTATACCAGACAGTCATTGGGCTGGGCAGTCCAGGACTGAGGCTGAGAAAGCAGCCTGAGCATCATGGCCAGGCATGGAGGGTCTTGGAGACTTTAGTGGGATACGAGGTGTTGCGTGGAGACTCTCAGAGAGATTTCCGGTGAATAGAACGAATAAGATCAGGTTTTAATAAACCAGAATGGTGTTAGCCTTTGCATGTTCAACTGATTTCAAAACTCCTCAGTGGCTGGAGAGGGTAGCAACCCCCAGGCCACCAGGAAACTGCCCGGTTAGTGCCTTCTTGTACCTTTGGAATTCTGTCCTCTCTGCATCTTTGCAAGAATAAATGAGTCAGAGGGGAGAAGGTGTCTGTGAGAAATATGATAAATCTAATGACTTAGAGCCATGCATCCAGACTGGCCTGCTGGAATCCTCTCAGACAGCAGAAAAGGCATCTTTAAGGAGGAGACTTGGAGTACAGAAACAGATGGCCCACACTCGACTCTGGATGCCACTACATGGACTAAACAATCCCTGGGAGCCAGATGCTGGGTCACTTCATAGGAGTATGTGGAGAGGGGACAGCCAAGTGGGCTGAGAGTAAGCTTTGCAGAATGAAGTCCCCAAGCAGAGAATCTGGTGCCTAAAACCTGGGGGATGGTGGGAAGACAGAGCAGGAGCTCCAGCAGCCCCACCTAGACCAGTATGCCACGTCCTGCACGATTGGTCCTAGAATTCAGGCCTGGAGAAATGGTAGAAACTGAAGAAACAATAGATGCACATACTGAAAATATTGGACCGTGGGCTGAGCTTGCTCTGATGAGGGCACCTACTAAACAGCACGGGAGGAGGGGTTAGCCTGTCTCGGTGGACGGTCTTATAGGGTTAGTCTCAGGTGGGAGGAATACAGGGACCAGCTGTGCTGCTGGCTTTTGCATACACTGTCAACATCTATATACAGAAAAGATGAAGGCTTTGCCAATACCCTGAGCCTGGCCCAGCGAAGGCATTGCCGTACCGACAGATCTGAGGTATCAGCATCCTAGACATGGCTGTGCACATGGCAACAGTATTCATTCACTCAGGGATCCATCCGTATTTCACAGCAACGCATATGAGGCAGGTGGCAAGAGCATGGAGAAACCGGACTGCTCACTTCAGCTGTTTGTGAGAACAGAGGACTGAGATCACCACCAGATCCACTGGTGGGGACCAGAGTGTGGCTGCCGTGCACAGAGACATTTCTCTAGGCAGCTGTGCCACTGACTGCAGGGCAAGGAAGGTGTGGCCAGCCTGCTGCCCTCATCCAAGGTGGGGAGGGGATGCACAGGGCTCACACAGGGACACTTGCTCCTTTCTCCCTTCTGTTGTTGCTTCTGTTCTGAGACAAGGTCTCACTATGTTGCTCCACCTGGCCTGAAATTTGATAAACACACCGTGAGACCACAAACTCACAGAGATCCACCTGCCTCTGTTTCCCAAGTCCTGAGATTAAAGGCAGGAACCACGGTACCTAGTTTTTTTTTGTTGTTGTTGTTGTTGTTTTTTAAAGACAGGGTCTTCTGTAGCATAGGTTGGCCTGAAATTGGCCACATGGCCAAGGATGACATTGAATTCCTAATCCTCCCGTCTCCACAAGTGCTGGGATGACAGGTGTGTATCAGCGTGACTGGTTTATGAAGTTCCGAGGATCAGACCTACGGCACTGTGCATATAGGGTGTACACAATAGGATAGTGCAGATTCACTACCCAGTAAGCTGTGTCCCTACCCCACCCCCAGTCTCCTTTCTCCTTTTTAACAAAAAGATCTCCCAAAAGGAAGTATTTGATTCTAAAGTTGCCGAGGACGGGACTCAAGAGGGACTCAAGCAAGGCAAGAGAATCAGACGTTCAAGGACATTCTTGGGTACATAGGAAGCTTGAGGCCAGCCTGAGCTACATGAGACCTTGTCTAGAGAAAGAGAGAGGGGAGGGAGGAAAGGGGGAGAGGGATAGGAACCCATCCCTGTTTTAATGGTTTGCTGTCCTGTTCTGAACAGGACAGAAGGTTCCTGAGCCAGTAGACAGACACTGGATAGAAATTAAAGCCGAGCACTCCGTGATCGTGTTGAATAATCGTGTGTGCATACTAGCTCGTGAATTGCGAGAAAACACCACGCTCCTGCAAGACTCGGGAACAGGGGAGGAGGTGGGAGCACGTGGAAACGCCCTCAACTGTCTCCACTGTGTTCCTAGCAGCCTAATGCTAGTCTGAAGCAGAAGGCTTGTTTACAGAGGACAATGAATGCAAACTTACCTGATGCTTTAAAACAACAACAAAAAACCAGTCTCTCTGAGTTTGTTATGAGGATGGAACCAGATCGTGTACTGGAAATAATAAACAAACAAACAAACAAAAGACTAGACTGTTACCCCCATGCTTCTCTTTGCAAGGTCCCCAGATGGGTCAGAGTTAAGAACTGCTCATGTTCCCCTCTTCTTCCCCTCTTCTCTGTCTTAGTTTTTTTTTTTTTTTTTTTTTTGTGTGTGTGTGTGTGTGTGTGTGTGTGTGTGTGTGTGTGTATACAACTTTCAGGAGTTGGATCTCTCCTTCTGCCATGTGGGTCCTGGGCTCTGAACTCCAATCATCAAGCCAAGCAAGCAAACACCTTTATCCACTGATCCATCTTGCCATCCCAGGAAGTTTCTCAAAAAACTGTTCCAAACAGGACTGGAGAGATGGCTCAGTGGTTAAGAGTAAGATCACTTCCTGCTCCTGCAGAAGACTCAGATTCAGTTTCAAGCACCTATATCATGTGGCTCACAGCTGTCTCAAACTCCAGCTCCAGGGTGTCTGGCCAGGTATTCTAGCTGTCATGGGCAACTGTACTCATACCTCTACAGACATTTTATTTTGCAATTAGTTTTGCTTCATAGGG
This sequence comes from Rhabdomys pumilio, assembly GCA_030674055.1. NCBI lineage: Eukaryota > Metazoa > Chordata > Mammalia > Rodentia > Muridae > Rhabdomys > Rhabdomys pumilio. Next base: position 131,343,067 of record JANHMN010000003.1, read on the forward strand.
GGGGAAATGAGGGCCAGGGAGATGGCTCAGTGGGCAAAGGTGCTTACTGCCAAAACTGACCTGAGTCGGTAGAAGGAGAACACCAACCTCTGCAGGCTTTCCCCTGACCTTCACACATGCAATTTTAAAGTCTGAACTTTTTTTTTTTTAATTAATGAAAAGTACAAAGCCCTAGATTTCCTCCCCATTTTTAATTGGTTATGACCTGTTGGTCATATGACAGCCACCCTCCTCATTTCTGCTGGTTGGGATCTGTTATGTGACTGCTGACAAAGTGCATGTTAGTGATGGGGCATCCTCTCTGCATTATACATTCTGTAGGTTCTGAGCTATGTGTGCCAACAGTTGTCTCCCATCACAGTACCACACAGATGGTCTCATCGGGCAGAAAGTCCAGTGGGTTCCATCTGCTCTCCCCACATCCTAGAACCACTGATGGCAGTGCTATCTCTGCGGTTTTCCATAGTCTTGAACTTGGATCCAGGGTGCAACCTTTTCACTAAGATTAAGGTTTTTTCACACAATTAAGATTTCCCTATTTTTTGTGGCTTGATGGCTCATTCTTTTTTCAGTTATTGAATAATGTTTGTGCAGTGGTACCACCAAGAATTTGTTCATCCACTAGCCTACCAAAGGATAATCATAATTGCTTCGGAGTCTTAGCAATTAAGTCTAACATTTCTAGAAATACCCATATTCACGTGTTTGTGTGGACCTGAGTTTCTAGCTTCCTTGGGTAAATACCAAGACAACGGGTGGCTGGGTTATACAATAAGAATATGTTCCATTATATAAGAAATTGCCAGACTGGGGACTATGAGCCCCCACCCCTACATGACAAGTCATGGCAGCTTCTGGGAGAGGGAAGGAGAGTCAGTTTTCTTTAAAGGTGTGACCCCTGGAAGGTGGGTGTGACCCCTGGAAGGTGGGTCACACACTAGTGGACAGTGCCACACGTAGGACAGTACAAATCGGACTCGTGGATTATAAAAGAAAACAAATATTTGTTTTTTTAAAAAGAGGAGATGAGGTTGGGAGAGGGTGGGAAGGAGGGAGGAGTCAGGCGAGTATGATCAAAATACACTGGGTACAATCAATGAATTAATAAAACACAGAGGCTGAACCATGTACAGAATGGGGGCTCCTCAGGGCACAGTGTTTGCGTGAGGTTGTCTTAATGCATGACGGTGCCCCATCCTGTGAATCTACATCCTCTTAGTACCACATTGTTCAGGTTCCGCTGAGGAGAGTTTTTCTCAATTTTTTTGGTTCCTGGCTGGTGGTGCTGTTTGGGGAGAATATGTGTCCTAGTTACCTTTGTCAACTTGACACAGTCTAAAGTCATCTGAGAAAAGAGCCTCAATTGATATAGAAGGGCCTTCACTATTGTGGGTGGTGCCATTCCCTAGGCTTATGGTCCTGGACTGTCTAAGAAAGCTAGCCGAGTATGGGCCTGGAGTGAGCAAGCTAGCAAGCAGCACCCTCCATAGTTCTTGCCTCCAGTTTCCTTCCCTGGGTTTCCCACAATGCTGGACTGTGACCTGGATGTCTAAGCCAAATAAACCCATTCTTCCTTAAGTTGCTTTTAACTGAGGTGTTTTATTATAGTCACAGAAAGGAAATTAGGACAGTGAGGTCGTGAGGCCAAGCAGAAGATAGTGGACTACTGGTTGATAGACCTTGAGAATAACTCTGCCTCCTGCCCTGCTTCCTAGTCTGCAGAGATGGAAGCCAGTGAGCATACCTAGCCCCTCCTGCCCTCATGCCTTCCCTGCCAACATGAGCCATGATAAGCCCTTCCTTCCTCCCTTGACACACTTCTTGTTGGTGTTTGGCTACACATGCATGGAACCGGCCTTTGAATACTTAGCCCTGTGTCTGCCTTTGTTGGTGGTTACCTGAGTAGAGAGCACGCCCATCTCTAATTTAGTTGTTTGCTTCCTTACTGTTGAAAGTTCTTTGGCTTTTTAAACACCAGCATTTATCTGATGTGTATTTTGCACAGACTTTCTTCTCCCATCTATGGCACTTTTATTCTTAACAGTGGATCTTTCTACGTGCAAACCTTCTGCTTGATGCAACCCACCATGCCCACAACTCCTTCCTAGATCCTGCTGTGGGTGCTGCATTTGGAGACTCAAGGTCACCTGGATTTTCTCTAGCATTATCTTCCACTAGTGATATAGCATGGAGTGTTATATTTAGAACTGTGATCCATTTTGGGTTAATTTCTAAAGGTTTAAGGTCTGTGTCAGTGTTCATTCTCTGCACGTGGGTGTCTGATTGTTCAGCAGACTGTGGGAAAGCTTGCTCTTTCTCCACGGCCTTGCCAGTGAGCCTTTGTCAAAAGATCAGTTCACCAAACTATGGGGTCTATTCTGGGATCTGTGTTATGCTCTGCTGACCTGCTATCAGTTCTCCCACTGGCACCCTGCTGTCCTGAGTCCAGCTGCTGGATAGTGTATCTCCCAGTCCAGACATCTTAGCTCCGGCCTTTGTCCTGCTCCTGTGTCCCATTTGCTAATTTGATCCATAACCTCTGCAGGTAAATTTTAGGTCAGTTTCTCAGCATTCACTTACAATGGGTCAGGCTAAAAGTAACCCTGTTAGAAGCCTCTCCTGAGTTTGGGATGCCTATCAGGAAGCCGGGGTATTTGGTGTAAAAAGTAATATCAAAGACAAAGCCCCAAAACAAGCACACTCCAAAAGGGATGGGCTGGTGAGATGGCTCAGTGGCTAAAAGTGATTGCCACCAAACCTGATGACTCAAGTTCCATCCCCAAGAGCCACGGCACAGAAGAAGAGCACTGACTCCTACAAGCTGTCCTCTGACCTCTCCACAATATCCACTGTGGCACACACACGCTCGTAGACAGTCACAAAATAAATAAAGTTAATAAAGAGTTAAAAAACACATGCCATAAAAAAAGATGGGAGGGCCGGGCAGTGGTGGCGCACGCCTTTAATCCCAGCACTTGGGAGGCACAGGCAGGTGGATTTCTGAGTTCGGGCCAGCCTGGTCTACAGACTGAGTTCCAGGACAGCCAGGGCTACACAGAGAAATCCTGTCTCAAAAAACAAACAAAACAAAACAAAAAAAAAAAATGATGGGAGGGGTCGCTGTACAGGGAGACGACTATTAAACAAATCTATGATTCGTGTGCTCAGCGAGATCAAAGAAGATGCCGCCTCCTTGAAGTAAGAACAAAACGCCCTTCTGAAAGGGAACATTCAGAGAACAAAATAAGAGTTCTAGAAATTTTTAAAAACATGATAGCAGATGTGAGTATTTTGATAGATGGACTAGAAGATGACATTGGAGAGAACCTTTGAGAACAGAAGAAACGGTATGAGATGGAGGGGGAATGGAGAAGATGCAGCCCAGCTTTCCCTGAGCAAAGACACAGGCAGGGGAGGATTAACAAATCACGGGAAAACTTTCCCACCTGAATACCTGGAGTTCTTTGATGAACGAGAGGTGAAAACAGTCACACTACACACACCAGACACACCAGACACCCGTGAAGCTCAGGATGTGGACGGAAGGAACTCAGAGAATGTCACATAGGAGTGAAACAGCAGAGTGGGACTCGGGAGATGGCTTGGTCAGAGAAGCACTTGCATTGTTAGCACAGGAAGCCGAGTGTAACCCTCAGAACCACCCCCAAAAAACACTGAATGAATGCTGGACGTGGTGGAGCATGCCTTCAACCCCAGTGGTCCTCAGGCAGAAGCAGGCAGATCTCAGTGAGTTTGAGACCAGCCAGGAACACAAAGTGAGATGTCTCTAAATAAATAAATAAAAAGCTGGGTAAGGTGGTGAATGATTGTAATCTCATGGATAAAAGACAGAGCCAGGCTCACCCCTGGGGCTCACTGACCAGCCAGTCCAGCATACATGGTGAGTTCCAAGCCAATGAAAGATCCCAACCCCCCAAATTAAGTGATCATTCCTGGCGCATAACAGTTGTCCCCTGGCCTCTGCATGCACACACACACACACACACACACACACACACACACACACACACACAC